>OU342743.1:383764067-384364067 GCA_910589775.1 Avena eriantha
TCACAGGATGGCACCACCACGCCGTTTTGAGGACATACCACCTGAACTTGGGGCTGCTTTGGCAAGTATTGCAAATGCTTTGGGCACTATGCAGCAGAACTAGCAGCGCTTCGAGGAAAGTGTCAGGAGGAATGAGTTTGTGTCGCTACCTCCACCTCCCAAGCGAGGAGACATCAAGAGTTTTCTCAAGTTCCACCCACGCCAATTTGAGGTGTCTGATCAGCCACTTGATGCGGATGACTGGCTTCGTGAAGTGTCAAGGTTGCTGATGACTGCGGATGTTCCCGAGCAAGAATGGGTCAAATGTGCTACTCACCTTCTCAAGGGAGATGCAGCTCTCTGGTGGGAAAATTACCTCAAGGCAGATCTTTCTGGTTTTCAGCCTACTTGGGAGCGGTTCACTGCTGCTTTCAAAGAGCAATATCTGTCAGAAATTGTCATGGAAAGGATGAAGGAAGTGTTTCTTAACCTCAAGCAGGGCACTGACAATGTCAACACCTACATCAGAAACTTCATGAACTTGTCTCGTTATGGTGGCGATGAGATCTCTGATGACAAGAAGAAGCAAAAGAGGTTTCGGCAAGGCCTTAATGCTTCCATCAAATATGCAATCACTCATGCAAGGCCAGCATCTTTCCTAGAACTTCAACACACAGCTCTGCAGGAAGAAGCAAGTAGGCAAGTGTTTGAGGAGTCAAAGAAACACAGCCGTGATACAGCAAGCTCTTCTGCTATGACAACTCCTTCTAAGCGTCGTGTCTGGGTTCCTAACACCCCACCGTCGCTCCCTGCTCCACCAAGACCTTCAAGCTACGCACCAAGGCCACCAAACTCCTTCACTGCGGCTCCCAGGGGCTACAACCACAACTACCCTGGAGCGCCTGGCGGAGTCCCTGGCTACGTTGCTCCACGTCCACCTGGTGCTTGCTATACTTGTGGAAACACTGGGCATCAGCACTAGAATTGTCCAATGAACAACAAAGGTCTTCCCCCACCACCTCCAAGACCTGCGGCAAGTGCTCCTATGATTCGTGCACCTCCACCTCGGGCTCTCAACATCAACACTAAGCCGGGGTCTACGATTGCTCGTGCCAACTGTGTCAACGTCGCTCAAGCTGAGCATTCACCTGGAGTTGTCATGGGTATGCTTCCTGTTAACTCAGTTTCTGCACGAGTGTTGTTTGATTCTGGTGCATCGCATTCTTTTGTCTCTACAAGTTTTGCTGATAGGAATGGGTTATCTATGGATCCTCTTCCCAAGCGTTTAATGGTTCTTTCTCCTGGAGCAACAATGGCATCTTCTAAAATCAGCCATAATAATCAAATTGAGATTGGTGGTTCTTCGTTTCCGGCTTCCTTAATTATTCTAGGCAATTCTGATATTGTTGTTATCTTGGGCATGGATTGGTTGACAGCAAATGCAGCTGTGATTGATTGTGCTGAACGTTTGGTTTCTCTGAAAATTCTTGAAGGCCATATAGTCTATTCTCCAAGTCTGACTCCTGCAATTCAGCTTTATTCTTTGGCGGCTCTGAATGATGATGCTATGGAAGGTATTCAGAGTGTTCCTGTAGTTTGTGAGTTTCCAGATGTTTTTCCTGAAGAGTTGCTAGGTATGCCTCCGGATCGTGAGGTTGAGTTTGTCATTGAACTTGAACCTGGGACCGCTCCTATCTCCAAGCGGCCTTATAAAATGGGTCCTGCTGAGTTGGCTGAACTCAAGCGTCAGTTGGATGAACAAGAGAAGTTGGGTTTCATTCAGCACAGTACTTCTTCTTGGGGTAGTCCAACCAACTTTGTGAAGAAGAGGGACAAGATTGATAGACTTTGTGTTGACTATCGGGCACTCAATGCTAAAACCATCAAGAATAAATATCCCCTTCCGCGGATTAATGATCTCTTCGATCAGCTAGCTGGAGCTGTGGTATTCTCTAAGCTTGATTTGAGAAGTGGTTATCATCAAATCAAGATCCGCAAGGAAGATGTTCCTAAAACAGCTTTCACAACCCGCTATGGCCTGTATGAGTACATGGTCATGTCTTTCGGCCTCACCAATGCACCTGCCACCTTCTCGAGGCTTATGAACTCGGTTTTCATGGAGTAGCTTGATAAGTTCGTTGTGTTCTATCTGGATGACATTCTAGTCTATTCTAAGTCAAAAGAAGAACATGAAGAACACCTTCGGTGTGTCCTAAACAAGCTTCGTGAGAACCGCCTGTATGCAAAGTTCTCCAAGTGTGAATTCTGGCTGCCTCAAGTCACCTACCTTGGTCACGTCATCTCTGCCAAGGGCATTGCCGTCAACCCAGAAACTATTAAGACAATTATGGACTGGCTTCCACCCATAAATGTCAAAGAAGTCCGGAGTTTCCTTGGTTTGGCCAGTTACTGCCGTCGCTTCATTCAAAACTTCTCAAAGCTTGCGAAGCCTCTTACCGATCTCCTCAAGAAAGGCAAGAAATATCTTTGGACTCCTACATGTCAAGAAAGCTTTGAAACACTCAAAGAGAAGCTCACTTCCACACCAGTCTTAGTTCCTCTAGATACATCAAAGCCTTTCCAAATATTCTGTGATGCTTCTTTGCAAGGATTGGGTGCGGTCCTTATGCAAGAAAAGCAAGTTGTTGCTTATGCCTCTCGACAGTTGAAGACGCATGAGATCAACTATCCTACACATGATCTCGAACTCGCAGCAGTTGTCTTTGCTTTGAAAGTATGGAGGCATTACTTGCTTGGCAACCATTGTGAGATCTTTTCTGATCACAAGAGTCTGAAGTATATCTTCACATAGCCTGATCTCAACCTTCGTCAGAGGAGGTGGATTGAAACAATCAATGATTTCGATTTGACCATCAACTACACCCCGGGAAAAGCCAATGTCATGGCAGATGCTCTCAGCCGAAAAGCTTATGTCAACAACCTCATGGTGGAAGAACAACAGCCTCTCTTGTGCGAGGAATTCCGCAAGCTCAACCTTGAAATTGTGGATCAGGGTTATCTTCTGAACCTTCTAGCAACACCTCTTTCGGAAGAAAAGGTCCGTTCCATTCAGCTTGGGGATCCTTATACTAAAAAGATCATCTCCAACATTCAACTTCCGAAGTATGAGTCTTTCCACGTAGATGACCAATGCACTCTTTTCTTTGAACACCGGATGTTTGTTCCGAACTACCCGGGTTTAAGAGAGCAAGTTCTCAAGGAGGCGCATGATTCTGTTCTTTCTATCCACCCTGGAAGCACTAAGATGTACATGGATTTGAAAACACAATATTGGTGGCCTGGTTTGAAACGATATTGTGCAAAGTATGTCTCAGAGTGCGATGTTTGTCGCAGAGTTAAAGCTGTCCATCAGAAACCTTCCGGTCTTCTACAGCCATTGAAGCCTCCGGAATGGAAATGGGAGAAAGTAGAGATGGACTTCATCACTGGTTTTCCAAGGTCGCAAAAAGGCAACAATGCAATCTTTGTTGTCATTGACAGGCTTTCCAAAGTAGCTCACTTTTTTCCAGTCAAGGAAACTATTTCTGCAATTCAGTTGGCTGAGCTCTATATCAACAGAATTGTCTCTCTGTATGGAGTCCCTCTTGAGATCAGTTCAGACCGTGGAAACATCTTCACTTCCAAGTTCTGGGGAAGTTTCCAAAATGCTTTGGGAACCAAATTAAACTTCAGCACAGCTTACCACCCTCAGTCGCAAGGACAAGTTGAAAGGATCAATCAGATTCTAGAAGATATGCTCCGTGCTTGCGTTATCTCTTTTGGCATGAAGTGGGAAGAATGTCTTCCTTATGCTGAATTCTCTTACAACAACAGCTTCTAGAAAAGTCTAAAGATGGCACCATTTGAGGCTCTCTATGGTCGCAAATGCAGAACTCCGATTGGTTGGTCGGGCGCAGGTGAAAGAATATTGTTTGGCCCCGACATTGTAACGCAAGCGGAGGAGAAAGTTCACATCATTCTTGAAAATCTGAAGATTGCTCAAAGTCACCAGAAGAGCAATTATGACAGAAAGCACATAGACATGGAGTATGTCCCTGGTGATCTCGTTTACCTTCGTGTCACTCCCATGAGAGGCACGCACCGCTTTGGTATCAAAGGAAAGCTGGCTCCTAGATACATCGGTCCTTTCAAAATTCGTGGAAGAAGAGGAGAAGTTGCTTATGCTCTTGAGCTCCCTGAACAACTCAAAGTCCATGATGTTTTTCACATCTCTCAACTCAAGAAGTGCTTCAAGGATCCCGGCAGGACCGTGGACCATGAACTCATCAATCTCCAAGAAGATCTGTCTTATCAAGAGCACCCCACAAAAATTCTTGAAGTCGTAGAAAGAAGGACTCGCAACAAGTCCATCAAGTTCTGCAAGGTGCAGTGGTCGCGCCATTCCGTTGATGAAGCCACCTGGGAACATGAAGAAGAGATCCGTGCCAAGTATCCTACCCTCTTTGAGTCTTCTTCTTCCTAGAATCTCGGGGCGAGATTCCTGTTTAGTGGGGGAGAGTTGTAGCATCCCAATTGTCTAACAATTGTAATGCTACTTGTCCTAGTAAGATATTGGCTACTTCATATATATTATTATTGCATCATAATTATATCATGCTCATGTCATCATGCCACCTTGCATTTGAGCATCATATAAAACCCTTTTCTTTTGGTTCTTCTCTCACATGCATTATTAATTGTATTGCCTCTTGATATTGTGTTTGGCTATTGTTATATTGTTCAAATGCCCAAGTTGAGTTGGGGGCATATCTTTATTTCCATTCTACCACCTTTCTCTTACACCACTTTATAATTCCACCATCCTACTAGACCATGAGCTTGTTTGTCTTTATTTTGGTTTTATTCTAGCTCATGTGGTTTGGGGTGGATCTAATCCTACTTATCCTTTGCTTGGCCTTTATTCCACTTATGGGAAATGCATGAGAATAATGCTATCATATTATTATTGTTTTCACAAAATAAATCATGGCATTATTATTTTGCATGGGCCATGCACAATTCTTCACCACCTTTTACTCACTTGGTTTTTCTTTTGATTTAATGGATCCTATCTTGGGGAAACCATCTCCTACCATTCCACCATCCCCTTAGTCTCACCCACATCTCTTACTTTTATTTTATTTTCTACATGTATGTTCATATGTGACTCTTTCCATCTATTTCTTTTCTTCCTCTTTCTTTCTTGTTTCTCCTCCACATTATCTCAAGCAAGATCAAGCTTCATGTTTCTTCTTGGTTTGGCCTCATAAACCAAATTAAAATCTAAATACCTAATAAGAATCTAAACCTAGCTTTTCTCTTTATAATTCTTTTACACCTAATTTACACTAAACCCTAACTCTAATCTTCCTTCTCTCTCTCTCTCTCTCCACCATGAGGCCCACCTGGCCACCCTCTCCCTGGCCCACACCCAGCCACCCTAACCCTAGCAAACCCTAGCCCGAGCTACCCATCTACCCTAGCCGAGCTACCCCTCCCCTCTCTCTTCTTCTACCGCCATGCTAGCCCCACCCTGCAGCCACCACGCCGCCCTGGTCCACCTGCAGTCCCTCCTGCCGTTGTCCAGCCCCAGGACAAGCCCCAGCTTCCCCCACTTGCTCGAGGAGAAGGAAGAAAAGGTGGCACCGAGGCCACCTTTATCTACCCCTGCCACAGCTGGCCTCCTCCCTCTCCCTCCTTTTTCCTCCTCCCACACGACTCTTCTGGCTCTCCAGATCTGCCCCGAGCTGCCCCTCCTCTTCTCCTTCTTCCTCTCCGACCACAACATCTGCCGCCGGTCGCCGCCAGCACCACCTCGTCCCTGTTGTTCTAGCCGTGCAGCTCGACCTGGAGGTGGCCTGGAAGCTCGAGGAGGTTCCTCTATGACGCCCCATACACGCTGACGCGAAGGAGAAAGCCCCAGCACCGCCAGATCCTCGCCGACCTGACGAAACCCTAGCCACCGGAGCGCCAGCGATCTCGTCGCTCCGCCGCTCCTCGCCCCGATCCGAGCCCGCCGTCGAGCCCGCGGTGAGCCCCTCTTTCTCCCTGACGTGTTCCGCCTCGCCGTACCGCCCTAGCCCCGCCGTTCGTTTCGTCGAACGCCCGCCGTGCGCGCCGTTCGCCGTTGTCTGCAAGCCTCCCCGCGCCGCGCAACACCCTAATTAGACCGCGCCTACCTCCCTGTCAGCTACCCAAGCCAGCCGCACTGGTTAGCCCCTCCGCACGCACGCCCGCGACCCGGGATCGAATCCCCGCTCCGCGCCGCGCGCACACCTGCCGTCAGACCCGAAAGAAGATAAACAGTACCGGCCGTGGTACATTTACATTAAGCCCCCCTTTTTTTGTTTCGTTCGCAACCCGCGCTCCTAGAGACCCCACCTGTCAGTCGCTCAAACATTCTTGCAGAAAACCCCTTTGCTTTCTCAGGCCATAACCCGCGGTCCAGCTTGCGCCCCACCTGTCAGCCTCTGCTGTCTTCACCGCTGTCACGTGGGTCAGCGCCAGTTGGCCCACCTCGCAGACGCATAGGCTAGCCCAGCCCGCGGTGGAAAAAGGTTTTTTCCGCGCGCGTGGCCCAGTCAGCGCAAGGCCCACCCGTCTTTGGCTGTGGCTGTATCTAACTGAGTAAGAAAAGTATTTTTCCTGAGTCTATTTTAATTAAATCTTTGTCAAATCGATTTAAATTCAAATTCAAATCAGATTCAAATAATTTTTAAAATACAAATCCAAATAATGCATATAATATATGTTTTGGAATCAAAAAAATGTGAGGAATTCAAATATGCCCTTCATAATATGTTTTGAACACTTTAAATTTTCGAGATGATTAAAATTACAATAAAATGCCCTTCTCCTTAATTAATTAATAACTTTTGTTTTATAACTCCAAATTTGACAAATAATATGTCTTAATCGATCAGCGTGATGAGCCCGTTCTATTTACGCAGTCCTTGTTCTGAATTGAAGCATGCATCATGTCATTATTGGAAATCTGAACTGTTTATGATAATAAAACTGGGTGGAATAAATAGTAAAATGCTTAATTTCTTGCAACCACACCTCACCTTGGCCATGCTACTTTAATGCCATGTAAAGTGTGCATCATTCATCATGGCATGCTTGTTTGCTTGTCGCATTTTAATTCATATGTTTGTGCACTTTATTTATGTTGGCCTTGTTTGTTTGGTTCTTCTTCGAATAGACGCCCAGCAGGAGAATTACCAGGAATCACAGGAGTACTACCCAGATCCATCTCTCGCTTCAACTGAGCTGCCAGGCAAGCACTACCACATGCTTGCATACATACAGTACCTATTGCCTCTATCTTATTCTTGCATCATTGAGTCGTGATTGCATTAAATTGAATCCCAAGTATTGCATAGCCTTTACTATTAAACCCCACCAAAGCTTGTTCCTCCATCCCATGAGCCATTACTACAGGAGTTGTTTGAGCCATGCGAGTCGTAGAAAAGCATGTGTAGGGTATGTGAGTGTCTGAGGAATAACGAGGTACCTAAACCACATAACCTGAGTAGTAATGGGATAACTAATGAAAGAGGCACCGATGAGCAATATCTGCTATTTGGTTTTCATGCTCACTTGTGTCCCGTAGGACCCCGAGTACTTGATTCCTGTTCCTTGACTATTCGCACTATCCACATCCGGGAGGCCTTATGGACCCCCCCTGAGCTGGAGCTTGATTCGTTCTTATTTCTTGGGGCCACAAAGTAGTTTGGGGCTTTCTTACTATCCTGTACTTATGCCATGTTACTGTTTTATTACGATTGTGCGAGGAGCACCTGTACTGTTTAAGAATTGCGGAGTGTTTTCGCGGTATCGACAAGCCCAGTCATATTTTCGGGTTCCCAGTCATTTACAGCCATTGGCGCAAACCTTGGGTCTGTCTCGGAGTCGGCCAACTTCGTTGCGGGTAGCTTAATGGGGTGGCCCCCTGAAATATTCCTGAATCATGTGATTGCTTTGTCGTGAATGCCTCGTTGGGTTTTGATTTGGTTTTTCCGAGGTTGATCGAGTGTGTGTTGCTATTCGTGCACCCCTGCAGGGTAAATCTTTCTGAAAGCCGTGTCCGCGGTTATGGACGACTTGGAGCACAGTTTCTCGATCATAGACAAGTATAACTAAAGTACCGCTTTTAATTTGACTAAGTACTTGACTAGTAAATAGTGCAATACTCATGGAATGGTTAATAAAACTGCCAACGGATGATGGGGGTTGTTCGTCCGCTTCCTCGTTGGTAAGCGCGGAGGAGGATGGATCTGTTAATTATACTGTTATAACTGTTGTTCTTAATTCACGGACTTCCGTCTATCATTGGTTAGGTGGAAGGTTAGCGAGTATCTGTAGAATTGCTAGGCATTATCTTTTGCTGCAATTGCGTCACCCAGGTTGTGTCCCGTTTAGTGGCATAAAGCCTTGCTGAGTACCCCTAGGGTCTCACATGATAAATTGTTTGATTCAGATGAACAGGTGTACCCGCAAGATGGATACTGGGTGGAAGAGACAGATGATGTTGGCAACGATCATTCGGTGTAGAGATTCCGGGAACGGGGATCCGTGTGATCTGTGGGCGGGATGTGTTTATCTATGGGGCATCTTATGCCAATTTGCTTCTTATACGTACTTGGATCTTGTTTTCCGCTTCCGCCTGATACTCTGATGTGTGATGTATGAGGAAATATCCTAAATTATTCTATCTATCTAGGACATTTGGATCTTGCCGTATGGCATTGCAATATTTCTATTTCTTTTAGATGGAATGGCTCTGAGGACTGTTGTATGTGGCTTGCATACATACTCATTTGTGTATGTAGTTGATCCCTTCGCCTGCCGATTACGCCGCTCGTTCTTGTCCCGTTGTCTGAAAGTGGTTAGGACGGCCGAAAGGTCTACCGTGAGTGGCCCTGGGCCCCACCGTACTATTTTAACCACTTTCGTTCATCCAGGCATTAACTAAGAGCGTAATTCACCGAGATAGTTACAAGTAGTAAACAATGAGGACTCTAGCAAGGATCAGATCTGGCTTGGTGGCGGTGGAAAGAAGGATGGGGAACTCGACTAAAAAACTATAAAGCAAAAACAAATCTACGAAGAACAGATCTAGATCTAGGCTATGGCAACTCTCTTTGTGGGGATTTTTCTGTATAGGTCGAAAAACACGAACTAATCTACGGAGGGATTTGTGGATGCTTACTGAGGAAACAAGGAAATCTGATACCAAGATGATATGGCTCACCGAGTAAACCCATCACTCTGATACCAAGATGATATGGCTCACCGAGTAAAACCAGCGCTCTGATACCAAGAAGATATGGGGTGGCCCGATCTTCTCAGCAAGCACTTGTCGATGATGATGGTGGATGATAGATAACTAGTGTCTAGCTATGATCTCTCCCGCTCGAACCCTCATGCCCATGCAACAGCTCTCGAACCTTGTACGATATTCACAACACCACACTCTTGCGCACGTAGCTGTTGACCACGAATGGTAGTTTGCAATCTACTAATTCCCAATGGAACAACAGATCACACCCAATTATAGTTTGTAAAATCGATCACAGGGTATGATGAGGGCAAACCTCTAGGGTGGCCCGATCTTCACGGATCGCGTGGTCAAATCGATGGGAAAACGAGGGGAAAGGGAGATGGTAGCGGAAGCGGACGCACACCTCGCGAAGAACACGATGAACACACGCAAAACACACACGATACAAGGCCGATTACTCTCACCGGTGGCCATCGGTACGATAGAATCCCCGCAAGGAAAGATCGGTCAACGTGCTCTCGTCAATCCCAAGTAGAGAGGGAAGAACACCTTGGAGAGGGTCTTGACGTCTTGGCAAAGGGACACCGATGCCAAGGCCTTGTGCAACGAGGGAGGCGCGATGAAAACTCCAATGAGGTGGTGACGATTGTCGATCCCCTTTGGTAGAAGGGGATGAGGCAAAACTAGAGATTCCACAAAGGGGGTTTTCTTTAGTCTATCATCTATGCCTAAGGGATACAATGAGGGGTGGGGGCTCTATTTATAGGCTAGCCACAAGTTCAGGGGTAGTTTGGGCATAAAACTAGGGTTTGGTGCGGAATAGAGGGGTACATGGGCCAAGGGCCCAGATGTTGGACACTCCGGGTCGAGTGGGCCGGACAGTCCGGGGTGGCCGAACACTCCAGGTAGTGTCCGGGTAGAGTCCGATGTAGCACACACAATGTCCGCGCCAGGACGGGGCTGGGGTAGGCCAGACACTCCGGCTGAGTCGCGCCGGACAGTCCTGCTGCACCGGACACTCCGGCTGGTTCTGGGCGGACTCTCCAGGGCAATGACGGCGGAGACTCCAGTTCTGGAGCTTGCTGCTCCTTGTCCATCTTCTCTTCCAAGCCTTCGTCTTGTTGTGCTTCGTGCTCCAAGCTTCCTCCCATGCCTCCGTACTTGTTGGTGTGAACCTATCATTGATATGGGACGGAGTATGAAGTAGTATACCATTCAAGAGGGTAGGAAGTGGGTTCGCATAGAGGAACGGATTCACCTTTGGAGCCCATGGCGACTTGGCATAAGTTGGAGACCATGATGTGGTAACAATCGAAGGTCGGGCTACATCAGGGTAATTCCAGAGGTTCTATGAAAGAAACAACTCCAAAATATTTTAACGTGGTCTTAACCTAGATAGTAGTGCGCCCCATCTATTTAAGAGTCTGGGGGCGGCGGCCTAGGGTGGAAACCGAGTTGGTCCCACCCAACTAAGGGTACAAACCGACCCAAAGTGGGTTCGGCTCAGGTTTCTGCCGTGGTAGAGTTTGGGCATGTTTCTATGCCACGACAACCTGTCGTGGCAGAAACAAACTCTGTTTTTGTGCCATGGCAGGAAAACGCGTCGGTTCTCTACCGCGGAAAAGATCTTGCCTTGTGTTGATCTTCTTCTTGGTAGCTCCTTGCGCTTCCTCCCTCTCCTCCCTCGCGCATTCTTCATTGATCAACACGCCATGCTCCATATGCTTCAACTCCTCGCTCCGTTCTACGCCTTCTTCTCCCATGTACCTGATCATACAACAACACAAAGACTTAGGCAGTATAAAGTTCTTATAAATGACAGCATCATGTTCAACTAGGGATGAATTCACCTGATAGTCATTATTGATTTGACTCAATATTTCATTCCAGTTCATGCAGTCAGAATCATCATAATCCCTGTATATATCCTCATCATCCTCCCTTTCTTCATGAAAAGCCATACACGGCTTTTGGTAAGCTGAAAGTGGGAGAAACAAAAAGAACAACGTGTACACAAAGTATATGTATATATAACATGTTGTATTATTATTATTCACATGAAAAATATGTCAAGTATACATCAAGCAACTTAAATTGCGGGTATAAGTGAAGTACAAAGAATCATGATCATGGTGAAAAACAACTAAATAGATAGTCTTCTTCTTCAATATTAAATTCAGTTTTCTCAAAGAAGATCGATGATCAAATGTGTGGATAAGATCAAACCAATTCAATATGTGTGAAAACCAAATTGATTCATGCCATGCTTCAACTGTGCTACTCTGATTATTATGAACATGATCATGTTTTCTAGTATGTAAGATGCAACTTAATTTGCAAATATCAGTAATGTCTAAAGTAGTAACATAACTAGATAAAGACTTTTGGTACAAACACAATGAATATGAAAACTTGGGTTCTATCCTAGAAAGATTAAAACAATCCAACATAGGTAAAATTACTTGTGTTGGTTGCAATATATCAACTAGACCAGAATGGATTTCCGTAATATCTCGAACATGAACTATTGTCCCATAGCAAAAAAATTGTGACAAATTGCATATATGGCTGAAAACAGCTTGTTTTAGTTCAGCGATTCTATCACAAGTAATGCATATGTGATCCACAAGAAAATTTTCATCCATGCTATATTCACCAATTAGATTGAAAGTGAAACAAGGAGAATATGTGCTAGAATTTAGACATGAAATTTCAGAAATCTTATCCATAGCACAACTCATACTCATAGGTTCATTTAGCATGATGGAATACACAATATCAGCAGGTGGTATTCTAGCAAGTATTTGTTTATGTGTAAGAAGTACCACATGATGAAAAGTAAAATTGGGTAAACTATCACATGGTGTTGAAACATTAGTGCAAAGCAAATCACAAGGAGGCATCAACAAAGGAATAGACTCACAATATGTTGCCCTTGTTGTCTATAGCTCCAAATCAGTACCTATATGAATAGTGTTCTCTTCACATCTAGTAGATACTGTTACATCCTCCACAAGTGACAATGCACAATCCATCGATGTAGGTTATAAAATAGATGGCTCCCTTTCTTCAAAAGCAACCTGCATAGCACAAGAAATAATACCAGGAGTAGAGATGATTACATTAGTAGGTTTGGCTGATGGTGGAGGGTGGCTAGCAGCCGCTGCAGGTGGCGCCATTGGAGGCGGTGTAGATCTGGCCGCAAAACTGCTGGTTGATGGAAAACGTGCATGTGCCTTAGCCTCCTCAGCTAGCTGTGACTCGGCCTCTCTAGCATGGTGCAATAGTTCGTTCATAGTCTCGTACTTGTGATCATGAACAATGCTCTTGATTTGAAGCATCAAATTATTGAGAAATCGCTGCATTGTCATCTCAGGAGATTCACGAACTCTAGCACATTGCATAAGCATCTCCATCTCTATGTAGTACTCATCAACTGACATGGTTCCTTGCCTCAACTGTGTGAGCTTATCAAAAACTGATCGCAAGTAATTGCTGGGGACAAAACGATACTTCATAATTCTCTTCATCTCACGCCAATCTATCACATGAAGTTGATTGTCGTTCCTTCTATTCTGCACAATAGCATCCCACCAACGCAAAGCGTATCCATCAAATTCTGAAGCTGCAAGCTTGACCTTTTTGTCTTTGGGATAATCAACCAAATGCCAGAGCTTCTGAATCTTCAATTCCCAAGTAAGATAATCCTCAGGATCAAGTGAACCATTGAAAGAAGGAATTGAAAACTTGGGCTTGCCCAAACCATCATTAGCAGCTTGGTTCTGAACACGTTGAGCACGTCCCAAAGGAGTATAACCACGGCCATAAAGAGTAGCAGTACCAGGTGCAGGGGGATTGGCAGATCCCCTGCCACGATGTTGGTAGCTAAAATTTCACAATTTTTTTATATGGCTGCCGCGGCAGAAAAACGGGACAAACGTGTGCTATTGCAGAGAATCTGTACCTCACAGCAGAACGCGTGTCGTGGTAGAAAAACAACACGAAATCGTGCCACGGCAGGAAATCGGATCCGTGGCAGACACTGACTCACGGCAGAAAAACGAGCGTTTTCTGTGCCGCGGCAGAGTCGGTAGGAATTTTTTTTAATTCCGACTTGACAAGTAGTAAACAATAAGGACTCTAGCAAGGATCGGATCTGGCGGAAACAAGGATGGGGAACTCGACTAGAACAACTATAAAGCAAAAACAAATCTACAAAGAATAGATCTAGATCTAGACTAAGAGAGGAACATGACCAACAACTATTACTCGAATACGATGTAATCTAGGCTATGGGAACACTTTTTGTGGGGATTTTTCTATATAGGACGAAAAACACAAACTAATCTGCGGATGGATTTGTGGATGCTTACCGAGGTAACGAGGAAATCTGATACCAAGATGACATGGCTCACCGAGTAAACCCAGCACTCCGATACCAAGATGATGTGGCTCACCGAGTAAACCCAGCGCTCTGATACCAAGATGATATGGGTTGGCCCGATCTTCTCAGCAAGCACTTGTCGATGATGATGGTGGATGATAGATAACTAGTGTGTAGCTATGATCTCTCCCGCTCGAACCCTGATGCCCATGCAACAGCTCTCGAACCTTGTAGGATATTCACAACACCACACTCTTGCGCACGCATCCGTCGACCACGAACACTAGTTTGGAATCTACTAATTCCTAATGGAACAATAGATCACACTCAATTATAGTTGGTAAAATCGATCACAAGGTAATTCTAGAGGTTCTATGAAAGAAACAACTCCAAAATATTATAACATGGTCTTAACCTAGATAGTATTGCGCCCCCATCTATTTAAGAGTCCGGGGATGGCGGCCTAGGTTGGAAACCGAGTTGGTCCCACCCAACTAAGGGTACAAACTGACACAAAGTGGGTTCGGCTCAGGTTTCTGCCGTGGCAGAGTGTGGGCCTATTTCTATGCCGCGGCAGCCTGCGGTGGCATAAACGAACTCTGTTTTTGTGCCGCGGCAGCCTACCGTGGCAGGAAAACGCGTCATTTCTCTCCCGCGGCAGAGATCCTGCCATGTGTTGATCTTTTTGGTAGCTCCTTGTGCTTCCTCCCTCTCCTCCCTCGCGCATTCTTCATTGATCAACACGCCATGCTCCATATGCTTCAACTCCTCGCTCCGTGCTACGCCTTCTTCTCCCATGTACCTGATCATACAATAGCACAAAGACTTAGG
This sequence comes from Avena eriantha, assembly GCA_910589775.1. Taxonomy (NCBI): domain Eukaryota; kingdom Viridiplantae; phylum Streptophyta; class Magnoliopsida; order Poales; family Poaceae; genus Avena; species Avena eriantha. The sequence continues at coordinate 383,778,548 of OU342743.1, forward strand.
CAATATAAAGTTCTTATAAATGACAGCATCATGTTCAACTAGGGATGAATTCACCTGATAGTCATTATTGATTCGACTCAATATTTCATTCTAGTTCAAGCAGTCAGAATCATCATAATCCCTGTATATATCCTCATCATCCTCCCTTTCTTCATGAAAAGCCGTACACGGCTTTTGGTAAGCTGAAAGTGGGAGAAACAAAAAGAACAACGTGTACGCAAAGTATATGTATATATATAACATGTTGTATTATTGTTGTTCACATGAAAAATATGTCCAGTATACATCAAGCAACTTAAATTTCGGGTATAAGTTAAGTACAAAGAATCATGATCATGGTGAAAAACAACTAAATAGATAGTCTTATTATTCAATATTCAATTCAGTTTTCTCAAAGAAGATTGATGATCAAATTTGTGGACAAGATCAAACCAATTCAATATGTGTGAAAACCAAATTGATTCATGCCATGCTTCAACTGCGCTACTCTGATTATTTTGAACATGATCATTTTGTCCAGTATGTACGATGCAACTTAATTTGCAAATATCAGTGAAGTCTAAAGTAGTAACATAACTAGACAAATACTTTTGGGACAAACACAATGGATATGAAAACTTTGGTTCTATCCTAGAAAGATTAAAACAATCCAACATAGGTAAAATTCCTTGTGTTGGTTGCAATATATCAACTAGACCAGAATGTATTTCCGTAATATCTCGAACATGAACTATTGTCCCATAGCAACCATTTTGTGACACATTGCATATATGGCTGAAAACAGCTTGTTTCAGTTCAGCGATTCTATCACAAGTAATGCATATGTGATCCATAAGAAAAATTTCGTCCATGCTATATTCACCAATTAGATTGAAAGTGAAACAAGGAGAATATGTGCTAGAATTTAGACATGAAATTTCAGAAATCTTCTCCATAGCACAACTCATACTCATAGGTTCATTTAGCATGATGGAATACACAATATCAGCAGGTGGTATTCTAGCAAGTATTTGTTTATGTGTAAGAAGTACCACATGATGAAAAGTAAAATTGGATAAACTATCACATGGTGTTGAAACATTAGTGCAAAGCAAATCACAAGGAGGCATCAACAAAGGAATAGACTCACAATATGTTGCCCTTGTTGTCTATAGCTCCAAATCAGTACCTATATGAATAGTGTTCTCTTCACATCTAGTAGATATTGTTACATCCTCTGCAAGTGACAATGCACAATCCAACGATGTAGGTTGTAAAATAGATGGCTCCCTTTCTTCAAAAGCAACCTGCATAGCACAAGAAAAAAATACCCGGAGTGGAGATGATTACATTAGTACGTTTGGCCGATGGCGGAGGGTGGCTAGCAGCCGCTGCAGGTGGCGGCATAGGAGGCAGTGTAGATCTAGCCGCAAAACGGCTGGTTTATCGAAAATGTACACGTGACTGAGCCTCCTCAGCTAGCTGTGACTCGGCTTCTCTAGCATGGTGCAACAGTTCGTTCATAGTCTCGTACTTGTGATGACGAACAATGCTCTTGATTTGAAGCTTCAAATTGTTGAGAAAACGCTGCATTGTCATCTCAGGAGATTCACAAACTCTAGCACATTGCATAAGCATCTCCATCTCCATGTAGTACTCATCAACTGACATGGTTCCTTGCCTCAACTGTGTGAGCTTATCAAAAACTGATCGCAAGTAATTGGTGGGGACAAAACGCTACTTCATAATGCTCTTCATCTCACGCCAATCGATCACATGAAGTTAATTGTCATACCTTCTATTCTGCACAATACCATCCCACCAACGCAAAGCATATCCATCCAATTCTGAAGCTGCAAGCTTGACCTTCTTGTCTTCGGGATAATCAAACAAATGCCAGAGCTTCGCAATCTTAAATTCCCAAGTAAGATAATCCTCAGGATCAAGTGAACCATTGAAAGAAGGAATTGAAAACTTGGGCTTGCCCAAACCATCATTAGCAGCTTGGTTCTGAACACGTTGAGCATGTCCCAAAGGAGCATAACCACGACCATAAAGAGGAGCAGCAGCAGGTGTAGGGGGATTGGCACGTCCCCTGCCACAATGTGGGGTAGCATCAGCCGCACTACCCTCATCAAGATCCTCGAACACATCATCATGTTGATGTTCGTGTCCTTGCTGAATTGCCACTGTAATAGTCTCAATCGAACACTGCAAGGTGGCAACATTGACATTGATTACTGTCACTTGAGTTTCAATATTATTGATTGCGAGAGTATCCTGATCCACTGCCTCTTGCATGTCCTTCATATTCCCATCAATAGACTCGTGCCAATTAACAAGCTCCTCAATCTAGTTTTTCAATGACACAACTTCATCATCACTCAAAGACATGATTAGTAGGTTAGTGCAAAAATCAAAATCTGTTTGGTGGAAAACTCTCACAACTCACTCACAACTGACAAAAAAGGAGATCTTACTGTTCCAAAGTGAATAGAGATGCTTTACCAAACGTACTCAAAGACTTATGCACTGATGTGAAGTGAATATCAAAGGTATAAAGAATGATCACATGGCACACATGTTATTTATGGTGGAGCTATAGGTATGGTATCCTATCAACACCGTAAACAAGTCCTAGTGCTCATCATATAAAAACCCAAGAAACACACACGTGGAGAAAAATGTGGCAATGCAACTATGAAGGGTGTTGCACTACTCTCGAGAGACACTAGCAAAGCTCAAAGTAAACAGGCACAAGATTTCTCAATCTACCGGTGCACAAAGATATCACTAGGCCTCTTGCTCAAATTCTCTTTTTCTCTTTTTCTTTTGTATAGCTTCTTTCTCTTTTTGCTTTTTCTTTTGCTATATGCTTTTTCTTCCTTTTTCATATCACAAATGGCCAAAGTACAGAGCAGAGCACAAAAACCCTATGAGCAGCCTGTAAGAGTGGAAACTAGTCTCAATGGGAAAGTTCCTACACTTCTAAAATAGTATGGCTGTAGCTAAGGTTTGGAAAATTGCAAAATTTCACAAATTTTTTATATGGCTGCCGCGGCAGAAAAACCGGGAAAATCTGTGTCGTGGCAGAGAATCTGTACCTCATGGCAGAACGCGTGTCACGGCAAAAAAACAGCAGGAAATCGGATCCGTGGCAGACACGGACTCGCGGCAGAAAACGGGCGTTTTCTGTGCCGCGGCAGAGTCAGCAGGAATTGTTTTAATCCGACTTGCTAAGTAGTAAACAATGAGGACTCTAGCAAGGATCCGATCTGGCTTGGTGGTGGCAGAAAAAAGGATGGGTAACTGGACTAGAACAACTAGAAAGCAAAAACAAATCTAAGAAGAACAGATCTAGATCTAGACTAAGAGAGGAACACGACCAGCAACTATTACTCGAATACGATGTAATCCAGGCTACGGCAACTCTTTTTGTGGGGCTTTTTCTGTATAGGAAAAAAACCGTGAACTAATCTATGGATGGATTTGTGGATGCCTACAGAGGCAATGAGGAAATCTGATACCAAGATGATATGGCTCACCGAGTAAACCCAGCACTCTAATACCAAGATGATATGGCTCACCGAGAAAACCCAGAGCTCTGATACTAAGATGATATGGGGTGGCCCGATCTTCTCAGCAAGCACTTGTCGATGATGATGGTGGATGATAGATAACTAGTGTGTAGCTATGATCTCTCCTGCTCGAACCCTGATGCCCATGCAACAGCTCTCGAACCTTGTAGGATATTCACAACACCACACTCTTGTGCACGCAGCCGTCGACCATGAACGGTAGTTTGCAATCTACTAATTCCCAACGGAACAATAGATCACACTCAATTATAGTTGGTAAAATCGATTATAGGGTAATTCCAGAGGTTCTATGAAAGAAACAACTCCAAAATATTTTAACATGGTCTTAACCTAGATAGTAGTGCGCCCTCATCTATTTAAGAGTCTGGCAGGCGGCGGCCTAGGGTGGAAACCGAGTTGGTCGCACCCAACTAAGGGTACAAACTGACCCAAAGTGGGTTCAGCTCAGGTATTATGGGTCTCCTTGTGGATTTACCCTTTGAGTGGCCCGATCTTCACAGATTTGAGGCGGAAGTGGGGGAAAACACGATGCACACGATGAACAGAACTCTAATGCAAGGTAAAGATACAACACACGCCAAAACACACCCAATTCGATTTGCTCCCGTTGGTTCAAACAACCAATCCAATAGAATCCTCGGCAAGAGACCCTGCGGTAGAATCACCAAAGGAGAGATCGGCAAGCGGATGATAGAATCCAAACCAAGGAGAGAGTAGCAACCAAGTAGAATCCCAAAGGGGAAAGACCAAGCACTACTAGAATCCTTGATAGGGAGAGACCAAACACTTGAGGAGGGTCTTGACAACTTGGAGAAGGGCACCAACTCCAAGGCCTTGTACAACACATAGATTTACTATTGAGAGGGGGTTCCCATCTAGGGTTAGGCACATGCCATAATTCATCATCATCTCTAGGGCTTCAAGGAGGGGGTGGGGGCATATATATAGGCCAGCCACGAGCTAGCGGTAATACAGGCATAAGCAGGAAGTTTGGGGCGTTACATGGGCCAACCCTAGCTTGGGGCGCGTAGGCCCACGATGCTCGGTCCGGAGACTCCGGTGTAGTGGTCCGGAGACTCCGGTCGATCTCCGGTAAATCTCCAGAGGGGGTCATAGACTGTCCCAAGAGCTGGTTCGGGGCTCGGTACGGCGACGGGCCGGAGACTCCGGTGTGGTAGACCAGAGACTCCGGTCCTACTTCAGCAGCTTCTTGCATCTTCTCTTCCAGGCCTCTTGCTTGGGTGTCTTGGCTCCAGAGCCATCTTTGTTGCACCTTCTTGGCATCATGTTCATGGACCTAGTCACATCATGTGCATTTGTCTCAAGTAGAATTCCATTCGCATAATAACCAACAAAAGGCGAAGCATGGAAGGAGTTCACCTTTGGAGTGATGATTAGCATGTCATGATGTAGACCAAAGGTGGTTTCCGTATGTTGGGCTACATCTCCCCCCGCTTGAAAACGAGTCGACCTCGACGATGTTCCTTCATCATGCAAGGAAGGAGGTGTGTCCTTGGCCTTGTTCCTGTACATGGTCGGATCACCGGTGTCAAAGCAATTCTCAAACTTGTTGAAGAGCTTGTAGTACATCTTGCCATCATGTTGTGGTTGGAGATCTTGTAGCCTTATCCTTGTATTTGGTGGTCAATCTTGGGTACCTTGCAAAATCAACAACAAAGAGAGAGAATTGTATGAATGATTGTTAGTATGGGTCACACTCAAGTCTCTCTTCTCACATTTTGTGGCTTGTGTCATGGCACTCATGATTTTGCTACTCATTTTTGGCTTGTGGCACTCACTCTCTTGATGGAGGTTTACTCTCTCACCACTCATCTCACAAGGGTCCTTCGCTTGCTTTATCTTATTGACGGGTGTCATGTTGGATGCGATGACTTGGCTAGGCGTCATGGGTTGGATCACAAATTTCTTGTCGTTCCACTTGAAGGAGTATTGGTTGGTGGAACCATGATGTATTGCTCCTCTATCGCATTACCATAGCCTTCGAAGTAGCATGTGGCACACGGACATTGGCACGACATCACACTCGACGGTGTCTTCATATGGGCCAATCTTGAAGGAGACGTGGACCTTTGATGTTATCTTGAGTGTTCCATTGTCATCAAGCCATTGGACATGGTAGGGATGAGGGTTCTCTATGCATTGCCACTTGAGTTTATCACAAAAATCCGTACTTGCGAGGTTTTGGCAACTACCTCCATCAATGATCACTTTTATTGACTTGCCATCAATTCCGGCATGAGTTTGGAAGATATTGAGGCTTTGGTCCTCTCTTGGGATGGAGTTTGTTGGCGAGATTTGAGCTATGACAAGTGCGGGGCCTGGATCATGCTCGCATACAAGTGTGTCATCTTCTTCCATCGCGGCTGTCCTTGTAATAGCTCGTTGAGTGAGAGCTTCATATTCCTCTTCACTCACGGTGTAGGTTGCGCCATTCTCATCCGTAAGCATCACACATGAGTTGGTGGACTCATATGACTTGTGACCTTTCACTCCACACTTGAAGCAAGTGACTTGACTATCCGATGTCGTGTTGGAGGAGGGTGCTAGCATCGTCTTTGCTTTCTTGGATGAGCTCGTTGCCTGGTTTGTTGCCTTTACGGGAGCATTTGCATTGATGGACGCAAAGTATGACTTTTGCTTTTCGTATGCATTCTCCTTTTGCAAGTCCCGCTCAGCTTTGGTAGCTTGATGGAGGAGCTCGGTGAGGTTCTTGTACGGTTGAAAGTCAACAATCTTCCTTATTGGCCGGCTCAAACCATCGAGGAACCTTGCTATGGTTTGCTCTTAGAGTTCTCTCACATCAGCTCGCATCATGATTTTCTCCATTTCCTTGTAGAACTCTTCAATTGACTTGGTTCCTTGTTTCAAGTTTTGTAGCTTTTCAAAGAGATCTTGGCGATAATGCTCGGGGACGAAGCGCGTGTACATCACTTCCTGCATCTCGGTCCAAGTTTCAATTGTAGGTTCCTTGTTCTTCTCGTGGTTCTTTTGGAAGTATTCCCACCACACGTTTGCATAGTCCTCAAACTCAAGGGATGCCATTGCAACTTTCTTCTCTTCGGAGTAGTTCTGGACTCAAAAGATCTTGTCAACTTTGAGCTCTGAATCAATGTATGCGCCGGCGTCTTCTTCTCCCTTGAACTTGGGCATAATGAACTTGAGCTTCCCAAACTTGCCCTCTTCATGTTCATGGTGGTAGTTGCGGCGATATTGCCTTATGCTCCCTTCACTTTGTGCACCTGGTGGTGGAGGAGGAGCTTGATTTTCTCAAGGACGCGGTTGAGGAGGTGCTTGATGCGCAAAGTCTCTTCTACGCCTTTGCTCGGGATCATTTGCATTCATTGGTTGTTGATGACGATCGTGGGGTTAAGCGTAGCGGTTGCTGTGTCTCGCATGGTGTGCATCCTCATCATCATCACTTGTATCCCATTGTGGTTCTCGATGAACTTGTTGTTCATGGCGATGGTCATGGTTCAGGTGTTGGCGCCTATCATTGCGGTTGTGTTCACCATAGCGTTCTTGCTCTTGGGGGGGGGGTGGTGGCGCTTGTACCATATCTTTTTGTGGAGGGCAACCATGTTCTTCTTGGTGTTGCGGATGTGCCTGGTGATCATGGTGCCGATGATGTCTTGTGTGGTGCGGTTGTTAATGTTGTGGGTCAACTACTTGTTCATGGCGATGACGAGCTTGATGTTCCCCATTGTGGTGGTGGGGTTCTCCATGATGAGCATGGCATCGCGAGGAGTCGCCATGATGACTTGAGGAGCGCGCGCGAGACGAACTTGACGAGCTTGAATGGTGTCCATGACGGTTGCCAAGGTTGGCAATAGCCTGGTGAAGAGCTTGGAATTGAGCATTGTGCTCCACTTGGCGTTGCTGGTCACGGTAGTCGAATTCTCGAAAAGTTTCATCAAGCCATTTCTCAAGCCTCTCAAATTGGGCATTGAATTCTTGGCGTTGCACCCATAAGTTGTGGCGCGTGGCAAAACCATCTTGGTTGTTGAAGTTGCCATCTCCGCTTTCTCTGCTTTCCCTAGACATGTTGTTTGACCACAAGTGAAACAAGGGTGGTATTGGTGGTATGGTATGTGCTACCTTCCCTCACCAGGTCAAAAATTGGAAAGGTTGTTCTTGCCAAGAGCAAAGCGAATACACAAGACACACACACACAAAGGCCTATGGTGGATGGGTAGGAAGGTGGATAGCGAATGGAACAACCAAACGAAAAGGTTATTGTCAAAAGTGGGTAAAATCCAACCAAAAACAAAGTCAAAGGAAAAGGTCAAAAGGGTGACGAGAACCTACGACTATACACACACGGTGGAGATTAATGTGGCTAACATGACTATAAAAAGAGCAACAAACAAAATTGGTCCCAACGAAGACTAATGCTCGGTGTCATGCCAACACTAGGAGACCTTAGCCCGTTTGCCAAAAGATGGAGAAGCAACGTATTTGTACGCTTGCCTTGCTCTTGCTCGCACTCTTGCTTAGAAGCTTTGGACTCTCTTTTGTATTGGTATCTTTCTCTTTTTCTTTTGCTTATAAGATTTTTTTTGTACCTCTTTCTTTCCTATGCTATGGAGTCAAGTTTTTTCTATTGCCTCTACACTATGACTTATGCAAGAGCAAGCGCACAATGCTTCGGCAAACACAAGATGAGCTACTCTCGATAGGTTAGGTAACACACAAAGGAAGAAGGGTTTAACAAGGGTGGTGCAAGTTATACCTTGTGGTGATGTCGCACTTGCAACCGTTGGTGGAGGGATGGTTCGAGTTCCGTGGTGTCGATGTTGAGTGCGAGGCATTGCGGAAGCTTTTGTTAGTTGACAAACACGCACACAAAACACAAACGTCAAAAGGAAATCAGTCAAAAAGGAAAAGGGGTCAAAAAAATTTGTCAGGGCCGGAGACTCCGGTGTTGATGGTCCGGACACTCCGGTGAAGGCCGGAGACTCCGGTCTTGTGGTTCGGAAACTCCGGTCTAGGCTGGAGACTCTGGTCTGCTAGTCTGGAAACTCCGGTCTGGAGTCAGCACGACGAACAACTCGTGTTCTTGAGCGGAAATTTGTCCCTTGAACCCTCAAATCCAGAAAATTTCGACCAAATTGGGCTGGGAAACGCAGGGAACAAGTAGACCAACTCCAAAGACAAGTTTCGATTGGACTAAAACCACAATCAACTCACCAAAATGAGAGATCGATCCAAAAGCAATTTGGGGTTATATTTTTGGTAATTTTCAGTTTTGGGTGGAAATCGAAGGATGAAGTCAAATCTGTGGCAGGCAAAAGCTACTGATACCAGTTCTTATGGGTCTCCTTGTTGATTTACCCTTGGAGTGGCCCGATCTTCACGGATTTGAGGCGGAAGTGGGGGAAAAGACGATGAACACAACTCTAATGCAAGGTAAAGATAAAAACACATGCCAAATCACACCCAATTCGATTTGCTCATGTTGGTTCGAACAACCAATCCAATAGAATCTTCGGCGAGAGACCTTGCAGTAGAATCACCAAAGGAGAGATCGGCAAGCGGACGATAGAATCCAAACCAAGTAGAGAGTAGCAACCAAGTAGAATCCCAAAGGGGAGAGACCAAGCACTACTAGAATCCTTGATAGGGAGAGACCAAACACTTGAGGAGGGTCTTGACAACTTGGAGAAGGGCACCGACTCCAAGGCCTTGTACAACTCATATATTTACTATTGAGAGGGGGTTCCCATCTAGGGTTAGGCACATGCCACAATTCATCATCATCTCTAAGGTTTCAAGGAGGGGGTGGGGGCAAATATATAGGCCAGCCACGAGCTAGGGGTAAAACAGGCATAAGCAGGAAGTTTGGGGAGTTACATGGGCCAAGCCCAGCTTGGGGCTCGCAGGCCCACGATGCTCGGTCCGGAGACTCCGGTGTAGCGGTCCAGAGACTCTGGTCGATCTTCGGTCAATCTCTAGAGGGAGTCATAGATTGTCCTAGGCGCTGGTTCGGGGCTCGGTCCAGAGACGGGCCAGAGACTCCGGTGTGGTAGACCGGAGACTCCGGTCTACTGGTGTGGAGACTCCGGTCCTGCTTCAGCAGCTTCTTGCGTCTTCTCTTCCAGGCCTCTTGCTTGGGTGTTTGGCTCTAGAGCCATCCTTGCTGCATCTTCTTGGCATCATGTTCATAGACCTAGTCACATCACGGGAATTTGTCTCAAGTAGGATTCCATTCGCATTATAACCAATGAAAGGCGAAGCATGGAAGGAGTTCACATTTGGAGTGATAATTACCGTGGCATGATGTGGACCAAAGGTGGTTTCCGTATGTTGGGCTACATCATCAGGTTTCTGCCGTGGTAGAGTTTGGGCCTGTTTCTGTGTCGCGGCAGCCTGCCATGGAAGAAATGGACTCTGTTTCTATGCCATGGCAAGAAAAAGCGTCGTTTCTCTCCCGCGGCAGAGATCCGATGTGTTGATCTTCTTCTTGGTAGCTCCTTGCGCTTCCTCCCTCTCCTCCCTCGCGCATTCTTCATTGATCAACACGCCATGCTCCATATGCTTCAACTCCTCGCTCCGTGCTACGCCTTCTTCTCCGATGTACCTGATCATACTATAGCAGAAAGACTTAGGCAGTATAAAGTTCTTATAAATGACAGCATCATGTTCAACTAGGGATGAATTCACTTGATAGTCATTACTGATTTGACTCAATATTTCCTTCCAGTTCAAGCAGTCAGAATCATCATAATCCATGTATATATCCTCATCATAACCCCCTTTGGGACCTTCTGTTTCGTTACGATGCCCTTTGGGCTCAAGAACGCAGGAGCTACGTACGAGCACACTATGTAGCGTTGCCTCCTCGATCAAATCAGACGCAATGTACATGCATATGTGGACGACATTGCGGTGATTTCCAAAAAGAAGGAAACCTTAATTTCCGACTTGGAGGAAACGTTCACGAATCTACGCAAATACAACATAATGCTTAACCCGAAGAAATGTTTCTTTGGAATACCGTCCGGAAAATTGTTAGGTTTCGTCGTATCTCAAAGAGGCATAGAGGTGAACCGAGACAAAATTATGGCTATACTCAATATTTCTAGGCCGACTCGTGTAGAGCTCGGCCATACGGCGCGCCTAAACCCCTAGCCGGTATAACCCCACTACAAGGTTATAGCTTTTAGAGTGAGCACGCGACGTCCCGGTAATAGCGCATCGGCGTACAAAAGTGAGTATGTATGCCGACAACGTACAAACCACATATCAGAGCACGCCATGTACAAAGAAAGGAAATATATAGTCAACAAGATCCACGTTACAATTTTAATTAAGCAGTTGTTTAGTTTATAAGACTAATTACTAGTCATATCGTTAGGCGAATCATTAGTGCCATTGTCTATGATCATAACACTGTACTCCTGAGGCGTCCATAACCGTGGACACACGGCTTCTCGAAAAGATTTACCCTGTAGGGGTGCACAACTGTACCCAAACGCATGTTCTGCCCTTCAAGCACTAAAACGCAAATAGACGTGCCATCCAAGTCTCACAACAAGAACTGTCCCATAACTACGCGCACATCTAGGGGTATCACCTACTGAGTTTGACCCACACTAGAGATATAGCTGATTCTCTAGGTGGCACAGCGTTTGAGTCTATGGTCGGTCGATGATCGGAAGATAACTTGTAGAGCTCCATCCCACCTCCGACACGGTATCCTGCTTTATGCAATGCAAGCCATGGCAATCCACCAAAATCATATCACAACTCAACCCATGTCCGACGACATATTATGCGTATGCACCAAATGGCAAACCAATTTTGTAACCCTCGGGATATACGAATAGCGCCGGTAGTTGAGAGGGGATCCTAGGGGCCCCACGTTTGGTTAGCGCGATTAACTCAGAACTGGTAACGTAGAACGAACGGTTCCTAGGTCGACTCAAGCAGTTCCCAAAGGTGGTCGCTTTCGGGGCCTTATCATTAGGTGAAGCCATAACCATAAGCACATCAGTTTAATGAACATATCAACCACACTATCCAGATATCAAATTCCACTTGTATGAGAGCAGTACTAAGTATGCCTACGACTCGCAAGGGCAAAGCTATCTAAACAATCAAGGCAATAGGATAACCAAGGCAGGACAATTGAGCATGTAAATTAAAGGAACAATACTAAAGCGTCGACAATAAGGATAGCAATAGAACTAGGAGGAAGTAAAGTCTATAAATGCAAAATAGGTAGAAGCGGGGGAGATGCTCGCCTGACTGATCAAAGGACGGAGTCAGTTCAAGCTCGAGAGGGTACTCGTAAGACTGTTCAAACTCCTGCTGGTACTCGCCAGGCTCGTCTTCTACCGAGAAGGACCAAATGCCATACATAAAAGGAAATAACGCAATCAACACATGAATGATGCAATGCAATCAATAATGTAGCATGGCAGCATATTATGCGATATGTTTAATGATTCAAGTTTAAGTGGCCGAGGGACAAGGGCATAGTAATAAAGTAAATCGACCACATGTTACTTAGGTGTACGGGTGCAAATTTCATTAGGAAATGATGATGCATGCTGCAAAAGAACAAACGAATACCACGGTTGGATTCGTGTCGTCGAGCTGGTAGATTTGGACATATCATTTATCAAAAGTTATTAAATTATATTTTTAGGGCCAAAAGGGCAATATGTCGTTTACATGATTAGGGTGGTATTTGCAAAGTTCTAAATTTACATGCAGATTCATAAACAAGTTTCATGAACATCCCGTGTTGGAGGTTTATTTAAATTCCAAGCAGATTTGAAGTTAGAAGAAAAAGGTATTTGAAAGAATTTTGAAAAAGGAAAAGGAGGAATCAGGCCAGAGGATGATTTGGGCCGGCAGCGCCAAACTGGCCGATGCTCGTGGGCGAAAGATAGCCACTGGGCCGGGCCAACAAGAGTTTCAGAAAGGGAGTACGATTTAAGAATCAATTTTGGCCAGGGGCCTTATTGCAAGTCGACAAGAACATATCGTTGCACTAAAATTCAGATCTAGGCGTTTCCTACTGTATCGGTCCGACTTCGGATGAATATGACGACGAATCCATAGAGAATTTGGCAACGCCGTAAAAATGAAAGTTGTAGATCATGCAAATATCTACAACTTTGTAGAAGTAAACTTGTCCATAGGAGCAACGTACAAGCCAGACAACATGGATGAATAGAGCGGGTTTAGTTTGGATCTAACAGAAATTCAGAAAACAAAAGAAGTCCTCGAATTCGTCGGAAGATTTCTTCGCCTGTAGAGCTCCAGATTGATCGCCGTTTGATCCTGGAGGTAGCTGGGAGGTAGGGCTTCAAGGTTTATTCAGGAAATTTTCGAAAATGATCAACGTATACGCCTGCAATAAATCAGGAAGGGACGACCTGAGAGATGTACATGCTGGAGATGTTCATGTCAAACGCGTTCCAGACTGCAGCGGCTGGGCGCGGCGCGGAGCGACGTCGAACGAGATGAAGCTGAGGAAAGCCAGGGAGAAGGAGAGAGAGGTGAGGGAGGTCGGCTTCACAGTGGGGTGGTGGGAGTAGGTGGCTCGACGGCGAGGAAGGAGAGTGCAGCAACGGTGGCGAGCAGCGTGCGTCTGGCCTGCTCCTCCTGCTCTTGTCTGCTCCGACGAGCTCCAGCTAGCGGTGGTCGATGGTGAGGTTGGTGGTTGGACTAGGAAGGAGAAGGGGACATCGATGAGGCGGCCATGTCGTGGGCTCTCTTGCTTGGAGAAAAAGAAGGAGGAGATGAGGACAAGGTGCCAACTGCTGCTGCTTTATCTTAAGAGAGAGAGGGTTCACGCGAGCTGGGGTGTGTGTTGCTGCTGCGCGTGCGTGTGTGTTAGTGCTAGCTGCTGCCTTGTTTTGCTGCTGCGCGCTGGGTAGATTAGGTGTGGCTGGCTGGGTAGGTTAGATTAGGTAGAATTAGGTATTTAGGCTGTTAGATGAGATTTAAAAATTAGATTTAGGCTAGAAATTAAAATAGGGTGTTTAGAAAGATTAAAAGGGTAGGCAAAATAGGTAGTGAAAGGTGTAGAAAATAAAAGAGAGGTTTTAGATAGATGTACGTTTAAATGGAAGATAAAAGGGGTATTATGTGTATATGTGTAAGCACATATGAGAAAGATAAAGAGAGAAAAAGAAATCATCAAGGATAAAGAGGGACGAAAGCAGGAATATAACAACAAGCCAAATGCAAATAAAAGGGAGAGTGGATCAAGTGTATATGAATACATGGGCAAGGTTTAAAATACGAATAATCCAACAAGAAGCTCACATATATAATAGGAAGATGATGATGAGATTGTTACCATGTTAGCAGGAGGAAGGGAATCAAAGAGAGATGCCCTCAACTCCAATTAGGCATTGTAGCAATTTAGTAAAACCCAAATACAATTAAATCAAGAACCAAATCAGATGCCAACAAATAAATATGATGCATGCATGATGAAGATAAGAAATGCACAAAACATGATGAAAAGTGGGGATTGGAACCTTGGGGTGTCACAACACGCCCCTCCTTGAAGGAATCACGTCCCGAGATTCTAAGAAGAGGTGAATAGAGCGGGATACTCGGATCTCAAGTGATCTTCACACTCCCAAGTTGCTTCTTCATCAGAGTGATGTTACCATTGAACTTTGAAGAACTTTGTGGTTTTGTTTCTTGTCTTTCGTTCAGCCTCCTCAAGAATGCGAATAGGATGCTCATGGTAAGAAAGGTCGTCCTTGAGCTCAATAGAGGAATGATGCATGGCTCTACCCGGATCCTTGAAACACTGTCTCAACTATGAGACGTGGAAGGTGGGGTGAACATTTTTGAGATTCTCGGGTAACTCCAAGACATAAGAAAGAGGACCTGATCATGAGAGAACCTTTAAGGGACTGATGTATCGCGGGGCAAGCTTCCCTTTGATATCAAAGCGGTGTGTGCCTCTCATCCGGGTCACACGGAGATAAGCAAGACCACCCACTTTGTACACCATATCACGGTGCTTTCCATCAAAGTAGGCTTTCTGCTGATTTTGAGCAATTTTCAAGTTGTCACGAAAAATCTGACACTTTTCTTCTACTTCTTTGATGATATCCGGACACATTTCAGGATCCAGAGGATCTTTATTTCTCAAGATCTTCCTTTCACCAGCTTCTGACCAGTAAAGAGGGGTACGACAATTGCTGTCATAGAGAACTTCAAATGGCGACATGTCTAGACTTGATTGATGACTATTGTTGTAAGAGAATTCGGCAAAAGGAAGGCATTCTTCCCATTTCATGCCAAAACAAATGACACAAGCTCTGAGCATATCTTCAAGAATCTGATTTACTCTTTCCACTTGGCCTTGAGACTGAGGGTGATACGCAGTGCTGAACTTGATGTTAGTTCCCATGTATTGCTGGAATGATTCCCAAAATCTGGAAGTGAACAAGCTTCCATGATCAGATGTGATTTCTTTAGGAACACCATCGAGGCTTACAATCCTCGCAACATAGAGTTCTGCCAATTGACTAGCTGTAATAGTTTCTTTGACAGGCAAGAAATGAGCCACTTTGGAGAAGCGATCAATCACCACAAAGATGGCATTGTTGCCCTTCTGAGATTTTGGAAAACTGGTGATAAAATCCATCTCAATTTTATCCCACTTCCACTCAGGAATCTAGAGAGGTTGAAGGAAACCAGCAGCTCTCTGATGTTCTGCTTTCACTCTTCTGCAAACATCACACTCAGCGCATACTTGGCAATTTCACGCTTCATTCGTGTCCACCAATAGTAAGGCTTTAGATCATGGTACATCTTTAAGCTACCAGGGTGAATAGCAAGAAGAGTTTCATGAGCTTCTTTGAGAATTAGATTCTTGAGTGCTTGCACTTTTGGTACAACAATGCGCCCTTCGAATCTGAGAGTGCCATTAGCATCAATGGAATAGGATTTGGACTTGGGAACGCCCAATTCTAGATTTTTCTTGACTTTGAGGACCATAGCATCAGGCAACTGGGCCTCACGAATTTTCTCTTCAAGATTAGGAGCCAAGCATAAATTTGCAAGATGCCCCTGAGGACCAATCTCAAGATTGTACAGCTGAATTTCTTTGAAGAGATGCTTATTGTTGTCCTTGATCATGAGGTTATTGCAATAGACTTTTCGACTGAGGGCATCAGCCATTACATTAGCTTTCCCTAGAGTGTAATCAATAGAGACATCAAATTCTGAGATGGTTTCATCCATCTTCTCTATCGCATGTTTAATTCAGGTTGTGTGAAGATGTACTTCAGACTTTTGTGATCAGTGAAGATTTCACAACGGTTGCCAAGCAAATAGTGTCTCCATGTTTTCAACGCATGAACAACCGCTGCAAGCTCTAGATCATGAGTAGGATAGTTTATCTCATCTGGACGCCTGTCGGGATGCATAAGCCACGACTTTTCTTTCTTGCATAAGAACAACACCAAGACCTTGGATGGAAGCATCACAAAATATCTAGAAAGGCTTGGTTGTATCTGGAGGAGTCAGAATAGGAGCTGAAGTGAGCTTTTTCTTCAGAGTTTCAAAACTCTCTTGACAAGCTAGAGACCAACAGAATTTCTTATCCTTCTTCAGAAGCTCAGAAAGAGGTTTTGCTATCTTGGAGAAATTCTCAACGAATCGGCGACAATAATTTGCCAACCCGAGGAAGCTTCGGACTTCCTTGACATTCTTAGGAGGAACCCAATCAATGATAGCCTTGATTGTTTCAGGATTGGTTGCGATGCCTTTATCGGAAATAACATGGCCCAGATAGACAACTTCAGAAAGCCAGAACTCACACTTGGAAAACTTAGCATACAAGCGATGCTCACGAAGCTTGGAAAGGATAAGCCGAAGGTGTTCTTCATGTTCTTCCTTTGACTTGGAGTAGACAAGAATATCATCAAGATATACCACGACGAACTTGTCTAGATATTCCAATAAAACCGAGTTCATGAGGCGAGAGAATGTTGCAGGAGCATTTGTGAGACCAAAGGACATAACGGTGTACTCATACAAGCCATATCTGGTGGTGAAAGCTGTTTTAGGAATATCCTCTTTTCTGATTTTGATTTGGTGGTATCCACTTCTCAAATCAAGCTTAGAGAATACTTTTGCTCCAGCGAGCTGATCAAAGAGGTCTGTGATGCGAGGTAGAGGATACTTATTCTTAATTGTCTTTGCGTTTAGACCATGATAGTCAACAACTAGACGATCAGTTTTATCTTTCTTCTTGACAAAGATGGTGGGGCTCCCCCATGAAGAAGTGCTATGCTGAATATGGCCTTTACTTTCAAGTTCATCAAGTTACTTCTTGAGTTCGGTCATTTCATTAGGACCCATCTTATAAGGACGCTTGGAAATTGGAGCTGTTCCGGGTTCCAATTCAATCACGAATTCAACGGCCCGGTCAGGTGGCATTCCTGGCAGCTCTTCAGGAAACACATCTGGAAAATCACACACCATAGGTACATTTTCCAGTCCTGGCAAAGGATCAGCATTGAGGGCAAAGACTTGTGTTGAAGGAGTTGCACTTGGAGAATAGATTATGTGGCCACTTGGATGTAAAAGAGATACCGACTTGTTCACACAGTCGATAGTTGCACCATTAGCTTTGAGCCAATCCATGCCCAGAATGACATCAATGTCAGAAGGACCAAGAACAATTAGATCAGCAAGGAATTGATGACCTCCAATGAGAATTTGATTCCCATAACTCATCATAGAGGACATCATCTTGGCACCGGGAGATTTAACCCAAAGGTTCATTTGAAGAATTTCCAATGGAAGATCATGCATTTGTGCAAAATTTTGCGAAACAAACGAATGAGATGCACCAGTATCAAAAAGAACTTTTGCAAGAGTAGAGTTAACCGGTAGTGTACCGATGACAACATCAGGCGCTTGCTCTGCTTCTTCTGCAAGGACATTGCTCACCATGACATTTCTTTGAGTTGGCCTATTGTTACCATTGAAGGCCTTTTGCTGCGGGGGAGGAACTCTCACCAAAGCTTTGGAAGCCTGAGGAGGAGGAGGTGGAGGAAGCCTCTCTTGGTTTGGGTACGCTGGAGACTTGTGACCAGGTTCTCCACACTTGAAGCAAGTTACAGTTCGAGGTGCATACGGCCTCTGAGGAGCACCGCAAGGAGCATGGGATTGTTGTTGCTTGTAATGCTGCTGCTGTGGGTGAGCGCCCTGCCTGGTATAACATTGATGAGGCATTTGCTGAATCATCTGAGGATGAGGAGAAGCTTGCGGTTGCCTCTGTTGATAGAAGCTCCTAGCAGGTTGGGGAGCTTCCTGCTGGTAAACTCGGCGCCTTTGAGGCGGGCCATAGTGAGAGGCTGGGCCACTCTCACGAGCATGTTTCAGGGTTCTTTCATACTCATGTCTGCCAGTTTCAGCCTTGATTGCCAAATTAACCAACTCTTCAAAGTTCTTGCAAGTTGTGAGGTTTAAGCTGAACTTGATAGAAGGCTCAAGACCATTTCTGAATTGAGCTTGCTTCTTTTCATCAGTTGAAATTCATCACCAGCATAGCGAGCCAAGAGGGTGAATTGCTTTCTATAAGTCGAGACATCATTAGAGCCCTGAGTCAACTTCATGAACTCCTCTTTCATTTTGTCCAATTCACCTTGAGGTATGTGATGAGCCCGAAACAATTTGGAATTCTTCCCAAGAGAAAGGAATATTTGGATCTCTAACATTCTGTACAATTTCCCACCAGGCTGCTGATTCACCAGTAAACATATAGGAAGCAAAAGACACTTTGTCTTCATCAGCGACTTTAGCATTAACCAGCGTGAGATTGATACTGCGAAGCCAATCATCTGCGTCAAGAGGTTTCTTCAGAGTATCGAAGTTCTTTGGGTTGAGACTGAGAAAATCCCTGAGCATCACCCTTGGAACAAAGTCCTGCTGAGCAAAACGAGCCTCGGTCTGCTGCTAACCACGAACAAGCTGCCCCAACAAGTTTGACATTGTCAACATCGCTTCCGCCAACTGAGGGTGAGTCGGGGGAGGTGGTGGGGAAGGAGATCTTCTAGGCGCCATCCTGATGACATCATCAAGACACGAGTTAACACATGTTCAGGATAAAAAAATCCAACATAAATGCAAGAAGATATACAGTTAGAACATGAATGAGCCATAGATATCATCAAGGTACAATTAAAGTACACAAGAATTAACCATAACCACATGTAGAATTGAATGATAGCATTTAACATATTTCACCCATTATAAGTGTCATATTGCTATAGAAACCAAATTACAATTACGAGTGTCGGAACGATCCAAATTATGTATTTTAGCAGATTAAATTTGATAGCGTCAACATATTTCACTCATGATAAGTGTCATATAGCTATACTAAAACACTACAATCGCTAGAGTCCAAAACAACTCAAGTTATGCATGTATTAGAGAAGAATTGAAGACGCAGTAAAACTTCCGGTTCACGCGTCGGTAGCAACGAACAAGTCAGCAAGACCATGCCAACAAGTTGAAAGGTTTAAAACTTTTGATTAAAACAGATGGATTTGATGAAAACACTTTGAATAAAACCAGGATATTTCAGAGGTTTCAAAGGATTCAGGAGAAACAACAGATTTGTAGATACAAAGGTTTTTGATTTGAAGCAACTTTACTTTGACATCAACAACAAACTTACGACGGTACTACGGATAGCCAAAGACGTTCGAACCTAAAGCAGGTGATGAGAATAGATAAAACGTTGCACTTTCTTACCAGAAAAAGGGTGGGAGGGTGGGAAAAGAAATAAAGAGCAAGAAGTCCTACTCTCTGATTAGTTTTTCCCTAATATATAGCTACCAAAATATTTTTCTAGACTCAACAACGTCCGCTGCAAGGGATCCTAACAGGTCGACCATGCTCTGATACCAACTTGTAGAGCTCGGCCATACGGCGCGCCTAAACCCCTAGCCGGTATAACCCCACTACAAGGTTATATCTTCTAGAGTGAGCACGTGTCGTTCCGGTAATCGCGCCTCGGCGTACAAAAGTGAGTATGTACGCCGACGGCGTACAAACCACATATCAGAGCACGCCATGTACAAACAAAGGAAATACATAGTCAACAAGATCCAAATATATAGATAGGTAGCACATAGAGGACAGAGGTCCCAACAATACATCATACATCAAGCGGAAAACGTGATATAACGTCCGAGTACAGACAAGACCCAAATGGGCATAAGATGCCAAGAAATAAGCAAGTGAGTTCCATGCCCACACGTGTCAGGACTTCCTGGTAGGATCCCGGCTACTGCTCGTAGTAGTCCTCATCAGCATAATCAACATAGTAGGAGCCAGACTCGTCCACCGGGTCACACGTACCTTTACGACAGTAAAGATCCAACACGAAAGAACAAACAAGAAAAACAGGAGCGTCAGTATTGAGGCCAGTACACGGCGAGACTAGAATTCAGCGGTCCTCGTCTACGGGGATATATGGTATGCTAGGCGGCGACAAAGCTTGCGACTAGCTAACTTATAGAGACGCACTACAACTTTGGCTATTAGAGCGGGAGAAGAGAGCGCTAATCGGTTATAGCAGTATAACTCCATGCATAACCCATCCGAGGATTTCCCCCTTGAAAACCAGTCGAGGAAGTAGTCCCACGGAACACCCACGTTACAATTTTAATTAAGCAGTTGTTTAGTTGATAAGACTAATTACTAGTCATATCGTTAGGCAAATCATTAGTGGCGTTGTCTATGATCATGACACTGTACTCCTGAGGCGTCCATAACCGTGGACACACGGCTTCTCAAAAAGATTTACCCTGCAGGGGTGCACAACTGTACCCAAACACATGTTCAACCCTTCAAGAACTAAAACACAAATAGACGTGCCATCCAAGTCTCACAACAAGAACTATCCCATAACTACGCGCACATCCAGGGGTATCACCTACTGAGTTTGACCCACACTAGAGATACATCTGATTCTCTAGGTGGCACATCGTTTGAGTCTACGGTCGGTCGATGATCGGAAGATAACTTGTAGAGCTCCATCCCACCTCCGACACGGTATCCCGATTTATGCAATGCAAGCCATGGCAATCCACCAAAATCATATCACAACTCAACCCATGTCCGAGGACATATTATGCGTATGCACCAAATGGAAAACCAATTTTGTAACCCCCTGGATATACGAATAGCGTCGGTAGTTGAGGGGGGATCCCAGGGGCCCCACGTTTGGTTAGCACGATCAACTCAAAACTGGTATCGTAGAATGAACGGTTCCTAGGTCGACTCAAGAAGTTCCCAAAGGTGGTCGCTGCCGGGGCCTTATCATTAGGTGAAGCCATAACAATAAGCACATCAGTTTAATGAACATATCAACCACACTATCCAGATATCAAATTCCACTTGTATGAGAGCAGTACTAAGCATGCCTACGACTCGCAAGGGCAAAGCTATCTAAACAATCAAGGCAATAGGATAACCAAGGCAGTACAATTGAGTAGGTAAATTAAAGGAACGGTACTAAAGCATCGACAATAAGAATAGTAATAGATCAATAGGAGGAAGTAAAGTCTATAAATGCAAAATAGGTAGAAGAGGGGGAGATGCTCGCCTGACTGATCAAAGGATGGAGTCAGTTCAAGCTCGAGAGGTTACTTGTAAGACTGTTCATACTCCTGTTGGTACTCGTCGGGCTCGCCTTCTACCGAGAAGGACCAAATACCATACATAAAAGGAAATAACGCAATCAACACATGAACGATGCAATGCAATCAATAATGTAGCATGGCAGCATATGATGCGATATGTTTAATGATTCAAGTTTAAGTGGCCGAGGGACAAGGGCATAGTAATAAAGTAAATCGGCCACATGTTACTTAGGTGTACGGGTGCAAATTTCATTAGGAAATGATGATGCATGCTGCAAAAGAACAAACGAATACCACGGTTGGATTCGTGTCGTCGAGCTCGTCGATTTGGACATATCATTTATCAAAAGTTATTAAATTATATTTTTAGGGCCAAAAGGGCAATATGTCGTTGTTTACATGATTAGGGTGGTATTTGCAAAGTTCTAAATTTACATGCAGATTCATAAACAAGTTTCATGAACATCCCGTGTTGGAGGTTTATTTAAATTCCAAGCAGATTTGAAGTTAGAAGCAAAAGGTATTTGAAAGAATTTTGAAAAAGGAAAAGGAGGAATCAGGCCAGAGGATGATAGTGGCCAGGGGCCTTATTGCAAGTCGACAAGAACAGATTGTTGCACTGAAATTCAGATCTGCGCGTTTCCTAGTGTTACGGTCCGACTTTGGATGAATATGACGACGAATCCGTAGAGAATTTGGCAACTCCGTAAAAATAAAAGTTGTAGATTATGCAAATATCTACAACTTTGTAGAAGAAAACTTTTCCATAGGAGCAACGTACGAGCCGCACAACGTGGATGAACAGAGCGGGTTCAGTTTGGATCTAACGGAAATTCAGAAAACAGAAGAAGTCCTCGATTTCGTGGGAAGATTTCTTTGCCTGTAGAGCTCCAAATTGAGCGCCGTTTGATCCTGGAGGTAGCTGGGAGGTAGGGCTTCAAGGTTTGTTCAGGAAATTTTCGAAAACAATCAACGTATACGCCTGCAATAAATCGGGAAGGGACGACCTGAGAGATGTACGTGCTGGAGCTGTTCATGCCGAACGCGTTCCAGACTGCAGCGGCTAGGCGCGGCGCGGAGCGACGTCGAATGAGATGAAGCTGAGGAAAGCCAAGGAGAAGGAGAGAGAGGTGAGGGAGGTCGGCCTCACAGTGGGGTGGTCGGAGTAGGTGGCTCGACGGCGAGGAGACGACGGCGAGGAAGGATAGTGCGGCAACGGTGGCGAGCAGCGTGCGTCTGGCCTGCTCCTCCTGCTCTTGTCTGCTCCGACGAGCTCCAGCTAGCGGTGGTCGATGGCGAGGTTGGTGGTTGGACTAGGACGGAGAAAGGGACAGCGACGAGGCGGCCATGGCGTGGGCTCTCTTGCTTGGAGAAAAAGAATAAGGAGGAGATGAGGACAAGGTGCCAACTGCTGCTGCTTTATCTTAAGAGAGAGAGGGTTCACGCGAGCTGGGGTGTGTGTTGCTGCTGCGCGTGCGTGTGTGTTAGTGCTAGCTGCTGCCTTGTTTTGCTGCTGCGCGCTGGGTAGATTAGGTGTGGCTGGCTGGGTAGGTTAGATTAGGTAGAATTAGGTATTTAGGCTGTTAGATGAGATTTAAAAATTAGATTTAGGCTAGAAATTAAAATAGGGTGTTTAGAAAGATTAAAAGGGTAGGCAAAATAGGTAGTGAAAGGTGTAGAAAATAAAAGAGAGGTTTTAGATAGATGTACGTTTAAATGGAAGATAAAAGGGGTATTATGTGTATATGTGTAAGCACATATGAGAAAGATAAAGAGAGAAAAAGAAATCATCAAGGATAAAGAGGGACGAAAGCAGGAATATAACAACAAGCCAAATGCAAATAAAAGGGAGAGTGGATCAAGTGTATATGAATACATGGGCAAGGTTTAAAATACGAATAATCCAACAAGAAGCTCACATATATAATAGGAAGATGATGATGAGATTGTTACCATGTTAGCAGGAGGAAGGGAATCAAAGAGAGATGCCCTCAACTCCAATTAGGCATTGTAGCAATTTAGTAAAACCCAAATACAATTAAATCAAGAACCAAATCAGATGCCAACAAATAAATATGATGCATGCATGATGAAGATAAGAAATGCACAAAACATGATGAAAAG
This sequence comes from Avena eriantha, assembly GCA_910589775.1. Classification (NCBI taxonomy): domain Eukaryota; kingdom Viridiplantae; phylum Streptophyta; class Magnoliopsida; order Poales; family Poaceae; genus Avena; species Avena eriantha. The sequence goes on from OU342743.1 coordinate 383,801,919, forward strand.
TGGGGATTGGAACCTTGGGGTGTCACAACACGCCCCTCCTTGAAGGAATCACGTCCCGAGATTCTAAGAAGAGGTGAATAGAGCGGGATACTCGGATCTCAAGTGATCTTCACACTCCCAAGTTGCTTCTTCATCAGAGTGATGTTACCATTGAACTTTGAAGAACTTTGTGGTTTTGTTTCTTGTCTTTCGTTCAGCCTCCTCAAGAATGCGAATAGGATGCTCATGGTAAGAAAGGTCGTCCTTGAGCTCAATAGAGGAATGATGCATGGCTCTACCCGGATCCTTGAAACACTGTCTCAACTATGAGACGTGGAAGGTGGGGTGAACATTTTTGAGATTCTCGGGTAACTCCAAGACATAAGAAAGAGGACCTGATCATGAGAGAACCTTTAAGGGACTGATGTATCGCGGGGCAAGCTTCCCTTTGATATCAAAGCGGTGTGTGCCTCTCATCCGGGTCACACGGAGATAAGCAAGACCACCCACTTTGTACACCATATCACGGTGCTTTCCATCAAAGTAGGCTTTCTGCTGATTTTGAGCAATTTTCAAGTTGTCACGAAAAATCTGACACTTTTCTTCTACTTCTTTGATGATATCCGGACACATTTCAGGATCCAGAGGATCTTTATTTCTCAAGATCTTCCTTTCACCAGCTTCTGACCAGTAAAGAGGGGTACGACAATTGCTGTCATAGAGAACTTCAAATGGCGACATGTCTAGACTTGATTGATGACTATTGTTGTAAGAGAATTCGGCAAAAGGAAGGCATTCTTCCCATTTCATGCCAAAACAAATGACACAAGCTCTGAGCATATCTTCAAGAATCTGATTTACTCTTTCCACTTGGCCTTGAGACTGAGGGTGATACGCAGTGCTGAACTTGATGTTAGTTCCCATGTATTGCTGGAATGATTCCCAAAATCTGGAAGTGAACAAGCTTCCATGATCAGATGTGATTTCTTTAGGAACACCATCGAGGCTTACAATCCTCGCAACATAGAGTTCTGCCAATTGACTAGCTGTAATAGTTTCTTTGACAGGCAAGAAATGAGCCACTTTGGAGAAGCGATCAATCACCACAAAGATGGCATTGTTGCCCTTCTGAGATTTTGGAAAACTGGTGATAAAATCCATCTCAATTTTATCCCACTTCCACTCAGGAATCTAGAGAGGTTGAAGGAAACCAGCAGCTCTCTGATGTTCTGCTTTCACTCTTCTGCAAACATCACACTCAGCGCATACTTGGCAATTTCACGCTTCATTCGTGTCCACCAATAGTAAGGCTTTAGATCATGGTACATCTTTAAGCTACCAGGGTGAATAGCAAGAAGAGTTTCATGAGCTTCTTTGAGAATTAGATTCTTGAGTGCTTGCACTTTTGGTACAACAATGCGCCCTTCGAATCTGAGAGTGCCATTAGCATCAATGGAATAGGATTTGGACTTGGGAACGCCCAATTCTAGATTTTTCTTGACTTTGAGGACCATAGCATCAGGCAACTGGGCCTCACGAATTTTCTCTTCAAGATTAGGAGCCAAGCATAAATTTGCAAGATGCCCCTGAGGACCAATCTCAAGATTGTACAGCTGAATTTCTTTGAAGAGATGCTTATTGTTGTCCTTGATCATGAGGTTATTGCAATAGACTTTTCGACTGAGGGCATCAGCCATTACATTAGCTTTCCCTAGAGTGTAATCAATAGAGACATCAAATTCTGAGATGGTTTCATCCATCTTCTCTATCGCATGTTTAAGTCAGGTTGTGTGAAGATGTACTTCAGACTTTTGTGATCAGTGAAGATTTCACAACGGTTGCCAAGCAAATAGTGTCTCCATGTTTTCAACGCATGAACAACCGCTGCAAGCTCTAGATCATGAGTAGGATAGTTTATCTCATCTGGACGCCTGTCGGGATGCATAAGCCACGACTTTTCTTTCTTGCATAAGAACAACACCAAGACCTTGGATGGAAGCATCACAAAATATCTAGAAAGGCTTGGTTGTATCTGGAGGAGTCAGAATAGGAGCTGAAGTGAGCTTTTTCTTCAGAGTTTCAAAACTCTCTTGACAAGCTAGAGACCAACAGAATTTCTTATCCTTCTTCAGAAGCTCAGAAAGAGGTTTTGCTATCTTGGAGAAATTCTCAACGAATCGGCGACAATAATTTGCCAACCCGAGGAAGCTTCGGACTTCCTTGACATTCTTAGGAGGAACCCAATCAATGATAGCCTTGATTGTTTCAGGATTGGTTGCGATGCCTTTATCGGAAATAACATGGCCCAGATAGACAACTTCAGAAAGCCAGAACTCACACTTGGAAAAATTAGCATACAAGCGATGCTCACGAAGCTTGGAAAGGATAAGCCGAAGGTGTTCTTCATGTTCTTCCTTTGACTTGGAGTAGACAAGAATATCATCAAGATATACCACGACGAACTTGTCTAGATATTCCAATAAAACCGAGTTCATGAGGCGAGAGAATGTTGCAGGAGCATTTGTGAGACCAAAGGACATAACGGTGTACTCATACAAGCCATATCTGGTGGTGAAAGCTGTTTTAGGAATATCCTCTTTTCTGATTTTGATTTGGTGGTATCCACTTCTCAAATCAAGCTTAGAGAATACTTTTGCTCCAGCGAGCTGATCAAAGAGGTCTGTGATGCGAGGTAGAGGATACTTATTCTTAATTGTCTTTGCGTTTAGACCATGATAGTCAACAACTAGACGATCAGTTTTATCTTTCTTCTTGACAAAGATGGTGGGGCTCCCCCATGAAGAAGTGCTATGCTGAATATGGCCTTTACTTTCAAGTTCATCAAGTTACTTCTTGAGTTCGGTCATTTCATTAGGACCCATCTTATAAGGACGCTTGGAAATTGGAGCTGTTCTGGGTTCCAATTCAATCACGAATTCAACGGCCCGGTCAGGTGGCATTCCTGGCAGCTCTTCAGGAAACACATCTGGAAAATCACACACCATAGGTACATTTTCCAGTCCTGGCAAAGGATCAGCATTGAGGGCAAAGACTTGTGTTGAAGGAGTTGCACTTGGAGAATAGATTATGTGGCCACTTGGATGTAAAAGAGATACCGACTTGTTCACACAGTCGATAGTTGCACCATTAGCTTTGAGCCAATCCATGCCCAAAATGACATCAATGTCAGAAGGACCAAGAACAATTAGATCAGCAAGGAATTGATGACCTCCAATGAGAATTTGATTCCCATAACTCATCATAGAGGACATCATCTTGGCACCGGGAGATTTAACCCAAAGGTTCATTTGAAGAATTTCCAATGGAAGATCATGCATTTGTGCAAAATTTTGCGAAACAAACGAATGAGATGCACCAGTATCAAAAAGAACTTTTGCAAGAGTAGAGTTAACCGGTAGTGTACCGATGACAACATCAGGCGCTTGCTCTGCTTCTTCTGCAAGGACATTGCTCACCATGCCATTTCTTTGAGTTGGCCTATTGTTACCATTGAAGGCCTTTTGCTGCGGGGGAGGAACTCTCACCAAAGCTTTGGAAGCCTGAGGAGGAGGAGGTGGAGGAAGCCTCTCTTGGTTTGGGTACGCTGGAGACTTGTGACCAGGTTCTCCACACTTGAAGCAAGTTACAGTTCGAGGTGCATACGGCCTCTGAGGAGCACCGAAAGGAGCATGGGATTGTTGTTGCTTGTAATGCTGCTGCTGTGGGTGAGCGCCCTGCCTGGTATAACATTGATGAGGCATTTGCTGAATCATCTGAGGATGAGGAGAAGCTTGCGGTTGCCTCTGTTGATAGAAGCTCCTAGCAGGTTGGGGAGCTTCCTGCTGGTAAACTCGGCGCCTTTGAGGCGGGCCATAGTGAGAGGCTGGGCCACTCTCACGAGCATGTTTCAGGGTTCTTTCATACTCATGTCTGCCAGTTTCAGCCTTGATTGCCAAATTAACCAACTCTTCAAAGTTCTTGCAAGTTGTGAGGTTTAAGCTGAACTTGATAGAAGGCTCAAGACCATTTCTGAATTGAGCTTGCTTCTTTTCATCAGTTGAAATTTCATCACCAGCATAGCGAGCCAAGAGGGTGAATTGCTTTCTATAAGTCGAGACATCATTAGAGCCCTGAGTCAACTTCATGAACTCCTCTTTCATTTTGTCCAATTCACCTTGAGGTATGTGATGAGCCCGAAACAATTTGGAATTCTTCCCAAGAGAAAGGAATATTTGGATCTCTAACATTCTGTACAATTTCCCACCAGGCTGCTGATTCACCAGTAAACATATAGGAAGCAAAAGACACTTTGTCTTCATCAGCGACTTTAGCATTAACCAGCGTGAGATTGATACTGCGAAGCCAATCATCTGCGTCAAGAGGTTTCTTCAGAGTATCGAAGTTCTTTGGGTTGAGACTGAGAAAATCCCTGAGCATCACCCTTGGAACAAAGTCCCGCTGAGCAAAACGAGCCTCGGTCTGCTGCTAACCACGAACAAGCTGCCCCAACAAGTTTGACATTGTCAACATCGCTTCCGCCAACTGAGGGTGAGTCGGGGGAGGTGGTGGGGAAGGAGATCTTCTAGGCGCCATCCTGATGACATCATCAAGACACGAGTTAACACATGTTCAGGATAAAAAAATCCAACATAAATGCAAGAAGATATACAGTTAGAACATGAATGAGCCATAGATATCATCAAGGTACAATTAAAGTACACAAGAATTAACCATAACCACATGTAGAATTGAATGATAGCATTTAACATATTTCACCCATTATAAGTGTCATATTGCTATAGAAACCAAATTACAATTACGAGTGTCGGAACGATCCAAATTATGTATTTTAGCAGATTAAATTTGATAGCGTCAACATATTTCACTCATGATAAGTGTCATATAGCTATACTAAAACACTACAATCGCTAGAGTCCAAAACAACTCAAGTTATGCATGTATTAGAGAAGAATTGAAGACGCAGTAAAACTTCCGGTTCACGCGTCGGTAGCAACGAACAAGTCAGCAAGACCATGCCAACAAGTTGAAAGGTTTAAAACTTTTGATTAAAACAGATGGATTTGATGAAAACACTTTGAATAAAACCAGGATATTTCAGAGGTTTCAAAGGATTCAGGAGAAACAACAGATTTGTAGATACAAAGGTTTTTGATTTGAAGCAACTTTACTTTGACATCAACAACAAACTTACGACGGTACTACGGATAGCCGAAGACGTTCGAACCTAAAGCAGGTGATGAGAATAGATAAAACGTTGCACTTTCTTACCAGAAAAAGGGTGGGAGGGTGGGAAAAGAAATAAAGAGCAAGAAGTCCTACTCTCTGATTAGTTTTTCCCTAATATATAGCTACCAAAATATTTTTCTAGACTCAACAACGTCCGCTGCAAGGGATCCTAACAGGTCGACCATGCTCTGATACCAACTTGTAGAGCTCGGCCATACGGCGCGCCTAAACCCCTAGCCGGTATAACCCCACTACAAGGTTATATCTTCTAGAGTGAGCACGTGTCGTTCCGGTAATCGCGCCTCGGCGTACAAAAGTGAGTATGTACGCCGACGACGTACAAACCACATATCAGAGCACGCCATGTACAAACAAAGAAAATACATAGTCAACAAGATCCAAATATATAGATAGGTAGCACATAGAGGACAGAGGTCCCAACAATACATCATACATCAAGCGGAAAACGTGATATAACGTCCGAGTACAGACAAGACCCAAATGGGCATAAGATGCCAAGAAATAAGCAAGTGAGTTCCATGCCCACACGTGTCAGGACTTCCTGGTAGGATCCCGGCTACTGCTCGTAGTAGTCCTCATCAGCATAATCAACATAGTAGGAGCCAGACTCGTCCACCGGGTCACACGTACCTTTACGACAGTAAAGATCCAACACGAAAGAACAAACAAGAAAAACAGGAGCGTCAGTATTGAGGCCAGTACACGGCGAGACTAGAATTCAGCGGTCCTCGCCTACGGGGATATATGGTATGCTAGGCAGCGACAAAGCTTGCGACTAGCTAACTTATAGAGACGCACTACAACTTTGGCTATTAGAGCGGGAGAAGAGAGCGCTAATCGGTTATAGCAGTATAACTCCATGCATAACCCATCCGAGGATTTCCCCCTTGAAAACCAGTCGAGGAAGTAGTCCCACGGAACACCCACGTTACAATTTTAATTAAGCAGTTGTTTAGTTGATAAGACTAATTACTAGTCATATCGTTAGGCAAATCATTAGTGGCGTTGTCTATGATCATGACACTGTACTCCTGAGGCGTCCATAACCGTGGACACACGGCTTCTCAAAAAGATTTACCCTGCAGGGGTGCACAACTGTACCCAAACACATGTTCAACCCTTCAAGAACTAAAACACAAATAGACGTGCCATCCAAGTCTCACAACAAGAACTATCCCATAACTACGCGCACATCCAGGGGTATCACCTACTGAGTTTGACCCACACTAGAGATACATCTGATTCTCTAGGTGGCACATCGTTTGAGTCTACGGTCGGTCGATGATCGGAAGATAACTTGTAGAGCTCCATCCCACCCCCGACACGGTATCCCGATTTATGCAATGCAAGCCATGGCAATCCACCAAAATCATATCACAACTCAACCCATGTCCGAGGACATATTATGCGTATGCACCAAATGGAAAACCAATTTTGTAACCCCCTGGATATACGAATAGCGTCGGTAGTTGAGGGGGGATCCCAGGGGCCCCACGTTTGGTTAGCACGATCAACTCAAAACTGGTATCGTAGAATGAACGGTTCCTAGGTCGACTCAAGAAGTTCCCAAAGGTGGTCGCTGCCGGGGCCTTATCATTAGGTGAAGCCATAACAATAAGCACATCAGTTTAATGAACATATCAACCACACTATCCAGATATCAAATTCCACTTGTATGAGAGCAGTACTAAGCATGCCTACGACTCGCAAGGGCAAAGCTATCTAAACAATCAAGGCAATAGGATAACCAAGGCAGTACAATTGAGTAGGTAAATTAAAGGAACGGTACTAAAGCATCGACAATAAGAATAGTAATAGATCAATAGGAGGAAGTAAAGTCTATAAATGCAAAATAGGTAGAAGAGGGGGAGATGCTCGCCTGACTGATCAAAGGATGGAGTCAGTTCAAGCTCGAGAGGTTACTTGTAAGACTGTTCATACTCCTGTTGGTACTCGTCGGGCTCGCCTTCTACCGAGAAGGACCAAATACCATACATAAAAGGAAATAACGCAATCAACACATGAACGATGCAATGCAATCAATAATGTAGCATGGCAGCATATGATGCGATATGTTTAATGATTCAAGTTTAAGTGGCCGAGGGACAAGGGCATAGTAATAAAGTAAATCGGCCACATGTTACTTAGGTGTACGGGTGCAAATTTCATTAGGAAATGATGATGCATGCTGCAAAAGAACAAACGAAGACCACGGTTGGATTCGTGTCGTCGAGCTGGTCGATTTGGACATATCATTTATCAAAAGTTATTAAATTATATTTTTAGGGCCAAAAGGGCAATATGTCGTTGTTTACATGATTAGGGTGGTATTTGCAAAGTTCTAAATTTACATGCAGATTCATAAACAAGTTTCATGAACATCCCGTGTTGGAGGTTTATTTAAATTCCAAGCAGATTTGAAGTTAGAAGCAAAAGGTATTTGAAAGAATTTTGAAAAAGGAAAAGGAGGAATCAGGCCAGAGGATGATAGTGGCCAGGGGCCTTATTGCAAGTCGACAAGAACAGATTGTTGCACTGAAATTCAGATCTGCGCGTTTCCTAGTGTTACGGTCCGACTTTGGATGAATATGACGACGAATCCGTAGAGAATTTGGCAACTCCGTAAAAATAAAAGTTGTAGATTATGCAAATATCTACAACTTTGTAGAAGAAAACTTTTCCATAGGAGCAACGTACGAGCCGCACAACGTGGATGAACAGAGCGGGTTCAGTTTGGATCTAACGGAAATTCAGAAAACAGAAGAAGTCCTCGATTTCGTGGGAAGATTTCTTTGCCTGTAGAGCTCCAAATTGAGCGCCGTTTGATCCTGGAGGTAGCTGGGAGGTAGGGCTTCAAGGTTTGTTCAGGAAATTTTCGAAAACAATCAACGTATACGCCTGCAATAAATCGGGAAGGGACGACCTGAGAGATGTACGTGCTGGAGCTGTTCATGCCGAACGCGTTCCAGACTGCAGCGGCTAGGCGCGGCGCGGAGCGACGTCGAATGAGATGAAGCTGAGGAAAGCCAAGGAGAAGGAGAGAGAGGTGAGGGAGGTCGGCCTCACAGTGGGGTGGTCGGAGTAGGTGGCTCGACGGCGAGGAGACGACGGCGAGGAAGGATAGTGCGGCAACGGTGGCGAGCAGCGTGCGTCTGGCCTGCTCCTCCTGCTCTTGTCTGCTCCGACGAGCTCCAGCTAGCGGTGGTCGATGGCGAGGTTGGTGGTTGGACTAGGACGGAGAAAGGGACAGCGACGAGGCGGCCATGGCGTGGGCTCTCTTGCTTGGAGAAAAAGAATAAGGAGGAGATGAGGACAAGGTGCCAACTGCTGCTGCTTTATCTTAAGAGAGAGAGGGTTCACGCGAGCTGGGGTGTGCGTTGCTGCTGCGCGTGCGTGTGTGTTAGTGCTAGCTGCTGCCTTGTTTTGCTGCTGCGCGCTGGGTAGATTAGGTGTGGCTGGCTGGGTAGGTTAGATTAGGTAGAATTAGGTATTTAGGCTGTTAGATGAGATTTAAAAATTAGATTTAGGCTAGAAATTAAAACAGGGTGTTTAGAAAGATTAAAAGGGTAGGCAAAATAGGTAGTGAAAGGTGTAGAAAATAAAAGAGAGGTTTTAGATAGATGTACGTTTAAATGGAAGATAAAAGGGGTATTATGTGTATATGTGTAAGCACATATGAGAAAGATAAAGAGAGAAAAAGAAATCATCAAGGATAAAGAGGGACGAAAGCAAGAATATAACAACAAGCCAAATGCAAATAAAAGGAGAGTGGATCAAGTGTAGATGAATACATGGGCAAGGTTTAAAATACGAATAATCCAACAAGAAGCTCACATATATAATAGGAAGATGATGATGAGATTGTTACCATGTTAGCAGGAGGAAGGGAAACAAAGAGAGATGCCCTCAACTCCAATTAGGCATTGTAGCAATTTAGTAAAACCCAAATACAATTAAATCAAGAACCAAATTAGATGCCAACAAATAAATATGATGCATGCATGATGAAGATAAGAAATGCACAAAACATGATGAAAAGTGGGGATTGGAACCTTGGGGTGTCACAACTCGCCTGAAGGACGTTCAAAGACTAACGGGTTGCATTTCCACAGTCAGTCGGTTTGTAAGCCGGCTCGGTGAAAGAGCCGCACCACTTTACAAGCTCCTGAAAAAGACCAAAAAATTCGTTTGGACTGATGAAGCTGAAGTTGCACTACAAGACCTGAAAGCAGTACTCTCATCTGCTCCTATCCTTGCAGCATTGGAACCACGTGAACCGATGTTGCTCTATTTCGCTGCGACAAACAAAGTCGTCAGTGTCGTCATGGTGGTGGAGGGACTAGAGGAAAAAACAGGAACACCTTGTGTACCCTCTGACTTAATACCTCAGCGAAGTCCTAACTAAATCAAAGCAGCGTTATCCGCATTATCAAAAGGTGGCTTACGGTGTGATTTTTGCATCCAGAAAGTTACGGCATTATTTTCAGGAACATCCAGTTACCGTGGTGAGCAGAACTCCCATGAGAGATATAATCAACAATAGCGATGCTACAAGACGTGTCGCAGAATGGGGCATAGAGCTTTCAGCTTTTGACATTGGGTACAAACCTTGTACAATAATCAAATCCCAAATCCTCACTGACTTGGTCGCTGATTGGACAGAGACAACGGAGAATATGACCCTCCCGGAGTCGGAATACTGGACCTTACATTTTGACGGGTCTAAGGCGCTCGGGGGCTCAGGGGCTGGCGTGGTGCTCAAGTCACCCCAAGGAGATAAACTTTTCTATGTGTTGCAGATCCACTTCACAATAATGAATAACATTGCCAAATATGAAGCATTTCTGTATGGAATCCGGATTGCTAAGGATATCGGCATCCGACGATTAATGTGTTATGGAGATTCGGATCTTGTTGCTCAACAAGTGTCGGATATCTGTAATGCAAATAAGCACATGGTAGCATATAGAGCTGTTATGTATGAACTATCTAAATCTTTCGAAGGGTTTAAGGTTCAACACATCCCTCGAACAAAAAATGAGGAAGCAGATGCATTATCTTGAATAGGCTCTGCACGGAAAAAGGTCCCGGATGGCACTCTTTAGAGCACCTCAAAGTCCCCTCTATAAAAGGAGTAGATGAGGAATATCCGACCAAATCTGATTCACCTTTAGTGGCAGTTCTGGCTGTAATTCCCAGCTGGACCCACACCAGCTCTCAGCCTCTTGTCGCGAAGACGGATCTGCTCAATGAGTTCGGAGTACTTGACGTCCTCCACTTCTTGTGCCTCCTCCTCGATAGTGATTTTCTGGCTTTCTAAGCATTGCTAGGCCAGCCATTGGATCTCCTCTGCAGATTTCCGAGTAATGCCAAGTTTGGCAAGACCCGGATTGCCGAGGAGGTTTTCGGCAAAAACCTCTGCCGAGGGATCATTAACCATTGAGGGTTCACCCTTATCAACTACCGAGTCACCCATGGTGACGTCGGTTTGCGAACCAAGGTTCGCTGGCTCGGAGTTAGGAGCCGGATCTTCTGCGTCGGTTGGAGATGGAGTGATATCCGGCGCCGCAGAAGGCTGAGGGGCAGGAGTCGGAGGCGCTGTGGCAGGAGAAGTCAAATTCAACTTTGACTAGCGCAGGGGCTTCGATAAGCCTCCTTTCCGCTTGCCCTTGGTGAGCTGTTTAGCTCTAAGGAGGTAATAGAACAAAGATCACTACACCTCAAAAAGAATTAAGAAATAAAATACAGAGACCTTGTGAGGAAAGTTACCTCTTCACAATGGGCACTTCCTTTGTGCCAATGGAAACTGCTGGAGCCTTATGCTTTCGGGTAAAGGCCTCCAACAAAGGAACCAATTCTCCATCATCCTGAGAGATCTCAGGAGGATATCCCTCGAGAGGAGCAAGCTCCGACTCGGGGAGGTCAGCAAGCTGAAAAGAAGAAGTATCTCAATATTGCGAAGAGAAATAGTAATGTAGAGATGAACACATGATTCAAGTTATTGCTAGAAACATACTAGTACCACGGGATTATCAGCCGTATGCATGTCCAAGGACAGCTCCGGGATTTTCCTCTTGATCCGCTCCCTTATCAATCATCTGATTTGGGACTCATAGTCCTTTTCTGAGGAAGGACGGGAGCAGATCCAGAGAGATTCCTTCTTGGATGCAATGATGGAGTGCATAATCCGGTCACCATGGTGTTGGAGAGGCTGGATCTGGTGTGCCAGCCAGCAGTGAATCAAGTCGGACCCTTTAAGGGCCTTATGCTTCATCAGATATTCAATCCACCTCTTGGCGTGAAGCAGATCATCACTGAGAGCCGGCGCATCCGCGTCCCAGGACTCTTGGGGCGTGGCGGCACCGTTAACAAAAGCCGGCAAATAAGTAGCTTTGCCGAGAGCCGGTATATCCTTATGATAGAAAAAAGTGGATGGCCATTGCTTCACCGACTCACTAGCCTTAATCCTAGGATAGACACGTTCTCTCCTAACAGAAAAGCTAAGAGTTCCGGTAATGTATGGGTTACCATCCATGATAGAATTTCTTTGGGTATGAAAATAATACCAAAAGAGAATGAGACTCAGCCTAATGCTGAGATACCCCTCGCACAAAAAAGCATAAGCACTCATCTCTAAGAGAGACTTCGGGGGGAGATGGTGGAGTTGAACTCCGTAGTAATCTATCACCTCAGAGACAAAATTTGAGGGTGGAAAGCTTAAACCTCTATCGAGGTGGGTGCCGAAATGCACCCGCTCGTCGGTGTTGGGGGTGAGGACAGTTTGTCCATGGCCGCTCCGCTATTCGCCGGCGTAGAGGAGCCATTCATTCTCAATGACACGAAGCTTGGCATCATCCAGGACGCAGGGGATCTAGATCCCGCGGAAACTCTCCGCTGCCGACACCGTCGCTGCTGTCGCTGCTATGCCGGAATATGAGGCCTCAGCCATTTTCTGGGCGCCAGTGACTTGGGATGGGCGGCACTAGGGGATTTTGGGGGAGACAGAGAAGCTCTGTTCGTGGGAGGCGTCGAGAGGAAGGAAGGAGTGCAAGTGCTAGTGAAGAGGAGAGGGAGAAATCTCAACCCCTTATATCCTTCATCCGCGCCAAGATTCGTGCAAACTGAACATAAATGTAACACGTGTCATGGAAGGAGTTGGGTAACCCCCATGTGATGATTATGCCGCCTCGATCTCTATGCACGCATTAAAACAATGCCTTGGTTCCGCAAAAGGCAGACCCACAATGGTCGTGCTGACAAGAATGTCTGTGAGTGACGTGACTTGACCATGACTGGTGATAGATTACGTCAGATACCAAGTTCCGGCTTAGTTTTAATTTCAAGTTGGAAACTCGAATAATGTATTTATAGGTCCAACTCATTTTGAGACCCGGATCCTATCCTTTCTTTTGAAGTTTCAGGAACCCTTCAAGATTCTGTAAGCCAAAGATCAAGCTAGACGATGATGAAATCCGACTATGGATCTTGGAGGCTTCCGGGGGCTGTTGTTGGGGATATACTTTCTGGGTATCCTCACTGTTCCTCACTAACCAGGGTGGCCCACTTCGGATTAGAGCTTTGCTTCACGGGCGGCCCAGTCAGGGAGAAGAGACGGAGTCCAGTCCGGCTACGGGAAGGCCTAGAAGACTTACCGACATAGGCATGTTATGTTACTTGTAGTTCAAGATATACTCTGTTATTGACTCTTAGTCGCAGCCGGATAGGTCTCTCTAGTAAACCCTAGGACAGATATCTATATAAGACGTCCTAGGGTACGCATTTAGGGCACCTGACAATAGTCTATAATCTCAACTCGCATAGGCGAAACCCTGGTAACCCATATTCTGGCTTTGTCGTATTACTGGATTGCTAGTAGGAGCAGGATCCGTCCAAAGCCGGCGGATTCGAACCTGGGTAAACTTGTGTGCTCACCATCCTGGAATACCATACGTCTCACACCCCTCTCTTCTGAAAGCCTCGAGGACCCCCTCATGGCATACTTGTCATCAATCCGACAACACCTTACTTGCAAGATTTATGCAGCTACCTCCATCAATAATTACCTTGCAAGCTTTGTTAGGACCAACTAGAACTTTTGTTTAGAACAAGTTGCAACGCTAAGAATCATCAATAGGTTGCACACTAAGTATGAGTGGAAACACCACAATAGTAGGTGCACGCTCAGGAAAGGCATTAGTATCTTCCTCGCCATCATAATCAGCATCTCCATCAACCTCATCTCCACTCTCATACTCACCTTGTTCATTGACAAACATCACCTTGCGGTTTGGATAATCTCTGTTGTAATATCCTCTACCTCCACAAGTATGGCACTCCACATCACGAGTACGCGCAGTTGACATATTGGAACCTGAGCTAGCAGCAGGAGCAATGGGCTTTGGAGCATTGGAACCAAAAGAAGACGTGGGTGCAAGTTTGGCCGATGGTGGAGGATGGCTAGCAGCCATTGTAGGTGGCGCCATAGGGGGCGGTGTAGATCTGGCCACAAAACGGTTGGTAGACAGAAACCTTGCACGTGACATGGCCTCCTCAGCTAGCTATGATTCTGATGAGGATATATACATAGATTATGATGATTCTGACTGCTTGAACTGGAAGGAAATATAGAGTCAAATCAATGATGACTATCAGGTGAATTCATTCCTAGTTGAACATGATGCTTTCATTTATAAGAACTTTATACTGCCTAAGTCTGTGTGTTATTGTATGATCAGTTACAAGGGAGAAGAAGGCGTAGCACGGATCGAGGAGTTGAAGCATATGGAGCATGGCATGTTGATCAATGAAGAATGCATGAGGGATGAGAGGGAGGATGATGCGGCCCGTCCTACGGACGCTCCTACATCTACACCACCGAGTCCCCCAAGTGGACCGATGACCCGTGCCCGAGCCAAGCTCCTTCAAGATAACGTGAATTCGCTCCTCTCATCATGTAACTTTGACATACACCTGGATGACTTGCTACTTCATACCACTATTGTGAAGCTGCACCTGTGCTGAAGCTACACCTGTGCTGAAGGTACGAACCCCCGCCGCGTTTACCCATGAGCCCTAAAGCTACACCTGTGCTGAAGCTGACTGAGCCGGAGTGTCCGCCCGGAACCAGCCGGAGTGTCCGACGCGACTCGGCCGGAGTGTCCGGCCTGCCCTAGCCCCAACCTGGCGTGGACATTCAAAAGCCAACTTCGGACACTACCCAGACACCACCCGGAGTGTCCGGCTACCTCGGACTGTGCCGTCGACACGACCCAGACTGTCTGGCCTGAAGATGGGCCTGCGAGGCTAGCTGGGCCCTGTGGCCCATGTACCCCTCTACTTCGCCCAGAACTATAGTTTAATGCATGAATTACCCCTGAACTTGTGGTTGGCCTATATATAGTCCCCCACCTCCATTGTAAACCCTAGGCGTGATATTTGGAATTAGTGGAAACACCTTGTGGATCTATCTAATTCTTGCCTCATGCTCCTTTGTCAAAGGAGCACCAAATATCCTAAGCCTCATTGTAGTTTGCATCATGCCTCCGCGTTGTATAAGGCATTGGTATTGGTGTCCCTTTGCCAAGACATCAAGATCTCACCGAGTCTCCCATCTCGCTGTGCCAGTTCGAGAGAGAGTCCTCCACCCGACGCTGATCCAAGGGATTGCGTCGGACCGGTCACCGTCGCCATGAGCTATTGGTGTTTATCGTGGTTTTGCGTGTGTGTGTTCATCGCGTTCTTCGTGCGTGCGTTCATCGTGTTCATCCTTCCCTCCTTCCCCCGCACTCCACCCTCGATTTGAGTGGGATTCGTGAAAGATCGGGCCACCCTAGAGGTTTGCCCTCAACATATTGGTATCAGAGCTTCATTGCTCACGAATTCCCCACAAATTTTTTCTTCTATCCACTAAAAATTCGAAAATCCCCAAAAAAGAGCTCCATGTTTGCCTTTGGATCGATCTGTTGATTTGGTGTATTATTTGTGGTTTTGATCCGACCAAACCTTGTCTTAGGAGTTAGTCCAGCTTTATCATGCGTTTTCCCAGCCCGATTTAGCCAGTTTTTTGCGGATTTGAGGCCTTAAGGCGAGGATTTCCGCTCAAGAACATGAGCAGGAAACCTGCGCCGGAGTGTCCGGACTGATCCGACCATAGTGTCCGTCCCGACCGGAGTGTCCGGCCCGACCAGAGTGTCCGGCCCAGACAGACCGGAGTGTCCGGCTATAACGCCTGATTTTGATAGTTTTGCCTCTAATCTTGCATTGGCTAATTTCCTTTTATTACTCGTGTCCCGTGTGCGTGTCAGCAACTAACAGCAAGCTTCCGCATCATCAACTTCCGCGCTCATCGACACCACGGTCCACGAACATCATCCCGCACCACCGACGCCAAGTTCGCCATCACCAACGAAGGTATAACTTGCGTCACCTTGTTAACCCCTATCTTCCTTTGTGTGTACCTATCCCATGAGAGTGGCTCATCTTGTGTTTTCTTGAGCATTGTGCATTTGTCCTTGGATAGTGAGAGTGCAAGAGCAATATCAAGTGTGACTAGGTAGCATCAAGGGAGAGCAAAAAAAAGATACAAAGAAAAAGCAAAATAAAAATAGTCTCCCATTGCCAAAGAGAGTCTCAAAGCTTGTAAGGAAGAGAGAAAGAAGAGCGCCCAAGGCAAGTGCACAAATCCGTTGCTCACTTTTCTTCTTTGCAAACGAGCCACGGTCTCTCCCTGCATTGGCACGACAACGAGCTTAGTCTTCGTTAGGACATTTTGCTTGCTCATTTTCATAGTCGTGTCAATCCCAAATATCTCCACGTGTGTGTATATAGTCGTAGGTTCCCGTCACCACTTTTGAGTTGTTGACTTTCGCCTTTGACTTGAGTTTTGTTGGATTTTACCCACTTTTGACTATCCCTTTTCTTTTGGTTGGTTCTTTGGCATTCCACCATCCTAACCAACCACCAACAAGCTTTTGAGAGTTAGTTCTTTATTTAGTGTGAGTTTTCTTTGCAATTTCGCTTTGCACGCTTATAGCTCTCACTTGTGGTTTCTAGTTTGGTGCAATCTCCAAGGTGAGGTACAAGGCTAACACCACCATATTCCACTTCCATATACAATACTTGTGTGTTTTGCATGATGCATAGGCACGGTGAGTCGAGCCAACCACCTCCCCAAGAAGAAGATCAAGGTCCGTACATGACGCGCGCAAGTCACTTCATCGTTCGACAAGAGTTCCGTGAACGTTGCCAAGCCCTTGAGACAAGACAAGATGAACAATTTGGCGAGACGCAAGCTGAGTTCTAGAACATCGACAACCGCTTTGACGGCCTCAAACGACAAATGCATGCAATGCATCACAACTTCGGCCACCAAAATGAAGCCCTCCAACGCTCCATCGCCGAAACAAATGACAATCTTCGACGCCTCATCGACGGAATGGCAAGGCCACGTTCACGCGCATCAAGCTCTTCAAGTTCTTCGCTTCGTCATGCACCCCCTCAACAAGATCTACATCTAAGTGCTCCAAGATGCAATTATGCTCCCGTGGTTGAAGATGGAAGTTCTTCGAACTATGTACCTTCCCCACGGCATGCCGCAACGGCAAGGTCTGATGGTGATTTCTCTTCAAGGCCAAGAGCAAGGCAAGAAGCACACCGTCATCATGCAAGGGCATTAGTGCTCCAACAAGAGCAACCACAAGAGCAACCGCAAGTGCAACCACAAGTGCAACCACAAGTCTACCACCATCGACCGCGACACATACTTGACACAACAAGTGATGACTCCAATTTGGAGAATCAAGCTCGTCATCGATGTGAGGCTCTTCAAGATCCTCCTCCTCGTCACCACCATCATGAACATCAACAACGACACCATGGTCATCACGAGGCGCCTCCTCCACCTCAACAAAACTTGGAGCGTCAAGTGATACAAGTTGAGCGACGCCCACCACGTCAAGAGGCTCACGACCATGATCTTCGCCGTGAGGCCCATGTGCCTAACCAACATCACCAACCGAGCCCCTTCGTCGTCAACCGCGTCCAGAGGCACCACCCCCTGTCACCATGAGGCCCAAGCGCCTCAACACCGCGAACAACCGCGCCAAGAACAAGAGCAAGCACCTCCACCACAATATCAAGAGCAAGCTCCGCAACAAGGTCAGGAGAACCAAGTTCCACCTCCTCAACCAAAAGATTGTCAACAAGCTCGTCACAACGATCGATGGAAGATGAAGACCATCATCAACATGGCAACAATCGCTACCGTGACCACAATGAGGGAGAAACATTTGGCAAGCTCAAGTTCACATGCCCAAGTTCACCGGATCCAATGACCCCAAAGAATACCTCTCGTGGGCACTCAAGGTCGACAAGATCTTCCGCATGCACAACTATAGCAATGAGAAGATGGTCGCCATGGCTTCGCTTGAGTTTGATGATTACACCAACCTTTGGTGGGAACAAGTTCAAGTTGCTCGTGATGCAAGACAAGAACCGCCAATCACAACTTGGAATGACATGAAGGCTCATATGAGATCCCGCTTTGTCCCCGCGCATTACACGCGTGACCTCTTCAACAACCTTCAAGCTCTTCGTCAAGGGACAAAAACCGTGGAAGAGTACTTCAAGGAAATGGAACTCAACTTGATTCGCGCCAACATTGATGAACGCATGGAGCAAACAATGGCACGTTTCCTTATTGGCTTGAATCACCCAATCAAGCGCATCGTCGAGTTCCAAACATACAACACCGTGGTTGAGCTTGTGCACATCGCAACAAAGGTTGAACGTCAAGTGCAAGAGGATATCAAGTACAACAAGCCCAAGACGTACTTCACCTACAAGCAAGCTTCAACCTCTACACCAATAACTTTCAATGGAAGCTCCTCAAGTACCCCCAAGCCTTCCTTCAAGCCCACACTTCCCCAAGGACAACTTCCCCCAAGTGGCAAACAAGCAAAGAGTGATACACCTTTCAATGGTGAATGCTACAAGTGTGGAGGTAAAGGACATACGTCGGCAAAATGTGGAAATAAGAAAGTCTTGTTCATCCATGACAATGGTGATGAAGAGTACTTGAGTGAAGATGAATTTGATGCCCGAGTCAAGGAAGCAATGGCAAGGCAACGAGTTGAAGATGACCAAGAACTTCTCATGTGTGAACATGACGCAAGTCCATCGCTTGTCATCACAAGGATCTTTACCACTCAAGCACAAGAGAATGAATACCAACGCTCCAATATCTTCCAAACACGAGCCGGCATCAATGACAAATCTATCAAGGTGATCATTGATGGAGGGAGTTGCCACAACCTTGCTAGCACCGAATTGTGTGAGAAGCTCAACCTCACCCTCCATCCGCACAAGCACCCCTACCATGTACAATAGCTTAGTGACCACGGGTCCGTGAAGATCAAGCATACCGTATCGGTCTCCTTCGCCATTGGTCCTTTTCTTACAAAGATACGGTGGACTGTGATGTGGTTCCTATGACAGTTTGCCACATGCTTCTTGGTCGACCATGGCAATTTGACAAGGTTGATCAACATGATGGACGCACCAATGTATACACCTTCAAATGGCTCAACAAAACATGTGTTTTGCAACCGATGACTCCTAGCCAAATAATTGTGGACATTGCAAAGGCTTTAGCGAGGGCGCAAAGCACAACACCTTCTTGTCAGAAGAGCGGTGAGAGAGAGAACCACCTCATAGTGAGTGAGAGCCACAAGCCAAACTCGAGTGGAAAAACTAAGAGTGTTCTCCTTGCCACCAAAAGTGAGATGAGAGATGTTCGGAACAACCCATCCATCTTGCACTATGTCCTCCTTTGTAAGGGACTAGTGCAAGGAACTAATGAATTAACCAATGTTCCTCCATCTTTGATGAATGTTTTGTAGGAATTCAAGGATGTGTTCCCCGAAGAGCTTCCACATGGACTACCTCCTCTTCGAGGCATCGAACATCACATTGACCTCATTCCCGGTGCACCACTTCCCAACAGCGCCGCTTACCACACGAACCCGGAGGAGACAAAGGAGATTGAACGTCAAATCAACCAACTCGTCTCCAAAGGTTTCATCCAAGTTAGCACTAGTCCAAGTGTCCTACCCATGATACTTGTTCCAAAAACGGATGATACGTTATGGTTATGCATGGACTGCCGTCCAATCAATGCTATCACCATGCGTTATCGACATCCCATACCATGTCTTGGTGACATGCTTGATGAGTTGTGTGGAGCCACTATTTTTTCTAAAATTGATCTTCGTAGTGGTTACCATCAAATACACATGGCTGAAGGTGATGAGTGGAAAACCGCCTTCAAGACCAAGCTTGGTCTCTACGAGTGGTTGGTTATGGCCTTTGGTTTATATAATGCCCCATCCACCTTCATGCGTCTCATGAATCATATCTTGCATTCTCTCATTGGAAAAAGTGTTGTTGTCTATTTCGATGATATTCTCGTTTATAGCAAATCACTTGAGGACCATATAACACATGTCAAGGAAGTATTGCAAATCCTTCGACATGAAAAGCTTTATGCTAATCTTCCGAAGTGCACTTTTGCTAAAGGCAAGTTGATTTTTCTTGGATTTGTCGTTTCTTCAAACGGAATTGAAGTTGATGTTTCCAAGGTAAAGGACATATGAGATTGGCCCATCCCAACAAATGTGAGTGAACTCCGAAGTTTTCATGGGTTGGCCGGTTTCTATCGTTGCTTTGTGAAAGATTTTTCCACTATTGCTTGTCCTCTCAACGACTTGACGAAAAAGAACGTCACCTTCGTGTGGGGCAAAGCACAACAAAAAGCTTTTGATGAACTTAAAAAGAGGCTCACCGAAGCATCTCTCCTTGCGTTACCAGATTTCACTAAAACTTTTGAGATAGAGTGTGATGCTAGTGGTATTGGCATTGGAGGAGTCCTTATGCAAAACATACGTCCTATAGCCTACCATAGCGAGAAACTCGATGGTGCTCGCCTTAATTATCCAATTTATGACAAAGAGCTTTTTGCTTTAGTTCGTGTCCTTCAAGTTTGGCAACACTACCTATGGCCCAAGGAATCTATCATACATTCTGACCATGAGTCGCTGAAATATCTCAAAGGCCAAGCCAACTTGAGTAAGAGACACGCTAAGTGGGTTGAGTTCATGGAGTCTTTCCCGTACATAGTCAAGTATAAGAAGGGCAAAGATAATGTAGTTGCGGACGCTTTGTCTCGCAAGCACACAAGCCTTATTACAAGACTTGAAATCAACGTGTTGGGTCTTGAGGAAATAAAATCTTTGTATGCTTTCGACCCGTTCTTTGAACCAATTTCCGCAAAGTGCTCCATTGACAAAGGATTTGATGATTTCTATTTGCATAAGGGTTTCCTTTTTAAACAAAACAAGCTTTGCATTCCGAAATTGTCGCTCCAACTTTTGCTTCTCCAAGAATCTCATGGTGGAGGCCTCATGGGTCACTTTGGCCGTAACAACACATTGGACATGCTCTCCACTCACTACTTTTGGCCCAAGATGAAGCGCGAGGTGGAGCGCTACGTTCAACGATGCACGACATGTGTTGAAGATAAGTCACAAGCTAACCCCTATGGTCTTTATATGCCATTGCATATTCCTCATACACCTTGGTCCGACATTAGCATGGATTTCATGTTAGGATTGCCTAGATCTAATGCTATGGGTCCCCTTGTGGATTTACCCTTGGAGTGGCCCGATCTTCACAGATTTGAGGCGGAAGTGAGGGAAAACAAGATGAACACGATGAACGCAACTCTAATGCAAGGTAAAGATACAAACACACGCCAAATCACACCCAATTCGATGTTCTCCCGTTGGTTCGAACAACCAATCCAATAGAATCCTCGGCGAGAGACCTTGCGGTAGAATCACCAAAGGAGAGATTGGCAAGCGGATGGTAGAATCAAAATCAAGGAGAGAGTAGAAACCAAGTAGAATCGCAAAGGGAGAGACCAAGCACTACTAAAATTGGAAAGGTTTTTCTTGTCGAGATCAAAGTGAATACACAAGACACACACACACAAAGGCCTATGGTGGATCGGTAGGAAGGTGGATAGCGAATGGAACAACCAAACGAAAAGGTTATTGTCAAAAGTGGGTAAAATCCAACCAAAAACAAAGTCAAAGGAAAAGGTCAAAAGGGTGACGAGAACCTACGACTATACACACACGGTGGAGATTAATGTGGCTAACACGACTATAAAAAGAGCAACGAACAAAATTGGTCCTAACATAGACTAATGCTCGGTGTTGTGCCAACACTAGGAGAGACCGTAGCCCGTTTGCCAAAAGATGGAGAAGCATCGGATTTGTACGCTTGCCTTGCTCTTGCTCGCACTCTTGCTTAGAAGCTTTGGACTCTCATTTGTATTGGTATCTTTCTCTTTTTCTTTTGCTTATAAGCTTTTTTTGTACCTCTTTCTTTGCTATGCCATGGAGTCAACTTTTTGCTATTGCCTCTACACTATGACTTATGCAAGAGCAAGCGCACAATGCTTCGGCAAACACAAGATGAGCTACTCTTGATAGGTTAGGTAACACACAAAGGAAGAAGGGGTTAACAAGGGCGGTGCAAGTTATAACTTGTGGTGATGTCGCACTTGCAACCGTTGGTGGAGGGATGGTTCGAGTTCCGTGGTGCCGATGTCGAGTGCGAGGCATTGTGGAAGCTTTTGTTAGTTGACAGACACACACATAAACACAAACGTCAAAAGGAAATCAGTCGAAAAAGGAAAAGGGGGTCAAAAAATTTGTCAGGGCCGGAGACTCTGGTGTTGATGGTCCGGACACTTCGGTGTAGGCCAGAAACTTCGGTCTTGGTGTCCGGAGACTCCGGTCTGGGCCAGAGACTCCGGTCTGCCGGTCCAGAGACCCCGGTCTGGAGTCTGAACGACGAACAACTCATGTTCTTGAGCAGAAATTCGGCCCTTGAACCCTCAAATCCAGAAAATTTTGACCAAATTGGGCTGGGAAACGCAGGGCACAAGTAGACCAACTCCAAATACAAGTATCTATTGGACTAAAACCACAATCAACTCACCAAAATGAGAGATCGATCCAAAAGCAATTTGGGGCTATATTTTTGGTATTTTTCAGTTTATGGTGGAAATCGAAGGGCGAAGTCAAATCCGTGGCAAACAAAAGCTGCTGATACCAGTTGTTATGGGTCTCCTTGTGGATTTACCATTGAAGTGGCCCGATCTTCATGGATTTGAGGCGAAAGTGAGGGAAAACACGATGAACATGATGAACGCAACCCTAATGCAAGGTAAAGATACAAACACACGCCAAATCACACCCAATTCGATTTGCTCCCATTGGTTCGAACAACCAATCCAATAGAATCCCCGGCGAGAGACCTTGCAGTAGAATCACCAAAGGAGAGATCGGCAAGCGGATGGTAGAATCCAAATCAAGGAGAGAGTAGCAACCAAGTAGAATCCCAAAGGGGAGAGACCATGCACTACTAGAATCCTTGATAGGAAGAGACCAAACACTTGAGGAGGGTCTTGACAACCTAGAGAAGGGCCCCGACTACAAGGCCTTGTACAACTCATAGATTTACTATTGAGAGGGTTTTCCCATCTAGGGTTTGGCACATGCCTCAATTCATCATCATATCTAGGGCTTCAAGGAGGGGGTGGGGTCATATATATAGGCTAGCCACGAGCTAGGGGTAAAACAGGCATAAGCAGGAAGTTTGGGGCGTTACATGGGCCAAGCCCAGCTTAAGCCGTGCAGGCCCACGATGCTCGGCCCGGAGACTCTGGTGCGGGGTCTAGAGACTCCGGTGTGGGCCGGAGACTCCGGTCTGTCTCCGGTGTGGCCTCTGGAGGGTGTCTCAGACCGTCCAAGGCGCAAGTTCGGGGCTCGGTCTGGAGACGGGTCGGAGACTCCGGTGTGGTAGACCGGAGACTCCGGTCTGCTTGTCCGGAGACTCCGGTCCTGCTCCAGCAGCTTCTTGCATCTTCTCTTCCAGGCCTGTTGCTTGGGTGTCTTGGCTCCAAGGCCATCCTTGCTGCATCTTCTTGGCATCATGTTCATGGACCTACTCACATCATGGGCATTTGTCTCAAGTAGGATTCCATTCGCATAATAACCAACAAAAGGAAAAGCATGAAAGGAGTTCACCTTTGGAGTGATGATTAGCGTGGCATGATGTGGACCAAAGGTGGTTTCCATATGTTGGGCTACATCATCTAAGCATGGTCATGATTCTATATTTGTTGTTGTGGATCGCTTTTCCAAAATGGCACACTTCATACCGTGTCATAAGACCGACGATGCTTCAGATGTTGCAAATCTGGTTTTTAAGGAAATCGTCCGTCTACACGGTGTGCCACGAACAATCATCTCCGACCACAACGTCAAATTCATGAGCTACTTATGGAAGACCCTCATGGCCAAGCTCGATGTTAAGCTCCTCTTTTCATCCGCGTCACATCCTCAAACCGATGGACAAACCGAGGTTGTCAACCGACGCCTCGGAACTCTACTACGTGTGTTGATCAAGAAAAGCTTGAAGGATTGGGAGTAATGCATTCCCCACGCCGAGTTCGCCTACAACTGAGCAAAACTCAACAACCAAGATGAGTCCATTCATGATCGTCTATGGTTTTGAGCCCCTCACCGCGCTCCAGATCCTAACACTACCTCTCCATGAGCGCACGAACATGGACATCGAGAAGCGCGCACAAGCTATGAAGAGGCTTCATGAAGAAACAAGAGCTACTATCGAACAACAAGTCCTTCGCCAAGCTTCAAGGTTAAACAAGGACAAGAAGGAGATGATCTTTGAAGAAGGTGACCTTGTGTGGATACACCTAAGCAAAGACCGCTTCCCCAAGGATCGTGACTCCAAGCTCAAGCCATGAGGAGATGGTCCCTTCAAGGTCCTCAAAAGAATCAACAGCAACGCCTACATCATCGACATACCGACCTCTAAGTACCTTGCAAGCAATACATTCAATGTCAAGGATCTCTAACCCTACCATGGAGATGTTCAAGATGACAACCATGAAGAGTCGAGGACGACTCTTTCCCAAGGGGGGGAGCTGATGCGGCCCGTCCTACGGATGCTCCTACATCTACACCACCGAGTCCCCCAAGTGGACCGATGACCCGTGCCCGAGCCAAGCTCCTTCAAGATAAGGTGAATTCGCTCCTCTCATCATGTGACTTTGTCATACACCTAGACGGCTTGCTACTTCATACCACTACTCTGTGCATCATCAGGTACGAACCCCCACCGCGTCGACCCACGAGCCCTGAAGTTACACCTGTGCTGAAGCTGACTGAGCCGGAGTGTCCACCCGGAACCAGCCGGAGTGTCCGGCGTGACTCGGCCGGAGTGTCCGGCCTGACCCAGCCCCAAACCTAGCATGGACATTCAGAAGGCCAATTCGGACACTACCCGGACACCACCCGGAGTGTCCGGCTACCCTGGATTGTCCGGTCGACACGACTCGGACTGTCCGACCTGAAGATGGGCATGCGAGCCTAGCTGGGCCATGTGGCCCATGTACCCCTCTACTTCGCCTAGAACTCTACTTTAATGCTTGAATTACCCTTTAACTTGTGGTTGGCCTATATATAGTCCCCGACCTACATTGTAAACCCTAGGCATGATATTTGGAATTAGTGGAAACCCCTTGTGGATCTATCTAATTCTTGCCTCATGCTCCTTTAGCAAAGGAGCACCAAATATCCCAAACCTTGTTGGAGTTTGCATCGTGCCTCCACGTTGTACAAGGCCTTGGCATCGGTGTCCCTTTGCCAAGACTTCAAGATCTCACCAAGTCTCCCATCTCATCGTGCCGGTTCGAGAGAGAGTCCTTCGCCCGATGCCGATCCTAGGGATTGCGCCGGACCGGTCACCGTCGGCATGAGCTATTGGTGCTTATCGTGGTTTTCCGTGTGTGTGTTCATCGTGTTTTTCGTGCGTGCGTTCATCGTGTTCATCCTTCCCTTCTTCCCCCGCACTCCACCCTCGAGTTGAGTGGGATTCGTGAAAGATCGGGCCACCCTAGAGGTTTGCCCTCAACAGAGGAAGCGTAAGGAGCCTACCAAGAAGGAGATCAACACATGGCAGGATCTCTGCCTCGGTAGAGAAACAACACATTTTCCTGCCACGGCAGGCTGTCGCGGCATAAAACAGAGTCTTTCTCTACCACGGCAGGATGTCGCGGCACAGAAAAGTGCCCAAACTCTGCCACGGCGGAACCATAGGCCGAACCCACTTTGGGTCAGTTTGTATCCTAGTGCGACCAAGTCGGTTCCAAGCTTAGGCCACCCCTCCCCCCCAAACCTCTTAAATAGATGGGGCACCACAGAAGTTAGGTTTAGACCACGTTAAAACTATCTTGGAGTTGTTTCTTTCATAGAACCTCTGTAATTACTTGTGATCGATTTTACCAACTGCAATTGAGTCTGATCTGTTGTTCCACTAGGAATTAGTAGATTGCAAACTACCATTCGTGGTCGACGGCTGCATGCGCAAGAGCGTGGTGTTGTGAATATCCCACAAGGTTCGAGAGTTGTTGCATTGGCATCAGGGTTCGAGCGGGAGAGAAGATCGGGCCACCCATCATTATCGACAACTGCTTGCTGAGAAGATCGGGCCACCCATATCAGATTTGGCTTCTCTAGCATGGTGCAATAGTTCATCCATAGTTTCGTACTTGTGATGACGAACAATGCTCTTGATTTGAAGATTCAAATTGTTTAGAAAACGATGCATAGTCATCTCAAGGGATTCACGAACTCTAGCACGTTGCATAAGCATCTCCATCTCCATGTAGTATTCATCAACTGACATGGTTCCCTGTCTCAAGTGTGTCAACTTGACAAAAACTGATCACAAGTAGTTGGATGGTACAAAACGATCCTTCATAATGTGCTTCATCTCATGCCAATCCATGACAGGAAGTTCATTGTCCTCCCTTCTATTCTGCAAAATAGCATCCCACCAGCGCAAAGCATATCCATCAAATTCTGACGCTGCAAGCTTGACCTTCTTGTCTTCGGGGTAGTCAAAAAAACGCCAAAACTTGTCAATCTTCAACTCCCAAGTGAGATAATCTTCAAGGTCAAGTGACCATTAAAAGAGGGAATTGAAAATTGGGCTTGCCCAAACCATCATGAGCAGCTTGGTTTGGAACACATTGAGCATGTCCGAAAGGAGCAAAACCACGAGCATAAGCAGGAGTAGCAGCAGGTGCAGGGGGATTGGCACATCCCCTGCCATGATGTGGGGCAGCATCAGCCTTGCTACCCTCATCATTGTCTTCAAACAAATCATCAGGTTGGTATTCTTGCCTTTGCTGAATGGCCTCTATTAAGGCATCAATGGAACACTGCAAAGTTGTGACATTAGTATTGATTGCTGTCACTTGAGCTTGAATATTAGTGACTACGCCAGTATTCTGATCCACTGCCATTTGCACATCCTGGATATTCCTGCCAATGGCCTCTGTGGAGGCTATAAACACACGCGTCAAGTGAGATTTCAACGCCTTATATTCGCGCCAATTAACAAGTTCCTCGTCCTTCTTTTTCTGTGACACAACATCATCATTACTCAGAGACATGGTTAGTAGGTTAGTGCAAAAAGCAAAATCTGTTTGGCGGGAAAACTCACAATGTTGAGGGCAAACCTCTAGGGTGGGCCAATCTTTCACGAATCCCACTCAAATCGAGGATGGAGTGCGGGAAGAGGAGGGGAGGATGAACATGACGAACGCACGCACAAAGAACGCGATGAACACACACACACACAAAACCATGATACACACCAATAGCTCACACCGGCGGTGACCGGTCCGGCGCAATCCCTAGGATCGGCGTCGGGCGGAGGACTCTCTCTCGAACTGGCATGGCGAGATGGGAGACTCGGTAAGATCTGGGCGAAGTAGAGGGGTACACGGGCCACAGGGCCTAGCTAGGCTCACAGGCCCATCTTTAGGCCAGATAGTCCGGGTCATGTCGACCGGACAGTCCGGGGTGGCCGGACACTATGGGTAGTGTCCGGGTAGTGTCTGAAATGGGCTTCTGGATGTCCACGCTAGGTTGGGGCTGGGGCAGGCCGGACACTCCGGTTGAGTCACGTCGGACACTCCGGCTAGGCCGGACACTCCGGCTGGATCCGGGCGGACACTCCGGCTCAGGCAGCTTCAGGGCAGGTGCACCTTCAGGGCTCGTGGGTCAACGCGGCAGGGGTTCGTACCTGATGATGCACAGAGTAGTGGTATGAAGTAGCAAGCCATCCAGGTGTATGTCAAAGTCACATGATGAGAGGAGCGAATTCACCTTAGCTTGAAGGAGCTTGGCTTGGGCACGGGTCATCGATCCACTTGGAGGACTCTGTGGTGTAGATGTAGGAGCATCCGTAGGACGGGCTGCATTAGCTACCCCCCTTGGGAAAGAGTCGTCCTCGACTCTTCATGGTTGTCCTCTTGAACATCTCCATGGTAGGTGAGAGATCCTTGACGTTGAATGTGTTGCTTGCAAGGTACTTGGATGTCGGTATGTCGATGATGTAGGCGTTGTTGTTGATTCGTTTGAGGACCTTGAAGGGACCATCTCCTTTTGTCTTGAGCTTGGAGTCGCGTTCCTTGGGAGGCGGTCTTTCCTTAGGTGTATCCACACGAGATCACCTTCTTAAAATATCATCTCCTTCTTGTCTTTGTTTAACCTTGAAGCTTGGCAAAGGACTTGTTGCTCGATAGTCGCTCTTGTTTCTTCATGCAGTTTCTTCATTGCTTGTGCGCGCTTCTCGACGTCCATGTTTGTGCGCTCATGAAGAGGTACTGGTAGGATGTCAAGCGCGGTGAGGGGCTCGAAACCATAGACGACCATGAAGAGAATCATCTTGGTTGTTGAGTGCTTGGTTCGGTTGTAGGCAAACTCAGCGTGGGGAATGCATTCCTCCCAATCCTTGAAGTTTTTCTTGATCCACACACGTAGGAGAGTTCCGAGGCTTCGGTTGACAACCTCGGTTTGTCCATCGGTTTGAGGATGCGACGCGGATGAAAAGAGGAGCTTGACGCTGAGCTTGTCCATGAGGGTCTTCCATAAGTAGATCATGAATTTGACGTCGCGGTCGGAGACGATTGTTCGTGGCACACCGTGAAGATGGACGATTTCCTTGAAAAACACTTTGCAACATGTGAAGCATCGTTGGTCTTATGGCATGGTATGAAGTGTGACATTTTGGAAAAGCGATCCACGACAACAAAGATAGAATCATGACCATGCTTAGATCTAGGCAATCCTAACACAAAATCCATGCTAATGTCGGACCAAGGTGTATGAGGAATAGGCAATGGCATATAAAGACCATAGGTATTAGCTTGCGACATAGCTTGAACACATGTCATGCATCGTTGAACGTAGCACTCCACGTCGCGCTTCATCTTGGGCCAAAAGTAGTGAGTGGAGAGCATGTCCAATGTCTTGTCACGGCCAAAGTGACCCATAAGGCCTCCACCATGAGATTCTTGGAGAAGCAAATTTTGGAGCGACGATTTCGAAATGCAAAGCTTGTTTTGTTTAAAGAGAAAGCCCTTATGCAAATAGAAATCATCCAACCCTTTGTCAATGGAGCACTTTGCGAAAATTGGTTCAAAGAACGGGTCGGAAGCATACAAAGATTTTATTTCCTCAAGACCCAACACGTTGATTTCAAGTCTCATAAGAAGGCTTGTGTGTTTGCGAGACAAAGCGTCTGCAACTACATTATCTTTGCCCTTCTTATACTTGACAATGTACGGAAAAGATTCCATAAACTCAACCCACTTAGCGTGTCTCTTACTCAAGTTGGCTTGGCCTTTGAGATATTTCAACGACTCATGGTCGGAATGGATGATAAATTCTTTGGGCCATAGGTAGTGTTGCCAAACTTGAAGGACACGAACTAACGCAAAAAGCTCTTTGTCATAAATTGGATAATTAAGGTGAGCACCATCAAGTTTCTCGCTATGGTAGGCTATAGGACGTCCGTTTTTCATATGGATTCCTCCAATGCCAATACCACTAGCATCACACTCTATCTCAAAAGTTTTTGTGAAATCCGGTAATGCAAGTAGAGGTGCTTTGGTGAGCCTCTTTTTGAGTTCATCAAAAGCTTTTTGTTGCGCTTTGCCCCACACGAAGGTGACATTCTTTTTCGTCAACTCGTTGAGAGGGCACGCAATGGTTGAAAAGTCTTTCACAAAGCGACGATAGAAACCGGCCAACCCATGAAAACTTCGGAGTTCACTCACATTTGTTGGGATGGGCCAATCTCGTATGTCCTTTACCTTGGAAACATCAACTTCAATTCCCTTTGAAGAAACGACAAATCCAAGAAAAATCAACTTGTCTTTAGCAAAAGTGACCTTGGGAAGATTAGCATAAAGCTTTTCATGTCGAAGGATTTGCAAAACTTCCTTGACATGTGTTATATGGTCCTCAAGTGATTTGCTATAAACAAGAATATCATCGAAATAGACAACAACACTTTTTCTAATGAGAGAACGCAAGATGTGATTCATAAAGCGCATGAAGGTGGATGGGGTATTCGATAAACCAAAGGGCATAACCAACCATTCATAGAGACCAAGTTTGGTCTTGAAGGCGGTTTTCCACTCATCACCTTCAGCTATGCGTATTTGATGGTAACCACTACGAAGATCAATTTTCGAAAAAATAGTGGCTCCACACAACTCATCAAGCATGTCATCGAGATGTGGTATGGGATGTCGATAACGCACAGTGATATCATTGATTGGACGACAGTCTATGCATAGACGTAGCGTATCATCGGTCTTTGGAACAAGAATCACGGGTATGACACATGGACTAGTGCTCACTTGATTCAAACCTTTGGAGACGAGTTGGTTGATTTGACACTCGATCTCCTTCGTCTCCTCCGGGTTCGTGCCGTAAGCGGTGCGGTTGGTAACTGGTGCACTGAGGATGAGGTTAATGCGATGTTCAATGCCGCGAAGAGGAGGTAGTCCATGTGGAAGCTCTTCGGAAAACACATCCTTGAATTCCTGGAAAACGATCATTAAAGATGGAGGAACATTGGTTAATTCATTAGTTCCTTGCGCTAGTCCCTTGCAAAGGAGGACATAGTGCAAGATGGATGGGTTGTTTCGAACATCTCTCATCTCACTTTTGGTGGCAAGGAGAACACTCTTAGTTTTTCCACTCGAGTTTGGCTTGTATCTCTCACTCACTATGAGGTGGTTCTCTCTCTCATCGCTCTTCTCACAAGTAGGTGTTGTGCTTTGCGCCCTCGATAAAGCCTTTGCATTGTCCACAATTATTTGGCTAGGAGTCATTGGTTGCAAAACACATGTTTTGTTGAGCCATTTGAAGGTGTATACATTGGTGCGACCATCATGTTGAGCAGCCTTGTCAAATTTCCAAGGTCGACCAAGAAGCATGTGGCAAACTACCATAGGGACCACATCACACTCCACCGTATCTTTGTAAGGACCAATGGCGAAGGAGACCGATACAGTATGCTTGATCTTCACGGACCCTTGGTCACTTAGCCATTGCACGTGGTAGGGGTGCTTGTGCGGATGGAGGGTGAGGGTGAGGTTCTCACACAACTCGGTGCTCGCAAGGTTGTGGCAACTCCCTCCGTCTATGATCACCTTGATTGATTTGCCATTGATGTCGGCTCGTGTTTGGAAGATGTTTGAGCATTGGTCTTCATGCTTTTGTGTTTGAGTGGTCAAGTTCCTTGTGACGACAAGCGATGGACTTGCGTCATGTTCACACATGAGGAGTTCTGGGTCATCTTCCACTCATTGCCTTGCCATTGCTTCCTTGACTCAGGCATCAAATTCATCTTCACTCAAGTACTCTTCATGACCATTGTCATGGATGAACAAGACTTTCTTGTTTCCACATTCGGCCGACTTGTGTCCTTTACCTCCACACTTGTAGCACTCACCGTTGAAAGGTGTGTCACTCTTTGCTTGTTTGCCACTTGGGGGCAGTTTTCCTTGAGGAAGTGTGGGCTTGAAGGAAGGCTTGGAGGTACTTGAGGAGCTTCCATTGAAAGTTGTTGCTGTAGCGGTTGAAGCTTGCTTGTAGGTGAAGTACGTCTTGGGCTTGTTGTACATGATGTCCTCTTGCACTTGACGTTTAGCCTTTGTTGCGATGTGCACAAGCTCAACCATGGTGTTGTATGTTTGGAACTCGACGATGCGCTTGATTGGGTGATTCAAGCCAATAAGGAAACATGCCATTGTTTTCTCCATGCACTCATCAATGTTGGCGCGATTGTTGACGATGTTGAGGCACTTGGGCCTCATGAGGGTGTTGAGGTTGTGGAGCCTCATGACGTGGCTGATGACAAAGAGGAGGCTCGTTCCTCGATTGGTGATGTAGGTTAGGCACATGGGCCTCATGGCGAAGATCATGGTCTTCAACATCTTGACATGGTGGGCGTCGCTCAACTTGTACCACTTGACGCTCCATGTTTCGGTGTGGTGGAGGAGGTGCCTCATGATGACCATGGTGGCGGTGCGGACGTTCATGATGATGATGACGAGGAGGAGGATCTTGTAGAGCTTCACGTCAAAGACGGGCTTGATTCTCCAAATTGGAGTCATCACTTGTTGTGTCAAGTATGTGTCGCTGTCGATTGTGGTAGACTTGCGGTTGCACTTGCGGTTCTTCTTGTGGTTGCTCTTGTTGGATCACTAATGTCCTTGCGTGATGATAGTGTGCTTCTTTCCTTTCTCTTGGCCTTGAAGAGAAATCACCATCATAGCTTGACGTTGCGGCGTGCCGTGGGGAAGGTACATAGTTCGAAGAACTTCCATCTTCAACCACGGGGGCATCATTTCGTCTTGGAGCACTTGGATGTAGATCTTGTGGAAGAGGTGCATAACAACGCAAAGATCTTGAAGAGCTTGAAGCACGTGAACGCGGTCTTGCCATTCAGTCGATGAGGCATCGAAGATTATCATTTGTTTCGGCGACGGAGCATTGAAGCGCTTCATTTTGGTGACCGAAGTTGTGATGCATTGCATGCATTTGTTGTTCGAGGCCGTCAAAGCGGTTGTCGATGTTCTTGAACTTGGCTTGCGTCTCGCCAAATTGTTCATCTTGTCGCGTCTCAAGGGCTTGGCAAGGTTCACGGAACTCTTGTCGAACGATGAAGTGACTTGCGTGCGTCATGTACGGTCCTTGATCTTCTTCTTGGGGAGGTGGTTGGCTCGACTCACCATGCCTATCCATCATGCAAGACACACAAGTATTGTATATGGAAGTGGAATATGGTGGTTTTAGCCTTGTACCTCACCTTGGGGATTGCACCAAACTAGAAACCACAAGTAAGAGCTATAAGCGTGCAAAGTGGAATTTCAAAGAAAACTCACACTAAAGAAAGAACTAACTCTCAAAAGCTTGTTGTGGTAGGTTAGGATTGTGGAAAGCCAAAGAACCAACCAAAATAAAAGGGATAGTCAAAAGTGGGTAAAATCCAACAAAACTCAAGTCAAAGGCGGAGGTCAACAACTCAAAGGGGTGATGGGAACCTACGACTATATATACACACATGTGGAGATTGTTGGGTTTGACACGACTATGAAAATGAGCAAACAAAATGTCCTAACGAAGACTATGCTCGTTGTCATGCCAATGTAAGGAGAGATCGTGGCTCGTTTGCAAAGAAGGAAAAATGAGCAACGGATTTGTGCACTTGCCTTGTGCGCTCTTCTTTCTCTCTTGCTTACAAGCTTTGAGACTCTCTTTTGCAAGGGGAGACTATTTTTCTTTTTCTTTTGCTTTGTATCTTTTTCTTTCTTTTTTTGCTCTCCCTAGATGCTACCTAGTCACACTTGATATTTCTCTTGCACTCTCACTATCCAAGGACAAATGCACAATGCGCAAAGAAACACAAGATGAGCCACTCTCATGGGATAGGTACACACAAAGGAAGATATGGGTTAACAAGGTGACACAAGTTATACCTTATTTGATGATGAACTTGGCATCGGTGGTGCGGGATGATGTTTGTGGGCCATGGTGTCGATGAGCACGGAAGTTGTTGATGTAGAAGCTTGCTGTTAGTTGCTGACACGCACATGGGACACGAGCAAACAAAGGAAATTAGCCAATGCGAAAAATTAGGCAAAACAGTCAAAACTGGCTTTACAGCCGGACACTTCGGTCTATCTGTGCCGGACACTCCGGTCGAGTTAGGCCAGACAATCCGGTCGAATCGGTCCGGAAACTCCGGCGCAGGTTTTCTGCTCGTGTTATTGAGCGGAAATCCTTGCCTTAAGGCCTCAAATCCGCGAAAAACTGGCCAAATCGGGCTGGGAAAACGCAGGATAAAGCTGGACCAACTCCTAAGACAAGGTTTTGTTAGATCAAAACCACAAATAACACTCCAAATCAAGAGATCGATCCAAAGGCAAATATGGGGCTCTTTTTTGGGGATTATCGAATTTTTTTGGTGGATAGAAGAAAAATTTGTGGGGGAATTCGTGAGCAACGAAGCTCTTGATACCAAAATGTTGAGGGCAAACCTCTAGGGTGGCCCGATCTTTCACGAATCCCACTCAAATCGAGGATGAAGTGCGGGAAGAGGAGGGGAGGATGAACACGATGAACGCACGCAAGAAGAATGCGATGAACACACACACACAAAACCACGATAAAAACCAATAGCTCACGCCGGCGGTGACCGGTCTGGCGCAATCCCTAGGATCGGCGTCAGGCGGAGGACTCTCTCTCGAACCGGCACGGCGAGATGGGAGACTCGGTGAGATCTTGACGTCTTGGCAAAGGGACACCGATGCCAAGGCCTTGTACAACGCGGAGGCATGATGCAAACTCCAACGAGGTTTGTGATATTTGGTGCTCCTTTGTCAAAGGAGCATGAGGCAAGAACTAGATAGATCCACAAGGGGTTTCCACTAATTCCAAATATCATGCCTAGGGTTTACAATGGAGGTGGGGGACTATATATAGACCAACCACAAGTTCAGGGGTAATTTAGGCATTAAAGTATAGTTCTGGGCGAAGTAGAGGGGTACACGGGCCATAGGGCCTAGCTAGGCTCGCATGCCCATCTTCAGGCCAGACAGTCCGGGTCGTGTCAACCGGACAGTCCGGGGTGGCCAGACACTCCGGGTAGTGTCCTGGTAGTGTCCGAACTGGCCTTCTGAATGTCCATGCCAAGTTGGGGCTGGGGCAGGCCGGACACTCCGGTTGAGTCGCGCCGAACACTCCGGCTGGGCCAGACACCCCAGCTGGATCCTGGCGGACACTCCGGCTCAGGCAGCTTCTGGACAGGTGCAGCTTCAGGGCTCGTGGGTCGATGCGGCGGGGGTTCGTACCTGATGATGCACAAAGTAGTGGTATTAAGTAGCAAGCCATCCAGGTGTATGTCAAAGTCACATGATGAGAGGAGCGAATTCACCTTAGCTTGAAGGAGCTTGGCTTGGGCACGGGTCATCGGTCCACTTGAGGACTTGGTGGTGTAGATGTAGGAGCGTCCGTAGGACGGGCTGCATCACACAACTCACTCATAACTAACAAGAAAGTAGATCTTACCATTCCAAAGTGAATAGAGATGCTTTACCAAACAAAATCAATGACTTATGCACTGATATAATGAAGTGAATATCAAGGGTATAGAGAACGATCATAGGCACATAGGTTATTTAAGGTGGAGCTCTAGGTATGGTATCCTAAATACACCGCAAACAAGTCCTAGTGTTGATCGTACAAAACCCAAGAAATAGACACGTGGAGAAAAACATGGCAATGCAACTATGAAGGGTGTTGCAGTACTCTCGAAAGACACTAGCAAAGCTCAAAGTAAACAGGCACAAGATTGCTCAATCTACCGGTGCACAAAGATATCACTAGGCCTCTTGCTCAAATATCTTTTTTTCTTTTCTTTTGTATAGCATCTTACTCTCTTTTTTTGCTTTTTCTTTTTCTATATGCTTTTTCTCCTTTTTTTGAATATATATCACACACGACCAATTTACAAAGCACAGCACCAAAACCCTACGAGCAGCCCGTAAGAGCAGAAACTAGTCTCAATGGGCAAGTTCCTACACGTATGAAATTGAATGGATGTGGCTAAAGTTCTGGAAAAGTGCAATTGTTCACACTTTGTAAGTATGGATGTCGTGGCAGAAAAACTGATCAAAATTGTGTCGTAGCAGAAGAATTTGTACCGCGGCATAGAAACAGCGCAAAAACGTGTCGCGGCAGAGCAGCGGCAGGGCGTAGGCGCGCGACAGAGTACTACAAAAATCATTGCGTGGCAGAGCGGCGGCAGGGCGTAGGCGCGAGGAAGAGAAACTGCAAAATTTGTGCCACGACATGAGTTCGAACCTGGGCAGACAAGGACCCGTGGCAGGGAAACATGATGTTTCCATGCCGCGGCAGAGTCAGTAGGAATTTTTTTATATATTGCAAATCCGACTCAGCCAGGGGTATGTAACCAGGACTCTAGCTTGGATTGGATCTGAGCTTGTGGTGGAAACAATTGATGGGGAACTCGACTAGAACAACTAGAAAGCAAAAAACCAATCTACGAAGAACAGATCTAGATCTAAACTAAAAGAGGAACCCGACCAACAACTATTACTCGAACACGATGTAATCTAGGCTATGGTAACTCTTTTGTGGGGCTTTTTCGTGTAGGACGAAAAAACACGAACTAATCTATGGATGGATTGTGGATTGATCACCAAGTAAACAAGGAAATCAGATACCAAGATGATATGGGGTGGCCCGATCTTCTCAGCAAGCACTTGTCGATGATGATTATGGTGGATAGATAACTAGCCTGTAGCTATGAACTCTCCCGCTCGAACCCTGATGCCAATGCAACAGCTCTCGAACCCTGTGGGATATTCACAACACCACGCTCTTGTGCACGCAGTCGTCGACCACGGACGGTAGTTTGCAATATACTAATTCCCAATGGAACAACAGATCACACTCAATTGCAGTAGTATAATTCGATCACAGGATAATTCTAGAGGTTCTTTGAAAGAAACAACTCCAAAGTAGTTTAAACATGGTCTAAAACCTAACTTGTGATGCGCCCCATCTATTTAAGAGTCTGGGAGGTGGCGGCTAAGGTGGGATCCGAGTTGGTTCCACCCAACTAAAGGTACAAACCGACCCCCAAGGAGGTTCGGCCTAGGACTCTGCCATGGCATACTTGGGCGCGGTTTGGGTGCCGCGGCAGTCTGTCGTGGCAGCCGATCGTGCTGCTTCTGTGCCGCGACAGCCTGTCGTGGCAGAGAATGGTGGCGTTTCTCTGCCGCGGCCGAGGTCCTCCACCATGGGTTGATCTTCAGCCTTGTGTGCTCCTTGCGCTTCCTCCCTCTCCTCCCTCGCGCATTCTTCATTAATCAACACACCATGTTCCATTAGCTCCTCGCTCCATGCTACGCCTTCTTCTCCCAAGTACATGATCATACAATAATTCAAAGACTTAGGTAGTATAAAATTCTCATTAATTAAAACATCAGGTTCATTAAGAAATAATTTCACCTGTTATTCTAGTAGCTTAGCATGAGCTCTTGTAATTGGTCCAACCCTTATCTCATTGGATTGATCTTTCTTTGCAGCAGCTGGAACATCATCAGTAGTAATTGGGGTAGGTGTAATTCTAGGGATGTCCTCATCAAGTAGACAAAGTTCTATTGACTACTTCAGTTTGTCCATCAGTTTGGGGATGACATGTAGTACTAAACAGAAATTTCGCCCCAACTTAGCCCATAAACATCTCCAAAAGTGGCTAAGAAATTTAGTATCACAATCAGAAACAATAGTATTTGGCACACCATGTAATCGAACAATTTCACGAAAGAACAAATCCGAAATATGCACATCATCATCAGTTTTGTGACAAGGAATTAAGTGTGTCATCTTAGAAAATCGATCCACAACAACAAAAATGATATCCCTCCCCTTCTGTGTATGAGGCAATCCCAAAACAAAGTCCATAGAAATAACCTCCCAAGGGATACTAGGAACAGGAAGAGGCATATATAAACCATGTGGATTAAGGCAAGACTTAGCTTTTCGACAAGTAGTTTAGTGTGCCAAAAATCTCTCAACATCTCGACGCATGCATGGCCAAAAGAAGTGTGCAGCAAGAACATCCTCCATCTTCTTTACACCAAAGTGACCCATCCGTCCTACTCCATGCGCCTCCTGTAACAATGGAAGACAAACAGAACTATCTGGGATGCATAGTTTGTTAGCGCAGAACACAAATCCATCATTGAAGACGAATTTGTTCCATGTTCTACCATCTCTAAAATTCTCCAACACATCTTTAAACTCATCATCACGCACATATTGTTCTTTAATAGTTTCCAATCCAAATATTTTGAAGTCAAGTTGACATAACAAAGTTGTTGAGGGCAAACCTCTAGGGTGGCCTGATCTTTCACGAATCCCACTCAAATCGAGGATGGAGTGCGGGGGAAGGAGGGGAGGATGAACACTACGAACTCACGCACGAAGAACATGATGAGCACACACACAAAACTCACATGATACAAGGCCGATTTCTCTCGTCGGTGTCCAACAGTCCGATATAATTCTTGCAAGGAAAGATCGGTCAACGTGCTCCCTCGATCCCACGCAGAGAGGGAAGAACACCTTGGAGAGGGTCTTGACGTCTTAGTAAAGGGACTCCAATGCCAAGGCCTTGTACAACGAGGGAAGCGCGATGCAAACTCCAACGAGGTGGTGACAATAGTCGATCCCCTTTGGTAGAAGGGGATGAGGCAAAACTAGAGATTCCAAAAAGGGGGATTTCTTTAGTCTATTATCTATGCCTCCAGTTACATGAGGGGGTGGGGGCACTATATATAGGCCAGTCACTAGGTCAAGGGTACTTTAGGAATAAAAGGGGAAAGTCTAGGCAGACTAAGGGGTACATGGGCCAAAGGCCTAGCTGGCGGTGTGCATGCCCATACGCTTGGGCCGGAGACTCCAATGTGGTGGTCCGGAGACTCGGGTCTGGGCTGGAGATTCTGGTCGGTCTCTGGTCCGTCTCCGGAGGGCCCTTCTGGCTGTCCTCAAGATCAATCTGGGGGCCGGTCCGGAGATGATCCGGGGACTCCGGGGTATGCAGGCCGGATACTCCGGTGTCTTCAGGCCAGAGACTCCGGTGTGCATAGACCGGAGACTCCAGTGCTCCAGCTGCTACTTCTTCCGTCTTCTCTTCCAAGCCTCCGTCTTGTCGGGCTTGGTTCTCCAGGCTTCCTCCCATGCTTCCGTACTTGTTGGTGTGAACCTATCATGAATATGGGACGGAGTATGAAGTAGTATACCATTCAATGGGGTAGGAAGTGGGCTCGCATAGAGGAACAGATTCACCTTTGGAGTCCATGGCGACTTGGCATAAGTTGGAGACCATGATGTGGTAACGACCGAAGGTCGGGCTAAATCATCTCCCCTCCCTTCAAAAAGAGTCGTCCTCAACTCTACACGCTCATCACAAAGTAGAAGATGTCGAGAGACCTTCTTGATCCTGGGGTTCATCATATAGTCGTCCTCGGGAAGATTGAATTGACAACACCTCAATGTTCCTTCGCCTTCAATGAAGCCTACAAAGCTCACCACAAAATCGAAGCAACACTAAAAGCATAGCCAATTCATGAATATTATAGCATGAGTCCTCAAGTAGAGTGAAGTCACCTTAGATGTAGAGTTGGCTCGTTGAAGGACGGCCATATGTAACTCTCCACGGTTCGTCTTGTCAACTTATGTTCCATAGAGGTTGACGCATAAGCAATTGTACCTTTACACAACAAAGACCAAGCAACATATGTTTGTGTGTGATAGAGGAGCATGTAATTTGTGGCATGTCCATTCTTGTTCACAACACTATTAGCAAAACTCAAGTATAGCGAACTAAATGCATATGCAAGGTCAAAGTGCATGGAAATCACTTGAACATCATCGAAATGTGGGAACTCAAAAACTCCATATAACGTCTTAGTGTGGCACTCAAAGCAATTGACTAAGATATAGATCAACATCTTTGATGCAAGAGTAGGAGAATTCGGCAAAAACACATGCAGAAGAATATCCAAAACAACATCATTATGTGTGCAAGCCAACCAAATGAATGAACAATTGTTCAATATGTTGGATGCCATACACATATCATCAAAAGCAAAGATCATGATGGTATGAATATCGCAAGCGGAAGCAAAAACAATATGTTTGCAAACAAACCATAAGAAAGAGCAAGTGGTCCTCATGTTTGTTGCAACAACAATACAAGAGACTTGGAAGCTCTCGTGACAATACATGCTCAAAATGGCATTATGGTTGCACATAAAACATCGGAAAGAGAAATTGTTCAACATTTTTGTTGCAACACACAAGGCATCAATATCCAATAGCAACGATACATGATTGTCACAAGGTGAAAGAATACCATTAACATGCTTGCAATCAAACCATAGGAAAGAGCAATTTTTCAACATGAAAGATGCAAAGCATGCAAAATGTATCAGAGCTGGGTTCGATCTTGAACTCACTTGTGGGATGCTCTCTAGAGCTCTTTTTGTCAACTCGTGCTCAACCGAGGTTGACATTCTTGTGCGGGTACCTACACACATCATACACAAAAGGAAGAATGTGTGTGCATGGTAAACACATCATCCATCATGACATATCTCTTCTTGTGCACATCACCATTAGTGTCAAGCAAGTGTAACATAGGTGCATGGTGATTATGCAAGCTGTGAACATGCTTATCATGGCAATCATCAAAATCTCCAAAATTTGAGAAAGCTATGGGGGCCATCTCAATATAAACCATATTAGAATTATTGTTGCAAGCAAAACAAGTGAAAGAGCAATTGTTCATCTTATTGCAAGCAACATGAGAAATTGTAAAACATTCATGACAAAGCATGATTCGAGGGGTACCATTTGTAACATCATTGCAAGCAAAACATTGGAAAGAGCAATTGTTCAACAAAGTGCAAGCAATGATATCATCAACGTAACGTTTATAACATGGCATTTCTATGGCAACATCATCACAATCAAATAATTTCACATGCTCAATATTATGCAAGTGGCAAAGTATCACATGGAAATATCAATGAAGCATATGTGATATCACAAACATCATCCATAGCATGCCAATCATCACAAGTCATCATGTCCACTAGTGAGATCATGGCATCATCAACACCCTTATTTTTACCTTGTTCATACCTCTCATATGAAGTGGGTGTTGTGGTAGCATTGGTCTCCATGTGGGCGACTTCTTCATCATCTATG
Source organism: Avena eriantha (assembly GCA_910589775.1). Classification (NCBI taxonomy): domain Eukaryota; kingdom Viridiplantae; phylum Streptophyta; class Magnoliopsida; order Poales; family Poaceae; genus Avena; species Avena eriantha. The sequence continues at coordinate 383,842,496 of OU342743.1, forward strand.
GGGATGGAATCATCTTCATCCACCATGTACATCTTCTTGGTTGGAGGCATCATCATCTCCAAGCTTGGCGCTTCTTGATCCATGGAACCTAGCACATCATGAGAAAACACACTAGAGGTAGAGGGTAAGTTGTTAGAAATCAATGTGGTCTCACGTGACCTATCAACTACCATTCTCAACTCACTCGGTGTATCACTCATGCCCTCCAAGTGGAAGTACTCAATCTCACATATGGTGGAGTCGCTCATCTCACTCTTGTTTTCACTCAAGTGGGCTAAGTGGCTCTCATACTCACATGGGATTGGTAACACATCATCACTCAAACATGTAGTGGTAGGCTCGGTTCTCTGAACTCCATGCGCCTCCTTTGGTGAAGGGAAAATCCCACGCTCACCATTCTTGACCTTGTCATCGGCGTCTTGCACCTCGGCTTGTGTAGTCCTCTTGACGTAGTCATCCAACTTAGTGAAGTAGAGGTCTTCGTCCTCCTCATCCATGAAGTTGCATGCATCATCTAGGACGTCAAGTCTTGGCGTTGAAGCTTGATGGCGTGGAGTAGAGCTTGCTCTTGGTGCCATTTTGGTGGTGGCACGAGTAGTTGAAGGTGCCTTATGATGGTGTCGATGGAGGTCATTGGCGTGCCTTGCCAAAGGTTGATGTAGATGGCGCAATTGGTCATCCACATGATGCTCGCGACATTGCTTCTTGTCCTTGGCACTCTTCTTGGTGAGGCGGTGTCTTCTAGAGCTTGGATGAGCATTATGGATGGTGCTCAACATGTATTATCCGTCTTCATGGCAAAGATGCCTTGAACGACGTCTTGTATCCTCTTGATGTTGGCGATGATCACGCGAGGATGTATGTCGATGAAGATTCTTGCTTTGTGGCGCCTTGTGTGGAAGATGATTTTTGGCCAGCACTCTTCTTGGAGTAGATGGCACTTGATGCCTTGGGGTAGATGCACTTGACTCCTTGGAGATGGTCGTGCTTGGCGCCTTGGAGATGGTGCGGCTTGACGGCTTGGAGGTGATGGCGCTCGTCGCGTAAGAGATGGTGGTGCATGACGCCATGTAGGTGGTGGCGCTTGACTCCTTGGAGGTGGATCATCGAAGTAAGTTGTTCCCTTTGGTGTGGCACACTTGGCCTTGAGGTCATGGTTTCTTGATGATATGTCTCCGCTATCTTGGCATAGTAGTCCTCCATCTCCAAGCGTTGGAGGTATTCTTCATGGCTCATGGTGATATGGGGTGGCCCGATCTTCTCAGCAAGCTCTTGTCGATGATATGGTGGATGATAGATAACTAGTGCGTAGCTATGATCTCTCCCGCTCGATCCCTGATGCCAATGCAACAGCTCTCGAACCTTGTAGGATATTCACAACACAACACTCTTACGCACGCAGCCGTGCCCACAAACGGTAGTATGCAATCTACTAATTCCCAATGGAACAACAGATTACACTCAATTATAGTTGTAGAATTCGAACACAGGGTAAATCCAGAGGTTCTATGAAAGAAACAACTCCAAAATATTTAACGTGGTCTAAACCTAAAACTAGTGTGCCCCATCTATTTATGAGTCTAGGGTAGCGGCAGCTAACGGGGTGACCGAGTTGGTCCCACCCAACTAGGGTACAAACTGACCCAAAATTGGGTTCGGCTCAGAGTTCTGCCGTGGCAGAATTTGGGCCTATTTCTCTGTCGTGGCAGCCTGCCGAGGCAGAAAAGGACTCTGTTTCTGTGCCGTGGCAGACAAATGCGTCGTTTCTCTGCTGCGGCAGAGATCCTGCCATGTCTTGATCTTCTTCTTGGTAGCTCCTTGCGCTTCCTCCCTCTCCTCCCTCGTGCATTCTTCATTGATCAACACGCCATACTCCATATGCTTCAGCTCCTCGCTCCGTGCTACGCCTTCTCCCATGTACCTGATCATATAATAGCACAAAGACTTAGGCAATATAAAGTTCTTATAAATGAAAGCATCATGGTCAACTAGGAATGAATTCACTTGATAGTCATTATTGATTTGACTCAATATTTCCTTCCAGTTCAAGCAGTCAGAATCATCATAATCCCTATATATATCCTCATCATCCTCCCTTTCTTCATGAAAAGCCGTCCTCGGCTTTAGGTAAGCTGAAAGTGGGAGAAACCAAAAGAACAACTTGTACGCAAAGTATATGTATATATAACATGTTGTATTATTGTTGTTCACATGAAAAGTATGTCCAATATACAACAAGCAACTTAAATTGCTGGTATAAGTGAAGTACAAAGAATCATGATCATGGTGAAAAACAACTAAATAGATAGTCTTCTTGAAAACCAAATTGATTCACACCATGCTTGAACTGCACTACTTTGATTAATATGAACATGATCATGTTTTCTAGTATGGAAGATGTAATTCAATTTGCAAATATAAGTGAAGTATAGAGAAGTAGCACAGCTAGACAAAGACTTTTGGGACAAACACAATGGATATGAAAACCTGGGTTCTATTCTAGCAATATTACAACGATCCAACATATGTAAAATTACTTGTGTTGGCTGCATTATATCAACTATATCTGACTTTAGTTTCATATTATCACAAATTTTAGCATATATCCCACAACACAAAGTCGTCGGCACACAACATGTATGGCTGAAAACAACATGTTTCAGTTCAGCGATTCTATCACATGTAATTCATATGTGATCCACAAGAAAATTTTCATGCATGCTATATTCACCAATCAGATTGAAAGTGAAACAAGGAGAATATGTGCTAGAATTCAGAAATGAAATTTTAGAAATCTTATCCATAACACAATTCATACTCATAGGTTCATCTAGCATGATGGAATACACAATATCAGTAGGTGGTATTCGAGTAAGTATTTCTTGATGTGTAATCAGTACCACATGATCAAAATTTGAATTGGGTAAACTATCACATGATGTTGAAACATTAGTGCAATGCAAATCACAAGGAGGCTTTAGTAAAGGAAAAGACTCACAATATGTCGCACATGTTGGCTGAAGCTCCAAATTAGTACCAATGTTATCAACAATCTCCTCAGTTGTAGTAGGTACTAACACATTCTCCACAAGTGACAATGCATAGTCTAGAGATACAGGTTGTAAAATAGACGGCTCCCTTTCTTCAAAAGCAACCCGGATATTACAATAAACAACACTAGGAGTAGAGATGATTACATTAGTAGAAACCTCACTTGTCTCATCAACTCTCACTCTCTGTTCTTCTAAGACAGGATCAACATGTGGTTTTATGTTGGTGGTTACAGGTGCACATAGGTTTTGACGCCTAATCTGCTGAAATTGCTTAATACATGTACGTGATAACCAAGTGTGCTTATCATTCGAAACGATCGAAGGATCAGAATACTCACTACCAAACATAACCTGAAATTGATTACACCACTTTGTTCACAACATGATATGACAAGAGTTAAATGCTCTAGGAACGATAAACAAGAAATCTCCCTGCTAGGACCATAAATGGTGAGTGGAACAGATGTGATCTGAGTAACTGGGGGTGCATGACCAGAAGTTGCTAACCTAAATGGTTTTTTAATGCACTTGTGTATAATTGTTGCTTTTCAACAACCTCAACACTAACCAAATTTATGTAAGAACAAGTATCAATGGTAGTAGCAGCTTGTCTACCACTAATTTCTGTGATGAAGTGGAACAAACCCGACGTAGGTACTACTCCTGAATCCTCTTCCCAAAATGTGTTGCTGCAGCAGGATTTTAATGGAAAGGGATAATAATCTGCATCCTTTTTCTGCATCACATCAACACTACTAGAATACATGATTAGTACATTAGTGCACAAAACCAAAATCTAGTGGTGGAGCTCTCACAACTGACAAGAAAGGAGATCTTACCGTTCCAAAGTGAATAGAGATGCTTTACCAAACGGAATCAAAGACTTATGCACTGATGTGATGAAGTGAATATCAAAGGTATAGAGAACGATCGCATGGCACATAGGTTATTTATGGTGGAGCTCTAGGTATCGTATCCTATCTACACCACAAACAAGTCCAAGTGCTGATCGTACAACAACCCAAGAAACACACACACGTGGAGATAAACGTGGCAATGCAACTATGAAAGGTGTTGCACTACGCTGGAGAGACACTAGCAAAGCTCAAAGTAAATAGGCACAAGATTGCTCAATCTAATGGTGCACAAAAATATCACTAGGCCTCTTGCTCAATTCTCCTTTTCTTTTTCTCTTTCTTTTGTATAGCTTCTTTTTCTTTTCCTATGTAGCTTTTTCTCTTTTTTTTGAATATATGTCACACACGACCAAATTACAAAGCACGGCACCTAAATCCTAGGAGCAGCCTGTAGGAGCGGAGACTAGTCTCAATGGGCAAGTTCCTACACCTATGTAATAGAATGTTTGTGGCTAAGGTTGAAGGAAAAGTGCAAATTCACACTTTGTAAAAATTCCTGCCGTGGCAGAAAAACAGGGCAAAATCCTGTCGTGGCAGAAAAACACGTCAAAAACATGCCGCGGCAGCGAATCCGAATCGTGGCAGAACAAGACTTGCGGCAGGAAAACAGGCTGTTTCCGTGCCGCGGCAGAGTTGATAGGATTTTATTTTTTTGCAATTCCGACTTGCAAAGTAGTACACAACTAGGACTCTTTTCTTGGATTGGATCTGACTTGATGGTGGCGGAAACAATTGATGGGGAACTCGACTAGAACAACTGGAAAGCAAAAACAAATCTACGAAGAACAGATCTAGATCTAATCTAATAGAGGAACACGACCAGCAACTATTACTCCTCTACAATGTAATCTAGGCTATGGCAACTCTTTTTGTGGGGCTTTCTCTGTATAGGACGAAAAACAAGATCTAATCTATGGATGGATTTGTGGATTATTTACCGAGGCAACGAGGAACTCTGATACCAAGATGATATTGCTCACTGAGTAACCCTAGCGCTCTGATACCAAGATGATATGGGGTGGCCTGATCTTCTCAGCAAGGTCTTGTCGATGATATGGTGGATGATAGATAACTAGTGCGTAGCTATGATCTCTCCCGCTCGACCCTTGATGCCAATGCAACAGCTCTCGAACCTTGTAGGATATTCACAACACCACACTCTTGTGCACGCAGCCGTGACCATGAACAGTAGTATGCAACTAATTCCCAATGGAACAACATATCACACTCAATTATAGTTGTAGAATTCGAACACAGGGTAATTCCAGAGGTTCTATGAAAGAAACAACTCCAGAATATTTAACGTGGTCTAAAACTAAAACTAGTGCACCCCAACTATTTATGAGTCTGGGGGTGCGGCGGCTAAGGGGGTGACCGAGTTGGTCCCACCCAACTAGGGTACAAACCGACCCAAAATTGGGTTCGGCTCAGAGTTCTGTCGTGGTAGAATTTGGGCCCGGTTTCTCTGCCGTGGCAGAAAAGGACTCAGTTTCTGTGCCGTAGCAGCCTCTCGTGGCAGAAAAACGCGTCGTTTCTCTGCCGCGGCAGAGATCCTGCCATGTGTTGATCTTCTTCTTGGTAGCTCCTTGCGCTTCCTCCCTCTCCTCCCTCGCGCATTCTTCATTGATCAACACGCCATACTCCATATGCTTCAGCTCCTCGCTCCGTGCTACGCCTTCTTCTCCCATGTACCTGATCATATAATAGCACAAAGACTTATGCAATATAAAGTTCTTATAAATGAAAGCATCATGGTCAACTAGGAATGAATTCGCCTGATAGTCATTATTGATTTGACTAAATATTTCCTTCCAGTTCAAACAGTCTGAATCATCATAATCCCTATATATATCCTCATCACATGGAAGAGCCCTCGAAGTGGGTGAAGCTCGCCATGTCCTCCATGCTTGGTGAGGCGTCGTCGTTGAAGAACTCGGTGTCGTCCATGCTTGGGGAGTCGTTGTTTATGTATTACTCCATATTACCCAAGCATGAGGAGCCATTGTCGGTGTAGTGGTCCATGTACTCCATGCATGTGGAGCCATTGTGGATGTAGAGCTCCAAGTCCTCCATGCTTGAGGAGCCATAGTTGATGACGTGCTCCATGTCTTCCATGCATGTGGAGCCGTCATAGGTGCAATGCTCCGGGTCCTCAAAGCGTGCGGAGCCATTGTCGGTGTAGTGCTCCATCATGTCCTCTATACTTGTGGAGTCGTAGTCATGGTGGCTCATCATGGATTATTCATAGATATCATTCCTCGGTTCCGGAGTCCCTAGACATGATTCACAAGACCAAGTGGTGTATATGGAAGTGGTAGGGCGTTAGGGATGCAACGCCAAACCTTACTTTACATTGGAAGATCGTATCGTGCAAGTGGCAACACTTGAGAGCAATCAAAACCAAGCAAAGTGAAGTTCACGCGGAACACCAAAACCAACTAACCACTAAAAACACACACACACAAAACTTATGGTGGTAGGTTAGGATTTTGGAATGCCAAAGAACCAATCAAAAGAAAAGGGATAGTCAAAAGTGGGTAAAATCCAACAAAACGCAAGTCAAAGGCGAAGGTCAACAACTCAAAGGGGTGACGGGAACCTACGACTATATACACACACGTGGAGATTGATGGGATTGCCACGATTATGAAAATGAGCAAACAAAATGTCCTAACGAAGACTAAGCTTACTGTCGTGCTAATGCAAAGAGAGACCGTGGCTCGTTTGCAAAGAAGAAAACATGAGCAGCGGATTTGTGCACTTGCCTTGGGCGCTCTTCTTTCTCTCTTGCTTACAAGCTTTGAGACTCTCTTTTGCTATGGGAGACTATTTTTCTTTTTCTTTTGCTTTGTATCTTTTTTTGCTCTCCCTTGATGCTACCAAGTCACTCTTGCTATTGTTTTTACACTCTTACTATCCAATGACAAGTGCACAATGCTCAAGCAAACACAAGATGAGCCACTCTCGTGGGATAGGTACACACAAAGGAAGATAGGGGTTAACAAGGTGACGCAAGTTATACCTTCGTTGATGATGATGAACTTGGCGTCGCTGGTGCGGGATGATGTTCATGGGCCGTGGTGTCGATGAGTGCGGGGTTTGTTGATGCGGAAGCTTGCTGTTAGTGGACGACACGCACACGGGCACAAATAAACGAGAGGAAATTAGCCAATCCAAGATGAGAGGCAAAACTGACAAAAACAGGCATCATGGCCGGAGACTCCGGGGTTTCAGGCCAGAAACTCCGGTCCAGGCCAGAGACTCCAGAGTTTCAGGCCAGAAACTCCGGTCTAGGCCGGAGACTCTGGTGTGGATAGGCTGGAGACTCCGGTGTGCAGGTTGGAGACTCCGGTCTGGAGTCAGATCGCGAACTACTCATGTTCTTGAGCGGAAATCCACACGTTGGTTCCTTAAATTCGTGAAAAATTGGCCAAATTGGGCTGGGAAAACGCAGGATAAAGCTGGACTAACTCCTAAGACAAGGTTAGGTCGGATCAAAACCACAAATAACACTCGATTTCAAGAGATCGATCCAAAGGCAAATTTGGGCTGTTTGTTTTGGGGGATTTTCGATTTTTTGGTGGATAGAATAAAATTTTGTGGGGGAATTCGTGAGCAACGAAGCTCTTGATACCAATATGTTGAGGGAAAACCTCTAGGGTGGCCCGATCTTTCACGAATCCCACTCAAATCAAGGATGGAGTGCGGGGGAAGGAGGGGCGGATGAACACTACGAACTCACGCATGAGGAACACGATGAACACACGCAAAACTCACACGATACAAGGATGATTGCTCTCGCTGGTGGCCACCGGTTTGATAGATTCCTCGCAAGGAAAGATCGGTCAACGTGCTCCCTCGATCCCACACGGAGAGGGAAGAACACCTTGGAGAGGGTCTTGACGTCTTGGCAAAGGGACACTGATGCCAAGGCCTTGTACAACGAGGGAGACGCGATGCAAACTCCAATGAGGTGCTCAATTCCTCTAATAGGAGTTAGTCCTTGTGGCATCTTTGCTGGAAAAATGTCCCCATATTCCTGCAAAAGGTTAGCAACAGCAGGTGCCAAAGAAGGAGGCATATCCTCAAATGAAAACAAAACCTCTTTGTATACAATTGCATAACATTGTGTTCACATCTAGTTCAGCAATATCAATTTTATTTGCAAGCATACATGGACCCTTCAAACAAATTTGTGTAGCATGTTTAGAATCAGATTTAGTGGTCTTTGGTGGTACAAAATCTTCAGCAACAATCTGATTCTCACTTTTGTGTTTCTCCTCAGTTTTAGTTCTACTAGCTCTAGCAAGATCATCTTTTAAAATTTGTAGGGGGTCATAAGGTTTGAGACCAATTTTCTTCTCATCATGCATAAGAGAATAGTGATTAGTTTTACCATTATGAACAAATGCTTTATCAAATTGCCAAGGTCTACCAAGTAACAAAGAACAAGTTTGCATGGGCACAACATCACAATCAACAAAATCAGAATATGTACCAATGGTAAAATGCATGCGTACCGTTCTTGTTACCTTGATATTACGAGAACTCTCAAACCATTGGATGTAATATGAATGTGTGCGTTGTCTTGTTGGAAGAGCAAGCTTCTCTACCATGTCAACACTAGCTAGATTATTACAACTCCCTCCATCAATAATGATCCATATAGCTCTTTCCTTGACAACGCCTCGTGTTTGGAATAGGTTGTGGTGTTGATCATGCTCAGCTTTTCTCAATTGCACACTAAACACATGTTGGCAACTAAGCTCTTGTATTGATCAGCAGTTTCAGCTCCCATTACCTCTATCTCTTCTTCAGAATCGGAATTATCCCCATCACGTGTAGCAACAAGAGCTAATGTATCTTCATCAAAATCACTTGTTGAATCGTATTCACCATCATCACGCACCATCATAACACGCTGTGTTGTGCACATCCTCTCAATATGTCCATATCCCCAGCATTTGTGGCATTGTATATCCTTTGCTTTGCTTGTGGAGGCCAGAGAAGAAGAACTACGAGAAGGGTCATTGGATGATGGCGGTTGAGCAACCCAAGGCGTTCTTGATGAAGGCGTGGTAGCTGTGGACGTGGTAGGTGCTGGTGGCGTACCACGCGAAGAAGACGCTGATTGTCAAGATGTCCACGACGATGTACAACCTACAAAACATTGAAAGTTGCACAGAGTGCACTAGTGTTTCGATGAGTACATTTATAGGAATAGATAAGGGTACCATCTAAAGTGTTGTATACTGTTATGGCGGGGATAGTTCTCTTTTAACGTAGAATGATGTGTCCCAGGGCATAGTGCCCGTGAGAAAGACCTTGAGGTTGATCTAAAGTCACTGTAGGCTCCTAGAATTCGGCCTCGTTCTGCTGCCATAGCGACGATGCATACACACAGATGTTATCATGTGATGATAAAGTATTAATGGCAATCAAGGTGACATTAGTAAGTTGCAAAGGATTTGGGATTGTAAAGTACAGACCCAAGACTCAACCTCTTCCATGAGAAAGCATGTTCAGGGTACCGGATATATGGTGCCAACAATTAAGAACAAATGCAGCTAGTTTATTTGTACTATAGTGCAAGTGGGAGACTGTTGGAAATATGCCCTAGAGACAAATAGTAATAAGGACTATTATCATATTTCATATAGTTTATGATTAAGTTTTATATCATGCTATAATTGTATTGAGTGGAAACATCAATACACGTGTGAGATATAAACAACCAGGGGTTCTCAATGAAACTCTAGTCACTGTTTCATTGGTCAATAGATGATCATGTTTCCTGATCATGTGGCATTTATGCCAGTTGGAAATGGAGTCAACTCATTCTGAGAAATAGATGATGAACCAATACCCAACCTAAACATCGTGACCCGATCATGTCACAAAGTTCAAGTTACGATGATTCGAAATGGATCCTCGTAGACTATTCCTTAGACTGTGAGGCTATATCAATCACTGTCTCCTGAGAGTGCTTAGATAGCATCAAGCGCCACTTGGTAATACAGTGGTTATAAAGGTGTGTTCAGGTACTCAAAGGAAACCGTAGAGTCAATATATGTCAAGAGCGGGATTTATCCGTCCACGTGACAGAAAGATACTCAAGTCCCACTCGGAGAAGTTATATCCAATAGCTACGTAGTGTGTGATTTGATCACAAGGATATCACTTGTCGGAACGAGTCAAGTAGCATTGTTTGGTAACAAGATTAAACGCGACATGGTGATGTCATTGATCAGATCTCGGGCAATACAAGAATTGAGAGACAAAAGGAATAAGACACGACCGTCCCGGTTCAAACAACGAAAGATCTTTGTGGAACGCATAGGGGTCACATGGCCATCCAGGTCCCTCTGTCGATCATTGGTCCGGGAGTGTCTCGACCATGTCTAGAGTGTTCCCGAACCATAGGGTATCACGCTTAAGGGTTTGATGATGCTTAGAGAGTGTTTATAGGATCGGTAGAATCGCCCAAGAATAGTAGAGAGAAAACCCGAAGGGTTTCGGTAAGTCCGGAGCATGTCCGGAGTGGAGGTCGAAGGTGTTCCATAGCCACGGAGATTGAATAATATGTGAATGAATGTTAAATATTGATTTAATCATTTATTCATAATTGTTTAATAAAATAGGAAATCAATTAAATGGTCAAATGGCTTAATGGGCCAATTCCCGGAGGGGAAAGGGCCCAAGAGGGGACCACACCCGTAGGAGAGGCCTAGGTGGTGGCCGGCGGCCCTAGTGGGCCTGCCCCACGTGGGGCCCATGGGTTGTGACTGGCCGGTGTGCCTCCCCACCCCTTCCCCATGATTAGTCCCACCCGGGAACTTTGAGGGAGGGTGTACGCCCTCCTCCCCCTATATATAGTGGGGGTATTTAGCTAGATAAATACACACAATATTCAATAAAGGTCTTCTCACTTTTGGGAAGACCTCCAATTGATACTCTCTCTCTCTCTCTCTCTCTCTCTCGTGACTGTGGCCCCAAGTTCGGACTGCGCGAACGAGAGACATCTTCACCGCGGAGCGCAATTGCTCTGCGGGATTCGGATCCAGGAGCTCTACTTCCGCAACTACTACTGGATCGGGGAAGCGGGAGTCATCGTCGGGAACCGGATGTGTGTAACTCCCTGCGAGGTGTCACACTTGAGGCACTCAAGTTGTTGGAGCCACAGGAGCACAAGGACTTCATCATGACCTTGAGGTCGGCTTCGGCTCGTCTACATAAACCACGCTCTCCGAAGCATTGACAACGCTTTTCGGTCTTCAAGGGTAAGTTCGCGAAAAGCCCCTCCCGTTACTGTATTACTAATAGATAGGTCCTCGCAGCATCAGGGGTTCGGGGGCGTAGGGTAAAAATTATTGTTTTCATACGTGGAACCCCTACACTAGTAGTTTAGCACGAGCTCTTGTAATTGGTCCAATCCTTATCTCATTGGATTGATCTTTCTTTGCAGCAGCTGGAACATCATTAGTAGGAATTGGGGTAGGTGTAAATGTAGGGATGTCCTCATCATCTCCCCCTTCAAAAGTCGTCGTCTCGACGCTCCAAGGTCTTATCCAGCATATGGTGATAAATCTGCAACGTTGAAACTATTGCTAGCTCCACCAAACTCCTCAATAGGTATATCAACCGAGTAGGCATTATCATTAATTTTGGCTAACACCTTGTAAGGACCAACACCACGTGGCTTCAACTTGGACTTGCGAAGTAGTGGAAATCTATCCTTGCGTAGATGCACCCAAACCATGTCACCAGGCTTGAACAACAATTCCTTCCTTGCTTGATTCCTTGCAGCAGCAATGTTCTTACCTTTCTTCTCAATAGCCTCTCGAGTCTTCTCATGGATCTTCTTCACATGTTCAGCACATTTTGATGCCTCCATATCAACTCTCTCATGTAACGGCAAAGGAAACAAATCAAGTGGCATCAATGGCTTGAAGCCATACACCCCCTCAAAAGGACAAAGCTGAGTAGTCGAATGCACAGCCCTATTGTATGCAAACTCGACATGTGGCAAACATTCTTCCCACTCCCGCAGATTCTTCTTAATCATAGTCCTTAGCAGCAGTGACAATGTTCGATTCACCACCTCCGTTTGACCATCTGTTTGGGGATGACATGTAGTACTGAATAGCAGCTTCGTTCCCAGCTTCCCCCATAAGGTCTTCAAAAAGTAGCTCATGAACTTCACATCATGGTCAGAAACAATCGTCTTAGGTACTCCATGTAATCTTATGATGTCCCTGAAAAACAGGTTAGCAACATGCGACGTATCGTCACTTTTGTGGCTGGCAAGAAAATTCCATCTTAGAGAACCTGATACGGATCACGCCGATGATCCTTGAGTTTTGTCCCGATCTTTCACAGCGAGTAACCTGGATAGGAATTCTTCTAACAACGCCAATAAACGTTATGAAGAAGAGGAATGAATCCAGCAAGCAACATGGAGAAGATCACCACGCCTCAAACCAAAACACGACAATCCTTGATGAACACAAGAACCTCCACGACAATATCAATACGATATATAACACGGCATCGCCATCCCTGGAGGGATGCTCACTAAGCAACTCACACAATAGTTTTAGACTCAATTTCAAGCTAACCCTAAAAACCATGATTTATAGGCCTATATAAAGGCTGATGGATGTCCAACATAGAGTTGGGGTCAAAACAAAACATACCTTTAACTTTCCTAACTTAAAAGGACTATATTTGTAAACTGACAGAAAATGTCCGTCGACTTGTTTCGGTTGCCGCGCCCAGATCGTAATGAACCGTGAGACGAGCGAGTACCCATTGGAAAGATCTCGGAATTATCTTTCCCACAAGTACTTATTTGCTCAATTCAGAGTTGGTATGTGCAAACCACGTCTGTTTCAATTTCAGAGCTTCTGTCTGTCCGAATTGAACCTTCCTTCTTGGTCGCCTTCCATCTCTCGGCCGCCTTTGTATTAATGATCTTCTCTTGCGCCTTCCTCCCGCTCCTCCCTCGCGCATATCATGCCCATATCATCATCCCCCCTTCAAGAAGCGTTGTCCCCAATCCGTGCGGGTCGGGTCGGAAAGGTGGCATGATATGAACAATCACTTCACGCGTCTTTGCCATCTTCAAGTCTTGCTTGCCTTCTACTCCGCAACCTCTCTGATGAGGATATATACAGGGATTATGATGATTCTGATTGCCTTAACTAGAAGGAAATATTGAGTCAAATCAATAATGACTATTAGGTGAATTCATTCCTAGTTGACCATGATGCTTTCATTTATAAGAATTTTATATTGCCTAAGTCTTTGTGCTATTGTACGATCAGGTACATGGCAGAAGAAGGCGTAGCACGGAGTGAGGAGCTGAAGCATATGGAGCATGGCGTGTTGATCAATGAAGAATGCACGAGGGAGGATGATGCATCCCGTCCTATGGATGCTCCTACATCTACACCAACAAGTCCCCCAAGTGGACCCATGACTCGTGCCCGAGCCAAACTTCTACAAGCTAAGGTGAACTCGCTCCTCTCCTCATGCCAATTTGATACATCCTTGGCTGGTGTGCTACTTCATGCAACTACTCTGTGCATCATCAGGTACGAAGCCCCAACACATCACCAAGCACCCAAGGATGGAGAACAAGGAGCAGAGCGTGAAGCAGAAGTCACTGGAGCTGCTCATAACGGAGTCTCCGGTATGCGCACACCGGAGTTCCGGCCTGCCAAAGTGTCCGGGATGAAGACCCCGGAGACTCTGGCCCACCCTCCAGTCTAACCCCTGCACCAGGCTCCGGGACAATCTAAATGCCCCTCTGGAGGTTGGTCCGGAGGCTCCACCAGATTCTCTAGCCTAGACAGGAGTCTCCGGCCTCCACACCGGAGTCTCTGGTCCGACTGACGCCAGGCATGTAAATGGCCTTTGGGCCTTCGGCCCATGTACCCCTTAGACCGTCTAGAACTTGTCTTTTATTCCTAAAGTACCCCAGACTGTGTGGCTGGCCTATATATAGTCCCCCACCTCTATTGTAAACCCTAGGCATGATATTTGGAATTAGTGGAAACCCCTTGTGGATCTATCTAGTTCTTTCCTCATGCTCCTTTGACAAAGGAGCACCAAATATCCCAAACCTCGTTGGAGTTGGCATCATGCCTCCGCGTTGTACAAGGCCTAGGCATCGGAGTTCCTTTGCCTAGACGTCAAGATCTCTCCGAGTCTCCCATCTCACCGTGCCAGTTTGAGAGAGAGTCATCCGCCCGTCACCGATCCTAGGGATTACGCCGAACCGGTCACCGCCGGCGTGAGCTATTGGTGTGTATCGTGGTTTTGTGTGTGTGTGTTCATCGCGTTCTTCGTGCGTGAGTTTGTCGTGTTCATCCTCCCCCCCTTCCCCCACACTCCATCCTCGATTTGAGTGGGATTTGTGAAATATCAAGCCACCCTAGAGGTTTGCCCTCAACATATTGGTATCAAGAGCTTCGTTGCTCACGAATTCCCCCACAAATGTTTCTTCTATCCACAAACAATACAAAAATCCCCAAAAAACAGCCCAAATTTTCCTTTGGATCGATCTCTTGATTTGGAGTGTTATTTGTGGTTTTGATCTGACCAAACCTTGTCTTAGGAGTTGGTCCAGCTTTATCCTGCGTTTTCCCAGCCCAATTTGGCCATTTTTTTGCGCATTTGAGGACCCAAGGCATGGATTTCTGCTCAAGAACAAGAGCAGTTCGCGATCTGACTCCAGACCAGAGTCTCCGGCCGATCCACACCAGAGTGTACGGCCAGGCCGGAGTTTCCGGCCTGAAACCCCGGAGTGTCCGGCTATAACGCAAGTTTTGCCTCATTTTTCATATTGGCTAATTTCCTTTATTTGCTCGTGTCCCGTGTGCATGTCAGCAACTAACAGCAAGCTTCCGCATCAACTATCCCCACGCTCATTGACACCACGGCCCACGGACATCATCCCGCAACACCGACGGCAAGTTCATCATCGCCAACAAAGGTATAACTTGCGTCACCTTGTTAACCCCTATCTTCCTTTGTGTGTACCTATCCTATGAGAGTGTCTCATCTTGTGTTTGCTTGAGCATTGTGCATTTGTCCTTGGATAGTGAGAGTGCAAAAGCAATAGCAAGAGTGACTTGGTAGCATCAAGGGAGAGCAAAAAAAAGAAGAAAGAAAAAGATACAAAGCAAAAGAAAAAGAAAAATAGTCTCCCATAGCAAAAGAGAGTCTCAAAGGTTATAAGAAAGAGAGAAAGAAGATCGCCTAAGGTAAGTGCACAAATCTGTTGCTCATTTTTCTTCTTTACAAACGAGCCACATTCTCTCCTTGCATTGGCACGACAACGAGCTTAGTCTTCGTTAGGACATTTTGTTTGCTCATTTTCATAGTCGTTTCAATCCCAACAATCTCCACGTGTGTGTATATAGTTGTAGGTTCCCGTCACCCCTTTGAGTTGTTGACCTTCGCCTTTGTCTTGAGTTTTGTTGGATTTTACCCACTTTTGAGTATCCCTTTTCTTTTGGTTGGTTCTTTGGCATTCCACAATCCTAGCCTACCACCAACAAGCTTTTGAGAGTTAGTTCTTTCTTTAGTGTGAGTTTTCTTTGCAATTCCACTTTGCATGCTTATAGCTCTAACTTGTGGTTTCTAGTTTGGTGCAACCCCCAAGGTGAGGTACAAGGCTAACACCACCATACTCCACTTTCATATACAATACTTGTGTGTTTTGCATGATGGATATGAGCAGTGAGTCAAACCAACCACCTCCCCAAGAAGAAGATCAAGTACTGTACATGACGCGCGCAAGTCAGTTCATCATTCGACAAGAGTTCTGTGAACGTTTCCAAGCCCTTGAGACATGACAAGATGAACAATTTGGCGAGACGCAAGCCGAGTTCAAGAACATCGACAACCTCTTCGACGGCCTCGAACGACAAATGCATGTAAGGCATCACAATTTCGGCCACCAAAATGAATCGCTTCAACGCTCCGTCACCGAAACAAATGACAATTTGTGATGCCTCATCGACGGAATGGCAGGACCGTGTTCACGTGCTTCAAGCTCTTCAATTTCTTCGTATCGTCATGCACCTCTTCAACAAGATCTACAACCAAGTTCTCCAAGACGCAATGATGCCCCCATGGTTGAAGATGGAAGTTCTTCGAACTATGTACCTTCTGCACGGCACGCCGCAACGTCAAGCTATGATGGTGATTTCTCTTCAAGACCACAAGTAAGGCAAGAAGCACACCATCATCACGCAAGGGCATTGGTCATCCAACAAGAGAAACCACAAGAAGAACCGCAAGTGCAACCGCAAGTCTACCACCATCGCCCGCGACACATACTGGACAATACAAGTGATGACTCCAATTTGGAGAATCAAGCTCGTCATCAACGTGAAGCTCTCCAAGATCCTCCTCCTCATCATCAACGTCATGAACATACACACCGACAACATGGTCATCACGAGGCGCCTCTTCCACACCAAAACATGGAGCGTCAAGTGGTACAAGTTGAATGACGCCCACCACGTCAAGAGGCTCAAGACCATGATCTTCGCCGTGAGACCCGTGCGCCTAATCCACATCACCAACCGAGGAACGAGCCTCCCCTTCGTCATCAACCGTGTCATGAGGCTCCACACCCTCGCCACCATGAGGCCCAAGCGCCTCAACACCGTCAAAAACTACACCAAGAGCAAGAGCAAGCTCCACAACAACAACGTCAAGAGCAAGCTCCGCAACAAGGTCACGAGAACCAAGTTCCACCTCCTCAACCACAAGATCGTCAACAAGCTCGTCGCAACAATCGCATGGAAGATGAAGACCATCATCAACATGGATCAACCAACTCGTCTCCAAAGGTTTGATCCAAGTTAGCACTAGTCCAAGTGTCGTACCCGTGATACTTGTTCCAAAGACAGATGATACATTACGGTTATGCATGGACTGCCGTCCAATCAATGCTATCACCGTGCGTTATCGACATCCCATACCACGTCTCAATGACATGCTTGATGAATTGTGTGGAGCCACTATTTTTTCGAAAATTGATCTTCGTAGTGGTTACCATCAAATACGCATGGCTGAGGGTGATGAGTGGAAAACCGCCTTCAAGACCAAACTTGGTCTCTATGAATGGTTGGTTATGCCATTTGGTTTATCTAATGCACCATCTACCTTCATGCGCCTTATGAATCACATCTTGCGTTCTCTCACTAGAAAAAGTGTTGTTGTCTATTTCGATGATATTCTTGTTTATAGCAAATCACTTGAGGACCATATAACACATGTCAAGGAAGTTTTGCAAATCCTTCGACAAGAAAATCTTTATGCCAATCTTCCCAAGTGCACTTTTGCTAAAGACAAGTTGATTTTTCTTGGATTTGTTGTTTCTTCGAAGGACATTGAAATTGATGTGTCCAAGGTAAAGGACATACGAGATTGGCCCATCCCAACAAATGTGAGTGAACTCCGAAGTTTTCATGTGTTGGCCGGTTTCTATTGTCACTTTGTGAAAGACTTCTCCACCATTGCTTGTCCTCTCAACGAGTTAACAAAAAGAATGTCACCTTCGTGTGGGGCAAAGCACAACAAAAAGCTTTTGATGAACTTAAAAAGAGGCTCACCGAAGCACCCCTTCTTGTGTTACCGGATTTCACTAAAACTTTTGAGATAGAGTATGATCCTAGTGGTATTGGCATTGGCATTGGAGGAGTCCTTATGCAAAACGGACATCTATAGCCTACCATAGCGAGAAACTTGATGGTGCTCGCCTTAATTATCCCATTTATGACAAAGAGATTTTTTCCTTAGTTCGTGTTCTTCAAGTTTGGCAACACTACCTATGGCCCAAGGAATTTATCATACATTCCGACCATGCGTCGTTGAAATATCTGAAAGGCCAAGCCAACTTGAGTAAGAGACACGCTAAGTGGGTTGAGTTTATGGAGTCTTTTTCGTACATTTTCAAGTATAAGAAGGGTAAAGATAATGTAGTTGCGGACAGTTTGTCTCGCAAACAGACAAGCCTTCTTACGAGACTTGAAATCAACCTGTTGGGTCTTGAGGAAATAAAATCTTTGTATGCTTTCGACCCGTTCTTTGAACCAATTTTCACATAGTGCTCCATTGACAAAGGAGTTGATGATTTCTATTTGCATAAGGGCTTTCTCTTTAAACAAAACAAGCTCGCACTCCGAAATCATCGCTCCAACTTTTACTTCTCCAAGAATCTCATGGTGGTGGCCTTATGGGTCACTTTGGCCGTGATAAGACATTGGACTCTCCACTCACTACTATTGGCCCAAGATGAAGCGCGACATGGAGCGCTACGTTCAAGGATGCACGACATGTGTTCAAGCTAAGTCGCAAGCTAATCCCTATTGTCTTTATATGCCATTGCCTATTCCTCATACACCTTGTTCCGACATTAGCATGGATTTTGTATTAGGATTCCCTAGATCTAAGCATGGCCATGACTCTATATTTGTTCTCATGGATCGCTTTTCCAAAATGGCACACTTCATACCGTGCCATAAGACCGACGATGTTTCACATGTTGCAAATCTGTTTTTCAGGGAAATCGTCCATCTTCACGATGTGCCAAGAACAATCGTCTCTGACCGCGATGTCAAATTCATGAGCTACTTATTGAAGACACTCATGGCCAAGCTCGGCGTCAAGCTCCTCTTTTCATCCGCGTCGCATCCTCAAACCGATGGCCAAACTGAGGTTATCAACCAAAGCCTCGGAACTCTTCTACATGTGTTGATCAAGAAGAACTTGAAGGATTGGGAGAAATGCATCCCGCACATCAAGTTCGCCTACAACGGTCCCAAGCACTTAACAACCAAGATGAGTCCATTCATGATGATCTATGGTTTCGATCCCCTCACCGCGCTCGACATCCTACCACTACCTCTCCATGAGCGCACCAACATGGATGTTGAGAAGCGCGCACAAGCTATGAAGAAGCTTCATGAAGAAACAAGAGCTACTATCGAGCAACAAGTCATTCGCCAAGCTTCAAGGTTAAACAAGGACAAGAAGGAGATGATCTTTGAAAAAGGTGACCTTGTATGGATACATTTGAGCAAAGACCGCTTTCCCAAGGAACGAGATTCCAAGCTCAAACCAAGAGGAGATGGCCCCTTAAAGGTGCTCAAGAGAATCAACAATAACGTATACATCATCGACATTCTAGTCTCCAAGTACCTTGCAAGCAAGACATGCAATGTCAAGGACCTCTCACCCTACCATGGAGATGTTCAAGATGATACACATGAAGAGTCGAGGACGACTCTTTCCCAAGGGGGGGGGATCGGATGCAGCCCGTCCTACGGACGCTCCTAAATCTACCCCAACAAGTCCCCAAGTGGACCCATGACTCGTGCCCGAACCAGACTCCTAAAAGCTAAGGTGAACTCGCTCCTCTCCTCATGCCAATTTGATACATCCTTGGATGGTGTGCTACTTCATGCAACTACTCTATGCATCATCAGGTACGAAGCCCCAACACATCACCAAGCACCCAAGGATGGAGAACAAGGAGTAGAGCGTGAAGTAGAAGTCGCTGGAGCTGCTCATACCGGAGTCTCTGGTCTGCGCACACAGAAGTCTCCGGCGTACCAAAGTGTCCGGCCTGAAGACCCCAGAGACTCCGGTCCACCCTCCGGTCTGACCGCCTGCACCAGGCTCCAGGACAATCTGAATGCCCCTCTGGAGGTTGGTCCGGAGGCTCCACCAGATTCTTTGGCCTAGACCAGAGTCTCCGGCCTGCACACCGGAGTCTTCGGTCCGACCTATGCCAGGCATGTAAAAGGCCTTTGGGTCTTCGGCCCATGTACCCCTTAGACCGTCCAGAACTTGTCTTTTATTCCTAAAGTACTCCTGACTGTGTGGCTGGCCTATATATAGTCCCCCACCTCTATTGTAAACCCCATGCATGATATTTGGAATTAGTGGAAATCCCTTGTGGATCTATCTAGTTCTTGCCTCATGCTCCTTTGACAAAGGAGCACCAAATATCCGAAACCTCGTTGGAGTTTGCATCGTGTCTCCGCGTTGTACAAGACCTAGGCATCGGAGCTCCTTTGCCTAGACGTCAAGATCTCACCGAGTCTCCCATCTCGCCGTGTCGGTTAGAGAGAGAGTCCTCCGCCCGTCGCCGATCCTAGGGATTGCGCCGGACCGGTCACCGCCGGCGTGACCTATTGGTGTGTATCATGGTTTTGTGTATGTGTGTTCATCGCGTTCTTCGTGTGTGAGTTCGTAGTGTTCATCCTCCCCTCCTTTCCCCACACTCCATCCTTGATTTGAGTGGGATTCGTGAAAGATCAGGCCACCCTAGAGGTTTGCCCTCAACAGAGGAGAGGGAGGAAGCGCAAGGAGCTACCAAGAAGAAGATCAACACATGTCAGGATCCCTACCACGGCAGATAAACGACGTGTTTTCCTGCCACGGTAGGCTCCCTCGGCACAAAAACAGAGTCCTTTTCTGCCACGGCAGAGAAACAGGCCCAAACTCTGCCACAGTAGAACCCTGAGCCGAACCCAACTTTGGGTCGATTTGTATGCTAGTTAGGTGGGACCAAGTTGTCCCAAGCTTAGGCTGCCACCCCAAACCTCTTAAATAGATGGGGCGCCACACAAGTTAGGTTTAGACCACGTTAAAATATTTTGGAGTTGTTTCTTTCATAGAACCTCTGGAATTACCTTGTGATCAATTTTACCTACTATAATTGAGTGTGATCTGTTGTTCCATAGGGAATAGTAGATTGCAAACTACCATTCGTGGTCAACGGCTATGTGCGCAATAGTGTTGTGTTGTGAATATCCTACAAGGTTTGAGAGCTGTTGCATTGGCATCAGGGTTCGAGCGGGAGAGATCATAGCTATTGATGATGATATATAAAGTGATTATGATGATTCTGACTGCTTGAACTGGAAGGAAATATTGAGTCAAATCAGTAATGACTATCATGTGAATTCATTCCTAGTTGACCATGATGCTTTCAGTTATAAGAACTTTATATTGCCTAAGTCTTGGTGCTATTGTATGATCAGGTACATGGGAGAAGAAGGCATAGCACGGAGTGAGGAGCTGAAGCATATGGAGCATGGCGTGTTGATCATTGAAGGATGCACGAGGGAGGAGATGGAGGAAGCGCAAGGAGCTACCAAGAAGAAGATCAACACATGGCAGGATCTCTGCCGCGACAGAGAAACGATGCGTTCTCCTACCACGGCAGGCTGCAGTGGCACAGAAACAGAGTCCTTTTCGGACACGGCAGGTGTCGCGGCTGAGAAACAGGCCCAAACTCTGCCACGATAGAACCCTGAGCCAAACCCAATTTTGGGTCGGTTTGTACCCTAGTTGGGTGGGACCAACTCGTCCACCCCCTTAGCCGCCGCACCCCCAGACTCATAAATAGATGGGGCACACTAGTTTTAGGTGGAGACGACGTTAAAATATTTTGGAGTAGTTTCTTTCATAGAACCTCTAGAATTACCCTGTGTTCGAATTTACCAACTATAATTGAGTGTGATCTGTTGTTCCATTGGTAATTAGTAGATTGCGTACTACCGTTTGTGGTCATGGCTACATGCGCAAGAGTGTGGTGTTGTGAATATCCTACAAGGTTCGAGAGCTGTTGCATTGGCATCAGGGTTCGAGCGGGAGAGATCATATCTACGCACTAGTTATCTATCATCCACCACCATCATCGACAAGAGCTTCTTGAGAAGATCGGGCCACCCCATATCATCTTGGTATCAGAATTCCTCGTTGCCTCGGTAAGCAATCCACAATCCATCCATATATTACAGAGTGTTTTTCGTCCTATACAGAAAAAGCCCGACAAAAAGAGTTGCCATAGACAAGATTGCATCGTAGACGAGTAATAGTTGATGGTTGTGTTCATCCTTTAGTTTAGATCTAGATCTGTTCTTCATAGATTTGTTTTTGCTTTCTAGTTGTTCTAGTAGAGTTCCCCATCAATTGTTTCCGCCACCATCAAGTCAGATCCGATCCAAGCAAAGATTCCTAGTTGTGTACTACTTGGCAAGTCGGAATTGTAAAAAAAAATCCTGCCGACTTTGCCGCGGCACAGAAAACGCCATTTTTTCTGCCACGAGTCCGTGTCTGCCACGGATCCGATTTCCTGTTGCAGCACGATTTCGTGTTGTTTTTATGCTGCGGCACGCGTTCTGCCGTGAGGTCAAGATTCTCTACCACAGCATAGTTTTGCCCCGTTTTTCTACCATGGCAGCCATAAAAAATTTGTGAAAATTTGCAATTTTCTAGACCTTAGCTACAGCCATTCTATTTCATAAGTGAAGGAACTTTCCCATTGAGACTAGTTTCTTCTCTTACAGGCTGCTCGTAGGGTTTTGGTGCTATGCTTGTCATTGGATTGATGACAAGTACGCCATGAGGGGGTCCTCGAGGCGTGTGGAAGAGAGGGGTGTGAGACGTACGGTATTCCGGGACGGTGAGCACACATGTTTACCCAGGTTCGAATCCGCCGGCTTTGGACGGATCCTACTCCTGCTAGCAATCCAGTAATACGGCAGAGCCGGAATATGGGTTACAAGGGTTCGCCTGTGCGAGTTGAGATTGTAGACTATGAGGGTAGGTTCCCTAAAGGCTCTCCCTAGGACGGCTTATATAGATATCCGGCCTAGGGTTTATAGGAGAGATCTATCTGGCTACGACTAAGAGTCAGGTACAGAGTACATCTTGAACTACAAGTAACACTATGGGCCTAAGTCAGTAAGTCTTCTGGGCCTTTCCATAGCCGGATTGGACTCCGTATTTTCTCCCTGACTGGGTCGCCCGTGAAGCAAAGCTCTAACCCAAAGTGGGCCACCCTGGTCAGTGAGGAAGTGTGAGGATACCCGGAAAGTATATCCCCAACAGCAGCCCCCGGAAGTCTCCAAGATCCAAAGTCGGATTTATCATCGTCTAGCTTGATCTTTGGCTTGTAGAATCTTGAAGGGTTCCTGAAACTTCACAACAAAAAATACGATCCGGGTCTTAAAAATAAGTCGGACCTATCAACATGTTACTCGGATTTTCCAGCTCGATTTCAAACTAAGCCGGAACTTGGTCTCTGGCATCACCTGACACTAGTCATGGTCAAGTCACGTCATGTGACAAACATCCTGTCAGCACGACTGTTGGTGGGTCCGCTGTTCGCGGAACCGAGGCACCGTTTCAATGCGTACGCGGAGATTGAGGCGACGCAATAATCGCGTGGGTCCTTGCCAGTTCCTTCCACGATGCGTGGCGGTTACACAGTACCATTTGCACGAATCTTGCCGCGGTTAGGTGGATATAAGGGGTCAGGATTCTCCTTCTCCTCTCTTCACCTGTTCCCTTTGCCGTTTCTTCTCCTCCAAATCTCCCCCGTGCATAGAGCTCCGCTGCTTCCATAACTCCCAGCGCCGCCCATCTAAGGTCACCGGCGCACCAGAAGAATGGCTTCGTCTTCATCATCCTGCTTGGCCGCAGCAATGGCGACGACGGCGGCGGCGGTGGAGAAGGAAAGCTACCGAGGGGTATGGATCCCCTGCGTGCTGGACGACGAGAAGCTCTGCGGCGAGGAGACTGAAGGGCTCCTCCGTGCCGCCGACTAGCGGAGTGGCTTCGGTGAGACCAACCCCAACCCGCGCACCGGCGAGCGGGTACACTTCGGCACCCACCTCGACAAAGGTTTGTCATTCCCTCCCTCGGAATTCTTTTCCGAGGTGATAGATCACTATGGCATTCAACTTCACCATCTCCTCCCAACTCCATCCTAGAGATGAGCGCCTATGCGGCCTTGTGCGAGGGATTTCTCGGCATTAGGCCGAGTCTTACCTTATTCCGGTACTACTTCCATGTCCGGAGAAATTCTATCACTGTCGGTAATCCTTATATTACCTGTACAATTAGCTTTTCAATTAGGCGTGAGCGCGCATATCCTAAGATTATAGCCAGTGACTCGGTCAAACAATGGCCAGCCACTTTCTTTTACCAAAAGGATGTTCCTGCCCCCGGCAAAGCCACTACTTTGCCGGCTTTCATCGACGGAGCTGCTATGCCTCAATTATCTTGGGACGAGGCTGCTCCGGCTCTCAGTGATGATCTGCTTCTCGCCAAGAGGCGGATTGAATATTTGATAAAGCACACAGGACTGAAAGGATCCGACTTGGTCCAATGTTGGGTGTCACGTCGGATCCAACCCCTCCAGTACCACAGAGATCGACTGATGCATTCCATCATGTCGTCCAAAAAAGATTCCCTCCGCATCAGCCTCAGAGCCTATAGCTCGCAAGGTTATATAAGCCAGATTAAATGGCTAATAAGGGAGCGGATCGAGAGGAGGATCCTGGAGGTTTCTCTGGACATGCACACAGCGGAAACCCTGTTGGGCCGGTAGGCTTTTACCAATAAACCTTTTTATGTGTTTCATTCTTTAATTTATATCGCAATACTGATATGTTTTCTTCTTTTCAGCTTGCTGACCTCCCCGAGTCGGAATTTGCTCCACTCGAGGGATATCCTCCAGAGTTTTCTTAGGAGGCGGAATTGGTCCCATTGTTGGACATTGTGCCCAAGAAGCGTAAGGCTCCGACCGTGGCTGTTGGCACAAAGGAGGTGCCTGTCGTGAAGAGGTAACTTTCAACACAACTTCCGCCTTTGTACCTTACTTGAATTTTCTTCCGAGATGTAATGTTTTCAATTCTACTACATTCTCAGAGCTAAGAAACTCATCAAGGGCAAGGGGAAGGGAACTTCTTCGAAGCCCCTACGACAAACGAACCTGACCATAGCCTCTCCTGTCGTGGCACCTCCGACTCCTGCCCCCCAATCCTCTGCAATGCCGGTGATTACTCCTTCGTCGGCTGTCGTAGAAGATCCGGCTCCTTCAATGGAGCCTCGATCCTTGAATCGCAGACTGACGTCACCATGAGTGAGTTAGGTTTAGATAAGGGTGAACCCTCTTCGGGTAATTTTCTCTTTCGACTTGTCCGTTAGCCTGTAGATGTGCGACTGGCGCAATGTCAAGCCGGATATTTTGTTCGTTGTAGAATTTGGCCAATTCTCCCATAGAAAAATTACTCCCGTTATCCATGATAATGCTATGCGGATAACCATACCGGATTATAACATCCTCGACAAATCTTTTGGCTGTTGCTCCATCACAACTAGTGACAGGTTTAGCCTCAATCCATTTGGTGAATTTATCCACCATCACTAAGAGGTGAGTAAATCCACTTGGAGCCCGCTTAAACAGTCCTACCATATCAAGCCCCCAGACCGCAAAAGGCCATTTTATAGGTATTGTTCGCAACTGATCAGCCGGAACAAGAGATTGTTTGGCGTACTTTTGGCAGCCCTTGCACGTGTTGACTAATCGTTCGGCATCTGCCTGAGCTATAAGCCAGAAAAATCCGTGTCTAAAAGCTTTTGCCACTAAAGATTTGGCTGCAGCGTGGTGACCACACTTGCCTTCGTGGATTTCTCTTAAGATTTCCACTCCTTCTTCCGGAGATACGCAGCGCTGAAAAACCCTAGAAACACTCCGCTTATAGAGCTCACCTTTAACTATAGTATAGGCTTTCGCTCGTCGGATAATCTACCGGCTCAGAACCTCGTCTTCGGGTAGTTTGCCATCTACTAGATAATCAAGGTAGGGTTGGGTCCAGCTGGGAATTATAGCCAGGACTGCTATTAGAGGTGAGTCGGATTTAGTCGGATATTCCTCATCTACTCCCTTTATTGAGGGTACTTTGAGGTGCTCTAAAAAAGCGCCATCCGGGACCTCTTTCCGTGTAGAGCCTATCCGAGATAGTGCATCTGCTTCCTCGTTTTCTGCTCGAGGGATGTGTTGAACCTCAAACCCTTCGAACGATTTAGATAAATCATCCACGACAGCTTTATATGCTGCCATGTGTACATTTGCATTACAAATATCCGAAACTTGTTGAGCAACAAGATCTGAATCTCCATAACACATCAAACGTCAGATGCCGATATCCTTAGCAATACGGATTCCATGCAGCAGTGCTTCATACTCGGTAATATTATTTTTCACTGTGAAGTGGATCTGCAACACGTATAGAAGTTTATCTCCTTGGGGTGATTTGAGCACCACGCCAGCCCCCGAGCCCCCTCGAGCCTTAGACCCATCAAAGTAGAGGGTCCAATATTCCGACTCAGGGAGGGTCATATTCTCCTTTGTCTCTGTCCAATCAGCGACAAAGTCGGCAAGGATTTGGTATTTGATTGCTATCCAGGGTTTATACTCAATATCAAAAGCTGAAAGCTCTATGCCCCATTTGGCGACGCGTCCTGTGGCATCACTGTTGTTGATTATATCTCTCATGGGAGCTGTGCTCACCACGGTAATTGGAAGCTCCTGAAAATATTGTCGTAACTTACGAGATGCTAGGAAAACACCGTAAGCCAACTTTTGATAGTGCGGATATCGCTATTTTGATTCTGTCAGGACCTCCCTGACAAAGTAAGTCGGACGCTGCACCAGGTGTTCCTTATTTTCCTCCGGTCTCTCCACCACCATGATGATGCTAACGACTTTGTTTGTCGCATCAAGATAAAGCAACAACGGTTCCTGTGGTTCCGGCGCAGCAAGGATAGGAGCAGATGAGAGTACTTTCTTCAGGTCTTGTAGTGTAGCTTCAGCTTCGTCGGTCCACACAAAATCCTTGGTCTTTTTCAGGAGTTTGTATAATGGTGTGGCTCTTTCACCAAGCCGGCTTACAAACCGACTGACTGCAGTAATGCAACCAGTTAGTCTTTGTACGTCCTTCAGGCGAGTTGGCCTGGAAATATTGAGTATAGTCTTGATGTTGTCCGAGTTCACCTGTATGCCTCTTTGAGACACGATGAAACCTAACAATTTTCCGGCTGGTATTCCAAAGAAGCATTTCTTCGGGTTAAGCATGATGTTGTATTTTCGTAGATTGGCGAATGTTTCCTCCAAGTCGGAAATCAGCGTTTCCTTCTTTTTGGACATCACCGCAATATCATCCACGTATGCATGTATATTGCATCCGAGTTGGTCGTGGAGGCAACGCTGCATCGTGCGCTGGTAGGTAGCTCTTGTGTTCTTCAGTCCAAAGGGCATCGTAACAAAACAGAAGGTTCCAAAGGGGGTTATGAATGAAGTTTTGACTTTGTCAGATTCCTTCATCCGGATTTGGTGATAATCGGAGTATGCATCGAGAAAACAGAGGAGTTCCGAGCCTGCCGTAGAATCGATAACTTGATCAATCCTAGGCAGAGCGAACGGATCTTTTGGACAAGCCTGGTTCAAGGCAGTATAATCAACTCACATCCTTAAATCAGTGGTGTCCTTTTTAGAGACCATTACAGGATTGGCCGACCACTCAGTGTGGATGACCATTTCTATGAATCCGACTAACTCGAGCCGCGCTAGTTCCTTAGCTATTGCCTTACGCTTTTCATTGCCGAAACGTCGTAAGGACTGTTTGATGGGTTTAGCGTTCGGGTTTACATTTAAAGAGTGCTCGGCAAGTTCCCTAGGTACTCCGGTCATGTTAGATGGCTGCCATGCGAAGATATCTTGATTTGCTTTGAGGAACTTGACGAGCGTGCTTTCCTATGCACTATCTAGGCCAACGCCTATCTGGGTCACCTTGGAGGGGTCATCATCCTTCAACGGCGTCTTCTTCGTCTCTTCTGATGCCTTGAACTCTAGATTTGGCTTTGTCACCTCCTTCTTCGTTGCGGGCATCTCGGACGGATCTATGCTCTTCTTGATCTCCTGGTACTCCTGGGCGTGTAGCACGGCTTCAGCAAAGGCAACATTTTCCATCCTCACATTCTCGCGCTTTCTTTGGGTCTCCCTTGATGGTGATTATGCCGTTGGGACCTGGAATTTTCATCATATCGTAAATGTAACACGGACGAGCCATAAAAGCCTAGTAAGCTGGACGTCCGAATATAGCGTGGTATGCGCTATTGAACGGGACCACTTCGAAGGAAAGTGCCTCCGTCCGATAATTCTTTGGAGTTCCAAAGGTAACATCCAAAGTGATTTCTCCCAGGGAATTAGCTTGTCTTCCTGGGACAATTCCGTGAAAGATCACAGAGCTATGGTCCAGCTGGGTCTCCGAGATCTTCATCCGGCGTAGCATTTCGACATAGATAATATTAATACTGCTGCCACTGTCCATGAGGGTCTTGGAGAAACCATAACCATCAATAAGTGGATTGACGATTAAGGCGTATTTTCCTTTCCTGTGTAGCTTAGGCGTATGATCAGCGCGGTCAAACGTGATTGCCACTTCCGACTAGTGCAGGTATTGGGGGACAGCCGGAACTGTTGCATTGAGCTCATGTAGAACTGCTTTCTTGACCTTTGTTGGTTGAGATCCAAGGAAGGTGACATAAGTGTATTTCTTGGTCGGAAATTTGTTCTTCCCTTCTGGCTTGGGATTTGAAGCATCAGCTTCCTCCATGTCAGAATCTTCCTTGGTCTCCTTATCTTTTTCAGGATTCTTCTTTCCCTTCTTCCTCTTAGCTCTGTAGCTAGCGGTATCATCTCTTTTGATGTCGTCATTGAAACGACACTCGGCATTAGTGTGGGACGAGCCCCCATTGGCGTCTAAGTGATGTACACATGGGTTATTGGTAATGTGGGCCCAAGTGTAGGTTATGCCTGGTTGCTGGTCTCCTATACCTTGAACTCTTGAAGTCCCACGGCCACGCCCGCGGCCTCCGCCGCGTCCTCCAGACCCGAAAGTAGCAGTGACCACTGCCGTTTCCGCGTTGGGTTTCTCTTCCGAGATATTTTTGCACTTCTAAGCTTGTTGCTTTGGTTGTCTTGCCTACTGTGGCACAGCTAGGGCGTTGAGTAGTCCCTCTGCGTTGTCATCAGCGTATGCATACTTGCTCGTTGTTTCTATCATCTCCCCCAAATCAGTAACTTTGTCACACTTCAAGTGATGACGTAGTAAACCAATTGGGAGACCTGCAATGAAAGCTTCAATCGCAGTTTGATCATTTACTCCTTCACAGGAGTTCTTGGTGTCGATCCATCATCCGAGGTAATCTCGGCAAGTTTCTTCGGCCTTCTAGGTGCAACACTGTAGGTCACCAGCCGTATAGGGCCTCCGGTATGTGCCTTCGAAATTCCGAAAGAACGCACGTTGCATGTCATACCAGTTGTTGATGGTGTTCTCTGAAAGTTCATTAAGCCATGATCGTGTCGTCTTCCGCAACATGAGTGGGAGATATCAGGTTGCGACCAGGCTGTTTCTGCCTTTGGTGATGCAGCAAGCTTGGAAGAAATCCTGTAGCCAGGTAACTGGCCGAGCAATGCCATCGTAGGCTTGGATGTGTCGTGAGATAGCAAATCCTTCCGGGAATCTTGTAGCTCTGATGCGTGTTCCGAAGCACTTTGGGCCCACGTAGATATCATCGTTTTCGTAGCGCCGCGCCTCTATATTGGAGTTGATCCTCTGCCTTGCGTCGTTCGGGGATAGGGATCGGCCCGAATGTCGGCTGTGGCTGCGGTGCCTTGGAGCCGGACTTCGGCTTCTGCCACCACCTCCTCCACCTTGACGCCCTCCCTGGCCTCCTTGAGAACCGTTGTTATGGCTGCTTGGTGGAGAGGGTGGAGCTAGGTTTTTTCCGGCTGATCCCCGGCCTCCGTCCGGAGCGCCATTATTCTGGTTCCGGGGACGGTCTTCATCGTGACGAGCCCCTTGCCGGCTTGTCCCAGCATGGTGTCAGTCGTTCCTTCGTCCGTCATCCGGACGGCTTTCATGTCTAGGAGGTGGCATCCTTTGTTGGTCCTCC
Organism: Avena eriantha; assembly: GCA_910589775.1. Lineage (NCBI taxonomy): Eukaryota > Viridiplantae > Streptophyta > Magnoliopsida > Poales > Poaceae > Avena > Avena eriantha. The sequence continues at coordinate 383,872,308 of OU342743.1, forward strand.
TCCTGAAGTTTCTCTTTATCATCATCCATGCGATCTTTCGACTCTCGCCGGGGATGGTTCCTCGTATTCAGTGCAGCAATTGCCTCTTGCTCCTCAACTGGGTTAACGTTACGCCAACCACGTGTAGCTTTGTGGTGCTGTCCCGAAGATCCGGTTCTTGAATAATTGTCTTCCCATCGTTGGGGCAATGATGCTACTCCGGAACGCGCTGGGGTCTTATGTCAGCCCATGCCGGATCTGTGCGACATTGATCGGAATCAGAGACCAGTTTTTGACTTCCGTACATGCCGACCTTTTGCTGCTCCAGTCCCTTGTTGAGTAGTTTGATTCCCAACTGGATCTCCTCCGGGCCTGGATTAGCCAATAGAATTTCTTGGGCCGCCACGGTATTCTGTACTGGGGTTGGATACACCCAATCCCCTCTGCTATCTTTTCGAGGCTTCCCCATCTCTTCTCCGAAAAGGACGCCGTGAATCTGCGGGAATTGGTTGTCATTGGTGTGATGCTTCCTGGTCTTCTGGTATTGCATGGAGTTGTACTTCTCCGCAGATGCTATGCGTTTCTTTTACTCCTCAATGTTTTTGGCTTCATCGAGGAGTACTTGACGATGCACTTCTAGGGCATGCGCCCTCTCGTCCAGTTCTTCAGCAGTAAGCTCTGGAGCTGTAGGAATAGGTGTGGTTAATGCAGCATCACGTGTCCATCCACCGATTCTTCTTTTTTGGGCTCTTCTGGGATAAGTGCTCCATCCGAGTCTTCCTCGTATTCTTCGGTAATCACCTCCTCTGCCAGAGGGTCTTTTGCCGGGGTCTTGTTCTTCTTCTTTGCCTTCTTGGCAGCGCCGGTAGCAAAGACGGCTTTAGGTCCATTTCCCGGAGTCAAGCTCTGATCGATACTTTCGGACATCTGGATTTTTGGATTATCTCCGACTTCCATGTTATCCTGCGCTTTGGGAGAGTGTTCCCCGGATCCTTCATCCATGGCTTCTCCTTCCTCTGCATCTTTGGAGTTATACTCCTCTTCATATTCCGCGGAGAACTTTCGGAAATCTGCTGACGTCATCGATTCATCCGAGGATGCGGGTACGTCGGCGTTTGTTCCAATTGCCTCCAGCATAGAGTCGGTGTTTTCTCCAGCATTGGCAGAGCCGGATCCGGATCCCACATATCTGACGAAGTGCGATGCGTGCTTCCTGAGGTACCTGCGGCTCTTGCGATTAGCCTCATCAAAACTTTTGATGGTCTCGAGAATTCCGTCGACGCCTGAGTTTTGCATTATCATACGTTGCAGCGTGTACCTTAGGAAAGGCCTGTCTGTCCCGGCGTCATCAGAGTCAGAATCAGTGTCATTGATATGCTCCTCCTGGATTTCGACTTCGGCGGGTGGGTCGATCTGGGATTCGGTCTCTCCAGGGAGATCCACTCCAGATTCGACTTGGGCCGCTAGGTCTTCTTCACGCTCGGATTTCTCCACTATCTCCGCAACTAGTGCGGGCTGGGTGGGATTAGGGTTTTCTGAGATCCGGAACTCTGCCGCCTCCACGGACTAAGGGGACCCAGAAGATTCTTCTGCCTCTATCGTCACCGTTGGGGTGGGTGGGACAGGTTCAGCAAAACCAATGTAAACATCGATCTCGCCAAAAGACATGATGGTGTAGGCAGTCACAGCCTCCCTAGCCAGAATCCAGGTCTCGTCAAGAACGATGAGAGGGACGTCGCTGGCGTAGAGGATGCGGCCAACGGCGATAGTCTCGCCGATTCCGATTCTTGCAGATTCCGCTCGGAACACAGATCCGAAGCTCACTTGCCCCACGGTGGGTGCCAATTATCGTCGGATTGATGAGAAGTACGCCATGAGGGGGTCCTCGAGGCGTGTGGAAGAGAGGGGTGTGAGACGTACGGTATTCCAGGACGGTGATCACACAAGTTTACCCAGGTTCGAATCCGCCGGCTTTGGACGGATCCTACTCCTGCTAGCAATCCAGTAATACGGCAGAGCCGGAATATGGGTTACAAGGGTTCGCCTGTGCGAGTTGAGATTGTAGACTATGAGGGTAGGTTCCCTAAAGGCTCTCCCTAGGACGGCTTATATAGATATTCGGCCTAGGGTTTATAGGAGAGATCTATCTGGCTACGACTAAGAGTCGGTTACAGAGTACATCTTGAACTACAAGTAACACTATGGGCCTAAGTCGGTAAGTCTTCTGGGCCTTCCCGTAGCCGGATTGGACTCCGTCTTTTCTCCCTAACTGGGCTGCCCGTGAAGCAAAGCTCTAACCCGAAGTGGGCCACCCTGGTTAGTGAGGAACTGTGAGGATACCCGGAAAGTATATCCCCAACACTGCTTTGTACTTTGGCCGTGTGTGATATTAAAAAAAGAGAAAGAGAATATAGCAAAAGAAAAACAAAAAGAAAAAAGCTATATAAAAGAAAGAGAAAAAAGAAAAGGAGAATTGAGCAAGAGGCCTAGTGATATCTTTGTGCACCAGTAGATTGAGCAATCTTGTGCATGTTTACTTTGAGCTTTGCTAGTGTCTCTCGAGAGTAGTGCAACACCCTTCATAGTTGCATTCCCACATTTTTCTCCATGTGTGTGTTTCTTGGTTTTTGTACGATCAGCACTAGGACTTGTTTGCGGTGTAGATAGGATACCATACCTATAGCTCCACCATAAATAACATGTGTGCCCTGCGATCGTTCTCTATACCTTTGATATTCACTTCATCACATCAGTGCATAAGTCTTTGATTCCGTTTGGTAAAGCATCTCTATTCACTTTGGAACGGTAAGATCTCCTTTCTTGTCAGTTGTGAGTGAGTTGTGAGAGTTTCCACCATACAGATTTTGATTTTTTGCACTAACCTACTAATCATGTCTTTGAGTGATGATGAAGTTGTGTCACAGAAAAAGCAGCTTGAGGAGCTTGTTAATTGGCGCGAGTCTGTTGATGGGAATATCAAGGACTTGCAAGATGAAGTGGATTAGACTACTGGAGCAGTCACTAATCTTCAAACTCAATTAACATCACTCAATGTAAATATGACCACCTTGCAGCGTTCGATTGAGGCCATTACAGCGGTGATTCGGCCAAGGTACACACAGTTGAGGCAAGGAACCATGTGAGTTGATGAGTACTACATGGAGATGGACATGCTTAGGCAACGTGCTAGAGTTCGTGAACCCCTTGAGATGACTATGCAGCATTTTTGTAACAATTTGAAGCTTCAAATCAAGAGCATTGTTCATCATCACAAGTACGAGACTATGAACGAAATGTTGCACCATGCTAGAGAGCCCAAGTCACAGCTAGCTGAGGAGGCTAAGTCACGTGCACGTTTTCCATCAACCAGCCATTTTGCGGTCAGGTCTACACCGCCTCCTATGGCGCCACCTGCAGCGGATGCTAGCCACCCTCCGCCATCGACCAAACCTATGCAGGTTGCTTTTGAAGAAAGGGAGCAATCTATTTTACAACCTGCATCGTCAGACTGTGCATTGTCACTTACGGAGGATGTTTTAGTCCCTACTACAACTGAGGAGATTGTTGATGACATTGGTACTGATTTGGAGCTACAGTCAACAAGCGCAACATATTGTGAGTCTATTCCTTTGTTGATGCCTCCTTGTGATTTTCCTTGCACTAATGTTTCAACACCATGTGATAGTTTACCCAATTTTAATTTTGATCATGTGGTACTAATTACACATAAATAAATACTTGCTAGAATACCACCTACTGATATTGTGTATTCCATCATGCTAAATGAACCTATGAGTATGAGTTGTGCTATGGATAAGATTTCTGAAATTTCATTTCTGAATTCTAGCACATATTCTCCTTGTTTCACTTTCAATCTAATTGGTCAATATAGCATGGATGAAATTTTTCTTGTGGATCACATATGCATTACTTGTGATAGAATCGCTAAACTGAAACAAGATGTTTTCAGCCATATATGCAATGTGTGACAAAATGTTTGCTATGGGACAATAGTTCATGTTCGAGATATTATGGAAATACATTCTGGTCTAGTTGATATATTGCAACCAACACAAGTAATTTTACCTATGTTGGATTGCTTTAATATTTCTAGGATAGAACCCAAGTTTTCATATTCATTGTGTTTGTCCCAAAAGTCTTTGTCTAGTTATGTTACTACTTTAGACTTCACTAATATTTGCAAATTAAGTTGCATCTTACATACTGGACAACATGATCATGTTCATAATAATCAGAGTAGCGCAGTTGAAGCATGGCATGAATCAATTTGGTTTTCACACGTATTGAATTGGTTTGATCTTGTTCACAAATTTGATCATAGATCTTTGAGAAAACTCAATTTAATATTGAAGAACAAGACTATCTATTTAGTTGTTTTTCATCATGATCATGATTCTTTGTACTTCACTTATACCTGCAATCTATGTTGCTTGATGTATACTGGACATACTTTTCCTGTGAACAACAATATTACAACATGTTATATATACATATACTTTGCATACACTTTGTTCTTTTTGTTTCTCCCACTTCCATCTTACCTAAAGCCGTGGACAGCTTTTCATGAAGGGAGGCTGATGAGGATATATACAGGGATTATGATGATTCTGACTGCTTGAACTGGAAGGAAATATTGAGTCAAATCAATAATGACTATCAGGTGAATTCATTCCTAGTTGACCATGATGCTTTTAGTTATAAGAACTTTATATTGCCTAAGTCTTGGTGCTATTGTATGATCGGGTACATGGTAGAAGAAGGCGTAGCACGGAGCGAGGAGCTGAAGCATATGGAGCATGGCATGTTGATCATTGAAGGATGCGCGAGGGAGGAGAGGGAGGAAGCACAAGGATCTACCAAGAAGAAGATCAACACATGGCAGGATCTCTGCTACGGTAGAGAAACGACACGTTTTCGTACCACGGCAAGCTGACACGGCATAGAAACAGAGTCCTTTTCTGCCACGGCAGGCTGCCGCGGCAGAGAAACAGGCCCAAACTCTGCCACGGCAGAATTTTGAGCCGAACCGAATTTTGGGTCAGTTTGTACCCTAGTTGGGTGGGACCAACTCGTCCACCCCCTTAGCTGCCGCACCCCCAGACTCATAAATAGATGGGGCACACTAGTTTTAGGTGGAGACCACGTTAAACTATTTTGGAGTTGTTTCTTTCATAGAACCTATGGAATTACCCTATCTTCAAATTTACCAACTATAATTGAGTGAGATCTGTTGTTCCATTGGGAATTAGTTGATTGCATACTACCGTTCGTGGTCACGGCTGAGGTTCGAGAGCTGTTGCATTGACATCAGGGTTCGAGCAGGAGAGATCATAGCTAGGCACTAGTTATCTATCATCCACCACCATCATCGACAAGAGTATTCTGAGAAGACCGGGCCACCCCATATCAGCTACACACTAGTTATCTACACCCACCATCATCATTGACAAGTCCTTGCTGAGAAGATCGGGCCACCCCATATCATCTTGGTATCAGATTTCCTCGTTTAATCGGTGAGCATCCACAAATCCTTCTGTAGATTAGTTCGTGTGTTTTGTCCTATATAAAAAAGGCCCACAAAAAGAGTTGCCATAGCCTAGATTACATCGTATTCGAGTAATAGTTGATGGTCGTGTTCCTCTTTTAGTCTAGATCTAGATCTATTCTTTGTAGATTTGTTTTTTGCTTCCTAGTTGTTCTAGTCGAGGTCCCCATCAATTGTTTCCGCCACCATCAAGTCAGGTCCGATCCATGCAAAGAGTCCTAGTTGTTTACTACTTGGCTGAGTCGGAATTGAAAAAAAAAGAATTCCCGCCGACTCTATCGCGGCACAAAAAATGCCCGTTTTTCTGCCATGAGAACGTGTCTGCCACGGATCCGATTTCATGTTGTTTTTCTTCCACGGCACGCGTTCTGCCGCGAGGTACAGATTCGCTGCCACAGCACAGTTTTGCCCCTTTTTCTGCCATGGCAGCCATAAAAAAATTGTGAAATTTTGCAACTTTTCAAACCTTAGAGCATCTCCACCCGTGATCCCCATACGGGATCCGATGCGGCCATTTTTTGGGCCATATGGGGGCGCGGGCGCGAAATCAGAAATGGGGGCCGGCCGGCGCCCAACCGTGCACCCCAAACCGGCCATTTTTTTATTTTCTGAATTATTTCAACACAAGCAATCAATCAAATTGGAACAAAATTTTAGTACAAATTCAATACAATTATTCAACATCGTACAAAAATAAATTATGTTTAACACACCACACAAATTAAACAAGTTTGAATCACAATGGCCAATAAACTAGATAGTTGCTTTTAGGTTCCACAAATGCTCGATCAAATCATTTTGCAGTTGGTGATGAGTGTTGGAGTCTCGAAGTTCTTGATGCTTGGCCAGGAAAGAGGCAAAGGTAATAGGCACCTGATGATCAACATCTGCAAGAGGACCCTAGCGATAGTATGGTTGAGTGTCGAACACTGGGTTCTCCCACTCGCTCTCGATGATCATGTTGTGCAAGATGATACAAGTAGTCATGACCTCCCACATCTGATCCTTGGACTATGTAAGCGCAGGGTACCGAACAATGGCAAATCGAGCTTGCAACACACCAAATGCCCTTTGCACATCTTTCCTGCAAGCCTCCTGGCACTGAGCAAACCAAGCTTTCTTCCCTCCAAGCACTGCATTTTAAATGGTCTTGAAAAATGTTGACCACTTTGGATAGATGCCATCAGCCAGATAGTAGCCCTTGTCATATGGGAGGCCATTGACCTCATAAGCCACAGGAGGAAAATTTCCTGAAACAAACTTGGCAAACACATCCGAACACTAGAAAACGTTGATGTCATTGTGAGATCCTGCCATCCTGAAGAAAGCATGCCAAATCTAGAGATCCTTATCAGCTACTACCTCAAGAACCACACTGCATGCTCCTTTGTGGCCCTTGTATATGCTCTGGTTTGCAAACGGACAGTTCTTTCATGCCTAGTGCATATAGTCGATGCTTCCAAGCATCCCAGGGAACCCTCTGTCTGCATTTCGTGCCAGCAGACGAGCAGTGTCGCCTTCATTGGGTGTGCGCAGATATGTGTCGCCAAACACCGCCACAATTGCCCTGCAAAATCTATACATGCAATCAATGGCCGTGGACTCAGCCATGCGCATGTAGTTGTCTTGTGTGTCTCTAGGCATTCCATATGCTAGCATCCGAAGGGCAATTGTGCATTTCTAGATAGTGGAGAAGCCAAGCGTACCGACGGCGTCCCTCCTCAGCTTGAAGTAGTCATCGAACTCCCTCATCTTCTCGATGATCTTGAGGAAGAGCTTCCTGCTCATCCTGAAACGGTGGCGGAATGTGACATCGCCGTGCACTGGATCATCGGTGAAGTAGTCTGCATACAACATGCAGTACCCTTCCATCCTCTGCCTCGGCTTGCTCTTGTGGTGTCCAGGCACCGAGCCGCCGTGGACCGGCTTGTCCTCCTCGATGATCATGGACATGAGGGCGAGGAGGATAGACAGGTGCTCATTGTCCCCGGCCGCCGCTGCATTGATCGCAACGACCTCCTCATCCATCAGAGAAGCCATGACCTCCTCGTCGTCTGAGTCCATCACCTTGGAAAAATGGTCGAACACCTTGTGTGCAGGGAGGAAGTCGGGTGGGAGCAAAGGTTTTCCGTCTGGCGGTTCGATGTAAGGACGGCGGATGAAGAGGCAACATGGGTGTTTGGAGCTGGGGAGGGGTTTATTTGGCGATTGGGTGTGCTACCGCCAGGGGGTCGGGGGGTCGAAAGGGTATATGACTGGATTTCTGGCCGTTTGTCACCGACAAGGCTGGCCTGCAATGTTTTCTCGACGCGCCGGCGCCCCTACTTGGCTCCCTGTACATTGGTTTCGCCTAGGGCCGCCGGCTAAATAATTGGGCCATGCCGGCGGAAATTCTGAAATAATTGGGCCACCCCATATCATCTTGGTATCAAAGCGTTGGGTTTACTCGGTGAGCAATATCATCTTGGTATCAGATTTCCTCGTTGCCTCAGTAAGCAATCCACAAATCCATCCATAGATTAGACCTTTTTTCGTCCTATACAGAAAAAGTCCCACAAAAAGAGTTGCCATAGCCTAGATTAAATCGTAGACGAGTAATAGTTGCTGGTCGTGTTCCTCTATTAGATTAGATCTAGATCTGTTCTTCGTAGATTTGTTTTTGCTTTCTACTTTTTCTAGTCAAGTTCCCCATCAATTCTTTCCGCCACCATAAAGTCAGATCCGATCCAAGCAAAGAGTCCTTGTTGTGTACTACTTGGCAAGTCAGAATTGCAAAAAAATCCTGTTGACTCTGCCGTGGCATAGAAAACGCCTGTTTTTCTGTCGTGAGTCCATGTCTGCTACGGATCCGATTTCCTGCTGCGGCATGATTTCGTGCTATTTTTCTGCCGTGGCACGCGTTCTGCTGCGAGGTACAGATTCTCTGCCACGGCACAGTTGTGCCCCGTTTTTCTTCCGCGGCAGCCATATAAACAAATTGTGAAATTTTGCAATTTTCCAAACCTTAGCTATAGCCATTCTATTTCATAAGTGTAGGAACTTTCTCATTGAGACTAGTTTCCGCTCTTAGAAGCTGCTCGTAGGGTTTTGGTGTTGTGCTTTGTACTTTGCCCGTGTGTGATATTAAAAAAAAGAGAAAGAGAATATAGCAAAAGAAAAGGCAAAAAGAAAAAGAACCTATACAAAAGAAAGAGAAAAAGAAAAGGAGAATTGAGCAAGAGGCCTAGTGATATATTTTTGCACCGGTAGATTGAGCAATCTTGTGCCTGTTTATTTCGAGCTTTGCTAGTGTCTCTCTAGCATAGTGCAACACCTTTCATAGTTGCATTGCCACTTTTATCTCCACATGTGTGTTTCTTGGGTTTTGTACGATCAGCACTAGGACTTGTTTGTAGTGTAGTTAGGATACCATACCTAGAGCTCCACCATACATAACCTGTGTGCCCTGTGATTGTTCTCTATACCTTTGATATTCACCTCACCACATCAGTGCATTAGTCTTTGATTTTGAATTGGTAAGCATTTGTTGAGGGCAAACCTCTAGGGTGGCCCGATCTTTCACGAATCCCACTCAAATCGAGGATGGAGTGCGGGGGAAGGATGGGAGGATGAACACCACGAACGCACGCACGCAGAACGCGATGAACACACACACGCAAAACCACGATACACACCAATAGCTCACGCCGGCGGTGATCGGTCTGGCGCAATCCCTAGGATCGGTGTCGGGCGGAGGACTCTCTCTCGAACCGGCATAGCGAGATGGGAGACTCGGTGAGATCTTGACGTCTAGGAAAATGGACTCCGATGCCTAGGCCTTGTACAACGTGGAGGCACGATGCAAACTCCAACGAGGTTTGGGATGTTTGGTGCTCCTTTGTCAAAGGAGAAAGAGGCAAGAACTAGATAGATCCACAAGGGGTTTCCACTAATTCCAAATATCATGCCTAGGGTTTACAATGGAGGTGGGGGACTATATATAGGCCAACCACAAGTTCAGGGGTAATTCAGGCATTAAAGTAGAGTTCTGAGCGAAGTAGAGGGGTACATGGGGCACAACCCAACTAAGGCTCGGAGGCCCATCTTCAGGCCGGACAGTCCAGGTCGAGTTGACCGGACAGTCCGAGGTGGGTGGACACTCCAGGTATTGTCCGGGTAGTGTCCGAACTACCATACAGAATGTCCGAGCCCGGACGGGGCTAGGGTAGGCCGGACACTCCGGATGAGTCCCGTCGGACACTCCGGCTGCGCCGGACACTCCGGATGGATTCAGGCAGACACTCCGGCTCAGGCAGCTTCAGGACAGGTGTAGCTTCAGGTCTCATGGGTCGACGTGGTGGGGGTTCGTATTTGATGATGCACATAGTAGTGGTATGAAGTAGCAAGCCATCTAAGTGTATGTCAAAGTCACATGATGAGAGGAGAGAATTCACCTTAGCTTGAAGGAGCTTGGCTCGGGCACGGGTCATCGGTCCACTTGGGGGACTTGGTGGTGTAGATGTAGGAGCGTCCGTAGGACGGGCTGCGTCAGCATCATTATCCACTTTGGAACAGTAAGATCTGCTTTCTTGTCAGTTTTGAGTGAGTTGTGAGAGCTCCACCACTAGATTTTGTTTGGTGCACTAATGTACTAATCATGTCTTCTAGTAGTGTTTATGTGATGCAGAACAAGGATGCAGTTGATTATCCCTTTCCATTACAATATTATTGCAGTAGCACATTTTGGGAAGAGGAGTCGGGAGTGGTACCTACGTCGGGTTTGTTCCACTTCATCATAGAAATTAGTGGTAGACAAGCTGCTACTACCATTGATACTTGTTCTTGTTGAGGGCAAACCTCTAGGGTGGCCCGATCTTTCACGATTCCCTTTCAAATCGAGGGTGGAGTGCGGGGGAAGGAGAGAAGGATGAACACGACAAACACACGCACGAAGAACGTGATGAACACACACACGCAAAACTACGATAAAAACCAATAGCTCACGCCGGCGGTGACCGGTCCGGCGCAATCCCTAGGATCGGCGGCGGGCGGAGGACTCTCTGTCGAACCGGCACGGCGAGATAGGAGACTCGGTGAGATCTTGACGTCTAGGCAAAGGGACACCGATGCCTAGGCCTTGTACAATGCGGAGGCACGATGCAAACTCCAATGAGGTTTGGGGATATTGGTGCTCCTTAGTCAAGGAGCATGAGGCAAGAATTAGATAGATCCACAAAGGGGTTTCCACTAATTCCAATATCATGCCTAGGGTTTACAATGGAGGTGGGGGTCTATATATAGGCCAGCCACTTAAACAGGGGTACTTTCAGAATAAAAGACAAGTTTTGGACGGACTAAGGGGTACATGGGCCGAAGGCCCAAAGGCCTTTTCATGCATGGCGACGGTCGGACCAGAGACTCCGGTCTAGACCGAAGAATCCGGTGTAGTCTCCAGACCAGCCTCCGGAGGGGTCTTCAGACTGTCCCAGGGCCTAGTGCAGGGGGTCAGACCGGAGAGAGGGCCGGAGTCTCCGGTGTCTGCAGGCCGGAGACTTTGGAAGGCCAGAGACTCCGGTGTGCGCAGACCGGAGACTCCGGTCTGAGCAGCTCCAGCGGCATTTGCTTCCTGTTCTGCTCCTTGTTCTCCATCCTTGGGTGCTTGGTGATGTGTTGAAGCTTCGTACCTGATGATACATAGTGTAGATGCATGAAGTAGCACACCATCCAAGGAGGTATCAAATTGGCACGAGGAAAGGAGCGAGTTCACCTTAGCTTGTAGGAGTTTGGCTCAGGCACGAGTCATGGGTCCACTTGGGGGACTTGTTGGTGTAGATGTAGGAGCGTCCATAGGACCGGCTGCATCAGCTCCCCCCCCCCTTGGGAAAGAGTCGTCCTCGACAATTCATGGATATCATCTTGAACATCTCAATGGTAGGGTGAGATATCCTTAACATTGAATGTATTGCTTGCAAGGTACTTGGAGGTCGGTATGTCGATGATGTAGGCGTTGTTGTTGATTCTTTTGAGGACCTTGAAGGGTCCATCTCCTCTTGGCTTGATCTTGGAGTCACGTTCCTTGGGGAAGCGGTCCTTGCTTAGGTGTATCCAGACAAGGTCACCTTCTTCAAAGATCATCTCCTTCTTGTCCTTGTTTAACCTTAAATCTTGGCGAAGGACTTGTTGTTCGATAGCAGCTCTTGTTTCTTCATGAAGTTTCTTCATAGCTTGTGCGTGTTTCTCGACGTCCATGTTTGTGCGCTCATGGAGAGGTAGTGGTAGGATGTCGAGCGCGATGAGGGGCTCGAAACCATAGATGATCATGAATGGACTCATCTTGGTTGTCGAGTGCTTGGCATGGTTGTAGGTGAACTCGGCGTGTGGGATGCATTCCTCCCAATCCTTCAGGTTCTTCTTGATCAACACACGAAGGAGTCCGAAGGCTTTGGTTGACAACTTCGGTTTGGCCATTAGTTTGGGGATGCGATGCGGATAAGAAGAGTAGCTTGACGCCGAGCTTGGCCATGAGGGTCTTCCATAAGTAGCTCACGAATTTGACGTCGCGATCGGAGACGATTGTCCTTGGCACACCGTGGAGAGGGCGATTTCCCTGAAAAACAGATTTGCAACATGTGAAGCACCGTTGGTCTTATGGCATGGTATGAAGTGTGCCATTTTGGAAAAACAATCCACAATAGCAAATATAGAATCATGACCATGCTTAGAACTAGGCAATCCTAAATCTAAATCCATGCTAATGTCGGACCAAGGTGTATGAGGAATAGGCAATGGCATATAAAGACCATAGGGATTAGCTTGCGACTTAGCTTGAACACATGCCGTGCATCGTTGAACGTAGCGCTCCATGTCACGCTTCATCTTGGGCCAAAAGTAGTGATTGGAGAGCATGCCCAATGTCTTGTCGCGGCCAAAGTGACCCATGAGGCCTCCAGCATGAGATTCTTGGAGAAGCAAAAGTTGAAGCGACGACTTCGGAATGCATAACTTGTTTTGTTTAAATAGAAAGCCCTTATGCAAATAGAAATCATCAACTCCTTTGTCATTGGACCACTTTGCAAAAATTGGTTCAAAGAACGGGTCAAAAGCATATAAAGATTTTATTTCCTCAAGATCCAACACATTGATTTCAAGTCTCGTAAGAAGGCTTGTGTGTTTGCGAGACAAAGCGTCCGCAACTACATTATCTTTGCCCTTCTTATACTTGACAATATACGGAAAATACTCCATAAATTCAACCCACTTAGAGTGTCTCTTACTCAAGTTGGCTTGGCCTTTGAGATATTTCAAGGACTCATGGTCGGAATGTATGATAAATTCCTTGGGCCATAGGTAGTGTTGCCAAACTTGAAGAACACGAACTAAGGCAAAAAGCTCTTTGTCATAAATCGGATAGTTAAGGCGAGCACCATCAAGTTTCTCGCTATGGTAGGCTATAGGACGTCCATTTTGCGTAAGGACTCCTCCAATGCCAATACCACTAGCATCACACTCTATCTCAAAAGTTTTTGTGAAATCCGGTAAAGCAAGAAGAGGTGCTTCGGTGAGCCTCTTTTTAAGTATATCAAAAGCTTTTTTCTTGTGCTTTGCCCCACACGAAGGTGACATTCTTTTTGGTCAATTCATTAAGGGGACAAGCAATGGTTGAAAAGTCTGTCACAAAACGACGATAGAAACCGGCTAACCCATGAAAACTTTGGAGTTCACTCACATTTGTTGGTATGGGCCAATCTCGTATGTCCTTTACCTTGGAAACATCAACTTCAATTCCCTTCGAAGAAACGACAAATCCAAGAAAAATCAACTTGTCTTTAGCAAAAGTGCACTTGGGAAGATTAGCATAAAGCTTTTCATGTCGAAGGATTTGCAAACCTTACTTGACATGTGTTATATGGTCCTCAAGTGATTTGCTATAAACAAGAATATCATCGAAATAGACAACAACACTTTTTCCAATGAGAGAACGCAAGATGTGATTCATAAGGCGCATGAAGGTGGATGGGGCATTCGATAAACCAAAGGGCATAACCAACCATTCATAGAGACCAAGTTTGTTCTTGAAGGCGGTTTTCCACTCATCACCTTCGGCCATGCGTATTTGATGGTAACCACTACGAAGATCAATTTTCGAAAAAATAGTGGCGCCACACAACTCATCAATCATGTCATCGAGACGTGGTATGCGATGTCGATAACGCACGGTGATAACATTGATTGGACGGCAGTCAATGCATAACCATAACGTATCATCCGTCCTTGGGACAAGAATCACAGGTACGACACTTGGACTAGTGCTAACTTGGATCAAACCTTTGGAGACGAGTTGGTTGATTTGACGTTCGATCTCCTTCGTCTCCTCCGGGTTCGTGCGGTAAGGGGCGCGGTTGGGAAGTGGTGCACCAGGGATGTGTTTGGAAGATATTGGAGCGTTGGTCTTCATGCTCTTGTGCTTGAGTGGTCAAGATCCTTGTGACGACAAGCGATGGACTTGCGTCATGTTCACACATGAGGAGTTCTTGATCATCTTCCACTCGTTGCCTTGCCATTGCTTCCTTGACACGGGCATCAAACTCATCTTCACTCAAGTACCCTTCATCACCATTGTCATGGATGAACAAGACTTTCTTGTTTCCACATTCTGCCGACTTGTGTCCTTTACCTCCACACTTGTAGCATTCACCGTTGAAAGGCGTATCACTTTTTGCTTGCTTGCCACTTGGGGGCAGTTTTCCTTGAGGAAGTGTCGGCTTGAAGGAAGGCTTAGAGGTACTTGAGGAGCTTCCATTGAAAGTTGTTGGTGTAGCGGTTGAAGCTTGCTTGTAGGTGAAGTATGTCTTGGGCTTGTTGTACTTGATATCCTCTTGCACTTGACGTTCAGCCTTTGTTGCTATCTGCACAAGCTCAACCATGGTGTTGTATTTTTGGAACTCGACGATGCACTTGATTGGGTGATTCAAGCCAATAAGGAAACGTGCCATTGTTTTCTCCATGCGCTCATCAATGTTTGCGCGAATCAAGTTGAGTTCCATTTCCTTGAAGTACTCTTCCAGGGTCTTTGTCCCTTGACGGAGCGCTTGAAGGATGTTGAAGAGGTCACGCGCGTAGTGCGCGGGGACGAACCGGGATCTCATGTGAGCCTTCATGTCATGCCAAGTTGTGATTGGCGGTTCTTGTCTTGCATCACGAGCAACTTGAACTTGTTCCCACCAAAGGTTGGCGTAATCATCAAACTCAAGCGAAGCCATGGTGACCATCTTCTTGTTGCTATAGTTGTGCATGCGGAAGATCTTGTCGACTTTGAGTGCCCACGAGAGGTATTCTTCGGGGTCATTGGATCCAGTGAACTTGGGTATTGTGAACTTGAGCTTGCCAAAAGTTTCTTCATCGTTGCGGTCATTGCGACGAGCTTGGTGACCTTGTTTATGATCTTGTAGTTGGGAAGGTTGAACTTGGTTCTCGCGTCCTTGTTGCGGAGCTTTGTCTTGATATTGTTGTTGAGGAGATTGCTCTTGCTCTTGGCGCTGTTGTTGACGTGGTTGAGGCGCTTGGGCCTCATGGTGGCGAGGGTGCGGAGCCTCTTGACGCGGTTGACGACGAAGGGGAGGCTCATTCCTCGGTTGATGGTGTTGGTGAGGCACATGGGCCTCACGGTGAAGAACATGGTCATGAGCCTCTTGACGTGGTGGGCGTCGCTCAACTTGTATCACTTGACGCTCCAAGTTTTGTTGATGTGGGGGAGGCGCCTCGTGATGACCATGGTGTTGGTGTGGACGTTCATGACGTTGATGACGAGGAGGAGGATCTTGGAGAGCTTCACGTCGATGACGAGCTTGATTCTCCAAGTTGGAGTCATCACTTGTTGTGTCAAGTATGTGTCGTGGTCAATGGTGGTAGACTTGCGGTTGCACTTGTGGTTGCGCTTGCGGTTCCTCTTGTGGTTGCTCTTGTTGGATCACTAGTGCCCTTGTGTGATGACGGTGTGCTTCTTGCCTTGCTCATGGCCTTGAAGAGAGGTCACCATCATAGCTTGACGTTGCGGCGTGCCGTGGGGAAGGTATAGTTCGAAGAGGTTCCATCTTTGACCACGGGGCGCCATTGCGTCTTGGAGCACTTGGAGGTAGATCTTGTTGTGGAGGTGCATGACGACGTGACGAACTTGAAGAGCTTGAAGCACGTGAACGTGGTCTTGCCATTCCGTCGATGAGGCGTGGAAGATTGTCATTTGTTTCGGTGACGGAGCGTTGAAGCGACTCATTTTGGTGGCCGAAGTTGTGATGCATTGCTTGCATTTGCCTTTCGAGTCCATAGAAGCAGTTCTCGATGTTCTTGAACTTAGCTTGCGTCTCGCCAAATTGTTCATCTTGTCGCGTCTCAAGGGCTTGGCAACGTTCACAGAACTCTTGTCGAACGATGAAGTGACTTGCGCGTGTCATGTACGGTCCTTGATCTTCTTCGTGGGGAGGTGGTTGGCTCACTTCACCGTGCCTATCCATCATGCAAAACACACAAGTATTGTATATGGAAGTGGAATATGGTGGTGTTAGCCTTGTACCTGACCTCGGGGATCGCGCCAAATTAGAAACCACAAGTGAGAGCTATAAGCGTGCAAAGTGGAAATGCAAAGAAAACTCACACTAAAGAAAGAACTAACTCTCAAAAGCTTGTTGGTGGTAGGTTAGGATTGTGGAAAGCCAAAGAACCAACCAAAAGAAAAGGGATAGTCAAAAGTGGGTAAAATCCAACAAAACTCAAGTCAAAGGCGAAGGTCAACAACTCAAAGGGGTGACGGGAACCTACGACTATGTACACACACGTGGAGATTGTTGGGATTGACACGACTATGAAAATGAGCAAACAAAATTTCCTAACAAAGACTAAGCTCGTTGTCGTGCCAATGCAAGGAGAGACCGTGGCTCGTTTGCAAAGAGGGAAAATGAGCAACGGATTTGTGCACTTGCCTTGGGCGCTCTTCTTTCTCTCTTGCTTACAAGCTTTGAGACTCTCTTTTGCAACTAGAGACTATTTTTCTTTTGCTTTTTCTTTGTATTTTTTTCTTTCTTTTGTATTTTTTTTGCTCTCCCTTGATGCTACCTAGTCACACTTGATGTTGCTCTTGCACTCTCACTATCCAAGGACAAATGCACAATGCTCAAGCAAACACAAGATGAGCCACTCTCATAGGATAGGTACACACAAAGGAAGATAGGGGTTAAAAAGGTGACACAATTGATACCTTCTTTGATGATGAACTTTGCGTAGGTGGTGCAGGATGATGTTCGTGGGCCGTGGTGTCGATGAGCACGGGGTTTGATTATGCAGAAGCTTGCTGTTAGTTGGCGACACGCACACGGGCACAAACAAACAAGAGGAAAATTAGCCAATGCAAGATTAGAGGCAAAACTGTCAAAATCAGGCGTCAGGCCGGAGACTCCGGGTCTCAGACCGGAAACTTCGGTCTAGGCTGGAGACTCCGGTTTGGGTAGGCCGGAGACTCCGGTGTGTTGGCCGGAGACTCTGGTGTGCAGGCCGGAGACTCCGGTCTAGAGTCAGATCGCGAACTACTCGTGTTCTTGAGCGGAAATCCACGCCTTGGGTCCTCAAATCCGCGAAAAATTAGCCAAATTGGGCTGGGAAAACACAGGATAAAGCTGGACCAACACCTAAGACAAGGTTTGGTCGGATCAAAACCACAAATAACACTCCAAATCAAGAGATCGATCCAAAGGCAAATTTGGGTTGTTTTTTGGGGATTTTTGAATTTTTGGTTGATAGAAGAAAAATTGGTGGGGGAAATCATGAGCAACGAAGCTCTTGATACCAATATGTTGAGGGCAAACCTCTAGGGTGGCCCGATCTTTCACGATTCCCTTTCAAATCGAGGGTGGAGTGTGGGGGAAGGAGGGAAGGATGAATACGACGAACACACGCATGAAGAACGCGATGAACACACACATGCAAAACTACGATAAACACCAATAGCTCACGCCGGCGGTGACCGGTCCGGCGCAATCCCTAGGATCGGCGGCGGGCGGAGGACTCTCTCTTGAACCGGCTCGGCGAGATGGTAGACTCGGTGAGATCTTGACGTCTAGGCAAAGGGACACCGATGCCTAGGCCTTGTACAATGCGGAGGCACGATGCAAACTCCAACGAGGTTTGGGGATATTGGTGCTCCTTAGTCAAGGAGCATGAGGCAAGAATTAGATAGATCCACAAAGGGGTTTCCACTAATTCCAGTATCATGCCTAGGGTTTACAATGGAGGTGGGGGTCTATATATAGGCCAGCCACTTAAACAGGGGTACTTTAGGAATAAAAGACAAGTTCTGGACGGACTAAGGGGTACATGGGACGAAGTCCCAAAGGCCTTTTCATGCCTGGCGACGGTCGGACCGGAGACTCCGGTGTGGTGGACCGGAGACTCCGGTCTAGACCGGAGAATCCGGTGTAGTCTCCGGACCAGCCTCTGGAGGGGTCCTCAGACTGTCCCAGGGCCTGGTGCAGGGGGTCAGACCGGAGAGAGGGCCAGAGTCTCCGGTGTCTGCAGGCCAGAGACGCCGGTGTGCGCAGACCAGAGACTCCGGTCTGAGCAGCTCCAGCGGTGTTTGCTTCATGTTCTGCTCCTTGTTCTCCATCCTTGGGTGCTTGGTGATGTGTCGAAGCTTCGTACCTGATGATACATAGTGTAGATGCATGAAGTAGCACACCATCCAAGGAGGTATCAAATTGGCACGAGGAAAGGAGCAAGTTCACCTTAGCTTGTAGGAGTTTGGCTCGGGCACGAGTCATGGGTCCACTTGGGGGACTTGTTGGTGTAGATGTAGGAGCGTCCGTAGGATGGGCTGCATTATTTCTTACATAAATTTGGTTAGTGTTGAGGTTGTTGAAAAGCTACAATTATACACAAGTGCATTAAAAAACCATTTATGTTAGCAACTTCTGGTCATGCACTCCCAGTTACTCAGATCGCATCTGTTCATCTCACCATTTATGGTCCTAGCAGGGAGATTTCTTGTTTTGTCGTTCCTATAACATTTAACTCCTGTCATATCATGTTGGGAACAAAGTGGTGTAATCAATTTCAGGTGGTGTTTGGTAGTGAGTGTTCTGATCCTTTGATCGTTTGGAATGATAAGCACACTTGGTTATCACGTACATGTATTAACCAATTTCATCAGATTAGGCGTCAAAACCTATGTGCACCTATAACCACCAACATAAAACCACATGTTGATCCTGTCGTAGAAGAACCGAGAGTGAGAGTTGATGAGACAAATGAGGTTTCTACTAATGTAATCATCTCTACTCCTAGTGTTGTTTCTTGTGATCTCCAGGTTGCTTTTGAAGAAAGGGAGCCGTCTATTTTACAACCTATATCACTGGACTGTGCATTGTCACTTGTGGAGAATGTGTTAGTACCTACTACAACTGAGGAGATTGTTGGTGACATTGGTACTGATTTGGAGCTTCAGCCAACATGTGCGACATATTATGAGTCTTTTCCTTTACTGAAGCCTCCTTGTGATTTGCATTGCACTAATGTTTGAACATCATGTGATAGTTTACCCAATTCAAATTTTGATCATGTGGTATTGATTACACATAAAGAAATACTTGCTCGAATACCACCTACTGATATTGTGTATTCCATCATGTTAAATGAACCTATGAGTATGAGTTGTGCTATGGATAAGATTTCTGAAATTTCATTTCTGAATTCTAGCACATATTCTCCTTGTTTCACTTTCATGTCACGAAGGTGAATATGCATGCATGCAACATGGTAATATGCAAGGATGGATTCAAATTTGACCAAGGGCTTATTCGGGGGTGTTGTTGAGTTGGGGATGTCATTAGATTCGATTCCCCATGGGTTTTTAAGTTTGGATTAAACCCTAAATAAACAAGCTCAAAACTAGATTTACAACTCCAATCTACCTCGAGACAGATCTGAACTCTCTAAGCAAGTTGTAACAATTTCCTACAGAAGGTCTCGTAGAAACAAAGCCAACGGAACAAGAATCAATTAAAACGGATCTACAGATAATTTTCTAGAATTAAAATACTCTAATCTAAACTTTAAATCCTACTGCAAGATTGCTGTAGTAAAACAGTAATATTATATTAGATCTGTATTCTACTCAAAAATATGAATCCAACGATATATTATACGCAAATTTTGGACAAAAACTCGAATTACTAAGAATTAAACGAGATTAAAATAATTTTTGCCTAATTTAGAAAAAAACAGAGCAGCGGCCAGCTATGCGACGACAAGTGGCGTCCAGGGGTTGGTCCAGCGGGGCGCGCGGAGCTGACGAGGCAAGTGCCACGTGGCACGACGCGATAGGCTGGTACCCCTTCGGCCTGGCCAAATAATCCTAATCGTTGGATTGGAAACGGACGGCTGGGGGGTGGCCGGTGGCTTACCGAGGTGGGTGTCGACGGGGTCGACGGCGGACAGCGGCAGCGGTCAGCGGCGATCGGCGACGACGAGGTGGTGCTCCCTCGGCTCGGTGGAGTAGACGACGGTGGATGGTCCCTCGTCGCGGTTCCGTTCCCGGGGGCGGCGTCGGCTCCCTTCCTCCGAGGCGACGGCGAACGGCGGCTGGAGATCGCGGATTCCGGCGAGCAATTGAGGTGGTTGTGGTGCACGACGAAGAGGGTAAAAGGCATGAGAGGGAGTGGTACTGCAAGGGGAAGAAAAAGGCAGTGGAGGTCTTCCGAAAGATTACCGTCGGGAGGCGGCGGTGCTGCTCCGGCGAGGTCGCGGGTGGCGGCGCGGCGTGCAAGGGCTAGGGTTTTTTTGGGGCGGCCAGGCGCAGGATTTATTGTCCAGAGGACTTTGGGGGGCGGCCGGTCGCGGAACCGGCTCCGAGTCGGCCGGAGGCCATTCCTGACGCGTTGGCGACGGTGGAGTCCGCCCCGATCTCCACGGAGACGAAGGCGCGGTGGGACCCGCCTGTCGGCGGGTACGGCGCGGGGGCGGGCTGGCGACTGGCGGCGGTTGTTGGGCCGTCCCAGCCCGGCGACTGCGGTGTGCGCCGCTCGCTCGCGGGCGTGCGCGGTAAGTAGTTATGGGTTGGCTTCGGCTGGCCCGCTTAGGTTGGACTTCTCTTTTTTTGTATTCTTTTTATTTATTTCTGTTTCACCAAAAGTCGCATAACTTTTGCAAACGGACTCCGAATTAAATGAAATTTGTCTCTAAAATTTTGTAAAAGAAGAGGATTAGAAAGGGGTTATAAAATAACACTTTTGCAAGGGTTTTGGAGGTTAGGAATGGTTTTACCCTTTTAGTCTTTATATGACTATGGGGTTTAGGAAAATATCTGATGCAGTTGATGCCATGATGCAAGGATATGATGCATGCTTCTAGTAACATCTGAAATTGCAAAATTTGGGATGTTACATCATGCCAATGACCTCCGTTGACACCATCAAAGGGCACCTTCCACTACTCGTGCCACCACCAAAATGGCACCAAGAGCAAGATCCCCTTCACGCCATCAAGCTTCAGCGCCATGACTTGACGTCCTAGATGATGCATGCAACCTCATGGATGAGGAGGACGAATACCTCTACTTCGCCAAGTTGGACGAGTACGTCAGAGGACTACAAAAGCTAAGGTGCAAGTGGGTGACGACAAGGTCGAGAATAGTGAGAATGGGACTTTCCCTTCACCAAAGGAAGCACAAGAAGTTAAGCACACCAAGCCTATCCCCATATGCTTGAGTGATGATGTGGTACTAATCCCATGTGAGCATGAGAGCCACTTAGCCCACTTGAGTGAAAACAAGAGTGAGATGAGTGACTCCATCATATGTGATATTGAGTGCTTCCACTTGGAGGGCATGAGTGATACACCTAGTGATACGGATCAAGCCGATGATCCTATAGTTTTGTCCCGATCTTTCACAGCGAGTCAACCCGGATGGTAATCTTCCAATAACGTCGATGAACGTCACCTGAAGAAGAGGAATCAATCCAACAAGTAACGTGATGAAGATCACCACGCCTCAATCCACAACTCGATAATCCTTGATGCACACAAACACCTTCATAGCAAATCACTCGATATAATAGATAATGGTATCACCGTCCCCAGAGGGATGATACACGGTGGAGCACAATATAGTTTTTAGACTAAACAACTGAACTCCCCTAAACCCTAGGTGGCTCGCTCCTTTATATAGCAGGCCTGCAACTAGTCGGTTGAATAGACCCAAACCGAACACACAACAGACTCGAACCTAACCTAAACTCGGACTCAATAACATGGCAACAATATTTGACACAACCTTAGACTTATCATTACATATCGTAGGTCGTCCTGGCATGCCAATCATCAATGGGATGCACCCGCATCACCTAGCTTGGTGGAGTCCTAAAATTAGGCTTCACCTCGTCCTTCATGCCCATATCATCATTCCCCCTTCAAGAAGCGTTGTCCCCAACGCTTGCCGGTTGGGTCAGAAAGGTGGCGTGATATGAACAATCGCTTCACGCGTCTTTGCCATCTTCTAGTATTGGTTGCCTTCCTTACCACATCCTCCATCTTGCACCTCCTTGCGTCTCCATACGAGCTTGGACCTAGGTGCCACCGTCTTCTTCTTCTCAACTCTTGTTGGAACCCGTGGTTGCTGAACATGGACCTTCTTTGCACGACCTAGAATAAGATGAGTAATTCCTGGATCACACAACTGACAAACATGTTCATCCTTGCCTCTATGCATCCGTACCACTATCCCAACAAAACACCTCACAGGTGTGCTAACAAAACTGCTCTTGTTACCCCGCTGCACCACATGCACTAGAACATCAGGAGCACAACTATCATTTGTCTGAACACCTGTGTCAACACAAACAACCTTTTGAACACATGCTGCAACATCCTTCCTCTTAGCAATAAGAGGATGCACTTCAACTGGCTTGTCACTAACAAATTCCACTGTCTTGTCATCTACAAGCATAGCTGAAGCAATATCTCGCACTGTGCATCATGCTCTCCATCATGCACCTTAGCTAGCCCAGATTTTGGCTTAGCCTTGCGCACCTTCTCCTTATGTACCACCAACTCTACATCAGACTTTATGTGATCATCCTGCATAGGCTTCAAAGTCTGTTGTTTGCCACCATGCACAAAAGAATATGTATTTGCTCTTCCAGCATGTGTAACATTGCGATCATACTGCCATGGACGACCAAGTAATAGCCCACATACCTCCAATGGCAACACATCGCACTCAATCTCATCAACATAATCACCAACTGTAAATGGCACACGCACCTTATGAGTTACCTTCATACCGCAGCTATTGAACCACTGTAGATGCTTAGGTTCAGGAATACGCCATGTGGCCAACCCCAACGCTGCCACCATCGCCTTGCTAATTCCATTAGTACAGCTTCCTCCATCAATAATCAACTTGCATGCTTTTCCTTTGATCATACACTGCGCCTGAAATAAATTCCAATGCTGGCCCTTGTCAACTGTCATGCAAGCATCGCCTTGTACCTTGTTGAGTTGCAAATTCAGCCCACTCAATGGTACAACATCCTCATAACTGACCACCTTGTCCAGCTCCTTGGACTTCTCCCAAAATCTAGTGCACAAAAATTGCTTCAAATCTGCCAAACTAGGTGTTGTTATGCCCTTTGCGGTCCTCTCTCCCTTCCACCAACTAACCACAGTCTCATCCACACGCTGGTGTGCAAGAAAAAATTTACTACGACCACCAAACATGGAATCGATCGAACAACATTTGGTGAAACCATCATCCATGTCAGACCTCAAAGATCGAAACTCTGCATATGTGGCAGAACTGTCCAACTTCCATTTTATATCTGCAGAATTAAGTGACAATCCCACAACAATAGTAGTGTAGTCAAAGTACACATCATCCGCTCTGTCTATCTTATGAACTTCCTTTGCTATTCCCATATTAATCCTTCACGTTCTGATTTCTTTCCAATCCAAACTGATTCAAACTGTATGCACCGGATCCTCTACTTGCGATGAAAATGATCCCACGATCGATTTTATCCGATCACACACACGTACCAGATCCTGCCCTTTTTTAATTCGGGCACGCGAGGGAGCGGCCACGCGTGGGATCGGGCACGCGCGGGTGACGCCAGGCGAAGAGCGTGGAGTACGGTGGGGGGCTTTCTGAGTTTTTTTCTCTCAACCAGATCAGATCTAGACACCCACGATCGGATCTGGTACCCTGGAGCGATCTGGCAACTGATTACGATCTCAGCCACAAATCCTGCAGCCCCTTCCTTTCTCGCTAGCCAAAATAGACTCCTGCTTAGATGGAAACAATCCTAGATGATCCCTTCCCGATCTAAAATGATTCACACGGTTGGAAAATCGGGAGTAAAGAAATCGGTCCAATCAAATATGTTGCCAACCCGGGCTCGACTCATACGGAACTTGCGACAGATCTCGCCGAGATTGAATCAACACCGATCAACCATAGCCCAAAACAACAACTTGAAGACTGCGCGGCTGGAGAAATCAATCGATGCCGATCAAAAACCAGCAGATCAATCACCAACCAAATCTCGCTGTGATAAACCCAGTGCTCTGATACCACCTGATACAGATCAAGCCGATGATCCTATAGTTTTGTTCCGATCTTTCACAGCGAGTCAACCCGGATGGTAATCTTCCAACAACGCCGATGAACGTCACCTGAAGAAGAGGAATCAATCCAGCAAGTAACGTGATGAAGATCACCACGCCTCAAACCACAGCTCGATAATCCTTGATGCACACAAGAACCTTCGCATCAAATCACTCGATATAATAGATAACGGTATCACCATCCCCGGAGGGTTGATACATGGTGGAGCACAATATAGTGTTTAGACTAAACAACTGAACTCCCCTAAACCCTAGGTGGCTGGCTCCTTTATCTAGGAGGCCTGCAACTAGTCGGTTGGATAGACCCAAATCGAACACACAACGGACTTGTACCTAACCTAGACTCGGACTCAATAACATAGCAACAATATTTGACACAACCTTAGACTTATCATTACATATCGTAGGTCGTCCTGGCGTGCCAATCATCAATGGGATGCACCCGCACCACCTAGCATGGTGGAGTCCTAAAATTAGGCTTCACCTCCTCCTTCATGCCCATATCACCAAGTGAGTTGAGAGTGGTAGTTGATAGGTCATGTGAGACCACTCTGGTTTCTAACGACTTACCCTCTACCTATAGTGTATTTTCTCGTGATGTGCTAGGTTCCATGGATCAAGAAGGGACAATTTTGGATTAAGATGATGACATCCCCATACATGATGAAGAATTCGCCCACATGGAGGCAAATGCTACCACAACACGCACTTCATATGAGAGGTATGAACAAGGTAACAATACAGGTGATGATGATGCCATGATCCCAATAGTGGACATGATGATTTGTGATGACTTGCATGCTCTGGATGATACTTGTGACATGACATATGTTCCATTCTTATTCCCATGTGTTGATTTTCCTATGCATCATGATGACCATGTAGAATCCTTCTATTGTCATGATATTGCCATAGACATGATATGCTCTAAACGTTACGTTGATGATATCATTGCTTGCACTTTGCTGAACAATTGCTCTTTCCAATGTTTTGCTTGCAATGATGTTACCAATGGTACCCATCGAATAATGCTTTGTCATGAGTGTTCTACTATTTCTCCCGTTGCTTTCAATAGTATGGATGATTTCTCTTTCACGTGTTTTGCTTGGAACAATAATGATAATATGTTTTCTATTGAGATGCCCCCCATAGCTTTCTCAAATTTTGGAGATTTTGGTAAATGACATGATAAGCATGTTCCCCACTTGCATACTCACCATGCACCTATGTTACACTTGATTGACACTGATGGTGATGTGCACAAGAAGAGATATGTCATGATGGATGATGTATTTCTCTACCATGCACACACGTTCTTCCTATTGTGTTTGATGTGTGTAGGTACTCGCACAAGAATGTCAACCTCGGTTGAGCACGAGTTGACAAAAAGAGCTCTAGAGAGCATCCCCCAAGTGAATTCAAGATCGAACCCAGCTCTGATACCTTTTTCATGCTTTGCATCTTTCAAGTTGAAAAATTGCTATTTCCTATGGTTTGCTTGCAAGCATGTTAATGGTATTCGTTCACCTTGTGACAATAATGTCTCGTTGCTTTTGGATATTGATGCTTTGTGTGCTGCCACAAAAATGTTGAACAATTTCTCTTTACGATGTTTTGTGTGCAACCATAATGCCATTATAAGCATGTATTGTCACGAGAGCTTCCAAATCTCTCGTATTGTTGTTGCAACAAACATAATGACCACTTGCTCTTTCATATGGTTTGTTTCCAAACGTGTTGTTTTTTCTTCTGCTTGCGATATGCATACTCCCATGATCTTTGTTCTTGATGATATGCGTATGGCATCCAACATAATGAACAATTGTTCTTTCCAACGGTTGGTTTGCACACATAATGATGTTGTTTTGGATATCTTTTCTCATGTGTTTTTGCCGAATTCTCCTATCCTTGCATCAAAGATGTTGACCAATATTTTAGTCAATTGCTTTGAGTGCCACACTAAGATGTTATATGGAGTTTTTGAGTTTCCACATTTGGATGATGTTAAAATGTTTTCCATGCACTTTGACCTTGCATACGCATCTCGTTTGCGATACTTGAGTTATGCTAATAGTGTTGTGCACAAGAATGGACATGCCACAAATGACATGCTCCTCTATCACACACAAACACAGGTTTCCTGGTCTTTGTTGTGTGAAGGTACAATTTCATACGTGTCAACCTCTATGGACAAAGAGTTGACAAGATGAATCGAAGAGAGTTACCTAGCGCTACCCTTCAATGAGCTATTTCTACATTATAAGGTGACTTCCTTCTACTTGAGGACTCATGCTATAATCTTCATGAATTGGCTACTCTTTGAGTGTTGCTTCGCTTTTGTTGTAAGCTTTGTAGGCTTCATGGAAGGTGAAGGAACATTGGAGATTTGCCACATCAAACTTCTCAAGGATGACTATATGGTGAACCCCAGGATCAAGAAGGTCTCTCTACATCATCTTCTTAGGATGAGCATTAAGAGTCGAGGATGACTCTTTTTGAAGGGGGGAGTAGATGCAGCCCGTCCTGCGGATGCTACTACATCTACAGCGCCAAGTCCCCAAGATCGTCCCTAAGTCAACCAAGAAGATGGTCCAGGAGCAGCCAGCTCTAGAACTAGAGTCTCCGCCGTCATCACCCCGGAGAGTCCGCCTGATGCCAACCGGAATTTCCGGCGCAACCGGAGTGTCCGGCCTACCACAGCCACATCCTGGGGTGGACAATCAATATGCTACATCACACTCTACCCGGACACTATCCGGAGTGTCCGGCCACCCTGGAGTTTTCGGTCCACCCGACCCAGACTGTCCGGCCTAAGTGATGGGCATGCGAGCCAACGTCTGGGCCCTTGGCCCATGTACCCCTCTATTCCACACCAAACTCTAGTTTTATGCCCAAACTACCCCTGAACTTGTGGCTGGCCTATAAATAGAGCCCCCACCCATCATTGTATCCCTTAGGCATATATGATAGACTAAAGACAACCCCCTTTGTGGAATCTCTAGTTTTGCCTCATCCCCTTCTACCAAAGGGGATCGACTATCGTCACCACCTCGTTGGAGTTTGCATCGCGCCTCCCTCGTTGAACAAGGCCTTGGCATCAGTGTCCCTTTGCCAAGACGTCAAGACCCTCTCCAAGGTGTTCTTCCCTCGGCTTGGGATCGAGGGAGCATGTTGACCGATCTTTCCTTGTGAGGATTCTATCGGACCAGTGGCCACCGGCGGGAGCAATCGGCCTTGTATCGTGTGTGTTTTGTGTGTGTTCATCGTGTTCTTTGTGAGGTGTGCATCCGCTTCTGCTACCTTCTCCCTTTCCCCTCACTTTCCCATCGATTTGACCACGAGATTCGTGAAGATCGGGCCACCCACGGGGATACCCCATAATAGTTTCTAAGAGCATACAAACCATATGGTTCAGAAAAATCATGGTCAGTTGCATAAAGTGCACAAATACTCTCTAATCTAGGAATTTTTACATCAAGATTGGTTAATAGCATGTTCTTCCTAGATAAAGCATCAGCAACAACATTCTATTTTCCCTTCTTATACTTAATGATTTAAGGAAAAGACTCAATAAACTCAACCCATTTAGCTAATCATCTATGCAAGTTTGATTGAGCTTTCAAATATTTTAGTGCTTCATGATCAGGATGTATGATAAATTCTTTTGGCCACAAATAATGTTGCCAAACTTCAAGTACTCTAACAAGTGCATACAATTCCTTATCATAAATAGGATAATTTAGTCTAGCACCAGTAAGTTTCTCGGAAAAATATGCCATAGGGTGACCCTCTTGCATCAAAACGCCACCAATGCCTATACCACTAGCATCACATTCAATTTCAAATTGCTTTGAAAAATCAGGTAATGCAAGTAATGGTGCAGAAGTAAGCAAACATTCTGTTGTGGGGAAACTTCGGGGATGGCCTAATCTTTCACGAATCCCTTGAAATCGAGCGGGGGGGGTGTGGGGATGAGGGAGAGAGTGAATCCGCGAACTCACACATGAAGAACACACACACACACCACGAAGATATGATACAAGCCAATTGCTCATGCCAGCGGCTACCGATCCGAGGCAATCCCTTGGATCGGCGTCAGGCAGGGATCTCTCTCCCGAATCGGCACGGCAAGATGAGAGACTCGGTGAGATCTTGACGTCTAGGCAAAGGGACTCCGATGCCTAGGACTTGTACAATGTGGAGGCACGATGCAAACTCCAACGAGGTTTTGGATATTTGGTGCTCCTTTGTCAAAGGAGCATGATGCAAGAACTAGATAGATCCACAAGGGGTTTCTACTAATTCCAAATATCATGCCTAGGGTTTACAATAGAGGTGGGGGGCTAAATATAGGCCAGCCACTTAAACAGGGGTATTTTGGGCATAAAAGGGTAAAACTGGACGAAATAGGGAATATTCTCGGGCATCAAACCCTAGTCGAATCGAGACTGGAGGCATTCCGGCGATAAGTCCGGTCGCGCCGGATTGGGCGCCGGAATTTCCGGTCCGCGCCGGTCGTTCCGGTCGGCCACCGGAATGGCGTGCGTCGGAAATTCTAGTCCTGGGTCCGGTTCAACGGGGCATGCGCCGTAAGTTCCGTCGAGGAATCCGGTCTGCCGATCCTGGTGCCGGTTTGGCCTGGGACTCCGGTTCGCGTTGGCTTGGCTCCTTCTCTTGGCATTTCTTCATGGGTTTCGTACCTGATGACGCATAAGGTATTGGCATGAAGTAGCAAGCCATCCAAGGATGTATCGAAGTCACATGAGACAAGGAGCGAATTCACCTTAGCTTGAAGGAGCTTGGCTCGGGCACAGGTCATCGGTCCACTTGGGGGACATGGTGGTGTAGATGTAGGAGCGTCCGTAGGATGGGGTGCATCAGCTCCCCCCCACCCCCCCCCCCATGGGAAAGAGTCATCCTCGACTCTTCATGGTTATCATCTTGAACATCTACCTGGTAGGGTGAGAGATCTTTGACGTTGAACGTATTGCTTGCGAGGTACTTGGACGCCGGTATGTCGATGATGTAGGCGTTGTTGTTGATTCTTTTGAGGACCTTGAAGGGACCATCTCCTATTGGCTTGAGCTTGGAGTCGTGTTCCTTGGGGAAGCGGTCTTGCTTAGGTGTATCACAAGATCACCTTCTTCAAATATCATTTCCTTCTTGTCCCTGTTTAACCTTGAAGCTTGGCGAAGGACTTGTTGCTCAATAGTAGCTCTCGTTTCTTCATGAAGCTTCTTCATAACTTGTGCACGCTTCTCTACGTCCATGTTTGTGTGCTCATGTAGAGGTAGCGGTAGGATGTCGAGCGTGGTGAGGGGCTCGAAACCATAGACGATCATGAATAGACTCATCTTGGTTGTTGAGTGCTTAGCACGGTTGTAGGCGAACTCGGCGTGTGGGATGCATTCCTCCCAATCCTTGAGGTTTTTCTTGATCAACACACGAAGTAGAGTCCCAAGGCTTCGGTTGACAACTTCAGTTTGTCCACCGGTTTGGGGATGCGATGCGGATGAGAAGAGGAGCTTGACGCCAAGCTTGGCCATGAGTGTCTTCCATAAGTAGCTCATGAATTTGACATCGCGGTCGGAGACGATTGTTCTTGGCACACCGTGAAGACGGACGACTTCCCTGAAAAACATATTTGCAGCATGTGAAGCATCGTCGGTCTTATGGCATGGTATGAAGTGTGCCATTTTGGAAAAGCGATCCACGACAACAAATATAGAGTCATGGCCATGCTTAGATCTAGGCAATCCTAATATGAAATCCGTGCTAATGTCAGACCAAGGTGTATGAGGAATAGGCAATGGCATATAAAGACCAGAAGGGTTAGCTTCCGACTTAGCTTGAAGACATGTCGTGCATCGTTGAACGTAGCGCTCCACGTCGCGCTTCATCTTGGGCTAGAAGTAGTGAGTGGATAGCATGTCCAATGTCTTTTCACGGCCAATGTGACCCATGAGGCCTCTACCATGAGATTCTTGGAGAAGCAAAAGTTGGAGCGACGATTTCGGAATGCAAAGCTTGTTTTGTTTAAAGAGAAAACACTTATGCAAATAGAAATCAACAACTCCTTTGTCAGTGCAGCACTTTGCAAAAATTGGTTCAAAGAATGGGTCGGAAGCATACAAAGATTTTATTTCCTCAAGACCCAACACGTTGATTTCAAGTCTCGTAAGAAGGCTTGTATGTTTGCGAGACAAAGCGTCTGCAACTACATTATCTTTTCCCTTCTTATACTTGACAATGTACGGAAAAGACTCCATGAACTCAACCCACTTAGTGTGTCTCTTACTCAAGTTGGCTTGGACTTTGAGATATTTCAACGACTCATGGTCAGAATGTATGATAAATTCTTTGGGCCATAGGTAGTGTTGCCAAACTTGAAGGACACGAACTAAGGCAAAAAGCTTTTTGTCATAAATCGGATAATTAAGGCGAGCACCATCAAGTTTCTCACTATGGTAGGCTATAGGACGTCCGTTTTGCATAAGGACTCCACCAATTCGAATACAACTAGCCTCACACTCTATCTCAAAAGTTTTTGTGAAATCCGGTAACACAAGAAGAGGTGCTTCGGTGAGCCTCTTTTTAAGTTCATCAAAAGCTTTTTGTTGAGCTTTGCCCCATATGAAGGTGACATTCTTTTTCGTCAACTCGTTGAGAGGACAAGCAATGGTAGAAAAGTCTTTCACAAAGCAACGATAAAAACCGGCCAACCCATGAAAACTTCGAAGTTCACTCACATTTATTGGGATGGGTCAATCTCGTATGTCCTTGACCTTGGACACATCAACTTCAATTCCGTTCAAAGAAACGACAAATCTAAGAAAAATGAACTTGTCTTTAGCAAACGTACACTTGGGAAGATTAGCATAAAGCTTTTCATGTCGAAGGATTTGCAAAACTTCCTTGACATGTGTAATATGGTCCTCAAGTGACTTGCTATACACAAGAATATCATCGAAATAGTCAACAACCCTTTTTCCAACGAGAGAACGCAAGATATGATTCATAAGGCGCATGAAGGTGGATGGGGTATTAGATAAGCCAAAGTGCATAACCAACCATTCATAGAGACCACGTTTTGTCTTGAAGGCGGTTTCCCACTCATCACCTTCCGCCATGCGTATTTGATGGTAACCACTACGAAGATCAATTTTTGAAAAAATAGTGGCTCCACATAACTCATCAAGCATGTCATCGAGACGTGGTATAGGATGTCGATAACGCACGGTGATAGCACAGATTGGACGGCAGTTCATGCATAACCGTAACATATCATCCGTTTTTGGGACAAGAATCACGGGTACCTCACTTGGACTAGTGCTAACTTGGATCAAACCTCTTGAGATGAGTTGGTTGATTTGACGTTCGATCTCCTTTGTCTCCTTCGGGTTTGTGCGGTAGTCGGCGCGGTTTGGAAGAGGTGCGCTGGGGATGAGGTCAATGTGATGCTCAATTCCACGAAGGGGAGGTAGTCCATGTGGGAGCTCTTCGGGAAACACATCCTTAAATTCCTGTAAGACAATCAACAAACATGGAGGAACATTGGTTACTTCATTAGGTCCTTGCAAATGAGGACGTAGTGCAAGATGGATGGGTTCTTCCGCACTTCTCTCATCACACTTTTGGTGGCAAGGAGAACACTCTTAGTTTTTCCACTCGATTTTGGCTTGTGGCTCTCACTCACTATGAAGTGGTTCTCTCGCTCACCGCTCTTCTCACAAGTAGGTGTTGTGCTTTGCGCCCTTGCTAAAGCCTTTGCATTGTCCGCGATTATTTGGCTAGGAGTCATCGGTTGCATGACACATGTCTTGTTGAGCCATTTGAAGGTATACACATTGGTGCGACCATCATGTAGAGCAGCCTTATCAAATTGCCATTGTCAACCAAGAAGCATGTGGCAAACTGTCATCGGGACCATATCGCACTCCACCATGTCCTTGTAAGGGCCAATGGCGAAGGAGACCGATACGGTATGCTTGATCTTCACGGACCCTTGGTCACTTAGCCATTGCACGTGGTAGGGGTTCTTGTGCGGATGGAGGGAGAGGTTGAGCTTCTCACACATATCGGTGCTAGCAAGGTTGTGGCAACTCCCACCACCGATGATCACCTTGATAGATTTGCCATTGATGTCGGCACGTGTTTGGAAGATATTTGAGCGTTGGTCTTCATGCTCTTATGCTTGAGTGGTCAAGATCCTTGTGACGACAAGTGATGGGCTTGCATCATGTTCACACATGAGGAGTTCTTGGTAATCTTCCACTCGTTGCTTTGCCATTGATTCCTTGACTCGGTCATCAAATTCGTCTGCACTCAAGTACTCTTCTTCGCCATTGTCATGGATGAACAATACTTTCTTATTTCCACATTCGGCCGACTTGTGTCCATTTCCTCCACACTTGTAGCATTCACCATTGAAGGGTGTATCATTCTTTGCTTGTTTGCCACTTGGGGGCAGTTTTCCTTGAGGAAGTGTGGGCTTGAAGGAAGGTTTGGAGGTATTTGAGGAGCTTCCATTGAAAGTTGTTGGTGTAGCTGTTGAAGCTTGCTTGTAGGTGAAGTACGTCTTGGGCTTGTTGTACTTGATATCCTCTTGCACTTGATGTTTGGCTTTTGTTGCGATGTGCACAAGCTCAACCATGGTGTTGTATGTTTGGAACTCGACGATGCGCTTGATTGGGTGGTTCAACCCAATAAGGAAGTGTGCCATAATTTGCTCCATGCGCTCGTCAATGTTGGTGCGACTCAAGTTGAGTTCAATTTCCTTGAAGTACTCTTCCACAATATTTGTCCCTTGAAGAAGCGCTTGAAGGTTGTTGAAGACGTCGCGGGTGTAATGCGCGGGGACAAAGCGGTATCTCATATGAGCCTTCATGTCATGCCAAGTTGTGATTGGCGGCTGTTGTCTTGCATCACGAGTAACTTGAACTTTGTTTCCACCAAAGGTTGGCGTAATCATCAAACTCAAGAGAAGCCATGGCGACCATCTTCTTGTTGCTATAATTTTGCATACGGAATATCTTGTCGACTTTGAGTGCCCACGAAAGGTATTCTTCGGGGTCATTTGATCCGGTAAACTTGGGCATCGTGAACTTGAGCTTGCCGAAAGTTTCTTCATCATTGCGGTCATTGCGACGAGCTTGGTGACCTTGTTGATGATCTTGTGGTTGAGGATGTGGAACTTGGTTCTCGTGATTTTGTTGCGGATCTTGCTCTTGATGTTGTTGTTGTGGAGCTTGCTCTTGCTCTTGGGCGCGGTTGTTGACGTGGTTGAGGCGCTTGGGCCTCATGGTGGCGAGGGTGTGGAGCCTCTTGACACGGTTGATGATGAAGGGGAGGCTCGTTCCTCGGTCGGTGATGTTGGTTAGGCACATGGCCCTGATAGCGAAGATCATGGTCTTGAGCCTCTTGATGCGGTGGGCGTCGCACAATTTGGACCACATGGCGCTCCATGTTTTGACGTGGTGGAGGAGGCTCCTCGTGATGACCATGGTTTCAGTGCAGATGTTCATGATGATGATGGCAAGGAGGAGGATCTTGGAGAGCTTCACGTCGGTGATGAGCTTGATTTTCCAAATTGGAGTCATCACTTGTTGTGTCAAGTATGTGTCGCGAGCGATGGTGGTAAACTTGCGGTTGCACTTGCGGTTCTTCTTATGGTTTATCTTGTTGGATCACCAATGCCCTTGCATGATGACGGTGTGCTTCTTGCCTTGAAGAGAAATCACCATCATAGCTTGATGTTGCGGCATGCCGTGGGGAAGGTACATAGTTCGAAGAACTTCCATCTTCAACCACGGGGGCATCATTGCGTCTTGGAGCACTTGGATGTAGATCTTGTTGAAGAAGTGCATGACGTTGCGAAGAACTTGAAGAGCTTGAAGCACGTGAACGCGGTCTTGCCATTCCGTCGATGAGGCGTTGTAGATTGACATTTGTTTCGGCGACGGAGCGTTGAAGCGCTTCATTTTGGTGGCCAAAGTTGTGATGCATTACGTGCATTTGTCTTTCGAGGCCATCGAAGCGGTTGTCGATGTTCTTGAACTCGGCTTGCGTCTCACCAAATTGTTCATCTTGTCGCGTCTCAAGGTCTTGGCAACATTCACGGAACTCTTGTCGGATAATGAAGTGACTTGCGCGCATCATGTATGGTCCTTGATCTTCTTCTTGTGGAGGTGGTTGGCTCGACTCACCGTGCCTATCCATTATGCAAAACACACAAGGAATTTATATGGAAGTGGAATATGGTGGTTTTAGCCTTGTACCTCACCTTGGGGATTGCAACGAGCTAGAAACCACAAGTGAGAGCTATTAGCTTGCAAAGTGAAAACGCAAAGAAAACTCACACTAAAGAAAGAACTAACTCTCAAAAGTTGTGGGTGGAAGGTTAGAGTTGTGGAAAACCAAACGAAACGATCCAAAGAAAAGGTTATTGTCAAATGTGGTAGAGAACCAAAAGATCAAAAGCAAATAGGAAGCAATCTACAAAACACTAGGATACACACACGTGGAGACGAATGTGGTTAGCACGACTATGAAAATGAGCACAAAAGGTTCTAACAAAGATTGCGCTCGGTGTCGTGCCAACGCAAGGAGAGACCACAACTCGTTCGCCAAAAGAGAAATAAGCAACGGATTTGTGCACTTGCCTCGTCGCGCTCTTTTTCTCTCTTTGCTTTACAAGCTTTAGACTCTCTTTCTATTGGGAGACTATGTATCTTTCTATTTTCTTTTGCTTTTTCTTTTTCTCTTTTTGTTGATTCTTTTTCTCCCTTTCTATACTACTATGTTAACTCTTGTATTTGCTCTCACACTCTCACTTTCCAAATATAAGTGCACAATGCTTAGGCAAACACAAAATGAGTTGCTCTCATAGGATAGATACACACAAGGAAGAAGGGTTAACAAGGTGGAGCAAGTTATACCTTCGGTATTGATGACTTGCTACCGGTGTTGGGATGATGTTCGCTGTCGCGGTGTCGATGAGCGTGGTATGTGCATATTGTTGGGGAAGCTTGAAGTTAGTTGGGAAACACGCACACGAGACACGAACAACGCGAGAGCTTAAACGGACAAAATTGGGCAAAACAGGATTTTCGGCTGCCAAACCGGCGGCGTCGAGCCTAGCGCCGGAAATTCCGGTCGCGAATCTAGTTCACCGGAACGGTCACCAAAAATTCCGGCGGCTGGGCTGGTCCACTGAGCCTCGTGCCGGTTTGAGTTCGTGACGAACTCCAAAAGTCAAATCGGTCAAAATTTTCGGAAATTTGTCCAAATTGGGCTATGAAAAGGTTCTAGGAAGGTAGATCGGTACCCAAAGCAACAGATCTGTGGAACAAAACCACGAAAAACGAACCAAATACAGAGATCGATCCGAAGGCAAATTTGGGGCTATTTTTTGGGAATTTTCAAATTTTTGGTGGATAGAAGAAAATTTTGTGGGGGAATTCATGAGCAACGAAGCTCTTGATACCAATATGTTGCGGGGCAACTTCAGGGATGGCCCGATCTTTCACGAATCCCTTGAAATCAAGGTGGAGGAGGTGTGGGGGATGAGGGAGAGAGCGAACCCGCTAACTCACACACGAAGAACACGATGAACACACACACCACGAAGACACGATACAAGCCAATTGCTCACGCCAGCGGCTACCGGTCCGGCGCAATCCCTAGGATCGGCGTCGGGCGGGGATCTCACTCTCGAACCGGCATGGCGAAATGAGAGACTCGGTGAGATCCTGACATCTAGGCAAAGAGACTCTGATGCCTAGGCCTTGTACAACGCGGAGGCACGATGCAAACTTCAACGAGGTTTGGGATATTTGGTGCTCCTTTGTCAAAGGAGCATGAGGAAAGAACTAGATAGATCCACAAGGGGTTTCCACTAATTCCAAATATCATGCCTAGAGTTTACAATAGAGGTGGGGGGCTATATATAGGCCAACCACTTAAACAGGGGTGTTTTGGGCATAAAAGGGTAAAACTGGACGAAATAGGGAATATTCTCGGGCATCAAACTGATTAGGACATCCATACTATTCCACTATCTCCTACTCCTATTCACAATGAAGATGTTGCTGCAAAGGACAAGTCCAATGAAATCAGGATTGGACCCATTACAAGAGCTCGTGCAAAGCTGATTGAGCAACAGGTGAATTCACTCTTAATTGAACCTGATGTTTTACTTAATGAGAACTTTATACTACTTAAGTCTATGCATCTTTGTATGATTAGGTTTATTGATAACACAAGCATTGCGCGAGGAGGAGGAGAGTTGCAGCAAGAAGGACAAGCGCTGATTTCCAATATCAACAAGTGCGCGAGGGAGGAGCGGGAGGCAGGCGCACTAGGATGCAATGAGGAAATCACGTATGAGCAAGAGTGAGAGATGGCGCACCAAGAATTACATGTTTGAGGTGTTCCACGACGTTTGGACTGCATGCCAATAAGTCCGAACCCATATATGGGTCGGTATGTATCAGTTTAAGTCGAACCGAGTCGGTTTGGGCCAAGTTATGGCTGTTTTTAGGCCCGTTTAGAGGGGAGGACGCCCCAGCCCTCATATAAACCTCCGTAGCCGTCACAAGTTAGGTTTTAAGACCACGTTAAAATATTTTGGAGTTGTTTCTTTCATAGAACCTCTGGAATTACCCTGTGTTCGAATCTACCAACTATAATTGAGTGTGATCTGTTGTTCCATTGGGAATTAGTAGATTGCATACTACCGTTCATGGTCACGGCTGCGTGCGCAAGAGTGTGGTGTTGTGAATATCCTACAAGGTTCGAGAGCTGTTGCATTGGCATCAGGGATCGAGCGGGAGAGATCATAGCTACGCACTAGTTATCTATCATCCACCATCACCATCGACAAGAGCTTGCTGAGAAGATCGGGCCACCCCATATCATCTTGGTATCAGATTTCCTCGTTGCCTCGGTAAGCAATCCACAATCCATCCATAGATTAGAGAGTGTTTTTCATCCTATACAGAAAAAGCCCTACAAAATGAGTTGCCATAGCCTAGATTACATCGTATTCGAGTAATAGTTGCTAATCGCGTTCCTCTATTAGATTAGATCTAGATCTGTTCTTCGTAGATTTGTTTTCTAGTGTTCTAGTTGTTTTCCACCATCTTTTTCCGCTACCATCAAGTCAGATCCGATCCAAGTAAAGAGTCCTAGTTGTGTACTACTTGGCGAGTTAAAAAAAATCGGCTCCCTGCCTCATGCCTGACCGCAGACAAGTCTATGCTCTAGCGTGACCCAAAAAAAATTCTGAAAAAAAAATTCTGCCGCCATCCTGCCGCGGCAAGATTTTAGGCCTTTTTCTGCCGTGGCAGAGACCAATTCTCAGGTCAAATTTTTTTCTTTTTTTGTTTATTTTTTTTACTGAGTCCACATAGCGTACCTATCCTTGTGAGCCTTAGTAAGCCTTTCTTTGTGTCTATAACTATCCTACGAGACTAGCATGCTTAGTGCTCTACGGGCTGCTCAGTTAGCAATCTTGTGCCCGTTTCGTTGAGACATTGCTAGCGTCTCTCCTTGTGCATTGCAACACGAGCATTCCTCCGACATACCTTACTTTTTGAGCTCATTTTCATAGTTGCAATTGCCCCATTTATCTCCACCGTGTGTGTTTCCGTGGGTCTTTGTCATACGATCAGCACTAGGACTTGTTTGCGGTGTAGTTAGGATACCATACCTATAGCTCCACCATAAATAACCTGTGTGCCTTGTGATCGTTCTCTATACCTTTGATATTCACTTCATCACTTTAGTGCATCAGTCTTTGATTACGTTTGGTAGAGCATCTCTATTCACTTTGGAACGATAAGATCTTCTTTCTTATCAGTTGTGAGTGAGTTGTGAGAGTTTCCACCATACTGATTTTGATTTTTGCACTAACTTACTAATCATGTCTTTGAGTGATGATGAAATTGTGTCACAGAAAAAGCAGGTGGAGGAGCTTGTTACTTGGAGAGAGTCTGTTGATAGAAATATCACCGACATACAAGATGTTGTGGAGAATAATACTGGAGCCATCAATAATATTCAGACGCAGCTGACTGCTATGAATGTCAACTTTGCCACTTTGCAGCATTCCATTGAGGCAATTCAGGCAACACTCCAGCCCGGACTGGCACAACATGATGATGGGTTTGAGGACTTTGATGAGGGGAGTGCGGCTGATGCGGCTCCACATCGTGGCAGGGGACGTGCAAATCCCCCTGCACCTGCGGCTGCTCCTCTGTATGGCCGTGGGTATGCTCCTCTTGGACGTGCCTAGCATGCTTACAATCCAGCTGATGAAAGTTTGGGCAAGCCCGAGTTCTCAATTCCTTCGTTCAATGGCTCGCTTGATCCTGAGGATTATATTACTTGGGAGTTGAAGATTGAAAAGCTTTGGCGTTTAATTGATTACCCAGAAGACAAGAAGGTAAAACTTGCTGAATCAAAATTTGATGGTTACGCTTTGCGTTGGTGGGAAGCTATTGTGCAGAATAGACGGAACGACAATGAACTTCCTGTGAGGGATTGGCGTGAGATGAAGGCCATCATGGCGGATCGTTTTGTTCCCTCCAATTATTTGCGTTCTGTGTTTGACAAGATCACACAGTTGAGGCAAGGCACAATGACAGTTGATGAGTACTACATGGAGATGGAGATGCTTATGCAGCGTGCTAATGTTCGTGAATCACGAGAGATGACGATGCAACGTTTCCTCAACAATTTGAAGCTTCAAATAAAGAGTATTGTGTGTTATCACAAGTATGAGACAATGAACGAGCTGCTGCACCATGCTAGAGAGGCCGAGTCCCAGCTAGCTGAAGAGGAAAAGTCACGTGCTCGATTTCCATCTTCTAGCAGATTTTCGGCCAGATCTACACCTCCTACTGTCATGCCACCAGCTACTGTTCCGTTTACACCATCGGCCAAACTAGCAAGTACACCTTTGTTTGGTTCTAATACTCGGAAACCCGCTGCTCCTGCTGCTAGCTCGGGTTCCAACATGTCTACTGCACGTACTCGTGATGTGGTGTGCCATACTTGTGGAGGCAGAGGTCACTACAAGAAGGATTGTCCAAACAACAAGGTTATGTTTGTTAATGAACAAGGTGAAGTAGAAAGTGGAGATGAAGCTTCTGATGATGATATTAATGACGGCGAGGGTGGTGCTGATGCATATGCTGAGCGTGCACCAACTATCGTCGTGTCTTCACGTGTACTTAGTGTGCAACCGGTTGAGGAATCCCAGCGTTGCAACCTGTTCCAAACAAAAGCTCTAGTTGGACCAAACAAAGCTTGCAAGGTCATTATTGATGGAGGTAGCTGCAGAAATCTTGCAAGTAAGGAACTATGTGCCAAACTGAATTTGACATACTTACCTCATCCCAAGCCATACTACATACAATGGTTGAGCAACAATGGTGAGATGAAGGTAAATCATATGGTACGAGTGAACTTTCAAATAGGGCCATACAAAGATTCTATTGATTTTATGTGGTTCCTATGACTGTTTGTCACCTACTATTGGGTCGGCCTTGGCTCTATGATCGCCATGTGCAACACAATGGCCGAGCCAATACATATCACTTGGAATTCAAAGGAAAGAAGATTACTATGCAGCCAATGACACCACAAGAAATTGTGAATGATTCTCGCCAAAAGATAGAGGTGAACTTGAAGGAAGATACTACCACTCAGCGAGATTGCGTGACAGCTGTTCCTGATGTAATTGAGCCTAAATTGAGTGATATAACGAAAAGTGAGAGAGTGCCTGGGTTATTGATATTAGCCACCAAGGAGGATATGAGAGAGTTTCGTGAGGATCCTACAGCCATGCCACTTGTGCTCATGTATAAGGGCGAGGTATTGGTTTCTAACGACATGACCCCTGTTTCTCTTGGTGTCTCTTCTGTTTTGCAGGACTTTGGGAATGTGTTTCCAGAAGATGTACCCGCAGGCTTACCCCCATTGCGTGGTATAGAACATCAAGTGGACTTGATTCCTGGTGCCACACTGCCAAACCGTGCACCCTACAGGACTAATCCCGAAGAAACTAAGGAAATTCAGAAGCAAGTACAAGCGTTGCTAGATAAAGGGTACATTCGTGTTTCTCTTAGCCCTTGTGCTGTTCCTGTTATTTTAGTTCCTAAGAAAGATGGTACATGGCGCATGTGTGTTGACTGTAGAGCGATTAATAACATCACTATTCGATATCGTCATCCTATTCCACGTTTAGAGGATATGCTAGATGAATTGAGTGGTGCTGCTGTTTTCTCTAAAATTGACTTGCGTAGTGGTTATCATCAAATTAGGATGAAAGAAGGGGATGAATGGAAAACTGCTTTCAAAACTAAATTCGGTTTGTATGAGTGGTTAGTCATGCCGTTTGGTCTTACTAATGCACCTAGTACTTTCATGCGTTTGATGAATCATGTTTTGAGAGAGTTTATTGGTCGTTTTGTGGTTGTTTACTTTGATGATATACTCATATATAGCCAAACCGAATCTGAACATTGCACTCATATTAGACAAGTTTTGCAAGTGTTACGTGATAAAAAACTGTATGCTAATCTTGAGAAGTGTACATTTGCAAAAGATAAGGTCATATTCCTAGGATTTGTTGTTTCTAAGCATGGAGTAGAGGTAGATCAATCTAAAATTGAATCAATTCAGAATTGGCCTACTCCAATGAATGTAAGTCAAGTGCGTAGTTTTCACGGTCTCGCTGGTTTCTATAGGCGCTTTGTGAAAGATTTTAGCACCATTGCTGCACCATTAAATGATTTGACAAAGAAAGGTGTTCCTTTTGTATGGGGCGCGGCCCAAGACATTGCATTTGATACATTGAAATGTTTGCTTACTTCTGCCCCATTGCTTGCATTACCAGATTTTTCGAAGCAATTTGAAGTTGAATGTGATGCTAGTGGTATAGGCATAGGTGGCGTTTTGATGCAAGAGGGTCGGCCTATCGCTTATTTTTCTGAGAAATTGACTGGTGCTCGTTTGAATTATTCAATCTATGATAAAGAATTGTATGCACTTGTGAGAGTACTTGAAGTTTGGCAACATTATTTGTGGCCAAAGGAATTCATCATACATTCTGATCATGAAGCATTGAAATACTTGAAAGCTCAATCAAACTTGCATCGAAGATTAGCTAAATGGGTTGAGTTCATTTACATCATTAATTATAAGAAGGGAAAAGAGAATGTTGTTGCCGATGCTCTATCTAGGAAGAACATGCTATTAACCAATCTTGATGTTAAAATTCCTGGATTAGAAGCTATTTGTGCACTTTATGCAACTGACCATGATTTTGCTGAACCATATCGTTTATGTGCTCTTAGAAACGCATGGGATAAGTATCATATACATGATGGATATTTTTTTCGAGCTAACAAACTATGTATTCCAGAATCGTCGTTGCATTTGTTCTTAGTGCAGGAATCACATGCTGGTGGTTTGATGGGTCACTTTGGGCGTGAGAAGACGTTGCTCATGCTTGCTAATCATTTTTATTGGCCCAAGATGAGGCGTGATGTGTACAGATTTGTGAGCAGATGCATTACTTGCAACAAGTCGAAATCCAAGCTGAAGCCTCACGGTTTGTATACACCTCTCTCTGCACCTACTACTCCATGGGAAGACATTACTATGGATTTTGTGCTAGGTCTACCTAAAACTCAGAGAGGTCATGATTCTATATTTGTGGTAGTGTATAGGTTCTCTAAGATGGCTCATTTTATGGCCTGCCACAAAAGCGACGATGCGTCGCATGTTGCTAACCTGTTTTTCAGGGACATCGTGAGATTACATGGAGTACCAAAGACGATTGCTTCTGACCGTGATGTGAAGTTCATGAGCTACTTTTGGAAGACCTTATGGGGGAAGCTAGGAACGAAGTTGCTGTTCAGTACTACATGTCACCCCCAAACAGATGGTCAAACGGAGGTGGTGAATAGAACATTTTCACAGCTACTAAGGACCATGATTAAAAAGAATCTGCGGGAGTGGGAAGAGTGTTTGCCACATGTTGACTTCACTTACAACAGGGCTGTGCATTCAACTACTCAGCTTTGTCCTTTTGAGGTGGTGTATGGCTTCAAGCCATTAACGCCACTCGATATGTTGCCTCTGCCATTACATGAGAGAGTTGATATGGAGGCATCAAAACGTGCTGATTATGTGAAGAAAATACATGAGAAGACTCGAGAGGCTATTGAGAAGAAAGGCAAGAACATTGCTGCTGCAAGGAATCAAGCAAGAAAAGAAGTGTTGTTCGAGCCTGGAGATATGGTTTGGGTGCATCTACGCAAGGACAGATTTCCACCACTTCGCAAGTCCAAGTTGAAGCCACGTGGTGCTGGTCCTTACAAAGTGCTAGCCAAAATTAATGATAATGCCTATTCAGTTGATATACCTATTGACGAGTTTGGTGGTGCTAGCAACAGCTTCAACGTTGCTGATTTATCACCATATGCTGGAGAAGACCTTGGAGCGTCGAGGTCGACGCCTTTTGAAGGGGGGGAGATGATGAGGACATCCATACTATTCCACTATCTCCTACTCCTATTCACAATGAAGATGTTGCTGCAAAGAACAAGTCCAATGAAATCAGGATTGGACCCATTACAAGAGCTCGTGCAAAGCTGATTGAGCAACAGGTGAATTCACTCTTAATTGAACCTGATGTTTTACTTAATGAGAACTTTATACTACCTAAGTCTATGCATCTTTGTATGATTAGGTTTATTGATAACACAAGCGTTGCGCAAGGAGGAGGAGAGTTGCAGCAAGAAGGACAAGCGCTGATTTCCAATATCAACAAGTGCGCGAGGGAGGAGCGGGAGGTAGGCGCACTAGGATGCAATGAGGAAATCACGTATGAGCAAGAGAGAGAGATGGCGCACCAAGAATTACATGTTTGAGGTGTTCCACGACGTTTGGACTGCGTGCCAATAAGGCCGAACCCATATATGGGTCGGTATGTATCAGTTTGAGTCGAACCGAGTCAGCTTGGGCCAAGTTATGGCTGTTTTTAGGCCCGTTTAGAGGGGAGGACGCCCCAGCCCTCATATAAACCTCCGTAGCCGTCACAAGTTAGGTTTTAAGACCACGTTAAAATATTTTGGAGTTGTTTCTTTCATAGAACCTCTAGAATTACCCTGTGTTCGAATCTACCAACTATAATTGAGTGTGATCTGTTGTTCCATTGGGAATTAGTAGATTGCATACTACCGTTCGTGGTCACGGCTACGTGCGCAAGAGTGTGGTGTTGTGAATATCCTACAAGGTTCGAGAGCTGTTGCATTGGCATCAGGGATCGAGCGGGAGAGATCATAGCTAGGCACTAGTTATCAATCATCCACCATCACCATCGACAAGAGCTTGCTGAGAAGATCGGGCCACCCCATATCACAAACCCTAGTCGAATCGAGACTTGAGACATTCCGGTGATAAGTCCGGTCACGCCGGACTGGGCGCCAGAATTTCTGGTCTAGGCCGGTCGTTCTGGTCAGCCACTGGAATGGCGTGCAGAACTGCGTTTCGGCGTGCGCCGGAAATTCCGGTCCTGGGTCCGGTTCCCCGGGGCGTGCGCTGGAAGTTCCGGCGAGGAATCTGGTCCGCCGATCCTGGTGCCGGTTTGGCTTGGGACTCTAGTTCGCGTTGTCTTGGCTCCTTCTCTTGGCATTTCTTCATGGGGTTCGTACCTAATGATGCGTATGGTATTGGCATGAAGTAGCAAGCCATCCAAGGATGTATCGAAGTCACATGAGACAAGGAGCGAATTCACCTTAGCTTGAAGGAGCTTGGCTCGGGCACGGGTCATCGGTCCACTTGGGGGACTTGGTGGTGTAGATGTAGGAGCGTCCGTAGGACGGGCTGCATCAGTTATAATGTATCAAAATCAATATCTTGGGTCGCGCCCCATACAAAAGGAACACCTTTCTTTGTCCAATCATTCAATGGTGCAACAATGGTGCTAAAATCCTTCACAAAGCGCCTATAGAAACCAGCTAAGCCGTGGAAACTACGCACTTGACTTACATTTATGGGAGTAGGCCTATTGAGGGCAAACCTCTAGGGTGGCCCGATATTTAACGAATCCCGTTCAAATTGAGGGTGGAGTGTGGGGGAAGGAGAGGCGGATGAACACGACGAACTCACGCACGAAGAACACGATGAACACACACACACAAAACCATGATAAACACCAATAGCTCACGCCGGCGG
Organism: Avena eriantha; assembly: GCA_910589775.1. Lineage (NCBI taxonomy): Eukaryota > Viridiplantae > Streptophyta > Magnoliopsida > Poales > Poaceae > Avena > Avena eriantha. Next base: position 383,916,745 of record OU342743.1, read on the forward strand.
TGACCGGTCTGGCGCAATCCCTAGGATCGGCGTCGGGCGGAGGACTCTCTCTTGAACCGGCACGGTGAGTTGGGAGACTCGGTGAGATCTTGACGTCTAGGAAAAGGGACTCCGATGCCTAGGCCTTGTACAAAACGGAGGCACGATGCAAACTCCAACGAGGTTTGTGATATTTGGTGCTCCTTGGTCAAGGAGCATGAGGCAAGAACTAGATAGATCCACAAGGGGTTTCTACTAATTCCAAATGTCATGCCTAAGGTTTAGAATAGAGGTGGGGGACTATATATAGGCCCGCCACAAATTCAGAGGTACTTTAGGCAACTAAAATATCAAAAGGGGTGCGTTACAAGGCCAAAGGGATGAGCTGGGACACGCAGGCCCTGGGCCGACCGGTAGTACCATGTCTGATGACCGGTAGTACCATGTCTGATGACCGGTAGTACCGGTCAGTCGTGGTAGTACAGCCTGCAAATACCGGTGCAGGCAGATGCATTGGCGGGGTCTTTAGGCGTGGGCGGTAGTACCGTTCGATGAATGCGGCAATACCGGTTGAAGGCGGTGGTAACGCTCGCAGGTACCGGGTAGGTCTGGGGCTGCTGGTGGAAGCTCTCTATGCATGGCGGTAGTACCGGGTGCTCTAGGTGATAGTACTGCTTGGGCGGTAGTACCGCTACTTGGGGCCGGTAGTACCGCTTGCTCCTGGTAGCTGCTGGCTGCTGTCTCGCTCTGCTGGCTCGTGTCTTCATACCTGATGATGCGTAGTGTCGGAGCATGAAGTAGCAAGCCATTTAGGGGTGTATCGAAGTCACATGAGTATAGGAGCGAATTCACCTTAGCTTGGAGGAACTTGGCTCAAGAGAGTCATCGGTCCACTTTGGGGACTTGGTGGTGTAGATGTAGAGGCATCCGTAGGACGGGCTGCATCAAGGCCAATTCTGAATTGATTCAATTTTAGATTGATCTACCTCTACCCCATTCTTAGATACAACAAATCCCAAAAATATGACCTTATCTTTTGCAAATGTGCACTTCTCGAGATTAGCATACAGTTTATTATCACACAACACTTGCAAAACTTGTTGGATATGATTACAATGTTCAGTTTTGTTGTGGCTATAGATTAGTACGTCATCAAAGTAAACAACCACAAAACGACCAATAAAATCTCTCAAAACAAGATCCATTAATCGCATGAAAGTACTAGGTGCATTAGTAAGACCAAACGGCATCACTAACCACTCATACAAACCAAATTTTGTTTTGAAAGAAGTTTTCCACTCATCCTCTTCTTTCATCCTAATTTGATGATAACCACTACGCAAATCAATCTTAGAGAAAATAGCAGCACCACTTAATTCATCTAGCATATCCTCTAAGTGTGGAATGGGATGACGATATCAAATAGTGATGTTATTAATAGCTCTACAATCTACACACATGCGCCATGTACCATCTTTCTTAGGCACTAAAATAACAGGAACATCACAAGGGCTAAGAGAGACACAAATGTAGCCTTTATCCAGCAACGCCTATACTTGTTCCTATATCTCCTTTGTTTCTTCGGGGTTGGTCCTGTAAGGTGCACGATTGGGAAGTGTGGCGCCAGGGATCAAGTCAATTTGGTGTTTAATACCACTCAATGGAGGCAAGCCTATGGGTACATCTTCTCGAAACACATCCCCAAAATCCTGCAAAACAGAAGAGACACCAAGAGAAATAGGGGTCATGTCGTTAGAAACCAATACCTCGCCCTTATACATGAGCACAAGTGGCATGGCTGTAGGATCCTCACAAAATTCTCTCATATCCTCCTTGGTGGCTAATATCAGAAGATTAGGCACTCTCTCACTTTTCGCTATATCACTCGATTTAGGCTCAATTACATCATGAACAGATGTCACATTATATCTCCGAGCTATAGGATCATCCTTCAAATTCACTTCTATTTTCTGACGAGAATCATTCACAATATCTTGTGGTGTCATCGGCTGCATAGTAATCTTCTTTTATTTGAATTGCAAGTGATATGTATTGGATCGGCCATTGTGTTGCACATGGTGACCATAGATCCAAGGCCGACCCAATAGAAGACGGCAAACAGTCATAGGAACCACATCAAAGTCAATAGAATCCTTGAATGGCCCTATTTGATAATTCAAACGTACCATATGATTTACCTTCATCTCACCATTGTTGCTCAACCATTGTATGTAGTATGGCTTGGGATGAAGGAAATAAGTCAAATTCAGCTTGTCACATAACTCCTTACTTGCAAGATTTCTGCAGCTACCTCCATCAATAATTACCGTGCAAGCTTTGTTAGGTCCAACTAGAGATTTTGCTTGGAACAAGTTGCAATGCTGAGATTCATCAATAGGTTGCACACTAAGTATGTGTGGAGATACCACAATAGTTAGTGCATGCTCAGGATACGCATCAGCACCATCCTCGCCATCAAAATCAGCATCTGCATCAACCTTATCTCCACTCTCATACTCACCTTGTTCATTGACAAACATAACCTTGTTGTTTGGACAATCTTTCTTGTGGTGTCCTCTACCTCCACAAGTATGGCACACCACATCGCGAGTACGCACGATTGACATATTGGAACTCGAACTAGCAGCAGGAGAAGCAGGCTTCCGAGCATGGGAACCAAACGAAGACGTAGGTGCTAGTTTGGCCGATGGTGTAGGATGGCTAGCAGCATGTGGCGCCATAGTAGGTGGCGTAGATCTGGCCACAAAACGGCTGGTAGACGTAAACCGTGTATGTGACTTAGCCTCCTCAGCTAGCTGTGATTCAGCCTCTCTAGCATGGTGCAACGGCTCGTTCATTGTCTCGTACTTGTGATGACAAACATTGCTCTTGATTTGAAGCTTCAAATTGTTGAGAAAACACTGCATTGTCATCTCAATGGATTCACAAACTCTAGCACATTGCATAAGCATCTCCATCTTCATGTAGTACTCATCAACTGACATGGTTCCTTGCCTCAACTATGTCAACTTGTCAAAAACTGATCGCAAGTAATTGGTGGGTACAAAATGATCCTTCATAATGCTCTTCATCTCGCGCCAATCCAACATAGGAAGTTGATTGCCGTCCCTTCTATTCTGCACAATAGCATCCCACCAACTCAAAGTGTATCCATCGAATTCTGACGCTACAAGCCTGACCTTCTTGTCTTATGGATAATCAAACAAACATCAGAGCTTCTCAATATTCAATTCCCAAGTAAGATAATCCTCAGGATCAAGTGAACCATTGAAGGAGGGAATTGAGAACTTGGGCTTACCCAAACCATTATCAGCATGATTCGGAACACACTGAGCACGTCCCAAAGGGGCATATCCACGTCCATAAAGAGGAGCAGCAGCAGGTGCAAGGGGATTGGCACGTCCCCTTCCACGATGTGGGGCAGCCTCAGCCGCACTACCCTCATCATGATCCTCAAACACATCATCGGGTTGGTAATCCTGTCTTTGCTAAATTGTCGATGTAAGAGCCTCAATCGAATGCTGCAAGGTGGCAACATTGACATTGATTGCTGTCACTTGAGTTTGAATATTATTGACAGCACCAGTATTCTGATCCACTGCCTCTTGCATGTCCTTGATATTCCCATCAATAGACTCCGCCAAGTAGCAAGCTCATCATCCTTCTGTTGTTGCGACACAACATCAACATCACTCAAAGACATGATTAGTAGGTTAGTGCAAAAATCAAAATTTGTTTGGTGGAAACACTCACAACTCACTCACAACTGACAAGAAAGGAGATCCTACCGTTCCAAAGTGAATAGAGATGCTTTAACAACCGTAATCAAAGACTTATGCACTAATGTGATGAAGTGAATATCAAAGGTATAGAGAACGATCATAGGGCACACAGGTTACTTATGGTGGAGCTCTAGGTATGGTATCCTAAGTACACCGCAAACAAGTCCTAGTGTTGATCATACAAAAACCCAAGAAACACATGGAGAAAAATGTGGCAATGCAACTATGAAGGGTGTTGCACTACTCTCGAGATACTCTAGCAAAGCTCAAAGTAAACAAGCACAAGATTGCTCAATCTACCGGTGCACAAAGATATCACTAGGCCTCTTGCTCAAATTCTCTTTTTCTCTTTTTCTTTTGTATAGCTTCTTTCTCTTCTTGCTTTTCTTTTGCTATTTTGCTTTTTCTCCTTTTTTTGAATATATGTCACACATGGCTAAAATACAAAGCACAGCACCAAAATCCTAGGAGCAGCCTGTAGGAGCAGAAACTAGTCTCAATGGGCAAGTTCCTACACCGATGAAATAGAATGGCTGTAGCTAAGGTTCTGGAAAAGTGCAATTTTTCACACTTTGTATGTCTGGCTGTCGTGTCCGAAAAACTGCTCAAAATCGTGTCGTGGCAAAGATCCTGTACCGCGGCAGAAAAACTGGCTGAAACTGTGTCGCGGCAGAGCGGTGGCAGAACAGCTGGCCCGCGGCAGAGAATCGCGCGGAAAGTGTGTCACGGCAGAGTGGTGGCAGCGCGCGGGCGCACGGTAGAGAAATCGTGTCGCGGCAGGAGTTCCGTGTCGCGGCAGAACTCATGGCAGGAAAACAACTCATTTCCGTGCCGCGGAAGAATCAGTAGCGTTTTTTTAATTAATGCAAACCAACTCGGCCAAGAGTAACACACAAGGAATCCTAGCTAGGATCGGATCTGCTAGAGGCGGCGGAAAACTAAGGTGGATTCGACTAGAACAAGAAGAAAAACGATGAATAGATCTAGATCTAGACTAAAAGAGGAACACGACCAGCAACTATTACTCGAATATGATGTAATCTAGGCTATGGCAACTCTTTTTGTGGGACTTTTTTCTATACAGGATGAAAAACATGAACTAAGCTATGGATGGATTGTGGATTGCTTACCGAGTAAACGAGGAAATCTGATACCAAGATGATATGGGGTGGCCCGATCTTCTCAGCAAGCACTTGTCGATGATGATGGTGGATGATAGATAACTAGTGTGTAGCTATGATCTCTCCCGCTCAAACCCTGATGCCAATGCAACAGCTCTCGAACCTCGTAGGATATTCACAACACCACACTTGCGCACGCAGCCATCGACCACGAACGGTAGTTTGCAATATACTAATTCCCAGTGGAACAACAGATCACACTCAATTGTAGTTGGTAGAAATTGATCACAAGTAATTCCAGAGGTTCTATGAAATAAACAACTCCAAAATAATTTTAACGTGGTCTAAAACCCTAAAACTAGTGCCCCCCATCTATTTCAGAGTCTGGGGGTGCGGCGGCTAAGGTGTTGACCGAGTTGGTCCCACCCAACTAGGGATACAACTGACCCAATCATGGGTTCAGACTATGCCTATGCCGTGGCAGAGTTTGGCACGGTTTGGCTACCGCGAGGGTCTTTTCGCTACCGCGGCAGAGAACTTCCTCCACTTGTTGATCTTCATCTTGGACAGCTCCTTGCGCTTCCTCCCTCTCCTCCCTCGCGCATTCTTCATTGATCAACATGCCATGCTCCATTAGCTCCTCGCTCTGTGCTACGCCTTCTTCTTCCAAGTACCTGATCATGTAATAATTCAAAGACTTAGGTAGTATAAAATTCTTATTAACTAAAACATCAGGTTCATTAAGAAGTAAGTTCACCTATTTTTCTAGTAGTTTAGCACGAGCTCTTGTAAATGGTCCAATCCGTATCTCATTAGATTGATCTTTCTTTGCAGCAGCTAGAACATCATCAGTAGCAATTGGGGTAGGTGTAACTGTAGGGATGTACTCATCAAACTACCACTCTCAACTCACTCGGTGTATCACTCATGCCCTCAAAGTGGAAGAACTCAATCTCACGTATGGTGGAGTCACTCATCCCACTCTTGTTCTCACTCAAGTGGGCTAAGTGGCTCTCATACTCACATGGGATTGGTACCACATCATCACTCAAGCTTATAGGGATAGGCTCGGTTCTCTGAACTCCATGCGCCTCCTTTGGTGAATGGTAAGTCCCATGCTCACCATTCTTGACCTTGTCATTGCCATCTTGTAGGCTAGGCTCTTTACTTGGAGCTTGATCATCCTTTACCGTGGCCTCCTAGGCTTGTGTAGCCATCTTCTTGACGTACTCGTCTAACTTGGCGAAGTATAGGTCTTCATCTTCCTCATCCAAGAAGTTGCATGCGTCATCAAGGAAGTCAAGGTTGGGCGATGAAGCTTGATGGTGTGGAGGAGAGCTTGCTCTTGGTGCCCTTTTGGTGGTGGCACGAGTAATGGAAGGTGCCCTATGATGGTGTCAACGGAGGTCATTGGCGTGCCTTGCCGAAGGTTGATGTAGATGGCGCACTTGGTCAACCACATGACGCTCACGACGATTCTCCTTTTACTTGTCACTCTTCTTGGTGAGGCATTGTAATGAGCGTAAAGCATCATTAGTCTTGGCCATCATTCTCATGGGTTTGGCGAAGTCGTTGTCCATGTCATTCGTGATGTTGTTGAGGGAGCTTTCGAACTTGTCCATTTGATGGTGGACCTTGGCGCCCTTGAGGTGGAGGCTCCCTCTTGGTCGATGCGACTTGAGGAGCTTGTCGTTATCGTTCTTAAAGTCGTCCATGCTTGGGAAGTTATTGTTGTTGTAGAACTCCATATCACCCAAGCATGTGGAGCCATTGTCGGTGTAGTGCTCCATCATGTCATCCATGCTTGTGGAGGCATATGCATGGTCGCTCATCGTGGATTCTTCATAGATATCATCCTCAGTTTCGGAGTCCCTAGACATGATTCACAAGACCAAGTGGTGTATATGGAAGTGGTAGGGGATTAGGGATGCAACTCAAACCTTACTTTACCTTGGAAGATAGTATCGTGCAAGTGGTCACACTTGAGAGCAATCAAAACCAAGTAAAGTGAAGTTCACGCGGAACACCCAAACCAACTAACCACTAAAACACACACACACATATCTTATGGTGGATGGGTATGGAAGGTGGCCTGTCACAGAACAATCCGAAATCAAGATGTTGTAATGGCAAGTAAAGAACCACGATGATCACAAAGCAAAACAAGTCAATCCACAAGATAGGAATTATGTACAAGGAAACACACACGGTGGGATAAATGGGACTTGTGCGACGGAGAAAGTGAGCTAAGAACCAAATGATTACATAGCGAAGAATATAAGCTCGTGTCGCACAAGTGCAAGGAGAGACGCTAGTTTGATTGCAATAAAGTTGGTGGGCTACCAGATATGCACAATAAGTACCACTTGTTGAGGGCAAGCCTCTAGGGTGGACCGATCTTTCACGAATCCCACTCAAATCTAGGGTGGAGTACAGGGGAAGAAGGGGAGGATGAACACAATGAACTCACGCACGAAGAACGCGATGAACACACACACGCAAAACCACGATACACACCAATAGCTCATGCCGGTGGTGACCGGTCCGGCGCAATCCCTAGGATCGGCGTTGGGCGGAGGACTCTCTCTCGAACCGGCACGACGAGATGGGAGACTCGGTAAGATCTTGATGTCTTGGCAAAGGGACACCGATGCCAAGGCCTTGTACAACGCGGAGGCACGATGCAAACTCTAACGAGGTTTGGGATATTTGGTTCTCCTTTGTCAAAGGAGCATGAGGCAAGAACTAGATAGATCCACAAGGGGTTTCCACTAATTCCAAATATCATGCCTAGGGTTTACAATGGAGGTGGGGGACTGTATATAGGCCAGCCACTTAAACAGGGGTACTTTAGGAATAAAAGACAAGTTCTGGACAGACTAAGGGGTACATGGGCCGCAGGCCCAAAGGCCTTTTCATGCCTGGCATCGGTCGGACCGGAGACTCCGGTGTGCAGGCCGGAGACTCCGGTCTAGGCCGGAGATTTTTGTGTAGCCTCCGGACCAGCCTCCGGAGGGGCAGACAGATTGTCCTAGAGCCTGGTTCGAGGGGTCAGACCAGAGGGAGGGCCGGAGTCTCTGGGGTCTTCAGACCAGAGACTTTGGCAGGCCGGAGACTCCGGTGTGTGTAGACCAGAGACTCTGGTCTGAGCAGCTCCAGCGGCTTCTGCTTCACGCTCTGCCTTTGTTCTCCATCCTTGGGTGCTTGGTGGTGTGTTGGGGCTTCGTACCTGATGATGCACAGCGTAGTCGCATGAAGTAGCACACCATCCAAGTAAGTATGAAATTGGCACGAGGAGAGGAGCGAGTTCACCTTGGCTTGTAGGAGTTTGGCTCGGTCACGAGTCATGGGTCCACTTGGGGGGACTTGTTGGTGTAGATGTAGGAGCATCCATAGGACGGGCTGCATCAGCTCCCCCCCCCTTGGGAAAGAGTCATCCTCGACTCTTCATGGATATCATCTTGAACATCTCCATGGTAGGGTGAAAGATCCTTGACATTGAAGTATTGCTTGCAAGGTACTTGGAGGTCGGTATGTCGATGATGTAGGCGTTGTTGTTGATTCTTTTGAGGACTTTGAAAGGACCATCTCCTCTTGGCTTGAGCTTGGAGTCACGTTCCTTGGGGAAGCAGTCTTTGCTTAGGTGTATCCACACAAGATCACCTTCTTCAAATATCATCTCCTTCTTGTCCTTGTTTAACCTTGAAGCTTGGCGAAGGACTTGTTGTTCGATAGTAGCTCTTGTTTCTTCATGAAGCTTCTTCATAGCTTGTGCGCGCTTCTCGATGTCCATGTTCATGCGCTCATGGAGAGGTAGAGGTAGGATGTCGAGCGTGGTGAGGGGCTTGAAACTATAGACGATCATGAATGGAATCATCTTGGTTACTGAGTGCTTGGCACGGTTGTACGCGAACTCGGCGTGGGTAATGCATTCCTCCCAATCCTTCAAGTTTTTCTTGATCAACACACGTAGAAGAGTTCCGAGGCTTCGGTTGACAACTTCGGTTTGGCCATCAGTTTGAGGATGAGACGCGGATGAAAAGAGGAGCTTGACACCGAGCTTGGCCATCAGTGTCTTCCATAAGTAGCTCATGAATTTGACATTGCGGTCCGAGACGATTGTTCTTGGCACACCATGAAGACAGACAATTTCCCTGAAAAACAGATTTGCAACATGTGAAGCATCGTCGGTCTTATGGCACGGTATGAAGTGTGCCATTTTGGAAAAGCGATCCATGGCAACAAATATAGAGTCATGACCGTGCTTAGATCTAGGCAATCCTAACACGAAATCCATGCTAATGTCGGACCAAGGTGTATGAGGAATAGGCAATGGCATATAAATACCATAGGGATTAGCTTGCGACTTAGCTGAACACATGTCGTGCATCGTTGAACGTAGCGCTCCACGTCGCGCTTCATCTTGGGCTAAAGGTAGTGAGTGGAGAGCAAGTCCAATGTCTTGTCACGACCAAAGTGACCCATAAGGCCTCCACCATGAGATTCTTGGAGAAGCAAAAGTTGGAGCGACGATTTCAGAATGCAAAGTTTGTTTTATTTAAAGAGAAAACCCTTATGCAAATAGAAATCATCAACTCCTTTGTCAATGGAGCACTTTGCGAAAAATTGTTCAAAGAATGGGTCGGAAGGATACAAAGATTTTATTTCGTCAAGACCCAACACGTTGATTTCAAGTCTCGTAAGAAGGCTTGTATGCTTGCGAGACAAAGCGTTCGTAACTACATTATCTTTGCCCTTATTATACTTGACAATGTACAGAAAAGACTCCATGAACTCAACCCACTTAGCGTGTCTCTTACTCAAGTTGTCTTGGCCTTTGAGATATTTCAACGTCTCATGGTCGGAATGTATGATAAATTCCTTGGGCCATAGGTAGTGTTGCCAAACTTGAAGAACACAAACTAAGGCAAAAAGCTCTTTGTCATAAATTGGATAATTAAGGCGAGCACCATACAGTTTCTCGCTATGGTAGGCTATAGGACGTCTCTTTTGCATAAGGACTCCTCCAATGCCAATACCACTAGCATCACACTCTATCTCAAAAGTTTTTGTGAAATCCGGTAACGCAAGGAGAGGTGCTTTGGTGAGCCTCTTTTTAAATCCATCAAAAGCTTTTTGTTGTGTTTTGCCCCATACAAAGGTGACATTCTTTTTTGTCAACTCGTTGAGAGGGCACGCAATGGTTGAAAAGTCTTTCACAAAGCGACGATAGAAACCGGCCAACCCATGAAAACTTTGGAGTTCACTCACATTTGTTGCGATGGGCCAATCTCGTATGTCCTTTACCTTGGAATCATCAACTTCAATTCCCTTCGAAGAAATGACAAATCCAAGAAAAATTAACTTGTCTTTACCAAAAGTGCACTTGGGAAGATTAGCATAAAGCTTTTCATGTCGAAGGCGGTTTTCCACTCATCACCTTCAGCCATGCGTATTTGATAGTAACCACTACGAAGATCAATTTTCGAAAAAATAGTGGCTCCACACAATTCATCAAGCATGTCATCGAGACGTGGTATGGGATGTCGATAACGCACGGTGATAGTATTGATTTGACGGCAGTCCATGCATAACCGTAACATATCATCCGATTTTGGAACAAGTATCACGGGTACGGCATTTGGACTAGTGCTAACTTGGATCAAACCTTTGGAGACGAGTTGGTTGATTTGACTTTCAGTCTCCTTTGTCTCCTATAGGTTCGTGCGGTAAGCGGCGCGGTTGGGAATTGGTGCGCCGGGAATGAGGTCAATGCGATGTTCGATGCTGCGCAGAGAAGGTAGTCCATGTGGAAGCTCTTCGGGGAACACATCCTTGAATTCTTGCAAAACAATCATCAAAGATGGAGGAACATTGGTTAATTCATTAGTTCCTTGCGCTAGTCCCTTGCAAAGGAGTACATAGTGCAAGATGGATGGGTTGTTCCTAACATCTCTCATATCACTTTTGGTGGCAAGGAGAACACTCTTAGTTTTTCCACTCGAGTTTGGCTTGTGGCTCTCACTCACTATGAGGTGGTTCTCTCTCTCACCGCTCTTCTCACAAGTAGTTGTTTTGCTTTGTGCCCTCGCTAAAGCCTTTGCATTGTCCGCAATTATGTGGCTAGGAGTCATTGGTTGCAAAACACATGTTTTGTTGAGCCATTTGAAGGTGTAAACATTGGTGCGGCCATCATGTTGAGCAGCTGTGTCAAATTGCCATGGTCGACCAAGAAACATGTGGCAAACTGTCATAGGAACCACATCACACTCCACCGTGTCTTTATAAGGACCAATGGCGAAGGAGACCGATACGGTATGCTTGATCTTCACGGACCCTTGGGCACTTAGCCATTGCACGTGGTAGGGGTGCTTGTGCGGATGGAGGGTGATGTTGAGCTTCTCACACAACTCGGTGCTAGCAAGGTTGTGGAAACTCCCTCCGTCCATTATCACCTTGATAGATTTGCCATTGATGCCAGCTCGTGTTTGGAAGTTATTGGAGCATTGGTCTTCATGCTCTTGTGCTTGAGTGGTCAAGATCCCTGTGACGACAAGCGATGGACTTGCGTCATGTTCACACATGAGGATTTCTTGGTCATCTTCCACTCATTGTCTTGCCATTGCTTCTTTGACTCGGGCATCAAATTCATATTCACTAAAGTACTCTTCATCGCCATTGTCGTGGATGAACAATACTTTCTTGTTTCCACATTCATCCGACTTGTGTCCTTTGCCTCCACACTTGTAGCATTCCCCATTTAAAGGTGTATCACTCTTTGCTTGTTTACCACTTGGGGGCAATTTTCCTTGAGGAAGTGTGGGCTTGAAGGAAGGCTTGGAGGTACTTGAGGAGCTTCCATTGAAAGTTGTTTGCATAGCGGTTGAAGCTTGCTTGTAGGTGAAATACGTCTTGGGCTTGTTGTACTTGATGTCCTCTTGCACTTGACGTTCAGCCTTTGTTGCGATGTGCACAAGATCAACCATGGTGTTGTATGTTTGGAACTCGACGATGCGCTTGATTGGGTGATTCAAGCCAATAAGGAAATGTGCCATTGTTTGCTCCATGCGCTCATCAATTGTGGCGTGAATCAAGTTGAGTTCCATTTCCTTGAAGTACTCTTCCACGGTCTTTGTCCCTTGACAAAGCGATTGAAGGTTGTTGAAGAGGTCACGCGTGTAATGCGTGGGGACAAAACGGGATCTCATATGAGCCTTCATGTCGTGCCAAGTTGTGATTGGCGGTTCTTGTCTTGCATCACGAGCAACTTGAACTTGTTCCCACCAATAGTTGGCGTAATCATCAAACTCAAGCGAAGCCATGGTGACCATCTTCTCGTTGCTATAGTTGTGCATGCGGAAGATCTTGTCGACATTGATTGCCCACAAGAGGTATTCTTTAGGGTCATTGGATCCGGTGAATTTGGGCATTGTGAAACTTGAGCTTGCCGAAAGTTTCTTCATCGTTGCGGTCATTGCGACGAGCTTGGTGACCTTGTTGATGATCTTGTGGTTGCGGAGGTGGAACTTGGTTCGCGACCTTGTTGCGGAGCTTGCTCTTGATATTGTTGTTGAGGAGCTTGCTCTTGCTCGTGGCGCGGTTGTTGACGATGTTGAGGCACTTGGGCCCCATGAGATTGTTCAGGATGTGGAGCCTCATGATACGGTTGATGACGAAGAGGAGGCTCGTTCCTCAGTTGGTGATGTTGATTAGGCACATGGGCCTCACGGCGAAGATCATGGTCTTGAGCGTCTTGACGTGGTGGGCGTTGCTCAACTTGTACCACTTGACGCTCCATGTTTTGGTGTGGTGGAGGAGGCGCCTCGTGATGACCATGGTGTCGGTGCGGACGTTCATGACGTTGATGATGAGGAGGAGGATCTTGGAGAGCTTCTCGTTGATGACAAGCTAGATTCTCCAAATTGGAGTCATCACTTGTTGTGTCAAGTATGTGTCGCGGTCGATGGTGGTAGACTTGCAGTTGCACTTGTGGTTCTTCTTGTGGTTGCTCTTGTTCGTTCACTAATGCCCTTGCGTGATGACGGTGTGCTTCTTGCCTTGCTCTTGGCCTTGAAGAGAAATCACCATCATAGCTTGATGTTGTGGCGTGCCGTGGGGAAGGTACATAGTTCGAAGAACTTCAATCTTCAACCACGGGGGCATCATTGCGTCTTGGAGCACTTGGATGTAGATCTTGTTGAAGAGGTGCATGACGACGCGAAGAACTTGAAGAGCTTGATGCGCGTGAATGTGGTCTTGCCATTCCGTCGATGAGGCGTCGAAGATTGTCATTTTTTCGGCGACGGAGCGTTGTAGCGCTTCATTTTGGTGGCCGAAGTTGTGATGCATTGTGTGCATTTTTCATTCGAGGTTGTCGAAGAGGTTGTCGATGTTCTTGAACTCGGCTTGCGTCTCGCCAAATTGTTCATCTTGTCGCATCTCAAGTGCTTGGCAATGTTCACGGAACTCTTGGCGGACGATGAAGTGACTTGTGTGCATCATGTACGGTCCTTGATCTTCTTCTTGGGGAGGTGGTTGGCTCAACTCACCGTACCTATCCATCATGCAAGACACACAAGTATTGTATATGGAAGTGGAATATGGTGGTGTTAGCCTTGTACCTCACCTTGGGGATTTGTTATGGGGTAACCCCGTGGGTGGCTCGATTTTCACGGATCTCGTGGTCAAATCGATTGGAAAGCGAGGGGAAATGGAGAAGGTAGCGGAAGCGAACGCACACCTCGTGAAGAACATGATGAACACACGCAAAACTCACACGATACAAGGCCGATTGCTCCCGTCGGTGGCCACCGGTCCGATAGAATCCTCGCAATGAAAGATCGGTCAACGTGCTCCCTCGATTCCACGCGTAGAGGGAAGAACACCTTGGAGAGGGTCTTGACATCTTGGCAAAGGGACACCGATGCCAAGGCCTTGTACAACGAGGGAGGCGCGATACAAACTCCAACGAGGTGGTGACGATAGTCGATCCCCTTTGGTAGAAGGGGATGCGGCAAAACTAGAGATTCCACAAAGGGGGTTGTCTTTAGTCTATCATCTATGCCTAGGGGATACATGAGGGGGTGGGGCTCTATATATAGGCCAGCCACTTACATAGGGGTAGTTTGGGCATAAATCTAGGATTGCAACATAATAAAGGGGTACATGGGTTGTGGCCCAGATCTAGTACGCGTAGGTCGGTAGTACCAGCCTCGGGTCCGGTAGTACCGGATGGGAACGGTAGCAGCTTCAGGAGGGGCGGTAGCTCCGGCTCTAGTGGCAGGTGGTCTCCAGATCTGGTAGGACCAGTGGTGTAGCACGGTAGTACCGGTTGGGGCCGGTAGGACCGCAAGCCGGTATCGGGGCATCCAGCGGTGATGGCGCGGGCTTCAGTCATGGCCGGTAGTACCGCAGAGGCTGAGCGGTAGTACCAGGGTGCGGTAGTACCATTGTTGCGAGCGGTAGTACCGCTCGCATCTATCTTCTTGGGACTTGGGGATGAGCTTGGACTTGGTGTTGTAGATGTAGTAGCATCCGTAGGACGGGTTGCATCAGCTCCCCCCTTCGAAAAGAGTCATCCTCGACTCTAGACGCTCGTCATGTAGAGGTGGATGAGAGACATTCTTGATCCTGGGGTTCGCCATGTAGTCGTCCTCGAGAAGCTTGATATGGCAACACTTCAATGTTCCTTCCCTTTCCATGTAGCCTACAAAAGCAAAGCAACACTCAAAGAGTAGCCAATTCATGAAGATTATAGCATGAGTCCTCAAGTAGAAGGAAGTCGCCTTATGGTGTAGAGATAGCTCGATGAAGGGCATCCATAGGTAGCTCTCTACGGTTCATCTTGTCAACTCTTGGGTGGTAAATGTTGACGTGTATGCATTCATACCTTCACAAAATAAAGACCAAGAAACATATGTTTGTGTGTGATAGAGGAGCATGTCATTTGTGGCATGTCCATTATTGCTCACAACACTATTAGCACAACTCAAGTATAGCAAACGGAATGCATACGCAAGGTCAAAGTTCATGGAAGTTAATTGAACATCATCCAAATGTGGGAACTCGAAAACTCCATATAACATCTTAGTGTGGCACTCAAAGCAATGGACTAAAACATTGGTCAACATCTTTGATGCAACGATATGAGAATTTGGCAAAAACAACATGAGGAAAGATATCCAAAACAACATCATTATTTGTGCAAGCCAACCATTGGAAAGAACAATTGTTCAATATGTTGGATGCCATACACATATCATCAAAAGCCAAAATCATGGGGGTATGAGTATCGCAAGAGGAAGCAAAAGCAATGTGTTTTCAAACAAACCATATGGAAGAGCAAGTGCTCCTTATGTTTCTTGCAACAACAATACGAGAGACTTAGAAGATCTCATGACAATACATGCTCAAAATGGCATTATGGTTGCGCACAAAACATCGGAAAGAGAAATTGTTCAACATTTTTGTGGCAACACATAAAGCATCAATATTCAATGGCAACGAAACATGATTGTCACAAGGTGAAAGAATACCATCAACATGCTTGTAAGCAAACCATAGGAAAGAGCAATTTTTCAACATGAAAGATGCAAAGCATGCAAAAGGTATTAGACCTAGGCTCGATCTTGAACTCACTTGGGGGATGCTCTCTAGAGCTCTTTTTGTCAACTCCTGCTCAACTGAGGTTGACATGATCGTTCGGGTTCCTACACACATCATAGATAAACGGAAGAACGTGTGTGCATGGTAGCGAAATACATCATCCATCATGACATATCTCTTCTTGTGCACATCACCATTAGTGTCAATCAAGTATGAAAAATATGCATGGTGAGTATGCAAGTGGGGAACATGCTTATCATGGCAATCATCAAAATCTCCAACATTTGAGAAAGCTCTGGGGGCCATCTCAATATAAACCATATGAGAATTATTGTTGCAAGCAAAACAAGTGAAACAACAATTATTCAACTTATTCCAAGCAATGGGAGAGATTGTAAAACATTCATGACAAAGCATGGTTCGAGGGGTACCATTGGTAACATCATTGCAAGTAAAACATTGGAAAGAGCAATTGTTCAACAAAGTGCAAGCAATGATATCACCAACGTAACGTTTAGAGCATGGCATGTCTATGGCAACATCATCACAATCAAATAATTTCACATGCTCAACATTATGAAAAGGCAAAGTATCACATGGAAATATGAATGAAGCATATGTGATATCACAAACATTATCCATATCATGCCAATCATCACAAGTCATCATGTCAACTAGTGGGATCATGGCATCATCAACACCCGTATTCTTACCTTGTTCATACCTCTCATATGAAGTGGGTGTTGTGGTAGCATTGGCCTCCATGTGGGCGACTTCTTCATCATGTATGGGGATGTCATCATCTTCATCCACCATGTACATCTTCTTGGTTGGAGGCATCATCATCTCCAGGCTTGGCGCTTCTTGATCCATGGAACCTAGCACATCATGAGGAAACACACTAGAGGTAGAGGGTAAGTGGTTAGAAATCCAAATGGTCTCACATGACCTATCAACTACCACTCTCAACTCACTCGGTGTATCACTCATGCCCTCCAAGTCGAAGCACTCAATATCACGTATGGTGGAGTCACTCATCTCACTCTTGTTTTCACTCAAGTGGGCTAATCGGCTCTCATACTCACATGGTATTGGTACCATATCATCTCTCAAGCATATGGGGGTAGGCTCGGTTCTCTCAACTCCGTGCGCCTCCTTTGGTGAAGGGAAAATCCCATGCTCACCATTCTTGACCTTGTCGTCAGCGTCTTGCACCTTGGCTTGTGTAGTCCTCTTGACGTACTCGTCCAACTTGGCGAAGTAGAGGTCTTTGTCCTCCTCATCCATGAGGTTGCATGCGTCATCTAGGATGTCAAGTCTTGGTGTTGAAGCTTGATGGCGTTGAGGAGAGCTTTCTCTTGGTGCCATTTTGGTGGTGGCACGAGTAGTTGAAGGTGCCTTATGATGGTGTCAACAGAGGTCATTGGCGTGCCTTGCCAAAGGTTGATGTAAATGGCGCATTTGGACATCCACATGACACTCGCGATGATGATCCTTGTCCTTGGCACTCTTCTCTTTATGGTGGTGCCTTGTTGAGCTTGATTGAGCATTATAGATGGTGCTCAACATATATTCTCCGTCTTCATGGCAAACATGCCTTGAACGACGTCTTGTATCCTCTTGATGTTTGTGATGATCATGAGAGGATGTATGTGAAATGGATTGTATGGGCACCTAGAGGGGGTGAATAGGTGCTAATTCAAATTTTAATACTTTTTAAATTTTAGGCTTAGCACAAATGGTAAATTCTCTAGATAAACTATTAGGTGGAATTTCCCTATATGCAAACATATCTACTAGCGAGTAAAGAGCGAGTGGAAGAGGAATGGGTAAACCGTAGTGAAGCACGCGGAGACACAAGATTTGTTTGACCGCAGTTCCTTCCTTGTTAAGGGAAGTACATCTGCGTTGGAAGGGTGGGCGGTACTAAGACCACCACGCCACAATAGGCCTCACCCTGTTCTCCGATGGATCCCGCCACCAAAGGCCTGATCCACCTTTCCACTATAGGGACCCTTCGAGGTGGGTACCAGCGCCTTTACACAACTAGCGGGGCACAACTCCACAATCAACTTGGAGGCTCCCGAAATGACAACAAGCTACCACAAAAACAAAGTTATCAAATACAATGAACAAGATCTAGATATTCACAAGAATACTAGATCAGGGATTTCTCCAAGTGAATGGAGAGTAGTTGATGCGCTTGATTCGTGATGATGATGATCCTCTCCTCCTTCAATTCGCCCAAAGATCAAAGCCTTCGGGTGGTTGAAGTGGGAGATCGAGAATGGGAGCTCTTGCAAAATGTTTGGACAATTTCGAATGAATCAAGAGTTCTGAACGTTGGGGAAGAAGGGGTATTTATACCCCCTTCCAACACCAGCCGTTGGAGACTTTGTGGGCCGGATTATCCGGCCCAAGTGAGGGCCAGATTATCCAGCCTGGGGAAAACTCTGCCCCAGACTCGGAATATCCAGCAGATAGTCTGCCCCCCTATTAGAGCGTCGTGCCGAGCTTGCCCTTGATCATCTTTTGGGGGCCAGATAATCCGACCCCATGTGAAGGCAGGATTATCCGGCCTGGGGAGGAAAAACCGCCCCAGTTCAGATTTTCTGGGAGAAAATCCGACCGGACTCCGAGCGACGCGCCTTGGCATGCTTTGCTCAAAAACTGGGGGCCGGATTATCCGGGCCATGCGACAGCCGGATTATCCGGTCTGGGGAAGAAAAACCACCCCAGTTCGGATTTTCCGGGAGAAAATCCGACCGGACTCCGAGCAACGCGCCTTGGCACCCTTTGAACAATGAGGTAGGCCGGATTATCCGGCCCTTGGTGGGGCAGATAATCCAGCCCCCCTCAAAGCTTCCTACACACTTAGCGCACATGAATAATCTCCACAGTATTGTTATCTAACACACAAAACATAGGAAAACATGAAATGTTTTTTCAATCTCCCCCTTTTTGGTGTTAAATGACAATACCAGGATTTGCAGGAAATAGTCACAAGACAACCAGCAATAAACATGGAAGAGACTCCCTCTCAATGTGTGCATATTAGAATTTTGCATTGGAATACAAATGCACACAAATAGGTTAATCTATTCCATAGACATATGAGCAACATAATCATACCACTGAGGTAGAAGGAAAGGCATCCTTGAAATAGCCTCAATTATTACCGAGATAACCAATATAAGCGCCTTCCTTGATAAAGATTTCTAGCATAATAGGATATGAATAGATGAATCCATAAGCATAATCCATGAGATGAATCCATGAGATAAATCTAGACAACCACTGACATAGAGTCTCAAACAAACCACAAAAACAAATTTAAAGTTCAACGCTAAATGGGCTTAAGCGAGAAAACGACGAATCGAAAAATGCAAGTGCTTATGCTCGACCCATGCAAATCCACAAATATCCTAATAGAACTACTTCTCCCCCTTTGGCATCGAGACACCAAAAAGGAAGGAGAGTGATGCTAGCGCCCCACGGGATCACTCGTAGTCCTCATCCTCGTCCTCGTCCTTGTCCTTGTCTTCATTCTCGTCCTCATCCTCATCTTCAAGCTCCTCGGTGTCACCATCCTCATCATCAGTAGTGGCCGCAGAGGGGAACAAGTGACGCTCTAGCTCTCCATAGTTCAACCTGGAGGAAGAGTTCCACCGAGCGTATGGTGTGGGAGGTGTAGGAGCCGGAGGGTCACCAGAAGCACCGGACACATGGTGAAGGATGATCTGCTGGGAGTGAGCAAACTCATGGCGCTGCTTGTATGCCTCGTACTGACCCTTGCGCGTGTCCACTCCCATGCAAAGTATGTGACGCTGGAACCAGTTCAGCTGCTTGATCTCACGGGCAACGGGAGGCACTAGGGGTCTTCGAGCATCCGTCATGAGACCCTCAGGAGCAGAGGAGGGGTGAGAGGTCTTCCGAACCTTGGTGTAGATCTTCTTGGCCTTATGCATAGAATCAATGTTGAACTCCTCAGAAGGAAGCAGGTGCCATATGAGCATCATAATGTAGGGTGCATAGGGGATGGACAGACTGTTGAACATAACATCAGTCAATTCATGGTAGATGAAGTCCATGACAACCAGCCTGTACTGCACAGACTCGTCCTCGCACGAGGCAACCTCGTGAGAAAGTTGAAGGAGCTGGACAAGGTGACCACGGATGCTGTCATTGTTTCCCCCACTCGGAGTGATGGATTCACGGAAGAGGCCCACTAAGGCAGCATAGATAGGAGCAAGACCAGCCAGAGCTGCATCTTTGTTGGGCTTCAGCTGGGTGATGATGCGGTGGCCACTGGCTCTATCCCTACTACGTAAAGAGTATCCAAGAACCTTAGCAAACACATGAAAATCAGCAGACATAGGCCTGTCATGAGTCATCCACTTCATAGTGCGACGCTCATCTCCACAAATAACCAAGTGGAAAAGAACTGCTTCACCACCTCAGAGTCATAAGAGCACTGGAGAGACATGAGATGGTGCAGCCCCATCCTCTCAGCCACAAACTTTGCATCCACAAGGTGGGCCTTCTCCAAATCCTCAGCAAGGACCAGTGGGTGCATAGGCCTAATGTTCAGCCTGGCATACACATCTTCATAGATACCTTTCTGTTCAGCACACCAAAAACAAGCATCCCCCAGCTCATCATCACGAGGCAGCTCAGCAAACAAGTCACGGTGACAGATGGAGGAATAGGTGACTGCATCCAAAGTCCTGTAGTTGATCTTGGGCTCCTTGCCCTTTCTTTTGGACACCCCCTTCCTAGTCCTCTTTGCTTGTTCAGCCATGCGTTTCTCTTCGTTCTTTCTTCTCCTCAACTCAACTTCGTCCACTAAGTTACCCTGTCCGTTGTCTCGAAAGTATTTACCGCGAGGGCGGCGCTTGTAGGTCTTGGGAACACCGGAACCACCTGTGAGGAGAACAAGGGCGATAGCATGGGGATAAGCATACACACAAGTCCAGGAGAGAGCATGGAAAATCTATGCGAAAACACATCCTTCTAGACAACGTTCCAGCCAACAAGTAACACATCTAGCCAAAGATGGGGAGATAGGGAGTTACCCTCACTCATTGGAGGAAGAACACGGAGGAGAAGGTACCCGGACGCGTGGAGAAGAAGATCCGGGGAGGCCCGGAAAATCCGGTGGCCGGAGAGGCTCCGGGGAGGGTGGGGGACGGCAGGCGGCGGCTGAGGAGGAGGAGAGGGTTGGGGGAGAAAGCTGCTCGTTATGGGCCCTTCCCCCTGATCCCTTCCCTTTAAGACGAAATCCGCCAGGGCCGGATCATCCGACCTACACTTGGGCTGGAATATCTAGCCACAAATCTGAAATTCTGTTGTACACAGATTTAGGCCCGCGCGTCCCCAAACAACACCCCCACAAGGTGTAAAAGGGACTTTTGTGCAAGAATAGATGGCTTAGGGGTAGGGAAAGGCTTAGGATTAAGAGAACCAAACTGAGATGGTACTAGGCACTCAAAACTGCAAGATCCAAATCAAATAAAAGCCAAGATTGAGTGTGATTCCCATAAGAACATGAGAGAGCAAAAACAGCCAAAAAGATCCAATTCTCCTCAAGGGAGAGGGTGGTGGCCCAATCCACCTTATTGGAGTGAATGGTGTGACACCGCGAAGATATATCTTGGGTTCACGACCAATACTCATCAATAAGCTCACATATCACAAAATGATATTAAGAGAAATGATTTATCTTGCTTTTGGCATTATGGGGGGAGGGTTAGCCCAATGAGTTAGGACCACACTCCCCTATATCCATGCCCACACCTAGACCAAAACAGGACTGAGATGTGCGAGTGAGTGCATGGGTACCCAAGACAAACTCCTGGAATCAATGATATTTAGCTCATTCCTCAAGTAGCAGAATCTTGCTTCATCAAGTGGCTTCGTAAAAATGTCCGCAAGTTGGTTCTTCATGCTCACAAAATATAGATCAATATCGCCTCGAGCAACATGGTCTCGAATAAAATGATTCCGAATCTCAATATGCTTTGTCCTTGTATGATGTACCGGATTGTACGCAATTTTAATTGCACTTTCATTATCACATAAAAGAGGCACTCTGTCACAATGGACACCGTATTCCTTTAAAGTTTGCCTCATCCACAATAACTGAGTGCAAGCGCTGGCAGCAGCAACATATTCAGCTTCAGCGGTGGAGAGAGATATACAATTCTGCTTTTTAGATGACCAACACACAAGAGATCTTCCCAAAAATTGATAAGCTCCAGAAGTGGATTTCCGATCATCCTTATCACCAGCCCAATCTGAATCAGTGTAACCACATAGAGAGAAATTGAAGCCCTTGGGATACTAGAGACCAAAGTTAGGGGAATGAACCAAATATCAAAAGATCCTCTTGACCGCCACTAAGTGGCTTTCTTTAGGAGCTGCTTGATACCTTGCACACACTCCCACACTCAACACGATATCGGGTCTAGATGCGCAGAAGTAAAGAAGAGAGCCGATCATGGACCGGTATACCTTTTGGTCTACATCTTTACCATGTGGGTTGAGTTCAAGATGACATTTTGTTTGCATCGGAGTGGCGACACCATTAAGATCCGTCATCTTGAATCTCTTGAGCATGTCTTGGATGTACTTTGCTTGATTAATGGAGGTTCCTTCTCTAAGTTGATTGATCTCGAATCCAAGAAAGAACCGTAATTCCCCCATCATAGACATCTCAAACCTGTCAGTCATAAGCTTTGAAAATTCATCATTAAAAGCTTTATTAGTAGAACCAAAGATGATATCATCTACATATAGTTGGCATACGAAGAGCTCCCCCTTAACCTTCTTAGTAGAAAGAGTGGGATCGATTTTCCCAACTTCGAAGCCACAGTCTAACAAAAGCTCTTTAAGGTGCTCATACCACGCACGTGGGGCTTGTTTAAGGCCATAGAGTGCCTTATCGAGTTTGTAGACATGGTTCGGAAAGTTAGGATCCTCAAAGCCCGGGGGATGCTTTACATATCCCAACTCATGTAGAGGACCATTAAGGAAAGCACTCTTGACGTCGATTTGCTGCAACTTAAAATTGTTATGGGCAGCATAAGCAAGAAGGATACAGATGGACTCAAGGCGAGCCACTAGAGCATAGGTCTCGCCGAAGTCAATGCCCTCAACTTGAGAGTAACCTTGTGCCACAAGTCTTGCCTTGTTCCTCACAACAATGCCATTCTCATCTTGCTTGTTTTTAAATATCCATTTGGTGCCGATAACACTACGGCAATCTTTGGGTTCCTCCACGAGTTTCCAGACTTTGTTGCGCTCGAAATTATTCAATTCTTCATGCATAGCAACAACCCAGTCTAGATCTTCAAGAGCTTCAAAGACTTTCTTGGGTTCCACCATTGAGATATGAGTTTGATGCTCACCAAAACTGTCCAATTCCCTTCTTGTAGAAACCCTTCGTCGAAGATCACCAACAACCTTGTCGAGGGTGTGACCCCTTAACTCAAGGTTCTGATCAGCCCGAGCCTTGCGACGAAGTTCAATAAGTTTGTTGTCTCTTGGTGGAGTAGTTTCATCACTTGAATCTTCATTGGAATCATTTGCTCGACCTTGACTAGGAACTGGGATAACAACAGAAGGTGGTGATGAAGCGTGCCCTTGAGGTGAGTCAGTAGCAGTAACATGAGGCTGCTGAACAAGTGAGTCAGGGCCAGATAATCTGGTCGATGGAGGGGCTAGATAATCCGGCATGGGAGTACTTGTAGCAGTTTCATCAGGATGCCTGGGGCTTGCTTGAACTGGCGAGGGGCCGGATAATCTGGGGCTGGCCAGAAAATCTGGCCTGGAGCTTGCATCTATATCTACACCACCAGGAGCAATATGGTCAGCAGGAGCGGGTGGCCGGTTAATCCAGTGTCCAGCAGATAATCCGGCCTGGAGCTCTCTAGAACAACTTGACCTTCAGCAGTTGATGGAGATGGTGCAGAAGTTGCTCCCGTGGTGGGAACATGTTGGGTATGTGTAGATGAGGGCTCCTCATGAGTAGAGCATTGTCCTTCCCGATCTGCCACAAGGGGTTCTTCAATGGCGCGGAAAAATCCCACGCCCATTCTTCTTATGGCATCTTGGGGTATTTCAACATCTGCATCACAAACACCAACTTGCTCCGCACGGGAACCGTCATTTTCCTCGAACACCACACTACAAGATTCTAGAACAGTTCCGGAGAGCTTATTGTAGACTCTATAAGTGTGGGATTTGGCACCATAACCAACAAAAATACCTTCTAGAGCCTTAGATTCAAACTTAGATAAACGAACTCCCTTGATGAGAAAGAAACACATACACCCGAATACCCAAAAGTATGAGATGTTTAGCTTGTTACCAGTAAGTATTTCATACAGAGTCTTGTCCAAGATCTTACGGAGGTATAACCGGTTGGATGAGTGACAAGCGGTAGAGATTGCTTCAGCCTAGAAGTTATATGGAGATTTGAATTCGGCTAGCATTGATCTTGCCATATCCATTAAAGTCCGATTCTTCCTCTCGGCTACACCATTTTGTTGAGGGATGTACGCAGCGGAATATTGATGTCTTATCCCCTCTTCACTTAGGAACTCATTTAAGGTGTAGTTCTTGAACTCAGAGTCGTTATCACTTCTTATAGCCAGATGGGGACGTTGTGTTGACGTTGAACCTCGTTGGCAAAGTCTATGACCGTTTGTGTAGTTTCACTCTTCAACTTGAAGAAATAAACCCAAGTGTATCTTGAGTAATCATCAATAATCACTAGACAATACTTCTTCCCACCGAGGCTTGTGTGAGATGGAGGTCCGAATAGGTCCACATGAAGGAGCTCTAAGATCCTTTTTGACGAGATAATAGTTTTCCTTCGATGAGGACAGTCATGCATTTTCCCTTCAACACATGCCCTGCAAACACGATCTTTGGCAAAGGAGACATTTTCTTTTAGTCCAAGGATGTGGCCACCCTTGTGGAGACTTTGCAAAGTTCTCATATTGATGTGGGCTAGTCGGTGATGCCATAGCCAACCCGCGTCAGCCTTTCCGAAAAGACACATCGGGCCTGTAGTGGTTTTCCCCGAAAAGTCCACCACGTACAGGTCATTTTCGACATATCCCACGAAAGCGACTTTTAGAGACTTGATCCAAAAGAGTACCACCAAATCAGCATCAATATAAACTGCAAAGCCCATCTTACCAAGGGCGCGAACTGAAAGTAAGTTGTACTCGAGGGTCTCAACAAGCATGACGTCCACGAGAGAGATATCGTGAGCCACCACAACTTTGCCGAGACCCAATACCTCAGATTTTGACTTGTCACCATAGGAGACGGTTATATGATCATGGTTTGGCCGCATCTCCATGATGATCTCCTTGCTTCTGGTCATATGACTCGTGCAACCACTATCAAGTACCCATTTCGAACCACCGGAAGCATAGCCCTGCAAGAAAATTACTTCTTGGTTTTAGGTACCCATTTTTCAATGGGTCCTCTCATGTTAGTGACAAGGGTCTTGGGGACCCAAATAGACCAAGGAATGTAACAATCATAAGGGCCTACATAACTAGCATAAACATCACCATAATAATCGCAATATAATTCAAAGTTAGGATTGTTGACCCCTGCAAAACCATCATAATTAGTCTTGTCATTGGTAATGTTGCTAGTCTTTGGTTGAGCAGTCTTGATCTTCTTCTTGGTTTTCTTGCTCTTTGTCTTGGGAATGTAACCAAGACCTTCTTTTCTATTGTTTGTCCTTTGCTTGCTCAGTATCTCATCAATAACCTCTTTACCTTTATGTTGAGAACCTCTTGCAAGGTCTTCTTTTCCATAGGATGAAGTGGAGGTACTTGGCACATCATACCGTTTGAATTGAGTTTGGAGCTGGTCATGAGACTCATTTAAAGTAGAATGATCACTCTTCAATGCCTTGTGAGCACTTTCAAGATTATTAAACTTCTCCAAAAGTCTAGCATGAACAGCCCCAAATTCAATCTTTTCTTTCTTTAGTTTCTTTACCTTGGCAAGAGCATGGTCACGTTATTTGATGAGCTGAGCCACAGCTTCTTCTTGTGACTCCTCAATGGATTCGACTCTCTCTTCCAAAGATACTCAAGCTTCCTCTTATTCTTCCAAGGCATTCTTTAAAGAAGCTATCTCCAAGGCATCTTCTCTTTCAATTCTACCCTTTTCTTCAAGAAGATCTTCGGCTTGAGCAAGTTGACTCATAAGAGCATCAACATGGAGTTTGTGCTCACCTTGTAGGTTAGTGAAAATGGAGGGACGCACGCGGGGAGGCGCTGCAGTGAGCGGCCTGGGAGCGCGGCCCCGCAGCGGTGGTGTCGTAGAGGCAACGCGGGCCGCGGCGCGCGGAGGAGCAGCGGATGGCAGGCGACGCGGCGGTGCTCTCACATGGGAGGCGCCGCAGGGGCGCGGGGAAGTGGGAACCGGAGGCGGGGGATGCGGGTGCGCGCGTGGCAGCCGGCCATGGCGGTGCAGGCGAGCTGCGGCTCGAAGCGGATCGGGCGCAGCAGCGACGGGCGGGCGCTTGCACAGGGCGAGACGAAGGGGCGACGCTGCAAGGGAGGGCGCTACGGGCGGCAGCGCGAGAGGGAGCTCGACGGAGAAGCGGCCAAAGCGCGGAGGAAGAGGTCGTGCCGAACGGACGCGAGGGACGGGGAGGCCCGGCGGGGCGTGGCCACGCGATGGTTACCGGCGCGAGCGGGGAGCTTGCGGAAGGAGGCACACGAGCTGGTGGCCGAGCTTACTCGACCGCGGGGAGACGCCGCGAGGCGCTGCAGTGCACACGAGCACAAACGTACGTGTGCAGGGAGGCGCGGTAGATGCAAAGGGTGCGCTTGGTGGAGTGCGTACGGACACGGTTCGGATGCCGCCGGCGACCCGCAGCACGCACGGGAGCGGGCGGAGACGACGAGGTTGATGACGGCACGGACGGACCGTGGAAGCCTGCAACGGCGGCTCGGGAGGAGCGCGAAAGAGGAGGTCGCCGCGGATGGCACCGCAACAGACGCGGACAGGGGGAGCTTTCTTAGCTCGCCGAAGAGGTCGAACGCGGGCGCGCTAGCATGCAGCGCTGCTGAGGTTGAACACGGGCGCAGCCGGGTGACGCGGGAAACGACAACACGGACGGGAAGGCCGATGACGGCGAGGTGGCCGCGATGAGCCCCCGAGCAACTCGGCGAGGGGGCCGCGGCGAGCCCCTGGGCGACTCGGCGAGGTGAAGGTGATGGTGGCGTGGTGGCGACGATGAACCTCCGCGGAACTTGACAGAGCAGAGTCAGTGACGACGGCGCGGAGGCGGCGAGCCCCCGGGCAACTTGAAACGGTGTCGATGCCGACGACGATGATGAAGAAAATTGGTCCCGTGCAGAACGGAACTCCAGCCGAAGCTAGACTTAGCCCCATGGTGGGCGCCAACTGTCGTTGTATTGGGAACGGCAGTACCTGAAGAGGTTAGATAGAGGTGTGGGGACTAGCAGGGAAGCTATCGACCGTGTCCGCGGGCGGGATTGGATACAAGCAAACGTAGCTGGACGCAGGAAGTACCCAGGTTCGGAGCCCTCGTGATGAGGTAAAGCTCCTACTCCTGCCGGATCTGACTATGTGGGATATACGAGCTACAAGTGCTCCTCGAGCTGTATTCTCTAGCTACTGCCTTAAATGCAATGAGACCAACTTATATGTATGTGTGTGTCTCTGTGAGAGAGTGAACTAGCTACCAGGGAGTGAGCTAGTGATCGATCGATGGTTGAATATGTGAGCGTGTGTCCCTGTGAGAAGGAGGCCCTCCCTTGGTGCCTTATATTGAGGCCCAAGGGACAAAGGTGGGACCCACTGCCTAACTAGTACTATTGCCTATGTCATCTTAGTGTGGTACAATATGTCATGCATAGTGTATACTATTTGGCATGTCATCTGATAAAGTAGCATGGGCTCGGTCTTGTCAGTCTTCTCTTTGTCCGGTACTCGTCCTTCCTTGCTTCTCGTACGTGGGCACTGGTACCTAGTCCGATCGGAGCTGCAGCATATCGGTCCGCCTAGGGGAAGTCAACCGGCCAGGAGAGAACGGCCGCCAGGGGGCCAGTCGATCGATCCTAGGAGGGAGCGCTACACGCCAGGGAAGGGATCCGGCTAGCTGGGGGCTCTCAGCCAGGCGAGGCGGAGCTGGCCCATCCAGACCAGCAACGCGGAGGAGGCCCAGCCGGGCGAGAGAGCCAACGGGCCAGGCGGAAGGGGGCCCAGCCGGGGAGCTCACCCGGGGAGAGGCAAAGCGGCCCATCCGGGGGCAAGGTGCGGCCCAGCCGGATGGGGAGACAGGAGGCCCGGCCGGGGGAGCCAAGGAGCTGGCCCAGGCAGGATGACAGGCGCGGTGAGGAGCGGGCCGGCTGGGGCGGCCCAACCGGGAGGATAGCGCCCAGCCGGAAATGGCACTGCAGGCCGGCTGGGGGCTTCTAGTCGGCCCAAGGGGCCCGGAATTGCTGTTTTCTTTATTCTTTTATCTGTTTTTGTCTTTTTTAACTGTCTTGAGTGCTTCTTTGGGGTACCCGAGGATAATCCCCCCGACACTTGCCATTAGGCAAGTAGCGTTGTTGTTGATGACGTTCTCGTTTGGTGAGTCGAAGAGAGATGATGGAGTCGATGTGGTGGCTATAGCAGCCACCTCGTGAGAACTATCTTCATCCTCTTCATCTTCACTTGCATAGGAGTATTCTTCTTGTGCCACTAAGACAATCTTGGGTTGCTTCTTATAGGGGCCATTCTTCTTAATAGATGGCTTCTTCTTAGGTGCTTTGGATTTTTCTTTAAGAATGAGCCTGCCACCATTGTCTTCTCTATTTTGATACGGACACTCGGCTACAAAGTGCAGCCTATCTCCACAGTTGTAGCAAGTTCTCGGTTTTGGGCCACTTTCTCTTCTTCCATTTGACCCGTTCTTGCGCTCGAGATCCGACTTGGCTTTGGCAGGATCCTTCCAAAAGTTCCTTGCATAAAACGCCATGTACTCACCATGAGCACGTTTGACTTCATGGGGGCAGTCCATGGAGGCCCCCTCAAATACTCTTTCATCCTCCTCTTGCTCAACAACATTGGCTTTTAGAGCAACATTGACACCCTTATGCATTCCAATGGCCCGAGCACGGGCATCTTCAGCATTCTTTACTGCCACTTTGAATGAAGCCATTTCTTGCATGACCTCATTGGATGTCATTTGATGGTAGTTATGTCTACCTCGTAGGCTCTTCAAATCCGTTGGCTTGAAAGGCATTAAGGCACTCACATGTTTCCTTTTTATCCATGCATCATCAATGTGAGTGGCTCCATTCTTTCTAAATGTTGTTGCGATGCCCTTGAGTCTTCTATACATGTCTTCATGGTTTTCACCATCCAACATGTTGAATCCCTCAGCTTCATTACTAAGGGCATCATACCTATGCCTTCTCATGCTTTCATTCCCAACAAAGAGATCCGTAAGAGCATCCCAAGCTTCTTTAGCTGTGTTGAGATGTTCAATGTGTGGCATGTCCTTGGGACCCACACCAAGCTGTATCATGTGGAGAGCAGTGGCATTCAATTGGCTGTCCACAACTTCTCTTCTTGTCAGGTTGGTTTGATCTCCAATATGAATACCCTCTTCAATAATCCTCCAAAGTTCAATAGAGGAGCTGCAAACATGAGACTTCATTAAGAATTGCCATTGACTGAAAGAGGATGCAGTGAGCTTGGGTGGATCACCCCTATTGTTTATATGAAGATGAGGGATAGGTGGGTCAGGGGAATATACATGACGAACCTCACTATATTCCTCCTTACCACTTCCCTTTTTGGAGGTGGAACCATTAAGTTTTTCACCCTCTGCATCATCATCCTTGGATCCGGTGTTACCCTTTTCCTTAGATGATGGTGTGGTTGCCTCAGAGGAGGATGGAGATGGGGCTATGGATGATGTGAGGCGAGTAATCATTTGATTCATCTCCTCCATCTTGGCCTCAAAGGATTTCAACAAGGTTGTTTCCAACGTCTTGAGATCATCCATTGTGACCTTATCCACAGCCTCACTCCCATCACCCTTGGTACCCATACTACTCTTAGGCGGTTAAGCCCGAATTAAGAGCCGGGGCTCTGATACCAATTGAAATGGATCGTATGGGCACCTAGAGGGGGGGTGAATAGGTGTTACTTCAAATTTTAATACTTTTTCAATTTTAGGCTTAGCACAAAGGGTAATTTCTATAGATAAACTATTAGGTGGAATTTCCCTATATGCAAACCTATCTACTAGCGAGTAAAGAGCGAGTGGAAGAGGAACAGGTAAACCGTAGTGAAGCACGTGGAGACACATGATTTGTTTGACCGTAGTTCCTTCCTTGTTAAGGGAAGTACGTCTGCGTTGGAGGGGTGGGCGGTACAAAGACCACCACGCCACAATAGGCATCACCCTGTTCTCCGATGGATCCCGCCACCAAAGGCCTGATCCACCTTTCCACTATAGGGACCCTTCGAGGCGGGTACCGGCGCCTTTACACAACTACCGGGGCACAACTCCACAATCAACTTGGAGGCTCCCGAAATGACAACAAGCTGCCACAAGAACAAAGTTATCAAATACAACGAACAAGATCTAGATATTGACAAGAATACTAGATCAGGGATTTCTCCAAGTGAATGGAGAGGAGTTGGTGCGCTTGATTCGTGATGATGATGATGATCCTCTCCTCCTTCAATTCCCCCAAAGATCAAAGCCTTCGGGTGGTTGAAGTGGGAGATCGAGAATGGGAGCTCTTGCACAATGTCTGGACAATTTCGAATGAATCAAGAGTTCTGAATGTTGGGGAAGAAGGGGTATTTATAACCCCTTCCAAAACCAGCCGTTTGAGACTTTGGGGGCCAGATTATCCGGCCTAGGGAAAAGTCCGCCCCAGACTCGGAATATCCGGCAGATAGTCCGCCCCCCTTATCATAGTGTCGCGCCGAGCTTGCCCTTGATCATCTTCTGGGGGCCGGATAATCCGGCCCCATGTGAAGGCCGGATTATCTGGCCTGGGGAGGAAAAACCGCCCTAGTTCGGATTTTCCGAGAGAAAATCCGACCGGACTCCGAGCGACATGCCTTGGCATGCTTTGCTCAAAAACTGGGGGGCGGATTATCCGGCCCATGCGACAGCCGGATTATCCGACCTGGGGAAGAAAAACCGCCCCAGTTCAGATTTTCTGGGAGAAAATCCGACCGGACTCCGAGCGATGTGCCTTGGCACCCTTTGAATAATGAGGTAGGCTGGATTATCCGGCCCTTGGTGGGGCGTGTAACATCCCATTTTTCTACATCCATGTTTGTTGAGGGTTGGGAAGCTAGAAAGTAGGGGGAAGTAAAACTTTTGTACTTGTGTGCTTATATGCCTAGCTTATTTAGAATTCTTTGATCACTTGTTGTTTTAGTAATCATGTTTGCTAGTTTACATGCTTGTGTGACCACCAAGGGTTCACCCACCCATAAATTGGCTAAGTCTGGGAAAGCTAATTCTCCTCCAACTTTGGAGGCATGGTTTGAGTAAATCCTTCACCTTCCCTACCATGCAAGAGTACCAAGTGGTACTAGGCTACTAGTACCTGTGAACCACCCCTTAGTCTTGGTAAAACCCCTAGCCCTAGCCTCTTGCATGTAGGTGCTTTCCTCTCTAGTGATCACTTCAGGAATGACACCCTTATTTTTATTCCAAGTTTGGTTGGCCCTTGTGAGCATCTGGCTCTGATCCAAGGATCAACCATGGCCTAAGCTTGATCACCAAGTCACCCTCTACCACCCTGAACCCTTCCCTCTGCCATTTGAGGCCCTAATCGGAAATGGTAAGTCCCCAAAGTGGCCACCTCACTAACACTAACCTAGATCACCCCAAAACCCCTCCCTCTTCCCTGCTCGTGCCACTCTCTCTCCCTGGCCTTGGCATGCTGCTGCACCACCCCAACTACCACCGTGCATCACCCAAAGCCCGCACGCACGCTCGAACACACTACAAAGAGGAGGGACATGAGAGATCAGGCAAGATATTGCCCACCTTGAGAACTAGCAGCCCTTCCCTCTCTCATGTCCCATCTGGGCCCACCACGGACAGCTCCTCTCCCCAGGCGCTCCCTCCACCCTTACCCCTCTCTCTCCCGCACGTGCAGCCACCCCCAACCCACGGCGTCCACCTCAGACGACTACCCCCAGTCTCGTTCCCTATTCTCTCTCTCTCTCGGTGAAAAACCGCGCAGTGGACAGAGGAGAACCCCTCCACCCTACTGCTCCCTACCCCTCCTACTCCCCCAGGCCCTAGCCGCGCGGACAGCACGCTGCCGCTCCGTGCTGTCCCATCGAACAGACTCCCTGCACCGTGCACCGGCCGCCCCTTCTCACTGTCTAGTAGGCCCAGCCAGCCCCCCGGGGTAAGACCGTCCCCAGGACACCTTCATGGCGCCGCCACCGTCCCTCCTGGCCAATCCCCAGCTCCCAGCGCGACCCCCACCACCTCGCCGTGCACCCAGTGCACCACCTCTGGCCCTGCCCCTTTAAAAGCTCTCCCACCTCTCACACGCTCCTCCCGCTCCTCATTTCCACCCTAGAGCTCCCCAGCACCACTCCAGAGCGGAGGCAGAGCCTCTAGCTCTCTCCCCCTCTCTCTGTCGTTCCACCCCTCCTCGGTGCCGACGACGAACGGGAAGGTTCTCCCCTCACCGCTCTACCTCTCCTCCATGCACCCCTCCCACTGCACTCCTCTCCCTAAACCGGCCCTAATCCCCCTCTCCTCTGGCTTTTCTTGTCGGCAGGCACGCCGGAGCTGCGTGGAGGCCGACGGTCCCGAGCCGTGCAGCTGCTGTCGCGATGCATCCAGACGATCGGAGCCGCCGTGTTGTACCTCTTTCGACGACCCTCCTTCGACTGCTTCGAACCACACCGTCGCCGACCCCTCTCCACCCCTAGGTGAGCCACCCCGAGCCCCGCCCGTGCCAGCTAGGGTTAGCTCGCCGGAGTTCTCAATCCGGGAAGAAGACGCGCTGCGGGCCATCGATCTGGCTTTTAATCCAACGGCAAGCATCGCCAGATACCCCTTCGTCTCGTTGTGCCTATGACATGCGGGCCTCGCTGCGGGTTTTAAATCCCCAGCACCCTGCACAGGCCACCGTGTACGTGGGTCGGCCCAGCTCCGTAGTGGGCCGCGACCCAGCCTCTGCACTGCCCCTTTTCTTTTCTTTTTAGGACATTTTAATTTCTAGAAACTTGTTATGTAGCTTTAATTCCACCAATTAAAATATGTGTAGTGTTCTAGCATGATCCAATTTTGTAGAGTAGCCCTGGTAATTCCCTAGTGCATGTCCTTGGTAGCTAGTCCAATGCTTGTCTGTATCTTTACTAAGAATTTACGTGGTAAATAGTGTCTGTTTAGAGTAATAAATGAATAGTTTCACTTTTAGAACTCAGAAAAATGTGAAAACAGTGGGGTTAACTTGGTTCTCTCTGTAGCTACTCACATATGTATTTTGTGGTCACCTTTCACCAACTTGTATTGGTCAAAATAACTGCTTAAGGGATAATCTAGTCCTAACCACAAAAATCACCATTTAAGTTTGATGAAACCTTTTTGATTGTTTTCAATGGCCTAGTATTGCTAGAGTCAGTAGCTACTACTATGTGGTTGGATTGGTTCAGTTGTGTAATTGTTCTGTACTGATTTCATTGTTTGTACCTTGGGTGATGCTTGGTATAGTGGTTTGCTTATAATTTCCCTTTTCGGCGATTGATACGAACGAGGACGAATTTGGGGAAGGTAATTGGGAGGATTTTGAAGAAGAGGACCAGGAACAAGCTTCCAACCAAGGCAAGCAACCTACAAGTGCATGAGACTTGTCCCATCCTTATTTCCATGCACCTTGTTTTACTTATATTACTATTGCATTTTTTTTACTCGTTATATTATTATCATGGTATTAGTTTGGCGCCACCAAACTTATGCCTATGGTACTGTCTAAGTACTCCCACTTGGACCTCCTACTCCTATCCTAGTAGCTCAGGTGGTCTAATATACCACAACCCCTTGGAAACCCCGATTTAGCCCAAAAAAACTCTAGGTTGGGAACCCGAAGGCATCCCTGGTTTTAAAAAGTTTTTGACAGAAAACCTAGGCAAGTGGGACTTGTCGATGAGTCTTCTAAATAGTTTTGGTATTCATGCCATTGGTGGAGGCACCAAAATCGAAGATGGAGGAAAAACTGTTTTCAAAAATGCACTGGTTCTATGTAGTTTTGCCCGAACAACTACCCCATGCAACCACACTACTCCTATAAGGGAAGGGGCTTGACCCGAAAGTGGTTCTCTCTGATACCGGTGCCTCGCAACTACTACAGGGGATCAGGGATCCCTGGAGGGTGGGCCTTTTCCGCTAAAGGTGGGACCTGGGGAAGGAACGTAGGGTCGGCAGGCCTCCACGTGTTACTATGGGCCCTTCATTGAAAGTGCACACTCTCGAGGAGTGGAAAAAGTGCTCCGGTTTGATGAGGACATCCATACTATTCCACTATCTCCTACTCCTATTCACAATGAAGATGTTGCTGCAAAGAACAAGTCCAATGAAATCAGGATTGGACCCATTACAAGAGCTCGTGCAAAGCTGATTGAGCAACAGGTGAATTCACTCTTAATTGAACCTGATGTTTTACTTAATAAGAACTTTATACTACCTAAGTCTATGCATCTTTGTATGATCAGGTTTATTGATAACACAAGCGTTGCGCGAGGAGGAGGAGAGTTGCAGCAAGAAGGACAAGCGCTGATTTCCAATATCAACAAGTGCGCGAGGGAGGAGCGGGAGGCATGCACACTAGGACGCAATGAGGAAATCACGTATGAGCAAGAGCGAGAGATGGCGCACCAAGAATTACATGTTTGAGGTGTTCCATGACATTTGTACTGCGTGCCAATAAGGCCGAACCCATATATGGGTCGGTATGTATCAGTTTGAGTCGAACCGAGTCAGTTTGGGCCAAGTTATGGCTGTTTTTAGGCCCGTTTAGAGGGGAGGACGCCCCAGCCCTCATATAAACCTCCGTAGCCGTCACAAGTTAGGTTTTAGACCACGTTAAAATATTTTGGAGTTGTTTCTTTCATAGAACCTCTGGAATTACCCTGTGTTCGAATCTGCCAACTATAATTGAGTGTGATCTGTTGTTCCATTGGGAATTAGTAGATTGCATACTACCGTTCATGGTCACGGCTACGTGCGTAAGAGTGTGGTGTTGTGAATATCCTACAAGGTTTGAGATCTGTTGCACTGGCATCAGGGATCGAGCGGGAGAGATCATAGCTACGCACTAGTTATCTATCATCCACCATCACCATCGACAAGAGCTTGCTGAGAAGATCGGGCCACCCCATATCACGGTTGGTCCTCACCCGACGTCCCGGTTTTGAGGGGAATAACACCCATAGGGTAGGTGTTGGTGTTAAGAGGGGATTATCCTGAAGGTCTTGTCCGGTTATCCGAAAACTGCATATTGATGTATGACGATCCGTGACAGTTCACGGCGGATGTATCGGATCTTGTGGGTAAAGTGTACAGCCTCTGCAGAGCGTGAATCTATTCGAATAGCCGTGTCCGCGGTTGGAAAGGTTGCTGCGTAGCATTGCTAGTTTTTGGTTTATAAAAAGGTTTTATAAAAAGGGATTCGACCATGGGATGGTCGAAGGGCAAGGACGATGGGCCATGGGATGGTCGGACCTAGTTGAAGTAGTGGTCATGGGATGACCATAGTAGAAGTGGACAACAGGGTTGATCCCAGCCTAGTATTTTCAAGTTTTACTAACTATTTTCATCCTAAAAAGGCTTTTGGCAAACAATAAGTGGTAGGGTTGAGAATACACTTCTAAGAGATTTTGCTCAAATAGCCTCTTTGGAGCCTTCCTATCCACAGCCATATTGCATACTCTTTGTACTTCCTTGTATGGTGGTTTGCGAGTACATTCAAAGTACTGACTGGCTGTTCCCTGGCTATCAACTTGGTCAGACTATGAGCAGGATGAAGAGGACAATGGAGGGTACGATGATGACTTCGCGAACTAGGGCGTTCCTTCGAGTAAGGCACCTGTTGGGCTATGGCTTGACTCGGATCCTCCGCATTAAATAGTACCGCTGCTATTATCTATTTGTGCCCATGGAGGCAAGGTTGGAAGACTATTATTGTAAGACTTATTGTATCGTATTGTAATGGATGTGTGTACTTTGATATCATGTCGGTTATGCTCCATGATGCACTGATCATGGGATCGTGGTGGTTGGCATAATTTGGTAATCCCGGGTGAAAATCCGGGGTGGCCACAGACTTGGTATCAGAGCCATCCTAACCTTAGGAGCCCCTAGTTAGCTTGGACGTTATACCCGGACCCCAAAAACTATTTTCTTTATAAAGGAAGGAGTTTGATATTTGCAAAAATATTGCTTATGCCTCTTCCCCTCTATTTCAAAAACAACTTGCATTAAATTACATTTCTGCATTTCTAAAATTTTGCACCCTGATCACTAACTTAAACTTAACTAAAATTTTGTAGATGGTAGTGGTGTTCAACATGTATCATGAAGTAGGACTAGACTTGCCCCTCCAGTTGTTTGAGGTTGAGCTGAGGGACTTGGCCAAACATGTGGGTCGTCCCACACCGGAGATCCAAGGCGCTTTCATTCCCAGGATGGTTGAAGGAGAGAAGAACTAGTTGGTTGTCTGCACCATGAGAGGTGGTGTAGTACATCCCTTCTCAGAGGAGCTGAAGGTAGAGGTGCTGGAAAAGGATTGAGGCGATGGTGTGCTTCGTGTGGCTCAAGAGGCCCTAGCACGCCTCGCCTATCACCACCGTGAGCAGCTTGAGGGAACCAAGTTCTACCATTTTGGGAGACGGCACCCTCGAGGTTATGCCGCTGTGACCCCGCAACACTATGACTTTGGTGAACATATCCAAAACATGGAGTATCTCCTGAAGAAGACCCAGGAATCTTTGGATGATGTACGCACTCGCCTGGACAACAAGACCGTGGAGTACCTCACCCTTGTTGAGAACTTGAGGATCGAGAAATTGGAGCACGCTCAGACCAAGCTGAACAAGCAGGCGGTTGTGGCAAGGAACAAGCGTCTCATGAAGACCACTAAGGAGCAGAAGGAACTCCTAGTGACCACGGAGGCCCGAATAGAAGCATTGGAGGAGGAATGCACCCAGCTCGAAAAGGACAACGATGACCTGCTGAATGAGACCGACAATGATGCCGCCTACAAGGAGGAATTTGACATGGAGCCACAGAGTGAACCTGAGGATGATGATCAGATAGGTGACGAAGAAGAGGATCCCGAAGAGCGCATTTTCGAGTCTGAGGAGGATGCTGAGGTCATCATTGAGGAAGACACCGCTGCACGCCACGACTCAGAGTAGGTTTCACGATTAGTCTACGAGAGCAAGTGAGGATATCGCCGTGTCCCCCTTTTGAGAGGCGATTTGCCTATTTCCTGCTTACTTGTATGGTTGAACTCGTAGTATTGTCTAGCATCGGGATGTGACGCATGAACTTGGTTATTTTGTGGTTATCTCTATGGTTGCCTAGCTCCTAAGCACCCGATCTCCTTATGCATGCTTGCTTGGTTAGATAATTCCTCCCTGTACCTTGTTGTTTGTGGTTGCAAACCACCCCATTGGTAACCCCTCCTAATCATACACCTTCAGGATGGTGCGCCCAAGCAGACCACCTCCACCACCAACCATGACGCAGCTCCTGCACATGTTCATGCAAGACTTCCAAGCCGCCAATGAGGAACGCCAAGCCAACATTGTCGCTCTCCAGCAGCTGGTGCAAGCCGCAGCTGGAAACGCCCCCGACCCCGAGGGCGAAGAGCAGAGATCCATACTTAGAGACTTTCAGAACACCAACCCACCTGTGTTCACCAAATGCACCAATCCCCTTGACGCCGATGACTGGCTCCGCACCATAGAGAACAAACTGGAAGTTGCCTGTGTAGGAGAGAATGAGAAAATCACCTTGGCCACTCATTTTCTCGCGGGACAAGCTAGGACTTGGTGGATTAGTGTCAAGGAGATTCTTCCCGCAGGACAAGCCATCACCTAGGAAGACTTCAAGGAAAGGTTCCGCAAGCGTCATATCCCACCTGGTCTAATCAAGATGATGAGGGATCAATTCCATGATCTGAAGCAAGGAGGAATGTCCGTTCTTCAATACTTAGAGAAGTACACTGATCTGGCCAGGTACGCGCCAGATGACACCAATACTGAAGAGAAGAAGGTGGATACCTTCATGAATGGACTCCATGATGAACTGAAGTGCCACCTGGTAGCCCAGGGATTCAAAGAACTGGATGCTCTCGTTGATGCCGCCATATTGGTAGAAAACAAGCGCAAGGGAGTGATTGAGAATCGCAAGCGCCGGATGATGCAACAGGGAGGACCCAGTGGACAGAGGTCACGAAGCATGCCACCCTCAATGCATGCACCCCCACCGCAGAGGACTCCGTCCTATGCTCCGCGCCCCAACAACCCCAATCATAACTACAACAACCCTCGCCCTGGAGGCGGGAACCCAAGACCCGCCCCAAGAGGTCTTGTCAACACAAATGCCTGCCCCAATACTACTGGATGCTTCAACTGTGGTCAAGTGGGGCACTTCTCCCGTGAATGCCCCGAAAGGAAGAAGGATAACGCACCTCGCCCTAATGCAGCCCGCCTAAATCAAGGTCACACCAAGGGAGCCCCAGCTAAGGGCGCCGCCCCAAGAAGCCTCCTAATGCTGCCAAAGGACATCTGAACCACATCACTGCTGAGGAAGCCCAGGAGTCCCTCGACATTGTTCTGGGTACGTTCCTTGTCAACTCCATCCCTACTACAGTACTATTTGACTCCAGGGCCTCGCATTCTTTTGTTACGGAGCCGTTTGTGGAAAGAAGTGGGATGGAACCTAGTCAGCTGAGCAGACTCATGCTAGTACAAATACCCGGTTTGACGTCCAAAACCCAATCCGTCTGCCGAGATATTCCCATAGTTATCCATGGTAAAACATTCACGGCTGACCTAATAGTTTTGGGAACTCAAGGTCTAGACGTGATCCTAGGAATGGATTGGATGACCAAGTACCATGGAATCATAGATTGTGTCAGAAAGTCCATATCCTTGACAAGTAGTGACGGAATACAAGTCGAGTATAAGGAAACTGTGCCCTCATCTCGAATCTATTGCCAGAAGAGTATAGCTGGACCTACTCTAGATCAAGTCCCCGTAGTCTGTGAATATCCGGATGTGTTCCCGGAGGAATTGCCCGGTATGCCCCCTGATAGGGATATCGAGTTCATCATAGAACAAGTCCCTGGAGCAGCCCCTATAGCTCAGAGGCCTTACCGTATGAACCCCGAAGAACTGGTCGAGTTGAAGAAATAGTTGGACGACCTGGAACGCAAGGGTCACATACAGCCGAGTGCCGCCCCTTGGGGATCACCCGTTCTCTTTGTGGATAAGAGAGATGGAACCACCCGGCTAGTGACCGACTATTAGAAGCTCAACGAAGTCACAATCAAAACAAGTATCCCTTACCAAAGATCAAAGGTCTGTTTTACCAGTTAAATGGAGCCCAAATCTTCTCCAAAATAGATCTCCGCACTAGATACCATCAACTCAAGATCAGAGAGTCAGATATTCCCAAGACCGCCTTTACCACCCGGTACGGTCTCTATGAATACACCGTTATGTCTTTCGGCTTAACCAACACCCCTGCCTATTTCATGAACCTCATGAATAAGGTATACATGCCCTATCTAGACAAGTTCGTCGTAGTGTTCATCGACGACATCCTCATATACTCCAAGAATGAAGCCGAGCATGAGAAGCACCTGAGGGTCGTACTAGGAACCCTCAGGGAACATCAATTGTATGCTAAGTTCAGCAAGTGCGAGTTTTGGTTAGAGGAAGTTGGATTCCTTGGCCACATCTTGTCTGCAGGAGGAATTTCAGTCGACCCCACCAAAATTAAGTTGGTTATAGAATGGAAACCCCCACAAACCCCTCGGAAATCCGAAGCATTCTGGGTTTAGCCGGATACTACCGTAAATTTGTGGAAGGTTTCTCAAGTATCGCGAGGCCAATGACGCAACTACTAAAGAAGGATAAGAAGTTCGAGTGGACCGAGAAGTGTGAAGAGAGTTTTCAGGAACTCAAGAAGAGACTAGTGTCTGCCCTTGTCCTGACCATGCCAGATATCACCAAAAACTTTGAAGTTTACTACGACGCCTCCAAGTTAGGACTCGGGAGTGTGCTTATGCAGAAAGGCAAGGTCATCGCCTATCTATCCAGACAGCTAAAGCCACATGAGATGAACTACCCCACCCATGACATGGAGCTCGCAGCAGTGGTTCATGCACTTAATACCTGGCGCCACTATCTGATGGGGAATCGCTGCGAGATCTACACAGATCACAAGAGTTTGAAATACATCTTTACCCAAAAAGAGTTGAACATGAGACATCAACGATGGATTGAGCTAATAAAGGACTATGATCTTGGCATTCACTATCACCCAGGCAAGGCTAATGTGGTAGCTGACGCCCTTAGGCGGGAACCCTGTTCCCTGAATGCTATGGTCGTAAAAGAACAACCAGAACTAAGCCAAGAACTGGAAAGGCTAGGACTTGAGATTGTCAGCCATGGATTCCTGGCCCATCTGGAGCTAAAACTGACCCTATTAGACCAAATCAAAGAAGCTTAGAAAGGTCACAAAAGTATCAAAGGCATTAAGAGAAGAATGGAGAGAGACACCGTCCCTGGATTTAAAGTTGACGACACGGGTGTATTATGGTACAAAGGGCGCATCTGCGTCCCCAGCAAGCATGACCTGAAGCAGCTGATTATGAAGGAAGCCCACGAGACCCTCTACTCCATCCACGCCGGTAGCACCAAGATGTATCAGGACTTGAAGGAACAATTCTGGTGGCATGGAATGAAGCGGGAAGTCGCTTTGTTCATCGCTAAGTGTGATATATGCCAGAGAGTAAAAGCTGAGCACCAGCGACCCGCTGGATTATTGCAACCCCTGAAGAATCCCGAGTGGAAATGGGAAAAAGTTGGAATGGACTTCATTGCTGGATTACCCAAGTCCATCAGGGGTCACGATTCCATCTGGGTCATCGTGGACTACTTATCCAAAGTGGCTCATTTCCTCCCCGTGAAGACTAGCTACAACGGCCAACAACTAGCGGAATTATATATCTCCCGTATCGTCAGTCTCCATTGTGTCCCTAAAGAAATTGTGTCGGATAGAGGACCACAATTCACCTCCCCTTTCTAGGGCAAGTTACATGAGGCCTTAGGCACCACTCTATGCTTTAGCACCGCGTACCACCCCCAGACCAGAGGACAGACAGAGAGAGTCAATCAAGTCCTAGAAGATATGCCCTGTTCCTGCGTTCTAGCCTACGGAACTAAGTGGGAGGACTGTCTGCCATTCGCGGAATTCTCCTACAATAATAGTTACCAAGCCAGTCTGAAGATTGCCCTCTTTCAGTTCCTTTACGGAAGGAAGTGTAGAACCCCTTTAAACTGGACTGAGACCAGAGAGAGCCAAATCTTCGGCCCAGATGTGATCAAGGCAGCAGAAGAGCAAGTACAGCTAGCTCGTGATCGCTTGAGAGCTGCCCAGTCTCGTTAGAAAAGCTATGCCGACAACAAACGCCAGGAAGTGAGCTTCAACAAGGGAGACTTCGCGTATCTTCGTGTCTCCCCCCTCAAGGGAATGCAGAGGTTTCATGAAAAAGGGAAGCTGGCCCCTAGGTATATTGGGCCCTTCAAGATCCTTGCCCAGCGAGGAAAGGTGTCATATCAACTAGAGTTACCCAAGGATTTGGCAGAGTTCCACAACGTCTTTCATGTGTCCCAACTTCGGAAGTGCCTCCAAAAACCCAACAAGCCCGAAGCGTTCAAAGAGATTGACTATCAAGCTATTGACCTCAACTATGATTTAACCTATCGTGAGGTACCCATCAAGATCCTAGAGAAAGCCAATAGACTCACCCGTCGTCAGAACATAAACTTCTACAAGGTTCCGTGGAGCAACCATTCGGAAGACGAAGCCACCTGGGAACGAGAGGATTTCCTCCAGAAGGAATTCCCATCTCCTGTCAGCAAAACCAGCGAATCTCGGGACGAGATTCTTTTAAGGGGGGAAGGTCTGTAACATCCCATTTTTCTACATCCATGTTTGTTGAGGGTAGGGAAGCTAGAAAGTAGGGGGAAGTAAAACTTTTCTACTTGTGTGCTTATATGCCTAGCTTATTTAGAATTTTTTGATCACTTGTTGTTTTAGTAATCCTGTTTGCTAGTCTACAAGCTTGTGTGACCACCAAGGGTTCACCCACCCATAAATTGGCTAAGTCTGGGAAAGCTAATTCTCCTCCAACTTTGGAGCCATGGTTTGAGTAAATCCTTCACCTTCCCTACCATGCAAGAGTACCAAGTGGTACTAGGCTACTAGTACCTATGAACCACCCCTTAGTCTTGGTAAAACCCCTAGCCCTAGCCTCTTGCATGTAGGTGCTTTCCTCTCTAGTGATCACTTAAGGAACGACACCCTTATTTTTATTCCAAGTTTGGTTGGCCCTTGTGAGCATCTGGTTGTGATCCAACGATCAACCATGGCCTAAGCTTGATCACCAAGTCACCCTATACCACCCTGAACCCTCCCCTATACCATTTGAGGCCCTAACCCGAAATGGTAAGTCCCTAAAGTGGCCACCTCACTAACACTAACCTAAATCACCCCAAAACCCCTCCCTCTTCCCTGCTCGTGCCACTCTCTCTCCCTGGCCTTGGCACGCTGCTGCACCACCCCAACTACCACCGTGCATCAC
This sequence comes from Avena eriantha, assembly GCA_910589775.1. NCBI lineage: Eukaryota > Viridiplantae > Streptophyta > Magnoliopsida > Poales > Poaceae > Avena > Avena eriantha. Next base: position 383,959,189 of record OU342743.1, read on the forward strand.
CCCCGGCCCGCACGCACGCTCGAACACACTACAAAGAGGAGGGACACGAGAGATCAGGCAAGATATTGCCCACCTCGAGAACTAGCAGCCCCTCCCTCTCTCATGTCCCATCTGGGCCCACCACGGACAGCTCCTCTCCCCAGGTGCTCCCTCCACCCTTACCCCTCTGTCTCCCGCGCGCGCAGCCACCCCCAACCCACGGCGTCCACCTCAGACGACTACCCCCAGTCTCGTTCCCTATTCTCTCTCTCTCTCTCGGTGAAAAACCGCGCAGTGGACAGAGGAGAACCCCTCCACCCTATTGCTCCCTACCCCTCCTACTCCCCCAAGCCCTAGCCGCGCGGACAGCACGCTGCCGCTCCGTGCTGTCCCGTCGAACAGCCTCCCCGCACCGCGCATCGGCCGCCCCTTCTCGCTGTCTAGTAGGCCCAACCAGCCCCGTGGGGTAAGACCGTCCCCAGGCCACGCTCACGGCGTCGCTACCGTCCCTCCTGGCCAATCCCCAGCTCCCAGCGCGACCCCCACCACCTCGCCATGCACCCGGTGCACCACCTCTGGCCCTGCCCCTTTAAAAGCTCTCCTACCCCTCACGTGCTCCTCCCGCTCCTCAGTTCCACCCCAGAGCTCCCCAGCACCACCCCAGAGCGAAGGCAGAGCCTCTAGCTCTCTCCCCCTCTCTCTGACGTTCCACCCCGCCTCGGTGCCGACGACGAACGGGAAGGTTCTCCCCTCACAGCTCTGCCTCTCCTCCATGCACCCCTCCCACTACACTCCTCTCCCTAAACCGTCCATAATCCCCCTCTCATCTGGCTTTTCTTGTCGGCAGGCACGCCAGAACTGCGTGGAGGCCGACGGTCCCGAGCCGCGCCGCTGCTGTCGCGACGCATCTAGACGACCGGAGCCGCCGTGCCGTACCTCTTTCGACGCCCCTCCTTCGACCGTTTCGAACCACACCGTCGCCGACCCCTCTATGCCCCTAGGTGAGCCACCCTGAGCCCCGCCCGTGCCAACTAGGGTTAGCTCGCCGGAGTTCTCGTTCCGGGAAGAAGACGCGATGTGGGCCGTCGATCTAGCTTTTAATCCAACGACCAGCATCGCGAGATACCCCTTCGCCTCGTTGTGCCAATGACATGCGGGCCCCGCCGCGGGACTTAAATCCCCAGCACCCTGCACAGGCCATCGTGTACGCGGGCCGGCCCAGCTCCGTAGCGGGCCACGACCCAACCTCTGCACTGCCCCTTTTCTTTTCTTTTTAGGACATTTTAATTTCCAGAAACTTGTTCTGTAGCTTTAATTCCACCAATTAAAATATGTGTAGTGTTTTGGCATGATTCCAATTTTGTAGAGTAGCCCTGGTAATTCCCTAGTGCATGTCCTTGGTAGCTAGTCCAAAGCTTGTCTGTATCTTTACTGAGAATTTATGTGGTAAATAGTGTTTTTTTAGAGTAATAAATGAATAGTTTCACTTTTAGAACTCAGAAAAATGTAAAACCAAGTCCCAGGCATTGCCCTTGCAATTGCCTTCTGTGTAAAACTAGAATCATCCTTTTTGGATGTATGAGGCCTCTGTTCTTATTTTTGGAAGTTATGGACAAAGGGTTTTGTTTATTTTCCAGAGGTAGTTGTGAAGCTAATTTTGGGATGAAACCAACTCCCAGAGTTAGGCCTCTGCACATACTAGTATTTCCTGGAAGGGCATAAATTTTGGCCTTGTAGATTTGCCCTGGTGATTTTAGTACAAGATTCTACTCTGTTGCTAGTATTTTATTTATTTAAAATCACCCCTTTTTGATAAAAATATGAAACCAGTGGGGTTAACTTGGTTCTCTCTGTAGCTACTCAAATATGTATTTTTGGTCAACTTTGACCAACTTGTATTGATCAAAATAACTGCTTAAGGGCTAATCTAGTCCTAACCACAAAAATCACCATTTAAGTTTGATGAAACCTTTTTGATTGTTTTCAATGGCCTAGGGTTGCTAGAGTCAGTAGCTACTACTATGTGGTTGGATTGGTTCAGTTGTGCAATTGTTCTATACTGATTTCATTGTTTGTGCCTTGGGTGATGCTTGGTATAGTGGTTTGCTTATAATTTCCCTTTTTGGCGATAGATACGAACGAGGACGAATTTGAGGAAGGTAATTGGGAGGATTTTGAAGAAGAGGACCAGGAACAAGCTGCCAACCAAGGCAAGCCACCTACAAGTGCATGAGACTTGTCCCATCCTTATTTCCATGCACCTTGTTTTACTTATATTACTATTGCATTTGTTTTACTCGTTATATTATTATCATGGTATTAGTTTGGCGCCACCAAACTTATGCCTATGGTACTGTCTAAGTACTCCCACTTGGACCTCCTACTCCTATCCTAGTAGCTCAGGTGCTCTAATATACCACAACCCCTTGGAAACTCCGATTTAGCCCAAAAAAACTCTAGGTTGGGAACCCGAAGGCAGGGATGGTTTTAAAAAGTTTTTGACAGAAAACCTAGGCAAGTGGGACTTGTCGAGGAGTCTTCTAAATAGTTTTGGTATTCATGCCATTGGTGGAGGCACCAAAATCGAAGATGGAGGAAAAAGTGTTTTCAAAAATGCACCTGGTTCTATGTAGTTTTGCCCGAACAACTACCCCGTGCAACCACACTACTCCTATATGAGAAGGGGCTTGACCTGAAAGTGGTTCTCTCTGATACCGGTGCCTCGCAACTACTACAGAGGATCGGAGATCCCTGGAGGGTGGGCCTTCTCCGCTAAAGGTGGGACCTGGGGAAGGAACGAAGGGTTGGCAGGCCTCCACGCGTTACTATGGGCCCCTCATTGAAAGTGCACACTCTCGAGGAGTGGAAAAAGCAGTCCGGTTGGTCCTTGCCCAACGTCCCGGTTTTGAGGGGAATAACACCCATAGGGTAGGTGCTGGTGTTAAGAGGGGATTATCCTGAAGGTCTTGTGCGGCATACTGATGTATGACGATCCGTGATAGTTCACGGTGGATGTATTGTATCTTGTGGGTAAAGTGTACAGCCTCTACAAAGCGTGAATCTATTCGAATAGCCGTGTCCACGCTCATGGACGGTTGGAAAGGTTGCTGCGTAGCGGTGCTGGTTTTTGGTTTATAAAAAGGTTTTATAAAAAGAGATTCGACCATGGGATGGTCGAAGGGCAAGGAGGATGGGCCATGGGATGGTCGGACCTAGTTAAAGTAGTGGTCATGGGATGACCATAGTAGAAGTGGACAACATGGTTGATCCTAGCCTAGTATTTTCAAGTTTTACTAACTATTTGCATCCTAAAAAGGCTTTTGGCAAACAATAAGTGGTAGGGTTGAGAATACACTTCTAAGAGATTTTTTCTCAAATAGCCTCTTTGGAGCCTTCCTATCCACAGCCATATTGCATACTCTTTGTACTTCCTTGTATGGTGGTTTGTGAGTACATTCAAAGTACTCACTGGCAATGTTCCTTGGCTATCAACTTGGTCAGACTATGAGCAGGATGAAGAGGACAATGGAGGGTACGATGATGACTTCGCGAACTAGGGCGTTCCTCCGAGTCAGGCACCTGTTGGGCTATGGCTTGACTCGGGTCCTCCGCGTTAATTAGTACCACTGCTATTATCTATTTGTGCCCATGAGGCAAGGTTGTAAGACTATTATTGTAAGACTTATTGTATCGTACTGTAATGGATGTGTGTACTTTGATATCATGTCGATTATGCTCCACGATGCACTGATCATGGGATCGTGGTGGTTGGCATAATTTGGTAATCCCGGGTGAAAATCCGAGGTGGCCACAGGGCGGATAATCCGGCCCCCCTCAAAGCTTCCTGCACACTTAGCACACATGAATAATCTCCACAGTATTGTTATCTAACACACAAAACATAGGAAAACATGAAATGTTCTTTCAGTATGCCGATGAAGATTCTTGCTCCTTGGCGCCTCTTCTAGAAGGTGATGTTGGGGCGTCGCCCTTCTTGTAGTTGGTGGCACTTGATGCCTAGTAGGTTGTTGCACATGACGCCTTTGAGGTGGCATTGCTTGGCGCCTTGGAGATGGTGGTTCTTGGCTCCTTGGATATGGTGGTGCTTGACGGCTTGGAGGTGATGGCGCTCGCCACCTTGGAGATGATGACCCATGATGCCATGTAGGTGGTGGCGCTTGACGCCTTGGAGGTGGATCATCGAAGTAGGTGGTGCCCTTTGGTGTGGCACGCTTGGCCTTGAAGGTCATGGTTTCTTGATGATGCGCCTCCGCTAGCTTGGTATAGTAGTCCTCCATCTCCGAGTAGTGGAGGTATTCTTCATGGCTCATGGAAGAGCCCTCGAAGTGGGTGAAGCTCACCATGTCCTCCATGCTTGGTGAGGCATCGTCGTTGTAGCACTCGAAGTCGTCCATGCTTGGGGAGTCATTGTTGATGTAGTACTCCATATCACCCAAGCATGTGGAGCCATTGTCGTTGTAGTGCTCCATCTACTCCATGCATGAGGAGCCATTGTCGATGTAGAGCTCCAAGTCCTCCATGCTTGAGGAGCCATAGATGACGTGCTCCATGTATTCCATGCATGTGGAGCCGTCATAGGTGCACTGCTCTGGGTCCTCAAAGCATGCGGAGCTATTGTCGGTGTAGTGCTCCATCATGTCCTCTATACTTGTGGAGTCGTAGTCGTGATGGCTCATCATGGATTCTTCATAGATATCATCCTCGGTTCCGGAGACCCTAGACATGATTCACAAGACCAAGTGGTGTATATGGAACTGGTAGGGGGTTAGGGATGCAACGCCAAACCTTTCTTTACCTTGGAAGATAATATCGTGCAAGTGGCAACACTTGAGAGCAATCAAAACCAAGCAAAGTGAAGTTCACATGTAACACCAAAACCAACTAACCACTAAAAAACACACACACACAAAGCTTATGGTTGATAGGTATGGAAGGTGGCATGTCCTAGAGCAATCCGAAATCAAGATATTGTAATGGAAAGTAAAGAACCACGATGATCACAAAGCAAAACAAGTCAATCCACAAGATAGGAATTATGTACAAGGAAACACACACGGTGGGATAAATGGGACTTGTGCGACAGAGAAAGTGAGCTAAGAACCAAATGATTACCTAGCGAAGACTATAAGCTCGTGTCGCACAGGTGCAAGGAGAGATGCTAGTTTGATTGCAAAAAGTTGGTGGGCTACAAGATATGCACAATAAGTACCACCTATTTGAAGTTCATCGAGCTTGCGCTTCCTATTCTATGAGGCACTTGTTTCTTTCTTTTTTCTTTTTTTTCTCTTTTTCTTTTCTATTTTTCACTTGCCTCTTGTGCCAACAACTATACAAGATAACTATATGAGATTGCGCGCTCACAACTTTTGCTCGGAATTCTACAAGGTATCAAATGTGCATAGCCCAAGCAATCACAGGAGGAACTAGTCTCAATAGGTGTTTGTTGATCACAAAGATAGTGTAGCTCACAAAGGGATGCAAGTGGGGAGAAGTGGCGGAATTTTTATACCTTTCGTTGCCGATCTTCACCTTTTATTGGTGGATTCCGCCTTGCTCATGGAATTTGGATGGAATAGATAGCATGAAATACTTAGATAATGATGTAGAGCTCCTTCTCCTCTTCGAAACGAGCTAAAGAACACCAAAATCCGAGTTTGTATGCAAAAGTTATGCTCAAAACGGTGAGAGGCTGAAATCTGGGAATTCTGTTGTTTTTTCTCTGTACCAGGCGGTAGTACCGGGTTTCTGAGCGGTAGTACCGGTCTTCCAGAGGCCCGGTAGTACCGTTTAGGTACCGGGGATGTGCGGTAGTACCGGGTTTTGACCCCGGTAGTACCGGATGTCGCAGAAACACCCAGTTTTGACACGTTATCCGCGATTTTGGGGCGATTTAGACGGAAAATCTTCAAGAAAAACACCAAATCGGAGGGGCAAATGATGGAATTAGGCCATGGGAACGCAGAGGAAGGTAGATCAACAAGTTTAGCAAGTAATCCGCTGATCAAAACCTACCAAAACACACTCAAATCATAGATTAGTCCAAAACACGAATTGGGACTATTTTTGGTGGAAATTTTCGAATTTATGGGGAAAAGACCAAATCGATGAGGAATCCGTGGCAACCAAAAGCTGCTGATACCAGATGTTATGGGGTAACCCCGTGGGTGGCCCGATTTTCATGGATCTCGTGGTCAAATCGATGGGAAAGCGAGGGGAAATGGAGAAGGTAGCGGAAGCGGACACACACCTTGCGAAGAACACGATGAACACACGCAAAACTCACATGATACAAGGCCGATTGCTCCCGCCAGTGGCCACCCGGTCCGATAGAATCCTCCCAAGGAAAGATCGGTCAACGTGCTCCCTTGATCCCACGTGGAGAGGGAAGAACACCTTGGAGAGGGTCTTGACGTCTTGGCAAAGGGACATCGATGCCAAGGCCTTGTACAACGAGGAAGGCGCGATGCAAACTCCAACGAGGTGGTGACGATAGTCAATCCCCTTTGGTAGACGGGGATGTGGCAAAACTAGAGATTCCACAAAGGGGGTTGTCTTTAGTCTATCATCTATGCCTAGGGGATACGTGAGGGGGTGGGGCTCTATATATAGGCCAGCCACTTACATAGGGGTAGTTTCGGCATAAATCTAGGATTATAACATAATAAAGGTGTACATGGGTTGTGGCCTAGATCTAGCGCACGCAGGCCGGTAGTACTGGCCCTCGGGTCCGATAGTACCGGATGGGAACGGTAGCAGCTTCACGCGGGGCGGTAGCTCCGACTCTAGTGGCAGGTGGTCTCTAGGTCCGGTAGTACCGGTGGTGCAGGTCCGGTAGTACCGCTTGGGGCTGGTAGGACCGCAAGCCGGTACCGGGGCATCCAGCGGCGATGGCGCGGGCTGCAGTCGTGGCCGGTAGTATCGCAGAGGCTGAGCGGTAGTACCGGGGCGCGGTAGTACCGCTGTTGGGAGCGGTAGTACCGCTCGCGTCTGTCTACTTGGGTGACATGGGGATGAGCTTGGTCTTGGTGTTGTAGATGTAGTAGCATCCGTAGGACGGGCTACATCAGGATTGCACCAAACTAGAAACCACAAGTGAGAGCTATAAGCGTGCAAAGTGGAATTCCAAAGAAAACTCACACTAAAGAAAGAACTAACTCTCAAAAGCTTGTTGGTGGTAGGTTAGGATTGTGGAATGCCAAAGAACCAACCAAAAGAAAAGGGATAGTCAAAAGTGGGTAAAATCCAACAAAACTGAAGTCAAAGGCGAAGGTCAACAACTCAAAAGGGTGACGGGAACCTACGACTATATACACACACGTGGAGATAGTTGGGATTGACACGACTATGAAAATGAGCAAACAAAATGTCCCATTGAAGACTAAGCTCATTGTCTTTCCAATGCAAGGAGAGACCATGGCTCGTTTGCAAAGAGGAAAATGATCAACGGATTTGTGCACTTGCCTTGGGAGCTCTTCTTTCTGTCTTGCTTACAAGCTTTGAGACTCTCTTTTGCAAGGGGAGACTATTTTTCTTTTTCTTTTGCTTTGTATCTTGTTCTTTCTTGTTTTTTTGCTCTCCCTTGATGCTACCAAGTCACTCTTGCTATTGCTTTTACACTCTCACTATCCAAGGACAAGTGCACAATTCTCAAGCAAACACAAGATGAGCCACTCTTGTGGGATAGGTACACACAAAGGAAGATAGGGGTTAACAAGGTGACACAAGTTATACCTTCGTTAGTGATGATGAACTTGGCCTCGGTGGTGCGGGATGATGTTTGTGGGCCGTGGTGTCGATGAGCGTGGGAGTTGTCGATGCGGAAGTTTGCTGTTAGTTGACGACACGCACACGAGCACAAACAAACAAGTGGAAATTAGCCAATGTAAGATTAGAGGCAAAACTGTTAAAATTAGGCGTCAGGGCCAGAGACTCCGGGGTTTCAGGCCGGAAACTCCGGTGCAGGCCGGAGACTCCGGTGTGGGTAGGCTGGAGACTCCGTGGTGTAGGCCGGAGACTCCGGTCTGGAGTCAGATCGCGAACTGCTCGTGTTCTTGAGCGGAAATCCACACCTTGGGTCCTCAAATCCACGAAAAAATGGCTAAATTGGGTTGGGAAAACACAGGATAAAGCTGGACCAACTCCTAAGACAAGGTTTGGTCAGATCAAACCCACAAATAACACTCCAAATCAAGAGATCGATGCAAAGGCAAATATAGGGCTCTATTTTGGGGATTTTCAAATTTTTGGTGTATAGAAGAAAATTTTGTGGGGGAATTCGTGAGCAACGAAGCTCTTGATACCAATATGTTGAGGGCAAACCTCTAGGGTGGCCCGATCTTTCACGAATCCCACTCAAATCGAGGGAGGAGTGCGGGGGAAGAAGGGGAGGATGAACACGACGAACACATGCACAAAGAACGCGATGAACACACACACAAAACCACAATACACACCAATAGCTCACGTCGGCGGTGACCAGTCCGGCGCAATCCCTAGGATTGGCGTCGGGCGGAGGACTCTCTACCGAACCGGCACGGCGAGACGGGAGACTCGGTGAGATCTTGACGTTGTGGCAAAGGGACACCGATGCCAAGGCCTTGTACAACGTGGAGGCATGATGCAAACTCCAATGAGGTTTGGGATATTTGGTGCTCCTTTGTCAAAGGAGCATGAGGCAAGAACTAGATAGATCCACAAGGGGTTTCCACTAATTCCAAATATCATGCCTAGGGTTTACAATGGAGGTGGGGGACTAGATATAGGCCAGCCACTTAAACAGGGGTACTTTAGGAATAAAAGACAAGTTCTGGACGGACTAAGGGGTACATGGGCCGCAGGCCCAAAGGCCTTTTCATGCCTAGCCTCGGTCGGACCGGAGACTCCAGTGTGCAGGCTAGAGACTCTGGTCTAGGCAGGAGATTCTGATGTAGCCTCCAAACCAGCCTCCGGAGGGGGCTACCAGGCTGCGGTACCAAAGTTCACGGGCGAGTGCACCGTGGTACCTAAGTTGCTTGAAATTGCCGCGTCTCGAAATGTTGGGCCGCCAACTACCGAGAGGGGCCATTTCGATGCAAACTCATCTCACCCCTACCAAATCCAAACATTCCCTGAAACTGCCCCGTGAAGTAGATGGTCGGGACCCACATGTCAGTAATATTTTCGTGACGCGAGCGCCAACACGGCAACCACGTAGGCGAAACGAGAGACTAAAGGAGCATGGTGCATTGACCAAATTCACAAATCCACTCCCTCCCTCCTTTCGCATGAACCCTAGCACCAGCGGCGTTGAAATCCCCTCCCCAACCAGAATGATCTCTTTGGGCATTTGACTTCCGGCGCTAAGTTGATGCGCCTACTCGCTGCTACCAAGCTCTAATGCCAAATGCCGTGCCAGCCGTTGCGACGATCTAGCCCGCCTCTACCTCCGACGAGCCGAGCAGCGCGAAGGATGGCAGATCCATTTGCCGAGGAAGAAGTACTTCTGGCTAATTGCGGGTGAGCTACTCTTCTCTTTGCTATTCGCACTACCTATAACTTCTAGCTAGCTATTGGCATTACAGAGATATATCGAACATAGAATTGTTTGCTAGCACGACGCTGACAAAGAATTCTTATCTTTTGTCTCCAATTTTCTATCAACTAGGATCTCCGCTGAACCCAAATACACGGTTCTGGTCACCATCTATGGCTACCTCATTAAATTAGCACATGGGAAGAGCACGTGGAAACAAGCTCAGAATCTAAAGATGGAAGTAGCGTCTGTGCAGTTATACACTATCCCTGGTTTGGTTGCTGCTGTGCGTGAACTTGCTGAAATGAGGCCAGAGCAGACTACACGGTTCAGAATCGTTGATGAACGAGGCTTCAAGGTTCCTATAGCGTGTGATAGTCAGCTAATTGGGTTGATGAAACATCATGTTAGGCTTCGCGTGGTTGTGCTGATGTATAACATACTGGATGAGGAAGCTCCTGCTACTGGGAGTCGCCCAGCTATTATTGGACAGGGAGGTCTAACTCGAACCCTGGCTGTTGTTGAGCAAAATGTGGTTCCTTGTCCGTGACATGCTTCTGTCAGGCAACCTCTATAACATCCCAAAACTTCAATCCAAGTGATCAAGATCAAATGTACCCAATTTAGGGTTAACAAAAACGTTTCCATTTAAAAATCTTTAAGCATTCATATGTGTGTGCATTTAAAATAGGAGTTGTTTTGAATTGCCATGTTTGAGTGATCTATTGATTGTAAAATGATTCTAAGATGAATTACACATCATCTAGATCATCCCCAAGCAAATCCTAATGAAAAAGAAATCAAAAAGAATAAATAAAGGAAATGGTCACTTGTGCCATTTTAATCACCTAGCCTACTTTGGCTATTCCTAGCACTAAAATCCTAACAGAGACAATGGTGGATCTTTGCACCCCTTGCTAGTACAAGTAGTGATGTGCCAAGGCCCACTTTGTGATCTCCCAAAAACATTTGAACTCTAATTTTAAATGACATTTGAAAATTGAATCTAGTGTATGTATCAAGATCACACTATTTCAAAAACCCTCCAAATGAACTCCATTTTAAAATCCCAAGTAAACCTAGATGCGTAAGCATAAGATGAACCACTCCACCAAAAATCATCCCAAAACTCAAAAATTTAGTTCTTGCGGCCATTTGATCGAACAGGTGGCAGGCAAGATTTTTCTGCCTAACTTTTGTTGTTTGATGATCAATGCTTTGTCGAGTTTGTGACCCCCATTTGGTTCCTCTGTCTCCCCCAGCTCTAACCACACCCTCACCGGCCTATCCCTTAGCTGTTTGCAGCAGTTGCGCGCCGCCCAAACTTGGTCACTGCCGGTCGAGCATGCGCAGCTCGCAGCAGACCACGCCGCGCCAAACCAGCACCTCCACTAGCACCGCTTAACACTACCGCCACTCCTTGTCCACCCCACGATCACCGCCAGCCCCTGGACCACCCCAGAGAAGCGCCGCCCTTTCCTCTCTGCGTGCAACTAGAGCACGCCAGAGCGCGATCGCCGCCAGCATGCCACAGACCACGCATCGACACCAAATCGCGTGCACCGCTTCGCCTTGAACCCAGCAACCCGCCAGACACGGCCATGCACAGCCGCATGACCCACAGTCGCCGGGAGCCGCGTCAAGCACCGCCTCTATCTCCTAGAGCGGGAAGCTCCCGATCAATTGCCACCGCCCCTAGCCAAGCCATTGCACCTTAGCTGACCGCCAGCAGACCGCCCACCTTCCTCCTTCCTCGCCCACGCCGGTAGCCCCCTGTATCACCGTCACCGACGAGCCGCGCCCATACCTCACTGCCTTACCGTCGAGCCTATATAAGGAGGCCTCCCCAGCACCAATTCTTAACACCATTCCACTCCCCTCTCACCACTGACCGTTCCCCTCTCTCGCTTGAGCCGCTCGAGCAGCACATCGCCGGAATTCCGCCGGAGGTAGCCGATTTCGTCCACCTCAGCCCTTGCCACGACTTCGCCTGAGCTCGCCGTCGTCCACCAGTTCGTTTGCCCGCCTCACTGCACTAGCTAGAGCCCTAGTACATCCCCATAGACCCCCACTGGCCTCTTAGGGTTCAGTCTCGCCGGCGACGAGTCTATCGTCGACGACGACCGTGGACCGTAGATCTTGTTCTAATCGTGTGGGTATTATCGCCCCGTACCGCTTCAGGTTTTAAGTGCCGCTGACATGTGAGACCAGCATGTCAGTCGCCCTCTGTGCTGCTGAGCGCCACTGGGCCGGCCCATTTACTTTCCTGCGCTGACCTAGTTAATTCAAATTAGGTTTTTCTATTTAGACTTCAAATCAATTATGTCCCTTAGTTCAAAAATCAATTCAGGGAATTTTAGAAATCCAAATTGAGTGATTTCAATTTTGTTCAAAAGGTAATGAAAATATATATGCAAGACCGTTGGATTGAAATCATTTACAGTTAGAGATCTCTCCTAGTAAAAATAACAAGACCGAAGCATTTGCACATTCAAACATTTTTATAAAATCAACCATAAGAGCTTTTGAGTTGATTCCAACTCTCAGAAATCACATTTAACCGTACCTATGTGAATATGTAATAATATTAAGGTTTGCGTGCAATGAATTTGGACTAGTACCAGAATAATGCTATATAGGCATTTCTAGTCACTTTAAATCATTAAATATTAAACTTAAACTTATTAAAATGTCATCCAACCTTTGAATCACATTCCCATATGTTATAATATGTGGTGAGGACATGTGTCCACATGATCCCATATTTTAATTAGAGAATATTAATATTAGTTATTTTCAATGAGTAGAAATTACTTTTCTCAAATAAAAAGGATGAAGCTAGTTAATTAAACCTTGTGATGCTTGTGATGATAATAGATCATCAATATGTGTGCCTTAGTATGCTAAGTATACTAGTTAAGTTTTGTTTGGTGATTGTGCATCCCGTATGTATTTATAGAAGATAGTACCAACCAAGCTTTCGAGGAGGAGGATTCTACCAAGAGGAGGAGGAAGAAAACTTCAACCACTGAACTAACCAAGGCAAGCTATTGTTAGCAAGCTAGATAACCTAAGCAAGATGCATTGGGCATGCTTTGGTTATACCACTTTGACTATTACCTACCCCAAGTTTTATTTCCAAGCTTTACTTTCTTTACTTTATTAAAGTCCTTTACTTGTTTAAAGGTAGCATAAAAAGTATAAAACTTGACCTATCTAGTTAGATTTAGATGTCATTCAATGGCATGAGATTGAGATTAGCACCCCATATTAGTGAACACTCTTAACTTAGTAGTTTAGAGATAAACCAAAACTTGATTCACTTTAGATGGGAATACTTGGTGAAAATGAATTGTGAATACCTTGGAATGATGAGTCATTCTATTGAGATGTTTTCGCATGTGTTGAGAGACACAAATGATTTATGATAATGAAAATGTTGAGGCATGAGCCTTATCCCTTTTACAAAACTGATGGTTGGGTTCGGATGCGATATCATTCCAATTTTACCGTACAACCACAATACCTGAATTGGGTAAGGCTTAGCCGAAAGTTTATATGCATTAGTATTAGTTCCCTCACGGGAGAGGTTTGAGCTGAGGCTACCTCTCAATGTTGTCCACCTATGCAGTGTCCAAGATGACAGATGGCAATGTTTGGGAGGCCATATTCATAGGAGAGGTGCTTATATTAGGGTGTGTAAAGGAAAGGTTATGTTTGATTATCTACATACTAAGTATGATGATTCAGGTTATCCCTGACATATGTATCGAATCTTGTGGTGAAAGTGTACCACCCCTATAGAGTGTCAAACTATTCGAATAGCCGCTTCCGTGGTTATGTTTCGTTGTCAGATGTTTTCAAAACAACTTATGAAATGAATTATGACATGACTTGACCACAACGGAGTTGTGACTATGACAATTAAGTTCCGACTTAGGTGATTTCAAACTTTATTTTATCTTTCTTTGTGTCTGAACTCAGCTTAGGTTTCAAACTTAATTTTACAAATGAACTTAGAGGTAGCATTCCTACTAGAACTATCTTACTTGTTAGTGGTAGTTTGCGAGTACTTAAAGAGTACTCATGGCTTTTGTCCCTGGCTATTCCCGTGGCCAGACTATGAAGGAGACTACCAAGATGAAGGAAAGCAGGACGGCTATGATAACTAGGACTATCTTCTATCGTCAGCATTGCCCGTGACTCTGAAGATGGACCCCACCGCTACGCTTATTATTTATTCCGCTGCTTGTTGTATTAAGAGTGGATCATGAGATCCTTTATTCGTGTAAGACCTTATTATGGTTTGTAATGGATGATGTACTGTGATATCCAATCTGTTATGTCTCGCAAAAATGGTAATCCTAGGATTGTGATGTATGGCATAACAGGCATCTGGGATTAAAAATCCGGGTGTTGACAAGTTGGTATCAGACCCATCTTGACCATAGGAGACCCTAGTTAGAATGGACGTCCAAACAAAAACTTAGTTTCAAAAGCCAAAGTGAGTATTTATGAAAACTATTTCCTCTCTTACAATCAGGAATTCTTTCTCTCAAAAAATTCATGTTCCTTCCAAATTCTTACATTACTACATAAAATTTTGACACACTTGATCACTTCACTAACTTTAGCATCCTTAATTCTTATAGATGGAGACTCAGTTCAGAAAGTTCTACCAGTTGGGCAACGGAGGCCAACTGATCTTCGAGAGGGATCTTGATGCACTATCGAAGTACTTGGGACGCCCGCATCCGGAGTTTCTGGGAGCTCAACTTCCTGGACCCCCAGGCGGAGACTTACAATGGCTAGTCACCACTGATCTTCGACGCAAGATAGAAGAACCAACGTCCTGGAGGATCCAGTTCTCCGTGAGGGAGAACAACTGGCTAGATGGATTAGCCAGGGCAATGCATGATGCTCTCGCACGTCTATGTGCCATGAGCATCAACCAAATTCAAGGAACCCTCTTTGCTCTCTACGCAAGGCGTGACTTTATGGGAATCCCCATGGAGATGCCAAGTCACCCGGAGTTGAAGCGTCAAGTGGAGAACCTCGACTTCCTGCTGTACGACAGAAAGAAGGATTTGGACAATGCTAGAAAGTTCGACAACCACAACCTCGCCCTTGCCGCCTAGAAGGCCTAGACTTTCTCACTGCTCGTCAAGGATCGTCAGTCTCTTTGCCGTCAGCACGCAAAGAAGGATCGCACCATCGACCGTCTTTGCAAGAAGGTGGCCGACCTCGAGAAGACCATCAAGGAGCAAGAAGCTCAGCTTGCCACAAAATAAGAAGAAGAAGAGGAAGGTGAAGACATCCAGGGAGATATGGACTCTTACGTCAGCAATGATGATGACTTTCTGGAGGAGGATGCCGTGGATTTCTACACTGACGATGATGTCTCCAACTTCAATGATGATGAGTAGATGCACTAGAGCACTATCGTAGCATGAGGAGTATCGGTCCCATTGTATCGTACCTTGCAGAATGGTTCTTAAAACCATCTGTTTTCCTTTGATGTTGTGGAGTGTGTGCGTTTGTATCGTGTGCTTTGATTGAATGAATGAAAAGTTAGTTGCAAACCCTGAGTCAAACTCAAAGTTTTAGCTTTGAGATCAAAACCATGAACCTTAGAACTTTCCCTCTTACCCCTTTATCTATCTCAATCTTCAGATGACTCGTGGAAACCGCGGAGGGAGCAGCTCATCGTAGGACCCAATACTACAGATTATGCAGATGCTAGTTGCAGACCTTGAAGCTAGCAGGGCAGAGCGCCAAGCCAACCTAGCAACACTGCAGCAGATCGCCTAGATGGCCCAAAACAACCAAGGCCATGGAAATCAGGATCATCAAGGATCCAAACTGAAGAACTTCTAGAATACCAATCCCCCAATCTTTAGCACTTCGGAGAACCCACTAGATGTTCATGACTAGATGCAGACAATGGAGAACAACTTAGAAGTAGCCAGAGTTGATGACAATGAGAAAATTCTTTTTGCCACCCACTATTTGGCAGGAGATGCAAGAGCATGGTGGAACAACACCCGCACAATGAACCATGGTCAAGTGATGACATGGGAAGCCTTCAAAATCAAGTTCAGTCGCACCTACGTGCCACAGGGCCTAGTCACCAGAATGAGGGATGAATTCAGAGAGCTGAAGCAAGGCAGAATGACTGTAGTGGAGTATCGTGACAGATTCTTGTCCCTTGCGAGGTATGCACCTGATGAGATCAACAAGGAGGCTAAGAAGAAGGAGAGATTCCTGAACGGACTGGATGATGAGATGTAGACTATCCTCGTCAACATCCGTTTCGAGGATCTCGAAGAGCTAGTCGACTCTGCCATTTAGATGGAAGGGAAGATCGACCAGGCAAACGACAACCGCAAATGTCGTATGATGCATCAAGCTGGATCCAACAGTCACCATAAGTACCATCCCAACCCGTCTGCAGGATATGCACCAAGGAACAACCGACCCCCAATGTCTCGCCCAAGCAACCCCAACCATAGCGGAGGTAATGTGAAGTACGGAGGAAACAACAATCACCCCTGCAACGCCAGCAATTTCAACCGTGCACCTTCCAAGAGAAACAACAACAACAACAACAACAACAGCACTGCACCCAGGACTGGAAGCAATGTTGTGCCCGTGGCAGCAAAAGACAAATCTCAGATCACTTGTTTCGAATGTGGGGTGAAGGGTCACTATTCCAATGAGTGTCCCAATAAGATTGCCGCCACTACCAATGTGAATGCCCCAGCTCAACAGCAGTGTCGTGTTCAACCAGGAAGAAGATTCGCCCCAGGGAACCCTCACAACCGCAACGGCCGTCTCTTCCACATGAATGCCGAAGAAGACCAAGAAGCGCCAGATGTAGTGCTGGGTATGTTTTCTGTCAATTCAGTTTTAGCAAGAGTGTTGTTTGATTCTGGAGCATCGCACTCATTTGTCACCAAAGAATTTGCATGCACTAGTAAGATTCATCCAACCAACTTGAAGCATGTCATGATAGTTCAAATTCCTAGTTCAACTACAAAAGCTAGAAAATTTTGCAAAGTTGTGCCTATCAGAATACATGGAATAGATTTTTATGCCAATCTAATAGTACTTGGAACCATAGGTTTGGAAGTAGTACTAGGTATGGATCGGATGTCAAAGCATAAAGGACAGATAGACTGTGCCAAGAAAGCCATTACCATGACCAGTAGCTCTGGAGTCTCAGTAGAGCATATATCTGAAATCTTACCCCTTCAATTCAAGTGCAACAAGAGTCTAGCCCTACCCACCATATACCAAGGTAGAGTAGTCTATGAATACCCCGATGTATTCCCAGATGAATTGCCCGGTATGCCCCCGGATAGGGATATTGAGTTCATTATTGAACCAATCCCTGGAACCGGACCCATAGCCCAGAGACCCTATAGAATGAACCCCTCAGAGTTAGTGGAATTGAAGAAGCAGCTGGATGCTATGTTGGCAACATGCTTGATTCAACCAAGCGCATCGCCATGGAGATCGCCAGTGTTATTCGTCGACAAGAAAGATGGAGGCAACCGTTTGTGCACAGATTACAGAAAGCTGAATGACGTCACCATCAAGAACAAGTACCCTTTGCCAAAGATAGATGATCTATTTGATCAGTTGACTGGAGCAAATGTATTCTCTAAGATTGATCTTAGGACTGGTTATCACCAACTTAAGATTCGTGCAACGGATATTCCGAAGACCGCCTTTACTACTCGTTATGGATTATACGACTATACGGTCATGTATTTTGGATTAACCAATGCCCCTGCTTATTTCATGAATCTCATGAATAAGATCTTTATGAATTTTTTGGATAAGTTTGTCTTTGTGTTTATCGATGATATCCTTATCTACTCCAAGTCAGAAGAAGAGCATGAGCAACATCTGAGAATCATTCTTGAGACCCTTAGAGAGCATCGGTTGTATGCCAAGTTCATCAAATGTGAGTTTTGGCTGCAGGAGGTAGGATTCCTAGGACATATTGTGTTTGTCGGAGGGATAACTATTGATCCCACCAAGATCAGAGATGTCGAAGCATGGGAAGCCCCAACCACTCAAACCCAGGTCCGTGCATTTCTCGGATTGGCGGGAAACTACCGCAAGTTCGTAGAAGTATTTTCTAGTATAGCAAGACCCATGACCCAATTTTTGAAGAAGGACAAGAAGTTTGAATGAACCGACAAATGTGAAGCAAGTTTCCAGGAGCCAAAGAAGAGATTGATTTCAGCCCCAATATTGATCATGCCAGATATCAAGAAGTCGTTTGATGTGTATTGTGATGCATCCAAGATTGGTCTTGGATGTGTATTGATGCAAGAAGGCAAAGTCATCACTTATATGTCTCGACGACTGAAGCAGCATGAGCAGCACTATCCGACCCATGATCTTGAGTTAGCACCGTAGTTTTGGCATTGAAGACATGGCGTCATTATCTTATGGGTAATCGCTGTGAGATTTACTCATATCACAAAATCTTAAAGTATATTTTCACTCAGAAGGAGCTGAATATGAGGCAAAGAAGATGGATAGAGTTAATCAAGGATTATGACCTTGACATTCAGTATCACCCCAACAAAGCCAATGTGGTAGCGGATGCTCTTAGCAGATTACCGTGTCGGCTAAACACCATGATCAAGGAGAAGCAACCCAGTTTGTATGAGTTGGAGCAGTTTAGAACTGAGATAGTTAGAAAAGGATTTTTAGCTAGCATTGAACTTCAACCCACCTTGTTTAGCCAAATCAAGGAAGCCCAGAAGGGAAATGCAAGTATCGATGGAATCAAACATCGTATTGGTAGAGAAAGGTACCTGGATTCACCGAGGATGAAGAAGGAGTGCTGTGGTACAAAGGCCGTATATGTGTGCCACAAGATTCGGAACTGAAGCAAGTTATCATGCAAGAAGCTCATGATACTCTTTATTCTATCCACCCCGGAGGAACGAAGATGTATCAGGATTTGAAAGGGCAATTTTGGTGGCATAAGATGAAGACGGAAATCGGAAGCTACATCGCCAAGTGTGATATCTGTTAGAGTGTCAAAGCGGAACATCAGAGACCCACAAGACTATTGCAACCATTGCAGATTCCGGAATGGAAATGGGATTCCATCAGAATGGACTTTATCACAGGTTTGCCTACTTCTAGTAGGGGAAATGACTCAATCTAGGTCATCGTTGATAGACTATCTAAGGTAGCTCATTTTATACCGGTCAAGACGACTTACCAGAGTTCGAAGCTAGCAGAGTTGTACATTGCTAGAATTGTTAGTCTGCATGGAACCCCCAAGACCATAGTATCAGATCGAGAAACCCAATTTACCTCGAGATTTTGGCATAAAGTCCAAGAAGGATTAGGAACCAAGTTGAATTTCAACATAACTTATCACCCGCAAACTGATGGACAGACTGAAAGAGTCAACCAAATCCTAGAAGATATGTTGAGAGCTTGTGTGTTAGAGTATGGATCAAAATGGGAAGATTGTCTGCCTTTGGCCGAATTCTCATACAACAACAGCTATCAAGCCAGTTTGCAAATAGCACCATTTGAGTTCCTATATGGAAGAAAGTGTCGCACCCCTTTGAATTGGTCGCAAGTAGGAGAGAGTCAGATCTTTGGGCCCGACATTCTCCGAGAAGCCGAAGAGAAGGTTCACAAAGTCCGTGAGCACCTCAAGACCGCCCAATCCAGACAGAAGAGTTGTGCAGATAACAGAAGGAGAGACTTGACTTTCAATGTCGGAGATTTCGTGTATCTCAAGGTTTCACCATTGAAGGGAATCCAACGTTTTAGTCTGAAAGGAAAGTTAGCCCCCAGATATATTGGACCCTTAAATGTTCTGAATCACCGAGGAGAAGTATCATATCAACTGGAACTGCCAGAGGAGATGTCTGCCATCCACAACGTGTTCCATATCTCATTACTCCGCAAATGTCTAGAAGTGCCGGAGAAGACTGAAGTTTTCAAAAACATCGATCACCGAGATGTTGAGATCAACAAGGATCTCACATAACGTGAAGTGCCCATCCATATCTTAGAGGAAACCTACAGAACCACCAGGACCAGGAGTATCAAATTTCTAAAGATTCAATGGAGCAACCATACCGAAGAAGAAGCCACTTGGGAGCGGGAAGATTGCATTAGGACTGAGTTCCCAGATCTCTTTAGTTCCTAGTTTTCTTTCTTAAATCTCGGAACGAGATTTTGTTTAAGGGGGGAAGGTTTGTAACATCCCAAAACTTTAATCCAAGTGATCAAGATCAAATCTACCCAATTTAGGGTTAACAAAAACTTTTCCATTTAAAAATCTTTAAGCATTCATATGTGTGTGCATTTAAAATAGGAGTTGTTTTGAATTGCCATGTTTGAGTGATCTATTGATTGTAAAATGATTCTAAGATGAATTACACATCATCTAGATCATCCCCAAGCAAATCCTAAAGAAAAAGAAATGAAAAAGAATAAACAAAGGAAATGGTCACTTGTGCCATTTTAATCACCTAGCCTACTTTGGCTATTCCTAGCACTCAAATCCTAATAGAGACAATGGTGGATCTTTGCACCCCTTGCTAGTAAAAGTAGTGATGTTCCAAGGCCCACTTTGTGATCTCCGAAAAACATTTGAACTCTAATTTTAAATGACATTTGAAAATTGAATCTAGTGTATGTATCAAGATCACACTATTTCAAAAACCCTCCACATGAACTCCATTTTAAAATCCCAAGCAATCCTAGATGCTTAAGCATAAGATGAACCACTCCACCAAAAATCATCCCAAAACTCAAATATTTTGTTCTTGCGGCCATTTGATCGAACAGGTGGCGGGCAAGATTTTTCTGCCTAACTTTTGTTGTTTGATGATCAATGCTTTGTCGAGTTTGTGACCCCCATTTGGTTCATCTGTCTCCCCCAGCTCTAACCACACCCTCACCAGCCTATCCCTTAGCCGTTTGCTGCAGTTGCGCGCCGCCCAAACTTGGTCACCGCCGGCCGAGCATGCGCAGCTCGCAGCCGACCATGCTGCGCCAAACCAGCACCGCCACTAGCACCGCCTAACCCTACCGCCACTCCCTGTCCACCCCACGATCACCGCCATCCCCTAGACCACCCTAGAGAAGCGCCGCCCTTTCCTCTCTGCGTGCAGCCAGAGCACGCCAGAGCGCGATCGCCGCCAGCATGCCACAGACCACGCCTCGACACCGAATTGCGTGTGCCGCTTCGCCTTGAACCAAGCAACCCGCCATACACGGCCGTGCACAGCCGCGCGACCCACAGTCGCCGGGAGCCGCGTCGAGCACCGCCTTTGTCTCCTAGAGCGCGGGAAGCTCCTGACCAATTGCCACCACCCCTAGACAAGCCATTGCACCATAGCTGACCGCCAGTAGACAGCCCACCATCGACCTATCTCGCCCACGCCGGTAGCCCCCTGTATCGCTGTCACCGACGAGCCGCACCCATACCTTACTTCCCTCACCGTCAAGCCTATATAAGGAGGCCTCCCCAGCACCATTTCTTCACACCATTCCACTCCCCTGTCTCCACTAACCGTTTCCCCTCTCTCACCAGAGCCACTCGAGTAGCACATCGCCAGAATTCCGCCGGAGGTAGCCGCTGCAGAGGAGGAGACGTGGTCGTCGATTTCGTCCACCTCAGCCCCTGCCGCGACTTCGCCTGAGCTCGCCGTCATCCACCAGTTCGTTTGCCCGCCTCGCCGCACTAGCTAGAGCCCTGGTACGTCCCTAGTAAGACCCCCACCGGCCGCTTAGGGTTTAGTCTCACCGGCGACGAGTCCGTCATCGACGACGACCGTGGACCGTAGATCTTGTTCTAATCGTGTGGTTATTATCGCCCCATACCGCTTCGGGTTTTAAGTGCCGCTGACATGCGGGACCAGCCTGTCAGTCGCCCTCTGCGCCGCTGAGCGCCACTGGGCCGGCCCATTTACTTTCCCGCGCTGACCCAGTTAATTCAAATTAGGTTTTTCTATTTAGACTTCAAATCAATTCTATCCCTTAGTTCAAAAATCAATTCAGGGAGTTTTACAAATCCAAATTGAGTGATTCCAATTTTGTTGGAAAGGTAATTAAAATATATATCCAAGCCCATTGGATCTAAATCATTTAGAGTTAGAGATCTCTCCTAGGAAAAATAACAAGACAGAAGCATTTGCACATTCAAACATTTTTATAAAATCAACCATAATAGCTTTTGAGTTGATTCCAACTCTCAAAAATCACATTTAACCATACCTATCTGAATATGTAATAATATTAAGGTTTCATTGCAGTGACTTTGGACTAGTAACAAAATAATGCTATACAGGCATTTCTAGTCACTTTAAATCATTAAATATTAAACTTAAACTTATTAAAATGTGATCCAACCTTTAAATCACATTCCCATATGTTATAATATGTGGTGAGGACATGTGTCCACATGATCCCATATTTTAATTGGAGAATATTAAATCTTAGTTATTTTCAATGAGTAGAAATTACTTTTCTCAAATAAAAAGGATGAAGCTAGTTAATTAAACCTTGTGATGATTGTGATGATAATAGATCATCAAAATGTGTGCCTTAGTATGGTAAGTAGACTAGCTAAGTTTTGTTTGGTGATTGTGTATCTCGTATGTATTTATAGAAGATAGTACCGACCAAGCTTTCGAGGAGGAGGAGTTCTACCAAGAGGAGGAGGAAGAAAACTTCAACCACTGCACTAACCAAGGCAAGCTATTGTTAGCAAGCTAGAATTAAGCTAGATAACCTAAGAAAGATGCATTTGGCATGCTTTGGTTATACCACTGTGATTATTACCTACCCCAAGTTTTATTTTCAAGCTTTACTTTCTTTACTTTATTAAAGTCCTTTACTTGTTTAAAGGTAGCATAAAAAGTATAAAACTTGACCTATCTAGTTAGATTTAGATGTCATTTTATGGCATGAGATTGAGATTAGCACCCCATATTAGTGAACACTCTTAACTTAGTAGTTTAGAGCTAAACCAAAACTTGATTCACTTTAGATGGGAATACTTGGTGAAAATGAATTGCGAAAACCTTGGAATGATGAGTCATTCTATTGAGATGTTTTGACATGTGTTGAGAGACACAAATGGTTTATGATGATGAAAATGTTGAGGCATGAGCCTTAGCCCTTTTACAAAACTGATGGTTGGGTTGGTATGCGATACCATTCCAATTTTACCATACAACCACAATACCTGAATTGGGTAAGGCTTAGCCAGAAGTTTATATGCATTAGTATTAGTTCCCTCGCTGGAGAGGTTTGAGCTGAGGTTACCTCTCAATGTTCTCCACCTATGCAGTGCCCAAGATGACAGACGGTCATGGTTGGGAGGCCATACTCATAGGAGAGATTCTTATACTAGGGTGTGTAAAGGAAAGGTTATGTTTGATTATCTGCATACTAAGTATGATGATTCGGGGTTATCCCTGACAGATGTATCGAATCTTGTGGTGAAAGTGTACCACCTCTGCAGAGTGTCAAACTACTCAAAAGCCGCGTCCGCGGTTATGGACAGTTGGAGTGGCCATACTGTTCCGTTGTCAGATGTTTTCAAAACAACTTATGAAATGAATTGTGACATGACTTGACCACAACAGAGTTGTGACTATGACAATTAAGTTCCCACTTAGGTGATTATTATTTTATCTTTCTTTGTTTCTGAACTCAGCTTAGGTTTCAAACTTAACTTTACAAATGAACTTAGAGTTAGCATTCCTACTAGAACTATCTTACTTGTTAGTGGTAGTTTGCGAGTACTTAAAGAGTACTCATGGCTTTTGTCCCTGGCTATTCCCGTGGCCAGACTATGAAGGAGACTACCAAGATGAAGGACAATAGGATGGCTATGATAACTAGGGCTATCTTCCACCGTCAGCATTGCCTGTGACTCTGAAGATGGACCCCACCGCTGCGCTTATTATGTATTCCGTTGCTTGTTGTATTAAGACAGGATCATGAGATCCTTTATTCGTGTAAGACCTTATTATGGTTTGTAATGGATGATGTACTGTGATATCCAATCTGTTATGTCTCGCAAAAATGGTAATCCTGGGATTGCGATGTATGGCATAACAGGCATCTGGGATTAAAAATTCGGGTGTTGACAACCTCCTCGTAGGAGTCCCCGTATTGCCGTTGTGGAAAACTCTGCTCTAGAATCTGCTGGTACTTTTCATCCCCGTCCCCGTGTCTGTGCTGCTGCAGCTGCTGCTCACCCAATCCATGCCGTTGTTGAGCAAACTAAGGCTTTCGGAGGCTGCCCTGTTGTTGTTGCCCAGACCACCGCCTTGCGTGATGCTCCTCCTCGAAACCATCCTCAAGTTGTGCGAACCCGTGCTCTAGAATCTGCTGGTACTGGTCGTCCTCGTGTTGTTGTTGATCTGGCCGCTGTTGACCCAATCCCTGCCGCTGTTGAGCAAACTAAGGCTTCCGGAGGCTGCCCCACTGTTGTTGCAAATATTGATGGCTTGTGTCCTCCTCGAACCCATGCTCAGGTTCAGTGAGCTACTGGTCTAGAGCTAGCTCATGGTCTGGACTCTGCTAGCACTCAAAACACTGATGTTGTGGGAACTGCTCCTGATCGTTGATGTGGCATGGCAGCAGCTGATCCTATTGTGGCTGACGTTAGAAGGGGCCCTGCCTGTCCACCATGTAATGTAGCTCCCGCTGCTAAGGGCCCTCGCCTTGCTCCTGGTCCTGGTACTTCCACCGAGGTTGATCCAGCTAACGATGACGCTAGCGATGGCGGCGGTGGCATTGGGGCTGGGTCTGATGGTGCCGCTCCACCTCTCGAACCTCTTGGAGGTTTGTATCCCGAAGAACCTGATGATGCAAAGTAATCGTTCGTATCGGTGTCGCGGATTATACTACAAAATTCGATGATGGCATAGAAAAATTCTATGACGAGTTTGATGTAATCCTTGGCAGATACGATCCTGAAGTGGTAGCATTATCTGACATGATGGCATCATTATGTGTGAAGGTGATGTGGGGGTCCTCCTAGGAAGCACGTTTGTTATATTTTGGTTACAGGAGCAAAAAGGCTATCGAAGTAAAAGATACCAGGGATTTAGTCGTACCGTTTACAAGGAAACATTATAGAGATGAAGTGTACTTCCACTTGATAGTGCAAATGGTTGGAGAGGAATTGGAACTCAACAATAGAGATGATGGACTTTTAGAAGGCATGCGTGACCTGATCCATGGCATCAGTAGGGCTGGTGCGACTGAGGGTAGCTTCGAACAGAGGAGAGTCTTATAGAGGAGGGTCATAAAGAGGAGCAGGAAGAGCATCCCCAGAAAGGGCACCCCGAAGAAGAACGTCACCAAGGAGACCACGCCAGAGAAGAGGACCCCAAGAGTCGCACGAAAAAAGGCACCACGCCGCAGCGTACAGATCCAGTCAAAATGCCACACCGAACGGTAGCAGCAAAAATGCTAAGAGGGCTAGCATGGTGGTGAACACTCTCAGGAGTGGTAGCAAAGAGGCAAAGATGGCCAGCACGGAGGATACCATACCTAGTGGGAGCAGAAAAAATACTAATTTGGAGCAGAACACGCAGCTATCAGGGAATAATGCCAGCACGAATGAGAACACGCCCAATAGTAGTAGCACAAGGGCTAATTTGGAGCAGAACACGCCGCTGAGGTCAGGCAATAATGCCAGCATGAAGGAGAACACGCCCAATAGTAGCAGCAAAAGGGCTAACTTGGAGCAGAACACACCGCTGAGGTCAGGCAATAATGCCAGCACGAAGGAGAACAAGCCCACTAGTAGCAGCAAAAGGACTAATTTGGAGCGGAACACGCCGCAGAGGTCATGCAATAATCCCAGCACCCTGGAGCCAACACCCGTGAGGGGAGGCAGTAAGGAGATCACACCCAAGAGCGGCAGCAAAAAGCCTAGTTCGATGGGGAATGGAACGCAGATGTCAAGCCCTACTGATAGCATCAGGAAAGATTACATCAGGAAGGAGGATGTACACAGGAAGAGCAAGAGGGTTATGTACAGTCAAGATGAAATTGATTCGGACTGCTATTTGTCCACTGAAGTACCTAGGATGCCTACAAACATAAGACCACCCCATGTGGTTGTAGCAGAACCAACCGAGTGTCTTGGAGAAAATATAGTTGCCAGTGAGGTGGATTGGGGCAATGTTCCGGTCCATCCGAGTCGAGACGATGGTGCAGCCCCACCCATGGGAGTCAATATGATGTGTGCAGTACTAGGCATTAGAGATGATGGCGAGGATTCTGAATCAGATGAAGAAGGCACTGTAGAGGATCCAGAATCTGGTGATGATGAAATAGACGAGGAACTTAACGATGACGTTGGTATTCCAGTCGATGATTTGGGAGTTGAAGTAGAAGAAATGAAACATGACCACGAGTATCCTATAATTTCGGTCGGCACCGAGTTCAGGAGCATGCATGAGTTTAGGATGTCGTTTCGGCATTTTTGTATCAAGGGGGAGTTCGACGTTTATCGACTGAAGAACACTGCCGAGAGGTATGAGGCCGTTTGCAAGTTAACGTGGATGAATGGACGGGCCGAGGTGCATTGTCCATGGAGGATCACAACAAGAGCCTTACCTGCGTTGAATGCAATTAGGGTACTGGGGCCATGAATGCAGCAAACCATTAGAACTCTCTCTCTCTTTTCACTCTATAACTACAATTGATGTGCGATATCTTTCTGGCAACTAGTCGACTCCGCTTATCTTTTAAATGAATCTGTGTTGCAGGTGAACAAAATGGGCCCTCCACACATGTGTCCGACAGGCAGCAAACTGAAATCCTCGATGGCTCATACGGAGTGGGTGGCTATGAAATCTATGTCCATACTAAAGGATAACCCTAAGCAGACCGCGAAGAATATTCAGACTAGCCTCGGTTCTAAATACAACATTGTCCTTTTGTATTACACGGTTTGGAAAGGTAAAGAGAAAGCTCTGGGGTCTTGCACGGGGTTTCGACTAATAGCTTCAGGATGATGTACAACTTCAAGGCGGAGGTACAAGCTAGGTGTCCGGGGAGTGTTGTGGAGATTGACACCGAATCATAAGGTGGTAAAATATATTTCAAAATATTTTTCATGGTGCTTAAACTTTGCATCTAGGGATTCAAGGACGGTTGTAGGCCGTATCTGAGTGTAGACAGCACTGTCCTAACTGGCAAATGGAAAGGTTGCCTGCCACCTGCCACAACACTTGATGGTCACAACTGGATGTTCCCAGTGGCATTTGGGCTATTTGAAACAGAAACGGAGGAAAGCTGAGTCTGGTTTATGAGGCAGCAGAGGAGATCAATAGGCCACATGGATCCATTGGCTATATCCACGGATGCATGCAAAGGGCTGACGAATGTAGTGAAGGAGGTGTACCCACGAGCTGAAGGTAGAGAATGCCATGCCCATATGATGGTCAACTTGTACTCACACTACGCAGGCAGCGTATTTCGTTACATGTTTCCTGCTGCTAGAGTTTACAAACCTAGTAGCAGCGAATATTTCATGAGCAAGATTTTTGTGGAAGCCCCTGAACTTCCAGAGTACTTAGCCATCCATCATTCGCAGCTATGGAAGAGGAGTCGATTCAACCCTGACATCAAAGTTGATTACATAAACAACAACCTTGCAGAATGCCTGAATAACTGGGTGAAGAACATAAAAGTGTTCATTGTTCATATCTTGATGGAAAACATACATGGTATGATCATGAAGCTGTTAAATATAAGGAGAGAGGTTGGTAGGAGACTTAGAGCACATATGCTACCGCCAGTAGTACAACAACTGCACAAGAGAAGCCAAGGACTTGCTCATCTTAAGGTTCTCTGGAGTTGTGTGCATGGAACTTGTCGGGTGAAACAATCTGCCTCCCCCCCTCGGAGTAAAATGTATCGCAACTTTAGGATTGGATACGGTTGAGGCCTCTAGTTGAATCCAAAATTGTGACGGTGCCACTACTATCTGAACAATCATGATAGCTGAGCGGTTAAGGGGCCTCCAAAATCGATGGGTGTGAGTGGCATAGACATGAATTATTTATAGGCGCTTAATAAATCCCTTCTATTGGCATTACACTTATGATAAGTTTCTAGGCTGAAAAACAATTTCTTAAGCTGGCTGCTACACTCCACGAAGCAGCAACTTATTTCAGCTGCTGGACAACGACATGGCAACATAAACTGCAAATGCAACAGATAATGCCTAGATAATGAGGAAATTGTTTCCACTATATGGCCTAATCTTGAGCCTCTCTGTCTCACCACCTCCCTGCCCCTGCCTCCCCTACACCTGGTGAAGCTCCCGGATCTCTCGCTCCATCGCACGAATCTCCTCTTCCTTGTCCCACACAGCATCACGCAGATCCTGAACAAGCTCTCTGTGAAAACCTGTCAGTGGCTTTTTGATCCACAGAAACTTGTCATAGTCAGTCCCCTCCCTTCTCGCGTAGTAGATCGAAGGAAACAAAAAAGGAATTACATTACGCTTTCCGGATCCGGGTTACCATTGTACCTACAGTAGGAACTTACCGCTCTGATGCTGCAGTTGCTGAATTTTCCTGCAGTATTTCCGTCGGTCAACGAAATCCATCTCGGCATCTTCTCACCACACAAACACAGCATATAGGGGTAGTAATCGTAGGGCGCCCTCCGGTACCTGATGGGGGCACCCGCTTGACGTTGTTGAGCCGACCATGATTCCGCCCGAGACGAACTGCACGAGCTGCGAGCCATGAGCGAGGGGAGAGAGGGCAGAGGAAAGAGGAGCCTTTTAATGTCAGGGTAGTGGTGAAGCGTGATTTATCCCCACTTAATAACTCGGGCAGAATCCTACCGTTCACATTAGGATCACTGGGAGGCCTTGCTCAGGAACCAGACACGCCTAGCCCACAATCTTACTCCCTCCTAGGAACTTGTCATGGCTCGCTCCGGCAGATCCATCCGCTCCACCGCTTCTGGTAGGGCTCGCCACAGCGTATCCACCCCAAGATCCTACCGTCGCAGTATCAAATGGCCATGGTTTCTTGAGAGGAGCGATGATGCTACGTATCCGAGCTCGGCCCCTCCTACCTGTAGAAGGAATGATGCGGCGTCGAGCTCGAGCAAGAGCCGCCAGGTGCGACAGTGCTTGGTCCACGCCAACCCCGTCACCTTCATCATTGTCGATTCCGATGTGGAGGATGACGGGGACGAAGCTGTGCAGAACGCCATTGTTACCTCCTTGGCGAAGGGCAAGCCACGGGCGGGAGTGGATGTCCCTGGGAAAGGCACGGCGGTGTCACCAATCGAGGTGGGCTCCGATGACAGTGGTGTGATGTGGGTTTACATGTTGTTTAGGATGGTTTCAATTTCGGTTGTGTTTAGTGCGAGTAAAATTATTGTAATGGGTTTGTCGAGCTATATTGAGAAATATGTGCAATAGCAGCGTGTGAGTGCTTCCACTTTAGAAATAGTGTCTGTGCCATTTGCATGTTGCATTATCAACGTAGATTACATGTAAACAATCCAACAAAAATCAGATTACAACCATCAGACGGGAGTGGCAGGATGGAAGAGAAGTTGGGACAGTGGCTTCAAGGGGAAGGAAGAGAAGGGGGCATGACACTGGTAGGTGGGCCATCGAAACACGTGACACTGACATGCGGGTGCGGGAGTAAACGGTATTGCCGGTCTGTCCAGAGCAAGTAGACTTTGCAACGTGATAACAGCAAGCTGATTGGACCAATATAATAACTCGTCGAATTATTAAGGAGTACTAAAAACTACAACTGGAGTACATTCGCACAACACTTATGCTCTACGCACCTGAGAAGCATCGCTTAAGTCTAACAGTAACGACAGCACAAGTACTACATTTCCCTGTCGGTCTTCTTGATACAAATGTAGAAATGCATCTGCCTGTTCGGTCCAGCACCGACAAGGTACTGAGATGGCACACATAGGATCGACCTTAGGTCCATGATACATTGCAAATGTATCTATAATTTTTGATGTTCCATGCTGGGTTTTATCCACTTTCTTGTGTTTTGTTCCAACTTTGGAGTACTTTTCATATGATTTCTTAGACTAACCTATTAACAAGAGCCACAGTGCCAACTGCCTGTTTTCTGCTATTTTTGGTTCCAGGAAAGTCATAAAATGGATATTCTCGGAATTGGACGAGACAAAAGCCAAAGTGCCTATTTTTCCGGAAGTGATCAAGTGCCAGAATACAAGACGGAGAGGGGCCAAAGGGCAGCCACACCACCTGGCCGAGCGGCCAGGCCTGGCCCGTGCCAGGGGGTGGTGTGGCCAGCCCAGGCACCCCCTCGGCCTCCCCTTCCGACTATAAGTTTCCCTTGGGATGGAAACCCTAAGGACCCGATCAAAAATCCACGAAAGAGTATGTAGCCGCCGTCATCTCCATCCCTAGACCGGGAGGGATCTGAAGCTCTTCCCGGCACCCTGCCGGAGAGGGGAATTCACCCTGGAGGCTTTCTTCATCACCATCCAAGCCTCTGGTGTGATCCGTGAGTAGTTCATCCTTGGACTACGGATCCATGTAGTAGCTAGATGGCTGGTTTCTCCTCCTTTGTGCTTTCATGTTTAGATCTTGTGAGCTCCATTCATGATCAAGATCATCTATTTGTAATTCATACATGTTGTGTTTGCGGGGATCCGATGGATATTGAGATGCTATTTCAGATTGATTATTGATTCTATCATGTCTTTGTTATTTGAGATCTTGCATGCTTTCTGTTGTTAGTAGCTATCTTGGCCAAGTAGATGCTAGCAACTCCAAGAGTTAGTATTTATGCTCGATAGTGGGTTCATGCCTCTGGTAATCTGGGGAAGTGACAGAAATCTCTAAGGTACTAGATGTGTTGTTGCTACTAGGGAGAAAACAACAATCCTTTGTTCATAGAACAATCGTATTGTTTACTTTACACGCAGTTCGTAAAGCAATAATTTGTTGCTTGCAACTTAATACTGGAGGGGGTTCGGATGATAACCTGAAGGTGGATTATTAGTCATAGATGCAGTTGGATGGCGGTCTATGTATTATGTTGTAATGTCCAATCAAGTCTCAGAGGAGTCAAGATGATTAGTATATGCATGTATTGCTTTCTCGGTGTTTGTCAATTGCCCCGCTGTAATTTGTTCACCCAGCATGTTATCTATCTAAGGAGAGCCACCTCTAGTGAACTATGGATCCCGGTCCTTTTTCTTTACATACAATCTACAATCTTTTACTGCTTTGTGTTTACTTTCTGCAAACTTTTACTTCTTTCCATTCGATACGTTTAATCCTTTGTTTTCCGCAAAACACGGTGAGATTGACAACCTCATCGCAAGTTGGGGACAAAGTTATGTGGTTGTGTTGTGCAGGTCTCCACGTTGCTACTAGCACCGGTAGTGCGGCCTGCCAAAGCTCAGCTAGTAACACCTTTGGGTGTTTCCTTGCTCCTACTGGTTCGATTAAACCTTGGTTTCATAACTGAGGGAAGACTTGCTGTTGTATTCATCGTACCTTCCTCTTGGGGTTCCCAACGAGCTCTACGTCGAAAGTCGAGTGCATCAAGATTTTCTGGTGCCGTTGCTGGGGAGTCAAGGACATCTTCACAAGGGGAGTCCCTCATAACCAATCTCTGTACTTTGTTGTTTTTGTTTTGCTTAGTTTTATTTTGCTTTGTTTGCTTGTTTTGTTCTTCAAAAACAGAAAAAAAAATTAGTTTTACTTGTTTGCTTTCTTATTTGAAAACCCAAAAAAATGACTACTCTTGAAAACACTAAGTTGTGTGACTTCACTAGCACCAACAACAATGATTTTATGAGCACTCCTATTGCTCCACCTGTGGCTGAAAATACTTTCTTTGATATAAAACCTACTTTGCTCAATCTTGTTATGAGAGAACAATTTTCTGGTATTGGTAATGAAGATGCTGCTTCCCATCTAAATAACTTTGTTGAACTTTGTGAGATGCAAAAGCATAGGGATATAGATGGTGATATTATTAAACTGAAATTATTTCCTTTCTCTTTGAGAGGAAAAGCTAAAGAGTGGTTGAATTCCTTAACTAGGAATAGTATTGATTCTTGGACTAAGTGCAAAGATGCTTTTATTGGAAAGTACTATCCTCCTGCTAAGATTATATCCATGAGAAGTGAAATAATGAAGTTTAAACAACTTGATAATGAGCATGTTTCTCAAGCTTGGGAAAGAATGAAATATTTGGTAAAGAATTGTCCCACTCATGGACTGACTGCTTGGATGATCATCCAAACTTTTTATGCAGGATTGAACTATTCTTCAAGGAACCTATTGGATTCTGCTGCTAGAGGTACCTTTATGACCATCACTTTGGGTGCTGCAACAAAACTATTGGACAATATGATGGTTAATTATTCTGAATGGCATACTGAGAGAGCTCCACAAGGTAAGAAGGTAAATTCTGTTGAAGAAACCTCCTCCTTGAGTGATAAGATTGATATTATTATGTCTATGCTTGTTAATGGGAAAGCCCATATTGATCCAAATAATGTTCCTTTAGCCTCTTTGGTTGCTCAAGAAGAGCAAGTTGATGTGAACTTCGTAAGAAATAATAATTTTGGCAATAATGCTTATGGTAATAATGCTTATAGGAACAATTTTGGTAACAACACTTATAAGCCATATCCTCCCAACAATGGTAATGCTTATGGAAATTCTTACAACAATAATATGAGTGCTCCCTCTGAACTTGAAGTTATGCTTAAAGAGTTTATTAGTAAACAAACTTCTTTCAATAAAACTATTGAGGAAAAACTCTCTAATGCTGAAAGAAATATAGCATCTTTGGCTGAAGCTCAATCTACTTTGAATAAAATGGCTGCTAAACCTGAAACTAATGAGAATCCCTTTGCAGCTACTAATGCCATACAAGTAAGAATTGATGAAAATGTTAGACTATTAGCTGAATTACATGCTAAGTGGGAAAGAGAAGATGAAATTGCTAGAAACATTAGTGTTTCTACTATTACCACCACTAGTGTTGAGGCTACTAATATTTCTACTACTTTAGATGATAAAGTTGATTTTGATCTTGATGGTTGCAACATCTCTGAAGTTATTAAGTTCCTACAAAAGCTTGCTAAAAGTCCTAATGCTAGTGCTATGAACATGGCTTTTACAAAACACATTAGTGATGGTCTCATGAAGATTAAAGAAGAAAAGATGAAACATAAAGCTTCTATTCCTATAAAACAAGAGGATGGTTGGGAACCCATCATTAATATGAAAGTGAATGACTTTGATTTCAAAGCTTTGTGTGATCTTGATAGTAGTGTTTCTATTATGCCTAGAAGGATTTATGATATGCTTGATTTGCCTCCTCTTGAAGATTGTTATTTGAATATCCCACTTGATGCTAATGCTAAAAAGAAACTCATGGGGAGTCTTAATGATGTTCTTATTATGGTTAATGATTCCTATGTCCCCGTTGATTTCTATGTTTTGGATGTTGAATACAATGCTTCTTGTCCTATTACTTTGAGAAGACCTTTTCTTAGAACTATTGGTGCCATCATTGATATGAAAGAAGGCACCATTAAATATCAACTCCCACTCAAGAAAGGTATAGAACACTTCCCCAAAAAGAGAGAAAATATTTATTTTGGTTCTCCTATGAACACAAAATTTGGTCTTAATGCTTCTTCATTTGAGAACACTTGATTCTTTCTTTGTTTCTTATGCCTAACTTAAAGGCGTTAAAGAAAAGTACTTGTTGGGAGATAACCCAAGAGTTTTAGATGAGTCTTGTAAGTTATTACCTTTGTAATAACCTCTCCTTATCCTTTTTATTTGCTTTTTGTGCCAAGAGTAACCTCTAATGAGAGTGAAGTAATGATTGAGAAAGTTGCTGTCCCGAAACAGATTTTTGTGCTTCACCGTAAAAATTCCTGAGAGAGTTCTATACATCGGATTGATCTGTAATTTTTTGGGCTTCTGCCAAGGTTGTTATCTAACTTTCGTTTGTTCAACACTTTTTTATTTGAGCAACAGAAGGTCTTCGAAAAAATTTGTATTTACCTGCTGGTCTGTTTTGATAGATTTTTGCCATTTTCTGCATTTGCTTCTTGTTAGTTCCTTCTTGAGTTCCTTTGGGGAACTGAGCTTTTTGAGGGAAGTGCTACAGTATCTAGTGTTCTAATGGAAGTTTATTTGGTGTTAGAACTGAACCTTGAGACTTATTTATCTTAAGTGCACTAATGTTGCTAATGAGATTGTGTTAAGTTTTGTATGAAGGAAAAATTTCAGGTGTATGGAAGGAATGAGTAATGAGATGAAGGATGGACTAAAGCTCAAGCTTGGGGATGCCACGCGTGTCACCCCAAGAAACATCCAAGAAGTACAAGCGTCAAAGCTTGGGGATGCACAGTTGTGTTTTTCTTGGAGCGTCTTCTTTTTCGTTTTTGTTTTGGTTTTTAGTTTGCTTGGTTTGCAAATGTATCTATAATTTTTGATGTTCCATGCTTGGTTTTATCCACTTTCTTGTGTTTTGTTCCAACTTTGGAGTACTTTTCATATGATTTCTTGGACTAACTTATTAACAAGAGCTACAGTGCCAGCTGCCTGTTTTCTGCTGTTTTTGGTTTCAGGAAAGTCAGAAAATGAATATTCTCGGAATTGGATGGGACAAAAGCCAAAGTGCCTATTTTTCCGGAAGTGATCAAGTGCCAGAATACGAGACGGAGAGGGGCCAGAGGGCGGCCACACCACCTGGCCACGCGACCAGGCCTGGCCTGCGCCAGGGGATGGTGTGGCAAGCCCAGGCACCCCCTCGGCCTCCCCTTCCGACTATAAGTTGCCCTCGGGACGGAAACCCTAAGGACCCGATCAAAAATCCACGAAAGAGTATGTAGCCGCCGTCATCTCCATCCCTAGATCGGGAGGGATCTAAAGCTCTTCCCGGCACCTTGCCAGAGAGGGGAATTCACCCTGGAGGCTTTCTTCATCACCATGCAAGCCTCCGGTGTGATGCGTGAGTAGTTCATCCTTGGACTACGGATCCATGTAGTAGCTAGATGGCTGGTTTCTCCTCCTTTGTGCTTTCATGTTTAGATCTTGTGATCTCCGTTCATGATCAAGATCATCTATTTGTAATTCATACATGTTGTGTTTGCGGGGATCCGATGGATATTGAGATGCTATTTCAGATTGATTATTGATTCTATCATGTCTTTGTTATTTGAGATCTTGCATGCTTTCCGTTGTTAGTAGCTATCTTGGCCAAGTAGATGCTAGCAACTCCAAGAGTTAGTATTTATGCTCGATAGTGGGTTCATGCCTCTGGTAATCTGGGGAAGTGACAGAAATCTCTAAGGTACTAGATGTGTTGTTGCTACTAGGGAGAAAACAACAATCCTTTGTTCATAGAACAATCGTATTGTTTACTTTACATGTAGTTCGTAAAGCAATAATCTGTTGCTTGCAACTTAATACTGGAGGGGGTTCGGATGATAACCTGAAGGTGGATTATTAGTCATAGATGCAGTTGGATGGCGGTCTATGTATTATGTTGTAATGCCCAATCAAGTCTCAGAGGAGTCAAGATGATTAGTATATGCATGTATTGCTTTCTCGGTGTTTGTCAATTGCCCCGCTGTAATTTGTTCACCCAGCATGTTATCTATCTAAGGATAGCCACCTCTAGTGAACTATGGATCCTGGTCCTTTTTCTGTACATACAATCTACAATCTTTTACTGCTTTGTGTTTACTTTCTGCAAACTTTTACTTCTTTCCATCTGATACGTTTTTTTCCCGCAAAACACGGTGAGATTGACAACCTCATCGCAAGTTGGGGACAAAGTTATGTGATTGTGTTGTGCAGGTCTCCACGTTGCTACTAGCACCGGTAGTGCGCCCTGCCAAAGCTCAGCTAGTAACACCTTTGGGGTGTTTCCTTGCTCCTACTGGTTCGATTAAACCTTGGTTTCATAACCGAGGGAAGACTTGCTGCTGTATTCATCGTACCTTCCTCTTGGGGTTCCCAACGAGCTCTACGTCGAAAGTCGAGCGCATCAGTCCACATACTCCACTTCCCATGGTGTCAGGCAGCTCGGCGCCTCGGCTAGCACAAGAATGCTATCAGACGATGGCGGCTGGGCGTTCGCCCACATGCGCACCGTGTATACGGGCCAGGCGCACGAGACCGACCTGACGCATACGGCACACACGATGGTGGGCCCGGCTCTGGTTCCTGGAACACTGGCGGTGCTGGTCAGGACGAAAACAGATCCCCCCCTGGAAAATTACCTACGGCCTGCCGAGTTAGTGAACGGCACCTGCTCTTGGAGAAGTTGGGCTTGCCCATATGAGAACCTAATCACTTCGATCAAGTGCTCCTCTGCAAGGTGGACAACGAGCTCTGCCTGTGGGCCGGTGTAGTTGCAGCCTGGCTCCGTGCAGGAGCATGCGCCGTGCGAGCACGCGAGCTCGTGGAGCGGGAGCTCATGGTAGGAGTAATGGCGAAAGCATCCTAGGTGGGAGCACACAAGCGGGAACATTGCTGCGAAGTTGCACGCGAGGATCTCTAGATTCTGGGGTTGCAGCATCTACCACATCTAAAGTGATGAGGATATCTACAGGGATTATGATGATTCTGACTGCCTGAACTGGAAGGAAATACTGAGTCAAATCAATAATGACTATCAGGTGAATTCATTCTTAATTGAACCTGATGTTTTACTTAATGAGAACTTTATACTACCTAATTCTATGCATCTTTGTATGATCAGGTTTATTGATAACACAAGTGTTGCGCGAGGAGGAGGAGAGTTGCAGCAAGAAGGACAAGCGCTGATTTCCAATATCAACAAGTGCGCGAGGGAGGAGCGGGAGGCAGGCGCACTAGGATGCAATGAGGAAATCACGTATGAGCAAGAGAGAGAGATGGCGCACCAAGAATTACATGTTTGAGGTGTTCCACGACGTTTGGACTGCGTGCCAATAAGGCCGAACCCATATATGGGTCAGTATGTATCAGTTTGAGTCGAACCGAGTCAGTTTGGGCCAAGTTATGGCTGTTTTTAGGCCCGTTTAGAGGGGAGGACGGCCCAGCCCTCTTATAAACCTCCGTAGCCATCACAAGTTAGGTTTTTTAGACCACGTTAAAATATTTTGGAGTTGTTTCTTTCATAGAACCTCTGGAATTACCCTATGTTCGAATCTGCCAACTATAATTGAGTGTGATCTGTTGTTCCATTGGGAATTAGTAGATTGCATACTACCGTTCGTGGTCACGGCTGCGTGCGCAAGAGTGTGGTGTTGTGAATATCCTATAAGGTTCGAGAGCTATTGCATTGGCATCAGGGATCGAGCGGGAGAGATCATAGCTACGCACTAGTTATCTATCATCCACCATCACCATCGACAAGAGCTTGCTGAGAAGATCGGGCCACCCCATATCATCTTGGTATCAGAGCGCTGGGTTTACTCGGTGAGCAATATCATCTTGGTATCAGATTTCCTCGTTGCCTCGGTAAGCAATCCACAATCCATCCATAGATTAGAGAGTGTTTTTCATCCTATACAGAAAAAGCCCCACAAAAAGAGTTGCCATAGCCTAGATTACATCGTATTCGAGTAATAGTTGCTGATCGCGTTCCTCTATTAGATTAGATCTAGATCTGTTCTTCGTAGATTTGTTTTCTAGTGTTCTAGTTGTTTTCCACCATCTTTTTCCGCTACCATCAAGTCAGATCCGATCCAAGTAAAGAGTCCTAGTTGTGTACTACTTGGCGAGCAAAAAAAAATTGGCTCGCTGCCTCACGCCTGACCGCAGACAAGTCTATGCTCTCGCGTGACCCAAAAAAAAATTCCGAAAAAAAAAATTTCCAAAAAAAAAAAATCGAACCGTCGCCTTACCACAGACCAGTCTGTGCTAGTACGAGAGGGAAAAAAAACTGCCGGCATCTTGCCGCGGCAGGATTTTAGGCCGTTTTTCTGTCGTGGCAGAGACCAATTCTCATGTCAAATGTTTTTCTTTTTTTTGTTTATTTTTTTTACTGAGTCCACATAGCGTACCTATCCTTGTGAGCCTTAGTAAGCCTTTCTTTGTGTCTATAACTATCCTACGAGACTAGCGTGCTTAGTGCTCTACGGGCTGCTCAGTTAGCAATCTTGTGCCCGTTTCGTTGAGACATTGCTAGCGTCTCTCCTTGTGCATTGCAACACGAGCATTCCTCCGACATACCTTACTTTTTTAGCTCATTTTCATAGTTGCAATTGCTCCATTTATCTCCACCGTGTGTGTTTCCGTGGGTCTTTGTCATACGATCAGCACTAGGACTTGTTTGCGGTGTAGATAGGATACCATACCTACAGCTCCACCATAAATACCCTGTGTGCCCTGTGATCGTTCTCTATACCTTTAATATTCACTTCATCACTTCAGTGCATCAGTCTTTGATTACGTTTGGTAGAGCATCTCTATTCACTTTGGAACGGTAAGATCTTCTTTCTTATCAGTTGTGAGTGAGTTGTGAGAGTTTCCACCATACTGATTTTGATTTGTGCACTAATGTACTAATCATGTCTTCTAGTAGTGTTGATGTGATGCAGAAAATGGAGGCAGGTGATGTTACAAATAATGTGGAGACGTACGGTTACAAATTCATCGACAATTGGCGTTGTAGTGGAACTTTTTGGAAGGAAGAACGCGGTATTTTTGATGGTGATGGTCTTTTCCACCATAGTGTGATGATTGGTGAGCGATGTGCTTCCATTACCATTGATAGTAACTCTACTATTAATTTGAATCAGCGTTGAAGTTGTACAAAAGTTGCAGCTAGCCACATGTGCCCGTGCGGTGCCACGACGTTTGGACTGCGTGCCAATAAGGCCGAACCCATATATGGGTCAGTATGTATCAGTTTGAGTCGAACCGAGTCAGTTTGGGCCAAGTTATGGCTGTTTTTAGGCCCGTTTAGAGGGGAGGACGCCCCAGCCCTCTTATAAACCTCCGTAGCCGTCACAAGTTAGGTTTTTTAGACCACGTTAAAATATTTTGGAGTTGTTTCTTTCATAGAACCTCTGGAATTACCCTGTGTTCGAATCTGCCAACTATAATTGAGTGTGATCTGTTGTTCCATTGGGAATTAGTAGATTGCATACTACCGTTCGTGGTCACGGCTGCGTGCGCAAGAGTGTGGTGTTGTGAATATGCTATAAGGTTCGAGAGCTGTTGCATTGGCATCAGGGATCGAGCGGGAGAGATCATAGCTACGCACTAGTTATCTATCATCCACCATCACCATCGACAAGAGCTTGCTGATAAGATCGAGCCACCCCATATCATAAAGTTCATCGAGAAATCGGAAAAAAGATCAGCAGTTAGATTGGCGAATAGGAGGAATATGTAGGATAAGTTCAAAGGCTTGTAAAATGATTTCTTAGCATGAAGGTAGCAACCCAAGAATTGGCGGATGTCGTCGGCTTGCGGCTACGGCAGGATGGGAGTGAAGTGGGGAAAGTGGCTTCGAGGGGAAGGAAGAGAAGTACGGGGAGGAAGAGAAGTAATGGGGACATGACACTGGGATATGGCCCACTGAACTCGTGAGTCGTGACACTCGCAACATGCCAGTTTGTCCAGAGCAAGCGTGGCCAATCATGCCGCAGAACAGCCTTCTCGAGGATCGCTCTCACGACGACCATCTCAATCGTCTAAGCGCCCCGATCGAACGGTATGTAACAATCGTCAAGCAGAACAACTGTGTTATGGCGTGCCTTCTAGAAGACTCGGTCTAACGGTGGATCCATTGGGGGGCTATTGTTAGGGCTCTCCTAAGGTTAGGATGCATATGTGGTTTATGAAAAGAACACACATCCAATAGCACTGGTGGATCCTTATGTGGTTTGTGAGAAAAACACACATGCAATCACACCGGGTGGATCCATATGTGGTTTATGAGAGGAACACACATGTAATGACCACTGGTTGATCAATGTGTGGTTCATGACAGGAAAACACATGCAATGCCATTGGTTTATCCATATGTGGTTCATGACAGGAACACACATGCAATGTCTCTAGTTGATCCATGTGTGGTTCATGACAGGAACAGACATGCAATGACATTGGTTGATCCATATGTGGTTTGTGGAAAGAACACGCATGCAATGACCACTAGTTAATCCATATGTGGTTTGTGGAAAGAACACACATGCAATGACTCTGATGGATCCATGTGTGGTTTGTGAAAACAACACACATGCAATGCCATTGGTTGATCCATATGTGGTTTGTGAAAAGAACACACATGCAATTCCATTGGTTAATCCATGTGTGGTTTGTGGAAAGAACACACATGCAATGACTCTAGTGGATCCATATGTGGTTTGTGGAAAAGAAAACACATGCAATGACCACTGGTTGATCCATATGTGGTTTGTGGAAAGAACACACATGCAATGACACTGGTTGATCCATGTGTGGTTTGTGAAAAGAACACACATGCAATGTCATTGGTTGATCCATATGTGGTTTGTGAAAATAACACACATGCAATGACTCTAGTGGATCCATATGTGGTTTGTGGAAAGAACACACATGCAATGACTCTAGTGGGTCCATATGTGGATCATGTCAGGAACACACATGCAATGCCATTGGTGGATCCATGTGTGGTTTGTGGAAAGAACACACATGCAATGACTCCATATGTGGTTTGTGAAAAGAACACACATGCAATGACTCTAGTGGATCCATATGTGGTTTCTGGAAAAGAACACACATGCAATAAACATTGGTTGATCCATATGTGGTTTGTGGAAAGAACACACATGCAATAACTCTAGTGGATCCATATGTGGTTTGTGGAAAAGAAAAAACATGCAATGACCACTAGTTGATCCATATGTGGTTTGTGGAAAGAACACGCATGCAATGACACTATTTGATCCATGTGTGGTTTGTGGAAAGAACACACATGCAATGCCATTGGTTGATCCATATGAGGTTTGTGAAAAGAACACACATGCAATGAACACTGGTTGATCCATATGTGGTTTGTGGAAAGAACACACATGTAGTGACACTGGTTGATCCATGTGTGGTTTGTGGAAAGAACACACATGCAATGTCCTTGGTTGATCCATATGTGTGTATTGTGGAAAGAACACACATGCAACGACTCTTGTGGATCCATGTGTGGTTTGTGGAAAGAACACACATGCAGTGCCATTGGGTTATCCATGTGTGGTTTGTGAAAAGAATACACATGCAATGACTCTAGTGGGTCCATATGTGGTTTGTGAAAAGAACACACATGCAATGACTCTAGTGGATCAATATGTGGTTTGTGGAAAGAACACACATGCAATGACTCAAGTGGGTCCATATGTGATTTGTGAAAAGAACACACATGCAATGACTCAGGGGGATCCATGTGCGGTTTATGGAAAGAATACACATGCAATGACCACTGGTCGATCCATGTGTGGTTTGTGGAAGGAACACACATGCAATGACACTGGTGGATCCATATGTGGTTTGTGAAAAGAACACACATGCAATGACTCTAGTGCTGGTTTTGGTATAAGAACACACATGCAATGACTCTAGTGGGTCCATATGGGGTTTGTGAAAATAAAACACATGCAATGACTCTAGTGGATCCATATGTGGTTTGTGGAAAAGAACACACATGCAATGACCACTGGTTGATACATATGTGGTTTGTGGAAAGAAAGCACATGCAGTGAACACTGGTTGATCCATCTGTGGTTTGTGGAAAGAACACACATGCAGTGCCATTGGTTGATCCATATGTGGTTTGTGAAAAGAACACACATGCAATGCCATTGGTTAATCCATGTGTGGTTTGTGGAAAGAACACACATGCAATGACTCTAGTGGATCCATATGTGGTTTGTGGAAAAGAACACACATGCAATGGCCACTGGTTGATCCATATCTGGTTTGTGGAAAGAACACACATGCAATGACACTGGTTGATCCATGTGTGGTTTGTGGAAAGAACACACATGCAATGCCATTGGTTCATCCATATGTGGTTTGTGGAAAGAACACACATGCAATGACTCTAGTGGGTCCATATGTGGTTTGTGGAAAGAACACACATGCAATGACTCTAGTGGGTCCATATGTGGTTCATGTCAGGAACACACATACAATTCCATTGGTGGATCCATGTGTGGTTTGTGGAAAGAACACACATGCAGTGACACTGGTGGATCCATATGTGGTTTTTGAAAAGAACACACATGCAATGACTCTAGTGGATCCATATGTTGTTTGTGGAAAAGAACACACACGCAATGAAGATTGGTGGATCTGTAAGTGATTTTTGGAAAGAACACACATACAATGACACTGGTGGATCCATATGTGATTTGTGAAAAGAACAAACATCCAATGCCATTGGTTGATCCATATGTGGTTTGTGAAAATAACACACATGCAATGCCATTGGTTAATCCATGTGTTGTTTGTGGAAAGAACACACATGCAATGAATCTAGTGGATCCACATGTGGTTTGTGGAAAAGAACACACATGCAATGACCACAGGTTGATCCATATGTGGTTTGTGGAAACAACACACATGCAATGACACTGGTTGATCCATGTGTGGTTTGTGGAAAGAAAACACATGCAATGCCATTGGTTGATCCATGTGTGGTTTGTGGAAAGAACACACATGCAGTGCCATTGGTTGATCCATGTGTGGTTTGTGAAAAGAATACACATGCAATGACTCTAGTGGGTCCATATGTGGTTTGTGAAAAGAACACATGCAATAACTATAGTGGATCCATATGTGGTTTGTGGAAAGAACACACATGCAATGACTCAAGTTGGTATATATGTGGTTTGTGAAAAGAACCCACATGCAATGACTCAGGGGGATCCTTGTGTGGTTTGTGGAAAGAATACACATGCAATGACCACTGGTCGATCCATGTGTGGTTTGAGGAAAGAAGACACATGCAATGACACTGGTGGATCCATATGTGGTTTGTGGAATGAACACATGCAATGACACTGGTTGATCCATATGTTGTTTGTGGAAAGAACACACATGCAATGACTCAGGGGGATCCATGTGTGGTTTGTGGAAAGAACACGAATGCAATGAACACTGGTCGATCCATGTGTGATTTGTGGAAAGAACACACATGCAATGGCACTGGTGGATCCATATGTGGTTTGTGAAAAGAACACACATGCAATGACTCTAGTGCTGGTTTTAGTATTAGACCACACATGCAATGACTCTAGTCGGTCCATATGTGGTTTGTGAAAAAAACACACATGCAATCACTCTAGTGGATCCATTGTGGTTTGTGGAAAAGAACACACATGCAATGGCCACTAGTTGATCCGTATGTGGTTTGTGGAAAGAACACACATGCAGTGAACAATGGTTGATCCATGTGTGGTTCGTCGAAAGAACACACATGCAATGCCATTGGTTGATGCATGTGTGGTTTGTGGAAATAACACACATGCCATGCCACTGGTTAATCCATGTGTTGTTTGTGGAAAGAACACACATGCAATGACTAGTGGATCCATATGTGGTTTGTGGAAAAGAACACGCATGCAATGACCACAGGTTGATCCATATGTGGTTTGTGGAAACAGCACACATGCAATGACACTGGTTGATCCATGTGTGGTTTGTGGATAGAAAAGACATGCAATGCCATTGGTTGATCCATATTTGGTTTGTGAAAAGAACACACATGCAATGCCATTGGTTAATCCATGTGTGGTTTGTGGAAAGAACACACATGCAATGACTCTAGTGGATCCATATGTGGTTTCTGGAAAAGAACACACATGCAATGATCACTGGTTGATCCATATATGGTTTGTGGAAAGAACACACATGCAATGACACTGGTTGATCCATGTGTGGTTTGTGGAAAGAACACACATGCAATGACTCTAGTGCTGGTTTTTGTATAAGAAAACACATGCAATGACTCTAGTGGGTCCATATGTGGATTGTGAAAAGAACACACATGCAATGACTCTAGTGGATCCATATGTGGTTTGTGGAAAAGAACACACATGCAATGAACACTGGTGGGTCCATAAGTGGTTTGTCGAAACAACACACATGCAATGAACACTGGTGGATCCATATGTGATTTGTGAAAAGAACACACATGCACTGCCATTGGTTGATCCATATGTGGTTTATGAAAAGAACACACATGCAATGACATTGGTTGATCCATATGTTGTTTGTGGAAAGAACACACATGCAATGACTCTAGCGGATCCATATGTGGTTTATGGAAAAGAACACACATGTAATGTCCAATGGTTGATCCATGTGTGGTTCATGACAGGAACACACGTGCAATGACACTGGTTGATCCATGATTGGTTCTTGACAGGAACACACATGCAATGACTCTAGTGCTGGTTTT
The DNA here is from genome assembly GCA_910589775.1 of Avena eriantha. Taxonomy (NCBI): domain Eukaryota; kingdom Viridiplantae; phylum Streptophyta; class Magnoliopsida; order Poales; family Poaceae; genus Avena; species Avena eriantha. Next base: position 384,003,184 of record OU342743.1, read on the forward strand.
AGTATAAGAACACACATGCAATGACTCTAGTGGGTCCATATGTGGTTTGTGAAAAGAACACACATGCAATGACTCTAGTGGATCCATATGTGGTTTGTGGAAAAGAACACACATGCAATGAACACTGGTGGATCCATAAGTGGTTTGTGGAAAGAACACACATGCAATGAACATTGGTGGATCCATATGTGATTTGTGAAAAGAACGCACATGCAATGCCATTGGTTGATCCATATGTGGTTTGTGAAAAGAACACACATGAAATGGAATTGGTTGATCCATATGTGGTTTGTGGAAAGAACACACATGCAATGACTCTAGTGGATCCATATGTGGTTTCTGAAAAAGAACACACATGCAATGACACTGGTTGATCCATGTGTGGTTCTTGACAGGAACACACATGCAATGCCTCTAGTGCTGGTTTTAGTATAAGAACACACATGCAATAACTCTAGTGGGTCCATATGTGGTTTGTGAAAAGAACACACATGCAATTACTCTAGTGGATCCATATGTGGTTTGTGGAAAAGAACACACATGCAATGAACACTGGTGGATCCATAAGTGGTTTGTGGAAAGAGCACATATGCAGTGAACACGGGTGGATCCATATGTGATTTGTGAAAAGAACACACATGCAATGCCATTGGTTGATCCATGTGTGGTTTGTGAAAAGAACACACATGCAATGCCATTGGTTAATCCATGTGTGGTTTGTGGAAAGAACACACATGCAATGACTCTAGTGGATCCATATGTGGTTTGCGGAAAGAACACACATGCAATAACCACTGGTTGATCCATGTGTGGTTCATGACACGAACACACATGCAGTGAACACGGGTGGATCCATATGTGGTTCTTGACAGGAACACACATGCAATGACATTGGTTGATCCATGTGTGGTTCATGACAGGAACACACATGCAATGACATTGGTTAATCCATATGTGGTTTGTGGAAAGAACACACATGCAATGACACTAGTTGATCCATATGTGGTTTGTGGAAAGAACACACATGTAATGACACTGGTGGATCCAAATGTGGTTCATGACAGAAACACACATGCAATGACTCTAGTGGATACATATGTGGTTGGTGGAAAGAACACACATGCAATGAACTCTAGTGGATCTATCTTGGCATAATTTGATGTATGCCATGATGTATTTCGTTGTAAAAGATACCCACTTTCCATTCTAATACTACTCAGCTTTGCCCTTGGTTTTTTGATACTACCCAGTTTTGCCCCCTCTCTCTCTTTTGTATAAGCCCAAACCTATGCCCACTTTGTCTGCTACGCCCTGATTGGTTGTCATAGTTGTCACGCAGATCGTGCGCACCAACCGTTGATCCTGTGTGATTCAACGAGGCTCGTTGCACACGTCGTGCCCTTCACAGGACAGCGCGAGACAGCACGGACGTCTCCCTCAACGAGACTTCTACAAGAAGGAACACGATGATGTCCATGGAAAAAGTCGTCGAGTGGTCATGTCATGTTTAATATAGTCTGCAAAGGCTACAAGTCTACTGCACGGCAACTGGTCATCCACGGCCCATGGGCTATACCATTTTTACTATGCAGCGCGCCTGCACTCTCACTTCCGACAGGCCCCCACCACACGAACCTTCCATGCGGCAGCCGCGACCGGAAGAGCTGCCTACCGGGACCCTCGAGGAGGCCTAAACATCCCCGCATTAAAAACCCAGCCTATCGGGTCCTCCATTCGAACTCATCCACTACTCTCTCTTCCCTATCTAGCAAAACCCCACAATCTTGAAAGTACTTGCATGAACCTTCCCCATGAAACCAGTGCGTGGGGGTGAGTGTCCGAGCATCGCCGCCGGGGTGGTGCTTCACGCGGAAGATCTGGAGGAGCATCACGCAGCACAAGGCGAGGAGGACGTGCAGTTCAACCCCTTGGGGGACCATGTGCTCGCCAGTGCTGACGACTTCGGAGGCGCCGATGAGGGCGTGGAGTTCGACGAACACGCTCCGCTCGTGTACCTGGAGGTACATCTATTTCTATATGTTTCATATCTTCTGCTCGAGCTTAATCTATCCTGGCGTCATAAAAATCTAGTCCTAATGATTAGATGCAACGTACGAACCGGTACATGGAGAGATCTAGTCTGTTCTGAATGAATTCACATTATTTATTTATTTATAAGTTACCAAGAACACAAACCACATTAATTTAGGAGCAAGCTAGGGAGACGGCCGTAATGAACTGCTGAACCTGTATAGACATGTTATTGCATCGAAAGTAACTCGGAATGGTGGAAGGAATATATATTAATTATTTTGCTCATTTCGGTTTGTATTCCATACATTATAGGTGGATTCAAGTGAGATGGACTCTAACAAGGAGACCAGGGACAACAAGAGCCGCCATGTCATGAAGAAGCTCAAGAGAGGGATAATCCCTTTCCACACTCGACTTGGGGAGCTCAGGTGCCCTTTCTGTAAGAAAGGAGTCAACCCGAGGATTGCCAGCTTGATTCCGCATGCGGTTGGCATCGGTAAAAGCCCGGCTAGTAAACACAAGTCGGCGACCAAGGCTAAGCATGCTGCTTATGGCAAATTCCTGAGGGAGTATGTCAAGACCAGCCTAGTGTTCCCTTACATAGGAATCAGCAACTTCTGGACGACCAACCCATCATTGTGCTGGCCCGGCCACTAATAATATTTAGTTCTCTTACCATATCTAGACCCTTAAACTATGGGGATTTCTATTTTCGTACCCTTCAAATATATTCAAGTTCGTCTATTTATGGAGTTAAAGTTTCGGTGGCATACTCGTTATTTTGCATGGATAGAGGGGTGCCACCAACAGATATAAGGGTTATCATGTCCACTAGATCACAGAGGATCAACGGTTGGTGGGCACGATCCATGTGACAACTGTCTCGACCAATCAGAGCGTAGCAGCGAAGATGAGCACAGGTGCGAGAGATGGATACAAAGAGAGGGGAAAACCGAGTAGCACTTAAGAACCAAGGGAAAAACTGAGTAGAACTTAAAAACCAAGGGAAAGCATGACATAGGGATTCAAATAGAAAATAGAAAATGATTTAAAAATGGAACCAAACCACCAGTGTTACGCTCGAGGGCAAAAATGAGTACAACTGAATCGCCAGGGTTAGACACGAGGGAAAAAACGCGACTCATGGTACGTGTGTGCGGTGCACGGGGTAGTAGCGGACACGTGTGGCCGTGCACGGTGCATTAGCGTACCGGTGCACGGTAGTGCAACGAAACATTGCTTCCCTTCTCCTTTAATAGAGGCCTCCCCACTCCCACTCATCACGCACTCGCTCACTCAACTGTCTCCACTGTCCCATCACCTTCTGCAAACGCCTACCAAAACTCCAACCATGCCGGCGATGGAGAAGAATGGCACGGTGGCCATCGGCGCCTCCAAGGCCGCCGGCGAGGAGCCCCCTGTCCTCGTACAGACCCCCGTCCCCGTCCCCGCATCCGCCGTAGCCGCCGGCGAGGAGGCCCCCGCCGGTCTCGGACAGATCCCGCTCGGCTGGGACCCCTACGAGGAGGTTGTCTACATAAGGCCGGAGAACCCCTATGACACCAGCATCGCCGACCCATGGACAGAGGTAACCAGAGTTTTCTCCCCTTCCCTTGTTCTTCCCCCGTTCCCATTGTTGAATGCTAGATCGTATGTTATTAGGGCTCGGTTGTTTGTATTTTTTATAGTAGCTAATCCTCTTGTGTTAGATCTCGATTATCGATGAATCCCCCTGTTCGTAGTTGGGATCAGTATTCGATTTGGTTTGAGATTTGGGGAATAATCGGGAGATCTCATTCGGTTAATTTATGCAAAACATCAATCCCGATAATCAAAGTATCTCAATCATGTCCTTATTTCACTCTACTGTTTTTTCCAATAGGAGGATAGCAGCGACCTCCGCAGCGACGACGAGTCCAAGGACACCAAGACTCGTCATGTGCTAAGGAAGCTAAAGTCCGGTCAGTACAAAAACTTCTTCATTGGCGACGTGTACAGGTGCCCCTTCTGCCCCACCAGGAGGCTCCGCGCCATGGACTTCAACTACCTCGTGAAGCATGACGAGGACGTGAGGACCTGCGGCGAGTCCGTGAACGTCCACGGCTTCATGGCCAAGCACCAGGCGCTCGGTCTTCACCTCCGCAACCTCCAGAAGGTGGCTATCGAGGAGGGTCGCATGCCCCCGATCAGACCCAAGGCGCCCAAGGTCAAGGGGCTGGGCAGCAAGAAGTGGAGGAGGCGCCAGAGGGAGGAGGCGGATGCCCTCCTGGCAGAGGCCATGAGGGGCCATTAATCAGCTGATGTTGCTGCTGCTGCTATAAAGCAGCTTCTTTTGTCTTGTCTGTGTTGAACCTGTCAGCTACTGCTCCTAAGCAGCCTAATTGTCGAACCTCGTTATGTACCATACTATATAACCTATATTAGCTGCTTTATCTACATCTCCTCTGTTTACTGAATTTATTTATGGTGCTGGTTTGTTTTGTTGCTCTAAATTTGCTACCAGATAGGGGAAAACGAGGGAAAAAGGAACAATGAATGAAGTGAGAAGCTGCTCTAGATTCCCTACCTTTTTGGGAAAAAATAAACACAACTGTTAGAGAGAGAGGGGAAAAGGCGCTCTTAAAAAGACCATATAACAAAAAAAACTTCCAATTTTAGGTGTCAGGGCGCACGTAACGGCCAAGCCTTTGACCAGACAGCATCCCCTCCGAGCGCATGTGAGGGCTTCGGAATATCGGGAGGGCAAAAGTGAGGACAAACGAGACACTGTTGCTATAGCTAAATCTTACAAAAAGCTGAATTTGGCTTTACATTACAATTTGGCTAGATCTCCACAATGTAGCTATTCTAAATCCCTAAACTATGCGGTGTGTTGAAACCTAATGCTTTTCCACTGACACGTGTGTTGCAAAGTTGCTTGATCGTGCATGCTTACACAAGTGGCCTACAGAGAAACTTATAGAAGCATGGGCAACGAGCTTCATTTTGGCAAATTCTGGACAAGCTTTGCACAATCGGCAGGCCTGATCGACTGGGCGGCTACCCTAGGGTGCAGGGATGCTAGGTCCATGTCTATGCTTACACTTCTTAAACTTGTTAGGAATAATAGTTGTACACTTCCTTCTGTCCTATCACTTTACGTCGTGTCAGCACCGCGCACCCGCTGCGGATCGGCAACGGTACGGTGGTCTACGTGACCGGTCTCTGCCACGCCAAAGCCACGTCACACACCCGTCCCATCGCCTATCGAGACGGATGCCGAATTTAATCGCTAGGATTGGAAAAAAACTGTGCTCGCCTGGTCAAACTTGCCTCCACATGGGTATGACCGGAATATTGGTAAACGCAATTTAAGCATCGCCTTCCGTCTCCTTAACACATCACTGTGCAAAAATCCCCAACTCATTCCTTCCGTTACCCTCCGCCGCCACCACGGCCACCGCAAGAACCATCGACGCTGCCATAGGCACCACCTCCGCTGGGCCATACCACCACAACAGATCACTCCACCGCCACGCGCAGTCCCAGCCACCGCTACCGACCCTAGGCCATCGCCGCCGCATTAGCTGCTGCCATGGACGCAGAGTACGGCATGTTCGGTGATGGGAGCGACTTCACCGACGAGTACACCATCACCGCCCATGGCACCACCAAGCTGACGGTCGTCCACACAAATGCGTCAACGGAGGTTGCCAAGGTCATCGCAATGTACGAGCGGTGGCTATAGGAGCCGATGGACAGGTACAAGATTGTCGGCCTTGACCTCGAGTATACTAGAGACAGGAAGAGGACGGCGCTTTTGCAGTTGTCCATGCGCAACCACTGCCTCCTATACCACGTATGTAGGGCCGAATTTGTATGCCCGGAGCTTCGCGAGTTCCTACACAGGAGGGAGATCTACTTCGCCAGCATCGACATCAAGAACGACACTCGGAAGTTAGAGCAGGATCTCCTCGTTCATGTCGTCAATCACATCGATCTCCAACATTTGTGGAGGTACCCGGATGGCGGTACGGGGAAAGCCGGCATGGCTAGACTTGTTGCCGACATCATCGACCGCGAGTACGCCGGCATGAAAGTCGAGTTCCCGAAGGACCTACACGAGCGATGGGAGTGGAGGCACCTGGATTACGATGCGATCAAGTACGCAGCCAGGGACGCGTATGTCTGCTACGAGATGCTCAACAGGATCTGGCGGGTGGGTGAGTGTGTTGTTTACCACTAATAGTTTCGCATTTCATTCCTAGTTTTATCTTGCATGTCTTTTATCTCGCATATATTTTCTAAGCATTCTATGTGTAAGAACCAAGCTCGTATGATCCATGTGCTAGTAGCTACTTAACCTGTATGAATTACATTCCCCCTTTTGTATGCTCAACATTCATTCTTACAAATTCTGTCTATGCCATTTGCATGCGGCATAATCCAGGACTGACATGCATAAGGTGTGATACAGTCATAAGTCATAACCAAACCCACATTATAGCGAAGGATACAGTCATAACCAAACCTAGATTATAGTTTGACAAAGGAAATACATAGCAGTTCGTAATTGCTCACATAGTGTACTTCTGAAATAACATGTTTTCATAAACACAACAATCATGCACTAAAAGTCTACATCCCAGCCTGTTGGAGAAGGCAACCGATCCCAGGATGCCTTCGATTGCTTGCCTCGGCTTGTAGATTCATCTACACTCCGGCATCTGGGGCAAACAACCTGCATTGGCGGTGGTTCAGTGATGCGATGCCTGGAACGATATTTTATAATCTGGCGGTACAGCTCGTGGTTAACATACCCATCAATTGCAGTGTACTTCAGATTAGGTTCAAAAAGTGGCTTATCCTCCCAGTAATCATGCCCTAAACACCTCCACGAACATCTCGGCAATTTGCCCTTCATGTCAGCGTACCACGGGTCGATGAGTTTGGAGGCAAGAGCGGCCATCCCGGTCTTGCCGCTCTTCGTCCCTGTCATCCAGTAAATTTCCTGGATGTCCACTCTGCACTCCTTTGGGATTCTAATGTTGAAAGTCGGGCTTTCAAGCAGTTTAGTGTCATTCGTGATGTCAACACTGGTAAATGTTATGTGCTGGTTCATGAGAAAGTCATGAAACAAATCCCTAATTCTTTCGCCCCACCTGCATGAAAATGAATTCAGAGAAATAATATAGCAATAACTTTTGCAAACAGAAGGTTCAGGAACAAAAAGACAGCAAAGTCTACCAGATCCCGTCAGCCCCCTTCTTGCAAAAGGCTGGTATACGAGGACGTGCTCCTTCATGGAGAGTTGCACCACGGCAATCCTAGAGTGATCGCAGTTGTACTCGAGGTCGAGACCTACGAACCTATTTTCTTCGAACTGCAGCCAACTCGTGTAATTTTTCAGAGTGTTCCTCACCGTCCGAGGGTCGATGGTGTAGACGACATCGATCTTGTTCCTGCCATGTACTTCTATGTCGAAGTGCGTAGTTTCTTGCCTGTCGTCGTTTCGGATGTCCGGAGAGTCCATGACTACAAGCAAGAGGGAAAGGATACGGAGGAAGAGGGTGATGCGGTGGTGGAGGAAATGGATGAGGCCGTGGAGGAGAAAGACGATGAGGCCGTGGAGGAGGAAATGAGATGGAGAAGTGAAAGATTGGAACCGCCCTTACCAATATCTGGAATGGTGCATGACCGTTCGTAGTAGGGTTAAGGTGGAGAAAAACGGTGGTTCTACACGTCGACGCTAGCGCTTCCTAAAATTTGTTCCGTGCCACTTGCATGCGGTGGAATCGAGGTCTGCCATGCATGATCCAAGTCAAACATAGGCACGTTTGCGCGTGCCGACCTTCACTCATTGACAGGCGGGCCGCACATTTCTCTCTCTTACGATTTATTTTTTCACTTTCTCTAGACGGTTCCGGTGCCCGCCATCAATAATTACGCCCCCCTTCCTTGTCTTCCACGCGGACGAGAACCGGTGGCGGCGGTTCCCTGCAGATTCACTGCCCACTCGAACAACTTCCCCCATCCCTGATTCCATCCCCACTCGAATCCATCCGCCTCCTTATCACAACGCCTCCATCCCTGATTCCAGACTCCATTTGCCACTATGGGTAGAGCTTGGGGTAGCAGCAGGCTGAAGCAAAAGGCATGCGACGACGACGCGGATGGCCAGGGCGACCGCCACTGCGAGGATTGGGGATGGCCGAACCTCAGCGCTGCGAACATGCACAGGATCGCCTCGGGGTTGGACATCATCTCTGCCGGCCGCCTCACTCGCTGCATCCCTGGCTACCGCTTCACGATGCGGGACATGGACAAATAACCGTTCGGCACGCCAGGCCTTCTTTACCCCAATAATAGCAAATGGCCAAACGACCGTGATGGCCACGTAAGTTCCAATATCTAGCTTATTCGTTCAGTCATATCGTTGATTCATACGTGCTAAACTCTCATCGGAATCCTATGTTCCTTTCGTTGAACGTGTTGTGTGCACGCGCGGTTTGAACAAATCAAACCATTTAAGACTATTCTGTATAGCGGAAGCTCTGCTCGTACCTGATATTCTGGTATTTTCGTAGTGACACAGTCTTACTTTAGGTGATAGACGAGTTGTCAATTTCGATTTTGCAATGGAATGCTTTCTAGGTGATATTCTGTTTCCTAAAATAAAAACAAACAGATTAGACGATTTAAGGTTGTTATGCCTCGAGCTGTTTATGATCATCGTTAGGAGTTTGTTCTGGGGGGCTCTGCTACTACTCCATATATTGGGTATCTTCGTAGTGACACATGCACAATTTAGGCAATATCTGAGGAGACACTTGTATTTAGGCGATATTTTGTGTACTTTAATCTGAAGGTCTAGTTGTCAAATTGTATTTGCAATGGAATCCATGCTAGGTGATTGTACCAACTGACAACAAACTCTGCAGAATATTCATGCAAAACTTATGATGCTGGATAAGTTGTCTGAATCAGTAGTGGTGAATATCAAGGAAGAAGAAGAGACGGAAATGGAAGATGACCAGATATGGGTGGGTGGCAACGGCGAGTGGCTGGTCCTTTTATCACAGGATGGGAGTACTAGGACTCTAAAAAATGGCTACAGATCGGTGAGACTTGCATTGCCATCTTTGGAGCATGTCGGCATTACTTCATTCAACAACGGGTGGCCGACGCCTATTTCCAAATTCGCTTACAGGTTCAGCATGGCAGAACTTGACCTCCTGAAGGTACAGCTCCCACATAGACCGCAGGAGGGGGCATGGAAGACCTGGGAGTTCGACCTCTTAGAGGTGTTCGACAAGGCAATCACATTCATTAGATGCCCAGAAGAAAAGGAATGGACAGTCTTGCGCGACGACTTCCTATGGCCAGAGAAGTATGTTGACACCGTCTTCACCTATAGCTACTCTTCGTACAAACCGCAACGCATTTATGTGGTCACTGAACCTAGCGGCGACGTGCGTGTTTGGGAGCCGTCCATTTGGGGTGAGTCATGGTGTCATATAGCATGTAAAATCCCATTCAAAATTCTGCTTACTGACTGTAAGTAACACGCAGGTACCCAGGAAGCCCCGCACATCATTCTAGCTCCAGTCATCGAAGGTGCAGTAGCAGATGCTGAACTTGGGAGGCGACATGGATCAGGATGATGAACTCATGTGGATTCATATCAGGGGAGCACTAAAGAGCGTTGGTGATACAATAGAACATATGGGGACACAACTTTCTTCATACCCATCGCTGCGGTGTCATGTTTTCTCGAGGTCTGCATGCCCATTCAAAGACCCAGTAGAGCAAGTCTAGAGCAGAGTCGACAATCTGAAGGGACAATCTGTGTTTCTTGGGATCAACTACCCTTTCATTGTCGGAGCCCCTGGAGCTGTTGAACCTGTAATTGCTCAAGCAACCTTGGCCCCTGATGCTGCTGCTGCTAGTGTTGGTGGTGGTGGAGCTAACAAAGAACTAGTTGCTGCTTCTCCTAGTGAAGCTGACAAAATACTTGGTGATGCTACTACTGGTAAAGCTGGCGAAATACCTGCTAATGTTGCTGTTGGTGAAGCTGACGAAATACCTGTTGAGGCTGCTGTTGGTGAAGCTGACAAAATACCTGCTAAGGCTGCTGCCGGAGTCCAGAAAGAACATGCTGGTGTTGTTGCTAAGGTCCCAGCACTTCCAGTGTTTATAGAAGACTGTGTGTTTGCTGCACACTCATGCGCCAATCATATTGACACTCTAGATCCGACCTGGAGCCGAATCCACGTTGGGGGGAGGGGGCCTACAATTGGCTCATCAGTGGGGTCATACGATTTGATGGAGAATGCCAGACGGCCAAACGCAGCATTCTGGTTCGTTCCGACGATACCACCAGCTCCAGGGACCTAGTGCTCATACTGGCAGATCCGATGAACCATTTGTCTTTATCTTTATCATTAGTTATGCTTATTTGTGTAAAGACTAAGCTGTGCTTATTTGTGTAAGACTAAGTTAGGCCTAACTGCGTAATATTCAGTGAAGCCCTGCTTTTCTTTCCACGCCCATAACAACAGAATTGTAGCATAGAACATACAAAGGTAATGTGCATACTAGGCATTTTTGCTCAGGATAACAACCACTTTAAGCAAATGATACATGGTGTACGCATTTGAATGCATCACTAGAATGTACAACCTATTGATGATTGATGACATGGATCTAGCTTTTCTGCATGTATTTGCATTGAATCACTCATTGATTTGTTCACATATTTTTTGGCAATGGCTAATGAACTCCACTCTCTTGGTAACTTGCTTCGTCAACGAGCACTTGTTGATGCAATGCAAAGTACAGAACATGGTCGTCATAGTCATTCCATTTAGGTTCTCTATGTTTCGTCATCATGGAGCTACCAATTTTAAATGAAAATCTAGTAAACAACATATGTGTACATTGTTATAGTATGCTACGGCCCCGGTACATACATGTTTTTCTACAATCACAAGAAGAAAACTTGATGCATTTTCACCTTGTTAGTGTTGTGCCGAACTAGGTGCATGTGGCTTTGGGGTTCGGAGAGGAAAGCGCCGTGGCTGGTGTGTGTGCGACCACGGCGACGGCGAGCTCGGATTCTAGAGGAGGCCAATAGGATCGACCATGGTCGGCATGGTGACAGATCTCACCGAGAATGAATTCCCGTCCCCGCGCCGTGCCATGGGTGCGGCCATGGTGAGGGCAAGCTCCGATTCGGGATGGGGAGGAGAGCCGGGCCGAGCAGGTTCGTCCAAGTCCTAGCTCCGCGCCATGGCTGCGACCTCAGATTGCCGCCCCGGAGGAAGAAGAAGACGCGTAAAGGATGGATGCGCCAACGCTGCAAGCCTACATGGCAGCCTACATGGCAGCGACGACGACAACGACATAATGGTGAAAGCTGACAGGGGGGCCCAATTTGACGGTCGTTAGCCTGATTTTTTGTATTGAAACATAAAGTTGAATTCATGCCGAAAAAGACCCTCTGATTATTTGGCACCCTAACTGTAGTCATCGCGACTGATTTCAGGGAACTTGGGTACCGTGTTACCTGGGCAACCCAACTTTCGGGCCGCAAAATGATATTCTCCCTCCGGAGGGGCAGATAGATTGTCCCAGAGCCTGGTTCGATGGGTCAGACCGGAGGGAGGGCCAAAGTCTCGAGGGTCTTCAAACTGGAGACTTTGGCAGGGCGGAGACTCCGGTGTGTGTAGATCGGAGACTCCGGTCTGAGCAGCTCTAGCGTCCTCTGCTTCACGCTCTGCTCCTTGTTCTCCATCCTTGGGTGCTTGGTGGTCTGTTGGGGCTTCGTACCTGATGATGCACAACGTAGTCGCATGAAGTAGCACACCATCCAAGGAAGTATCAAATTGGCACGAGGAGAGGAGCAAGTTCACCTTGGCTTGTAGGAGTTTGGATTGGGCACGAGTCATGGGTCCACTTGGGGGACTTGTTGGTGTAGATGTAGGAGCGTCCGTAGGACGGGCTGCGTCACCACCTATTTGATGTTCATCGAGATTGCGCTTCTTATTCTATGAGGCACTTGTTTGTTTGTTTGTTTGTTTGTTTTTCTTCTTATCTTTTTTTCTATTTTTTCTTTTTCTTTTTCACTTGCCTCTTCCTTGTGCCAAAGACTATACAAGATAATTATATGAGATAGTGCGCTCACAACTTTTTCTCGGAATTCTACAAGTATCAAATGTGCATAGCCCAAGAAATCATAGGAGGAACTAGTCTCAGTAGGTGTTTGTTGATCGCAAAGATAGTGTAGCTCACAAAGGGATGCAAGTGGGGAGAAGTCGCAGAATGTGTATTCCTTTCGTCGTTGATCCTCGCCCTGTATTGGTGGATTCCGCCTTTCTCACGGAATTTGGATGGTGTAGATAGCATGAACCACGGTGATGACGATGCTCCTTCTCATCTTCGAAACGAGCTAAAGAACACCAAAATCCGAGTTCGAATGCAAAAGTTATGCTCAAAACCGTGAAACAGATTTGTTGTCTGCAAAGGGGCGGAGACTCCGGGGTCCAAAGCCGGAGACTCCGGGGTCCGAGGCCGGAGACTCTGGGGTCGGGGTCTAAAGCGCATCCAGAACTCGAACAGGACGCGTTTTGGCAGGAAAACTCGAACCAAAACCTCAAATTGATGGGGGAAATCAAGGAATTAGGCTATGGAAACGCAGTGGAAGGTAGATCAACAAGTTTAGCAAGTAATCCATGGATCAAAACCTACCAAAACACACTCAAATCACAGATCGATGCAAAACACGAATTGGGGCTATTTTTGGGGGATTTTCGAATTTATGGGGGAAAAGACCAAATTGATGAGAAATCCGTGGCAACCAAAAGCTGCTGATACCAGATGTTGAGGGCTAACCCCGTGGGTGGCCCGATCTTCACGGTTCTCATGGTCAAATCGATGGGAAAGCGAGGGGAAAAGGACAAGGTAGCAGAAGCGGACGCACACCTCACAAAGAACACGATGAACACACGCAAAACTCACACGATACAAGGCTGATTGTTCCAGCCGGTGGCCACTGGTCCGATAGAATCCTCGCAAGGAAAGATCGGTCAACATGCTCCCTCGATCCAAGACGGAGAGGGAAGAACACCTTGCAGAGGGTCTTGATGCCTTGGCAAAGGGACACCGATGCCAAGGCCTTGTACAACAAGGGAGGCGCGATGCAAACTCCAATGAGGTGGTGACGATAGTCGGTCCCCTTTACTAAGGGGATGAGGCAAACTAGAGATTCCACAAAGGGGGTGTCTTTAGTCTATCATCTATGCCTAGGGTTACATGAGGGGGTGGGGCACTATATATAGGCCAGACACATAACAAGGAGTAGATTAGGGCTAATTCTAGGGTTTCTAAGGATAAGAGGGGTACATGGGTCGGAGGCCTAGCTCAAGGCGCGCAGGCCCATTCCACTTAGGTCGGAGACTCCAGGGTGCAGGGGCCAGAGACTTCGGGGTCAATGGCGCTCTCCGGGGTAGACTCCAGGGTGGCATGCAGATACTTCCAAGTAGGCGGCTGGGCCAGAGTCCTAGGGCGGAGACTCTGGTGTGAAGGGTCGGAGACTCCGGGGTGGCCGAAGACTCCGTGGTGGACGTCGTTCTCCAGGCTTGTCTCTGGAGGTGTGTACTGAACGCTCCTGGGGCGATTCCGGAGTCTTGGCCGGAGCCCTAACCAGAGACTCCGGGGTTGGAGGCCAGAGACTCCGGGCTTGAGGGCCGGAGACTCCGATGCTTCTACTGCAGCTTCTTCCTTCTTCTCTTCCAAGCCTCCGTCTTGTCGGGCTTGGTCCTCCGGGCTTCCTCCCTTGCCTCCATACTTGTCGGTGCAATCCTATCATGATAATGGCATGAAGTATGAAGTATTATACCATTCAAGAGGGTAGGAAGTGGGTTCGCATAGAGGAACGGATTCACCTTTGGAGTCCATGATGACTTGGCATAAGTTGGAGACCTTGATGTGGTCATGACCGTAGGTTGGGCTACATCAAAGGATTTCTCCAGTCCTTCTATCTTGCCAATGGTTTCGTTGAGCATGAGGTCAACATTCTCTAGTCTTGAATCAACATCTTGCGCACGTCCTACCAAAAGCTTGGTGAAGTGATCATGCATCTCTTCATTCGTCATGTTCGCTGGTTCAAGAGGTATATCTTCCATGGTTAGTCCTTAAAAGAACAGGTGTATATGCCTATGAGTATGGAAATATGGTGGAAACACGCGTAATCTGCCAAGCAATATACAAAGCTCTTACAAGTTCTTACCAAACAGGAGGAAAAGGTGATGTGCAACCACAATGATCAGTGGTTCTAGAGATTGAACCGAGCGATTACAAGGAGTCAACACAACACACGTGGAGAAATATATGGATCTCTAGGAAGGCTTGCCAAAGTAAGTTAGCAATTATCAAAACAGTAATGCAAAGTTGAAAAGATGCTCAACGATGGTACCGTGCTAGTCATAGGCTAGACCGTACTACAGACGCGAGTCTAGAGCACTAACGATGTCACGACACGGCACAACAAGCAATGGTGTGATGATATGGTGCTTTGAAAAGCGAACCGGGATGTCCAAAATCACTATGATGGCGAGTGTCTAGAACTGATCTACGGGGTCTAAAAACAGTATAGCCCCGAATTTTTTTGTCGAATTTTTTCTACCGTGCTCCGGAAAGCACGCAGGTGCCAAAAAATATCGCTATAACAGTCGATGGAGAAAATTGATACCCAAGGCCGAAAACTAGTGTAGCCAGAATTTTTTCTCTCCTTCTTGACTTGCGGCCGAAACTTTAACTCCCGGAATTAGATTACATCACGAAATCAATATGGAAGGAAACAAAACTAACAAGGAAATAACAACTCTACGCGGACTCATGCCACGACAGGAAAAGTGACCAGATTCGTGTCTCAGTAGGAAGGCGGTGGCTGAGTCTAGGGTTTATGGTCGCAGTAGTATATGGCAGCGGAATATGGTGGTGGATGTATAGCAATGGCGATGATCGACGATTGTGGCGGTGGTGACTAATGTGACCTGAACTCGAAACTCTAAGGGACGAGACACTAAGAACAGTAACTCGACATGACGATGCAAACACAAATTCAATGAAGCAAAATTGAAAAGATAATGCAAGGAGGAGATTGGTGATGGGATAGATCTAACAGTAACTGTATATTTTTGGCTTTTTCTTGGGTTATAGGAAAAGACAGATCTACACTAGGAAAAACTGTAACATCTCACCGAGCAACCTAAAATCTGATACCACTTGATAGGGCTAAGGTGTCTGATCTTTCGATGAGATGGTGATAATCGATTTGGGTAGAGTTTGGGCTTAACAATCCGACTACACGTGCGAGCACGAGCGCCAATGCAATCGCTAGGCCAATCTCTTGGAGGTTACTGATCTTGCAGAAGCACGATGAGCCTGACCAGCGAGGGTCTTAATTCCTACCTGAAATCAAGAACAAGAAAGAACTAATATTGCAATCAAGATATTGCAGATTAAGATGAAAACTTTATTGAAAAGGTGGGATCCTGAATAGGTGCGAAGTACAGGAGGTCTCTGCGACACTCAAGACTTGGCGAAGTTGCAATGATGGCTAACTTTTAGTCTAAACAAAATTTGAGTCTAAAGTGATGACTATGGGGGTATTTAAGGAGGAAAAGGTGGGGTTTCGGCCAGCCATAGGTATGGTGGCCGAATCCAACCCTAAAAGGCCTTTTACCCTCAAATACGGACTCTAAAAAGTGGCTATTAAAAATCCTGCGAAAATAACATGGGCCTGACCCAAAATAAAGGTGACGCATCACCAAATTAAGCTATGGATGAATCTACGAAGTAATATTCTTGAATATTTCATCCAAGTCTTCAATGTTCATTATGGTGGCTTCAAAGTTCTAAAATCTCCACTTGTGGCGTCCTCTTCAATCCTCATATGCTTGCTGCCAACTCCATGCATGTTTATGCCCCAATGCTTGTCCCTCTCATCCATGCTAGGTCCATCATTCCTAAGACTAACAAACACATCTGATTTAGGCAGCATCATACTCTCATGTATATGAGGAATAGTTCCAAGAAACGAAAGTACCTGATAGTTAAGTTGCTTGGCACGAGCTCGAGTGATGGGTCCTTGTATTTGTGTAGTTGTCGGTACAACGATTGTATCAATAGATGGGATGACCTCGTCACATGGACTCGGTGTTGAGGGAAACCTATAGGATGGCTCGATCTTTCACAAATCCCATTCAAATCGGGGGTGGAATGCAGGGAAAGGAGAGGAAAACAAACATGACAAACTCACGCACGAAGATCACGATGAACACACACACGCAAATCCACGATACACACCAATAGCTCATGCCGGGGGTGACCGGTCTAGCGCAATCCCTAGGATCGGCGTCAGGCGGAGGACTCTGTCTCGAACCGGCATGGCGAGTAGGGAGACTCGATGAGATCTTGACGTCTAGGCAAAGGGACTCCGATGCCTAGGCCTTGTACAACACGGAGGCACGGTGCAAACTCCAATGAGGTTTGTGATATTTGGTGCTCCTTTGTCAAAGGAGGATGAGGCAAGAACTAGAAAGATCCAAAAGGGGTTTTCCACTAATTCCAAATATCATGCCTTGGGTTTACAATGGATGTGGGGACTATATATAGGCCAGCCACTAGTTCAAGGGTACTTTAGGCATAAAAAGGTAAAAACTGGGCGAAATAGGAATATTCTTGGGCATCAAACCCCTTTGGCGTTCGGGAGCCGATTCCGGCAATAAGTCCGGTGGCACCGGAATCGGCACCGGAATTTCCGGTCGCTATCGGAAATTCTGGTCGAAACTGTTTGGTGCCGGTTGGTTTCGGCGAGCGCCGGAAATTCCAATCGAGGGTCTGGTCCAACGGAGCGTGCGCCGGAAGTTCCGGCGAGATTTTCGGTCCGCTGGTCCTAGCGCTGGTTTAGTCTGTGGCTTCGTCTTGTGATGGCTTGGCTACTTCCCTTGGCATTTCTTCATGGGGTTCATACCTGATGATGCATAAAGTATTGGCATGAAGTAGCAAGCCATCCAAGGATGTATCGAAATAACATGAGACAAGGAGTGAATTAACGTTAGCTTGAAGGAGCTTGGCTCGAGCACGAGTCATTGGTCCACTTGGGGGACTTGGTGGTGTAGATGTAGGAGCGTCCATAGGACGGGCTGCATCAGCTCCCCCTTGGGAAAGAGTCGTCCTCGACTCTTCATGGTTATCATCTAGACTATCTCCATGGCACCAGAATGTTGATGATGTAGGCGTTGTTGTTGATTCTCTTGAGGACCTTTAAGGGGCCATCTCCTCGAGGCTTGAGCTTGGAATCGCGTTCTTTGGGGAAGCGGTCCTTGCTTAGGTGTATCCACACAAGGTCACCTTGTTCAAAGATCATCTCCTTCTTATCCTTGTTTAACCTTGAAGCTTGGCGAAGGACTTGTTGCTTGATAGTGGCTCTTGTTTCTTTGTGAAGCTTCTTCATAGCTTGGGCGCGCTTGTCAACGTCCATCTTGGTGCGCTCATGAAGAGATAGAGGTAGGATGTCGAGTGCAGTGAGGGGCTCAAAACCAAAGATGATCAAGAAGGGACTCATCTTGGTTGTTGAGTGCTTGGCACGATTGTAGGCGAACTTGGTGTGGGGAATGCATTCCTCCCAATCCTTGAGGTTTTCTTGATCAACACACGAAGGAGAGTCCCGAGACTTTGGTTGACAACTTCGGTTTGGCCATCGGTTTGAGGATGCGATGCAGATGAAAAGAGGAGCTTGACGTCGATCTTGGCCATGAGGGTCTTCCATAAGTAGCTCATGAATTTGACGTCATGGTTGGAGACGATTGTTCTTGGCACACCGTGAAGACGGACGATTTCTCTAAAAAACATATTTGCAACATGTGAAGCATTGTCGGTCTTATGGCACGGTATGAAGTGTGCCATTTTGGAAAAGCGATCCATGACAACAAATATAGAATCATGTCCATGCTTTGACCTAGGCAATCCTAACACAAATTCCATGCTAATGTCAGACCAAGGTCCATATGGAATAGTCAATGGCATATAAAGAGCACAAGGGTTAGCTTGCAACTTAGCTTGAACAGATGTTGTGCATCGTTGAACATAGCGCTCCATGTCGCGCTTCATCTTGGGCTAAAAGTTGTGAGTGGAGAGGATGTCCAATGTCTTGTCACGGCCAAAGTGACCCATGAGGCCTCCACCATGAGATTCTTGGAGAAGCAAAAGTTGAAGAGATGACTTCGAAATGCAAAGCTTGTTTTCTTTAAATAGAAAGCCCTTATGCAAATAGAAATCATCAACTCCTTTGTCAATGGAGCACTTTGCGAAAATTGGTTGAAAGAATGGGTCAGAAGAATACAAAGTTTTGATTTCATCAAGACCCAACACGTTGATTTCAAGTCGAGTAAGAAGGTTTGTGTGCTTGCGAGACAAAGCGTCCGCAACTACATTATCTTTTCCCTTCTTATACTTGACAATGTAAGGAAAATACTCCATAAACTCGACCAACTTAGCATGTCCCTTACTCAAGTTGGCTTGGCCTTTGAGATATTTCAACGACTCATGGTCGGAATATATGATAAATGATGCAGCCCGTCCTATGGACGCTTCTACATCTACACCAACAAGTCCCCCAAGTGGACCCATGACTCGTGCCTGAGCTAAACTCCTGCAAGCTAAGGTGAACTCACTCCTCTCCTCGTGCCAATTTGATACCTCCTTGGATGGCGTGCTACTTCATACCTCTACTATGTGCATCATCAGGTACGAACCCCCGCCGCGTCGACCCACGAGCCCTGAAGCTGCACCTGAGCTGAAGCTGCCGGAGTGTCCGGCCACCCCGGAGTGTCCGGCCCGACTCAGCCGAAGTGTCCGGCCTACCCGAGCCCGAACCTGACATGGACATTCAGAAGGTCAAATCGGACACTGCCCGGACACTTCCCGAAGTGTCCGGCCACCCTGGACTGTCCGGCCCACTCGACCCGGAGTGTCCGGTCACCCCGGACTGTCCGGCCCACTCGACCCGGAGTGTCCGGCCCAAGTGATGGGCCTGCGAGCCTAGCTGGGCCCTATGGCCCATGTACCCCTCTACTTCGCCCAGAACTCTACTTTAATGCCTGAATTACTCTAAACTTGTGGCTGGCCTATATATAGACCCCCACCTCCATTGTAAACCCTAGGCATGATATTGGAATTAGTGGAAAACCCTTTGTGGATCTATCTAATTCTTGCCTCATGCTCCTTGACTAAGGAGCACCAATATCCCCAAACCTCGTTGGAGTTTGCATCGTGCCTCCGCGTTGTACAAGGCCTAGGCATCGGAGTTCCTTTGCCTAGACGTCAAGATCTCACCGAGTCTCCCATCTTGCCGTGCCGGTTCGAGACAGAGTCCTCCGCCCGACGCTGATCCTAGGGATTGCGCCGGACCAGTCACCGCCAATTGCTCACACCAGCGGCTACCGGTCCGACGCAATCCCTAGCATCGGCGACGGGTGGGGATCTCTCTCTCGAACCGGCACAGCGAGATGGGAGACTCGGTGAGATCTTGACATCAGGGCAAAGGGACTCCGATGCCTAGGCCTTGTACAACACAGAGGCACGATGCAAACTCCAACGAGGTTTGGGATATTTGGTGCTCCTTTGTCAAAGGAGCATGAGGAGAACTAGATAGATCCACAAGGGGTTTCAACTAATTCCAAATATCATGCCTAGGGTTTACAATGGAGGTAGGGGACTATATATAGGCCATCCACTAGTTCAGGGGTACTTTAGGCATAAAAGGGTAAAAACTGGACGAAACAGGAATATTCTCGGGCATCAGACCCATGTTGACTTTGAGACTTGGCATTCCGGCAATAAGTCTGGTCGCGCCGGACTGGGCGCCGGATATTCTAGTCCGTGCCTGTAATTCCGGTCGGCTACCGAAACTGCAGGTAGAGACGTGTTTCAGTCGGCGCCGGTCCATTTTGGTGTACACCGGAAGTTCCGGTCGGAGGTCCGGTCCGCTGGTCGGTGCGCCAAGATTTCCGGCGAGAGTTCCGATCCGCCGAGCTTGGCGCCAGTTTGACCTGGGACTTCGTTTTGGGGTGGCTTGGCTCCTTCTCTTGGTGTTTCTTCATGTGGTTCATACATGAGAATGCATAGAGTGTAGGAATGAAGTAGCAAGCCATCCAAGGATATATCGAAATCACATGAGGCAAGGAGTGAGTTCACCTTATGTTGAAGGAGCTTGGCTCAGGCACGGGTCATCGGTACACTTGGGGGACTTGGTGGTGTAGATGTAGGAACGTCCGTAGGACGGGCTGCATCATAAATTCTTTAGGCCATAGGTAGTGTTGCCAAACTTGAAGAACACGAACTAAGGCAAAAAAAGCTCTTTGCCATAAATCGGATAATTAAGGCGAGCAATATCAAGTTTCTCGCTATGGTAGGCTATAGGACGTCCGTTTTGCATAAGGACTCCTCCAATGCCAATAACGCTAGTGTCACACTCTATCTCAAAAGTTTTTATGAAATCAGGTAACGCAAGAAGAGGTGCTTATGTGAGCCTCTTTTTAAGTTCATCAAAAGCTTTTTGTTGTCTTTTTCCCCACACGAAGGTGACATTCTTTTTAGTCAATTCGTTGAGAGGGCAAGCAATGGTCGAAAAGTCTTTCACAAAGCAACGATAGAAACCGGCCAACCCATGAAAACTTCGGAGTTCACTCACAGTAGTTGGGATGGGGCAATCTCGTATGTCCATTACCTTGGAAATATCAACTTCAATGCCCTTCGAAGAAACGACAAATCCAAGAAAAATTAAATTGTCTTTAGCAAAGTGGACTTGGGAAGATTAGCATATAGCTTTTCATGTCGAAGGATTTGCAAGACTTCCTTGACATGTATAACATGGTCCTCAAGTGACTTGCTATAAACAAGTATATCATCGAAATAGACAAGGACACTCTTGCCGATGAGAGAACGCAAAATATGGTTCATTAGGCGCATGAAGGTGGATGGGGAATTAGATAAGCCAAAGGGCATGACCAACCATTCATAGAGACCAAGTTTGGTCTTGAAGGCGGTTTTCCACTCATCACCTTCCGCCATGCGTATTTGATGGTATCCACTACGGAGATCAATTTTCTATAAAATAGTGCCTCCAGACAACTCGTCAAGCATGTCATCAAGACACGGTATAGGATGTCGATAACACACAGTGATAGCATTGATTGGACGGTAGTTCATGCATAACTGCAACGTATCATCTGATTTTGGAACAAGAATCATGGGTATGGCACTTGGACTAGTGCTAACTTGGATCAAACCTTTGGAGACGAGTTGGTTGATTTGATGTTCGATCTCCTTCGTCTCCTCCGGGTTCATGAGGTAGGCGACGCGGTTTGGAAGTGGTGCGTCGCGTAAGAGGTCAATACGATGCTCAATTCCGCGAAGAGGAGGTAGTCCATGTGGAAGGTCTTCGGGACACACATCCTTGAATTCCTGCAAAACAAACATCAAAGATGGAGGAACATTGGTTAAGTCATTAGTTCTTTGCGCTAGTCCCTTGCAAATGAGGACATAGTGCAAGATGGATGGGTTATTCCGCACATCTCTCATCTCACTTTTGGTGGCAAGGAGAACACTCTTAGTTTTTCCACTCGAGTTTGGCTTGTGGCTCTCACTCACTATGAGGTGGTTCTCTCACTCACCTCTCTTCTCACAAGTAGGTGTTGTGTTTTGCGCCCTTGCTAAAGCCATTGCATTGTCCGCAATTATTTGGCTAGGAGTCATCGGTTGCAAAGCACATGTTTTGTTGGGCCATTTGAAGGTGTACACGTTGGTGCGACCATCATGTAGAGCAACCTTGTCGAATTTCTATGGTCGACCAAGTAGCATATGAAAAACTGTCATGGGAACAACATCGCATTCCACCGTGTCTTTGTAAGGACCAATGGCGAAGGTTACCGATACGATATGATTGATCTTCACGGGCCCTTGGTCACTTAGCCATTGCATGTGGTAGGGGTGCTTGTGCGGATGGAGGGTGAGGTTGAGCTTCTCACACAACTTGATGCTAGCAAGGTTGTGGCAACTCCCTCCATCGATGATCACTTTGATAGATTTGCCATTGATGTCGGCGCATGTTTGGAAGATATTTGAGCATTGGTCTTCATGCTCTTGTGCTTGTGTTGTCAAGATCCTTGTGACGACAAGCGATGGACTTGCGTCATGTTCACACATGAGGAGTTCTTGGTCATCTTCCACACATTGCCTTGTCATTGCTTCCTTGACTCGGGCATCAAATTCATCTTCACTCAAGTACTCTTCATCGCCATTGTCATGGATAAACAATATTTTCTTGTTTCCACACTCGGCTGACTTGTGTCCTTTGCCTCCAAACTTGTAGCATTCACCATTGAAAGGTGTATCACTATTTGCTTGTTTTCCACTTGGGGCAGTTTTCCTTGAGGAAGTGTGGGCTGAAGGAAGGCTTGGAGGTACTTGAGGAGCTTCCATTGAAGGTGGTTGGTGTAGTGGTTGAGCTTGCTTGTACATGAAGTACGTCTTGGGCTTGATGTCCTCTTGCACTTGACGCTGGGCTTTATTTGCGATGTGCACAAGTTCAACCATGTTGGTGTATGTTTGGAACTCGACGATGCGCTTGATTGGGTGGTTCAAGGCAATGAGAAAACGTGCCATAGTTTGCTCCTTGCACTCTTCAATGTTGGCGTGGATCATGTTGAGCTCCATTTCCTTGAAGTACTCTTCCATGGTCTTTGTCCCTTGATGCAGCGATTGAAGGTTGTTGAAGAGGTCACGCGTGTAGTGCACGGGAACAAAATGGGATCTCATGTGAGCCTTCATGTCATGCCAAGTAGTGATTGGCGGCTCTTGTCTTGCACCACGAGCAACTTGAACTTGTTCCCACCAAAGGTTGGCGTAATCATCAAACTCAAGCAAAGCCATGGGGACCATCTGCTCGTTGCTATAATTGTGCATACAGAAGATCTTATTGACTTTGAGTGCCTATGAGAGGTATTCTTCGAGGTCATTTGATCTGGTGAACTTGGGCATCGTAAACTTGAGCTTGCCAAATGTTTCTTCCTCATTGCGATCGCGGTGGCGATGGTTGCCATGTTGATGACGGTCTTCATCTTCCATGTGATCATTGCGACAAGCTTGTTGAGCTTGTTGATGTGCTTGCGGTTGAGGAGCCTCATTTGGAGATGCTGGAACTTGCTCTTGCTCTTGGCATGGTTGTTTATGACGAGGAGGTGCTTGAGCCTCAAGAGGATGTTGCGGGTGCGGAGGCTCATGACATGGACGATGACGAATAGGAGGCTCATTCCTCGGTTGGCGATGTGGGTTAGGCACATTGGCCTCACGGTGAAGATCATGGTCTTGAGCCTCATGACATGGTGGGCGTCGCTCAATATGTACCTCTTGACTCTCCAAGTCTTGTTGTTGTTGAGGAGGCTTGTCATGATGACCATGCTGTCAGTGTGGACGTTCATGACGTCGATGATGAAGATGAGGATCTTGGAGAGCTTCATGACGACAGCGAGCTTGATCCTCCAAGTTGGAGTCATCACTTGTAGTTGCAAGAACGTCATGGTGACGATGGTGATGTAGTTGAGATTAGGCCCGGGGTTCCACTCGCGGTTCTTCTTGTGGTTGTGTTCATTGAATCACTAGTGCCCTTGCGTGATGACGGTGTGCTTCTTGCCTTGCCTATGGCCTTGAAGAGAAATCACCATCATAGCTTGACATTGCGGCATGCCGTGGGGAAGCACTACAAGGAATGTGCTAACTGGTGACCCCAAATATTGCTCATAAAAAGGTCATAGTAATTCATCTATGACCTTTCTATGACAAAAAATAGTAGGTCACATAGCGAGGGTCACTATAGACAGCTAACGACTTTTTTTTGAATTGGTCATGGACTACTATGACCAAAATAGATGGTCATAGTGTCCATGACCAAAATTTTGGTCATGGCATACTAGCATGTCCACGTAAGCTAATCCGACATGGAATATGACGTGGCAGTAGTTTCAGCCCAGTCCAGTTTAGTGATTTACATGGGCCAAGCCCAACAATTCTATCCTCTTTGTTTCTAAGCCTAGCTTTTATAGCCCTTTTATTTTATGGGCCAAGCCCAAAACTTAAGCCCATATTTTTTTAACTTCTGGCATTTCCCTTGGCCCAACAATTTCGTTCTTTAAATTTTATTTCATAGCAGGTCCCACAATTAAGATGGGTCCCACCTGTCAGTACAATTTCCTTCTGGACCCACAGATTATGTATAAATTCCACATAGGTCACACTCATCATTTTTTCATTTGTGAAATAACCAGCAATTTGATTCAAACAGAGCCAATAAAATCATAATATTTCATATAGCAGCAATATAAGATAGATTACAACCATTTCATCAAGTACTCGGCACTCAAAATACTCGATCCATCCCATAATGTATGTCTCATGTCCTATACAATTAAAATTTACAAAAAAGTCATGTTGATGTTAGAGTGGCTCATCATAGTTAGCTCGCTTGGAGTGGTGACCAGAAGCAGCAGAAGAAGCTCGGGGTAGTGGCGGGCAGCAGTAGCTCAGACATGTGGTCTCCCAGGAAGCAGCTTCGGCTGGACTACCGGCAATACCAACCAGGGTAAGCAACCACAAGCCCTTTCCTTCGTGGCACCATCCATGCACGATGGCGAGCCACTCACAACTGTACAAATAAAACCGACATTACAGCCTGAATCAGAAAGAAACAGACGGCAGCTATGTACTAAGTACTACTAATTACAAAATTCGAGAGTTTTATGATGAGGACATCCCTACAATTACACCTACTGAAGATGCTCCAACTGTTGTAAGGAAGGATCAGTCCAATGAGATTAGAATTGGACCCATTACAAGAGCTCGTGCTAAGCTACTTGAACAACAGGTGAATTTTCTCCTAAATGAATCTGGTACTTTAATTGATGAGAACTTTATACTCCCTAAGTTTATGCATTTATGTATGATCGGGTTCGTTAGAGAAACAAGCATGGCGCGAGGAGGAGAAGGGCTACAAGAGGAGCCTAGCATGATGATCGCCCAAGGATGGGCGAGGGAGGAGCGGGCGGAAGGCCCAAGAGAAGATCATCAAGAAGGAGGCCAAAGGATCTACACCGACCGGAGTGTCCGGTCGATACCAACCAGAGTGTCCGGCCTGCCCGAGAGAAGTTTTGGCGCGGACAATCAGTACATCAAATCGGAACTGCCTAGACGCTGCCCGAAAACTTTGAAGTTTCCGGCCAGACCGGACTATCCAGTGCGCTCCACCCGGAGTGTCCAGCCTGACTAGACTGTCTGGCCCATTTCCACCGGACTGTCCGGCCGCCGACCGAATTTGGTCCGAGTCGGCTTGTATCAATTTGAGTCGTTTGCGTTTAGTTTCAATTTCTGGCCTACCCAGCCGCCCTTATAAGCCCTGGGATGACCCCTAGTTAGGGTTTAGACCATGTTAAAATATTTTGGAGTTGTTTCTTTCATAGAACCTCTGGAATTACCCTGTGATCGAATTATACTACTGCAATTGAGTGTGATCTATTGTTCCATTGGGAATTACTGGATTGCAAACTACCGTTCGTGGTCGACGGCTGCGTGCGCAAGAGCGTGGTGTTGTGAATATCGCATAGGGTTCGAGAGCTATTGCGTTGGCATCAGGGTTCGAGCGGGAGAGTTCATAGCTACAGGCTAGTTATCTATCATCCACCATCATCATCGACAAGTGCTTGATGAGAAGATCGGGCCACCCCATATCATCTTGGTATCAGATTTCCTCGTTTACTCGGTGAGCATCCACAAATCAATCCATAGATTAGTTCATGTTTTTCGTCCTATACAAGAAAAAGCCTTACAAAAAGAGTTGCCATAGACTAGATTGCATCTTTTTTGAGTGTTTAGTTGTGGATTGTTTCTTCTCGTAGATCTGATCTGCAGGTTTTCTTCGTACGAGTCTAGTTTTTGTTTCTGTCTAGGTTTAGGGTTTGATCTTGTTTTCCACCATATCCACCATCACTGTTTTCCGCAAGTTTTTCATCGTTTGTCTGAGTCCACATAGCGTACCTTGGTTTGCATACCATAGACACAGCCTATCTACATCATCCATGCCTAGGAACGTACCCACGAGACTAGTTGCTTTGCTTCGACATGTTGCTCATTAGGGTTTCAAAGTGCAGAAATTTTCGACAGGCAAACCCGGACT
This sequence comes from Avena eriantha, assembly GCA_910589775.1. NCBI lineage: Eukaryota > Viridiplantae > Streptophyta > Magnoliopsida > Poales > Poaceae > Avena > Avena eriantha. Next base: position 384,029,486 of record OU342743.1, read on the forward strand.
ATCCGGCCTAGTTTTGTTTTAAGTTGCTGCACTCGTTTGCATTGAGTCATATAGTTGAAAAAAATCAAAAAAAAAGAGAAAAGAATAGAGAATCAGTATAAAAAAGGAGAAAAGAGCTACAAGCGTGACAAAAAGAGATATCAAAGTGTGCATTGTTGGAGGCCTAGTTGATCATAGCACTTATAGATTGAGCAATCTTGTGCCTGTTTACTTTGAGCTTTTACTAGCGTCTCTCTTGTGTATTGCAATATTCCTTTTCATAAGTTGCTTTGCCATGTTTATCTCCATCGTGTGTGTTTCTTGGGTTTTATACGATCAGCACTAGGACTTGTTTGCGGTGTAGTTAGGATACCATATCTACAGCTCCACCTTAAATAACCTGTGTGCCATGTCATCGTTCTCTATACCCTCGATATTCACTTCATCACATCAGTGCATCAGTCTTTGATTTCGTTTTGGTAAAGCATCTCTATTCACTTTGGAATGGTAAGATCTCCTTTCTTGTCGGTTGTGAGTGAGTTGTGAGAGTTTCCACCAAACAGATTTTGATTTTTGCACTAACCTACTAATCATGTCTTCTAGTGATGATGATGTTGTGTCACGGAAAAAGAAGGATGAGGAATTTTTTAATTGGCGCGAATATGAGGCGTTGAAATCCCACTTGACATGTGTGTTTACTCACACGACCGATGCCATTGACAAGAATATCTAGGACGTGCAAATGACATTGGATCAGAATGTTGGCGCAGCCACTACTATTCAAACACAAGTGATAGCAATCAATGTCAATGTCGCAACTTTGCAGCGTTCCATGGAGGCCTTGACAGTAGCAATACAGCAACGGCAGGAACACCCACACGATGATGCTTTTGATGACTATGATGAGGGTAGTGTGGCTGATGCTGCCCCACATCTTGGTAGGGACGTGCCAATCCCCCTGCACCTACGTCTGCTTCTGCTCCTGCTTATGGCCGCGGGTTTGCTCCTATTGGGCGTGCTCAATGTGTTTAGAACCAAGCTGCTGATGATGGTTTGGGCAAGCCAAAATTCTTGATTCCCCAGTTTGATGGTTCACTTGATCCTAAAGATTACCTTACATGGGAGTTGAAGATTGAGAAACTCTGACGATTGTTTGACTATCCAGAAGACAAGAAGGTCAAGCTTGCAGCATCAGAATTTGATAAATATGCTTTGCGCTGGTGGGATGTTATTGTGCAGAATTGACGGGAGGACAATGAACTTCCTGTGATGGATTGGCACGAGATGAAGCAAATTATGAAAGCTCGTTTTGTACCCACCAACTACTTGCGATCAGTTTTTGATAAGTTGACACAATTGAGGCAAGGAACCATGTCAGTTGATGAGTACTACATGGAGATGGAGATGCTTATGCAGCGTGCTAGAGTTCGTGAATCCCTTGAGATGACCATGCAACGGTTCCTCAACAATTTGAAGTAACCATTCAAGAGCATTGTTTGTCATCACAAGTATGAAACTATGAATAAGCTATTGCACCATGCTAGAGAGGCCGAATCACAGTTGGCTGAAGAGGCTAACTCACGTGCGAGGGTTCTATCTACCAGTCGTTTTGCGGCGAGGTCTACACCACCGCTACCTACGGCGCCACCAGCAACGGCTGCTAGGCACCATTCACCATCGGCCGAGCCTGCTCCCACGTCTTCTTATGGTTCCAATGCTAGGAAGCCCGCTGCTCCTACTGCTAGCTCGGGTTCCAATATGTCAACTACGCGAACACGCGATGTATAGTGCCATACTTGTGGAGGAAGAGGACATTACAAGAGAAATTGTCCAAACCACAAGGTGATGTTTGTCAATGAACAAGGAGAGTATGAGAGTGGAGATGATGTTGATACTAATGGTGATGATGGATATGATAGCAAGGACGGTATGGATGCCTTCCCTGAGCATGCACCTACCATAGTGGTCTCTCCACGTACACTTAGCGTGCAGCCTATTTGATGCAGCCTGTCCTACGGATGCTACTACATCTACAACGCCAAGTCCAAGCTCATCCCCAAGTCACCCAAGAAGACAGGCGCGAGCGGTACTACCGCTCCCAATAGCAGTACTACCACGCCCCGGTACTACCACTCAGCCTCAGCGGTACTACCGGCCGTCACTGAAGCCCACGCCATCGCCTCTAGACACCCCGGTATCAGCTTGTGGTACTACCTCCCCCAAGCGGTACTACCGGTTGCCCAACCGGTACTACCGGACATGGAGCTCGACAACAGCTGAAGCCCGGAGCTACCTGTTGAGGGCAAACCTCTAGGGTGGCCCAATCTTACACGATTCCCTTTCAAATCGAGGATGGAGTGTGGGGAGAGGAGGGGAGGATGAACACGACGAACGCACGCACAAAGAACGCGATGAACACACACACACAAAACCACAATACACACCAATAGCTCACGCCGGCGGTGACCAGTCCGGCGCAATCCCTAGGATTGGCGTCGGGCGGAGGACTCTCTACCGAACCGGCACGGCGAGACGGGAGACTCGGTGAGATCTTGACGTTGTGGCAAAGGGACACCAATGCCAAGGCCTTGTACAACGTGGAGGCATGATGCAAACTCCAACGAGGTTTGGGATATTTGGTGCTCCTTTCTCAAAGGAGCATGAGGCAAGAATTAGATAGATCCACAAGGGGTTTCCACTAATTCCAAATATCATGCCTAGGGTTTACAATGGAGGTGGGGGACTATATATAGGCCAGCCACTTAAACATGGGTACTTTAGGAATAAAAGACAAGTTCTGGATGGACTAAGGGGTACATGGGTCGCAGGCCCAAAGGCCTTTTCATGCCTAGCATCGGTCGGACCGGAGACTCCAGTGTGGTGGACCGGAGACTCCGGTCTAGGCCGGAGATTTCGGTCAGTCTCCGGACCAGCCTTTCGAGGGGCCTTTAGACTGTCCCAAGGCTCGGTGCAGGGGTCAGACCGGAGAGTGGGCTGGAGTCTCCGGGGTCTTTAGGCCGGAGACTTTGGTGGACTGGAGACTCCGGTGTGCGCAGACCGGAGACTCCGGTCTGAGCAGATCCAGCGGCTTCTGCTTCATGCTCTTCTCCTTGTTCTCCATCCTTCGGTGCTTGGTGATGTGTCGAAGCTTCGTACCTGATGATGCATAGGGTAGTTGCATGAAGTAGCACACCATCCAAGGAGGTATCAAATTGGCACGAGGAGAGGAGCGAGTTCACCTTAGCTTGTAGAAGTTTGGCTCAGGCACGAGTCATGGGTCCACTTGAGGGACTTGTTGGTGTAGATGTAGGAGCATCCGTAGGACGGGCTGCATCATCTCCCCCCTTTGGAAAGAGTCATCCTCGACTCTTCATGGTTATCATCTTGAACATCTCCATGGTAGGGTAAGAGATCCTTGACATTGAATGTATTGCTTGCAAGGTACTTGGAGGTCAGTATGTCGATGATGTAGGCGTTGTTGTTGATTCTTTTGAGGACCTTGAAGGGACCATCTCCTCTTGTCTTGAGCTTGGAGTCACGTTCCTTGGGGAAGCGGTATTTGCTTAGGTGTATCCACACAAGGTCACCTTCTTCAAAGATCATCTCCTTCTTGTCCTTGTTTAACCTTGAAGCTTGGTGAAGGACTTGTTGTTCGATAATAGCTCTTGTTTCTTCATGAAGTTTCTTCATAGCTTGTGCGCGTTTCTCGACATCCATGTTCGTGCGCTCATGGAGAGGTAGTGGTAGGATGTCGAGCGCGGTGAGGGGCTCGAAACCATAGACGATCATGAATGGACTCATCTTGGTTGTTGAGTGTTTGGCACGGTTGTAGGCGAACTTGGCGTGTGCGATGCATTCCTCCCAATCCTTCAAGTTCTTCTTGATCAACACACGAAGGAGAGTCCTGAGGCTTCGGTTGACAACTTCGGTTTGGCCATCAGTTTGGGGATGCGATGCGAATGAAAAGAGTAGCTTGACGCCGAGCTTGGCCATGAGGGTCTTCCATAAGTAGCTCATGAATTTGACGTTGCGGACGGAGACGATTGTTCTTGGCACACCGTGAAGACGGACGATTTCCCTGAAAAACAGATTTATAACATGTGAAGCATCGTCGGTCTTCTGGCACGGTATGAAGTGTGCCATTTTGGAAAATCGATCCACAACAACAAATATAGAATCATGACCATGCTTAGATCTAGGCAATCCTAACACGAAATCCATGCTAATGTCAGACCAAGGGGTATGAGGAATAGGCAATGGCATATAAAGACCATAAGGGTTAGCTTGCGACTTAGCTTGAACACATGTCGTGCATCGTTGAACGTAGCGCTCCACGTCACGCTTCATCTTGGGCCAAAAGTAGTGATTGGAGAGCATGTCCAATGTCTTGTCGCGGCCAAAGTGACCCATAAGGCCTCCACCATGAGATTCTTGGAGAAGCAAAAGTTGAAGCGACGACTTCGGAATGCATAGTTTGTTTTGTTTAAAAAGAAAGCCCTTATGCAAATAGAAATCATCAACTCCTTTGTCATTGGAGCACTTTGCGAAATTTGGTTCAAAGAACGGGTTGGAAGCATACAAAGATTTTATTTCCTCAAGACCCAACACGTTGATTTCAAGTCTCGTAAGAAGGCTTATGTGTTTGTGAGACAAAGCGTCTGCAACTACATTATCTTTGCCCTTCTTATACTTGACAATGTATGGAAAAGACTCCATAAATTCAACCCACTTAGTGTGTCTCTTACTCAAGTTGGCTTGGCCTTTGAGATATTTCAAGGACTCATGGTCAGAATGTATGATAAATTCCTTGGGCTATAGGTAGTGTTGCCAAACTTGAAGGACACGAACGAAGGCAAAAAGCTCTTTGTCATAAATCGGATAATTAAGGCGAGCACCATCAAGTTTCTCGCTATGGTAGGTTATAGGACGTCTGTTTTGCATAAGGACTCCTCCAATGCCAATACAACTAGCATCGCACTCTATCTCAAAAGTTTTTCTGAAATCTGGTAATGCAAGAAGAGGTGCTTTGGTGAGCCTCCTTTTAAGTTCATCAAAAGCTTTTTGTTGTGCCTTGCCCCACACGAAGGTGACATTCTTTTTGGTCAATTCATTGAGGGGACAAGCAATGGTCGAAAAGTCTTTCACAAAGGGATGATAGAAACCTGCCAACCCATGAAAACTTCAGAGTTCACTCACATTTGTTGGGATGGGCCAATCTCGTATGTCCTTTACCTTGGAAACATCAACTTCAATTCCCTTCTAAGAAACAACAAACCCAAGAAAAATCAACTTGTCTTTAGCAAAAGTGCACTTGGGAAGATTAGCGTAAAGCTTTTCATGTCGAAGGATTTGCAAAACTTCCTTGACATGTGTTCTATGTTCCTCAAGTGATTTGCTATAAACAAGAATATCATCGAAATAGACAACAATACTTTTTCCAATGAGAGAACGCAAGATATGACTCATTAGGCGCATGAAGGTGGATGGGGCATTAGATAAACCAAAGGGCATAACCAACCATTCATAGAGACCAAGTTTGGTCTTGAAGGCAGTTTTCCACTCATCACCTTTTGCCATGCGTATTTGATGGTAACCACTACGAAGATCAATTTTCGAAAAAATAGTGGCTCCACACAACTCATCAAGCATGTCATCGAGATGTGGTATGGGATGTCGATAACGCACGGTGATAGCATTGATTGGACGGCAGTCCATGCATAACCGTAACGTATCATCCGTCTTTGGAACAAGAATCATGGGTACGGCACTTGGACTAGTGCTAACTTGGATCAAACCTTTGGAGACGAGTTGGTTGATTTGACGTTCGGTCTCCTTTGTCTCCTCCGGGTTCGTGCGGTAAGCGGCGCGGTTGGGAAGTGGTGTGCCGGGGATGAGGTCAATGCGATGTTCGATGCCACGAAGAGGAGGTAGTCCATGTGGAAGCTCTTCGGGGAACACATCCTTGAATTCCAGCAAAACACTCATCAAAGATGGAGGAACATTGGTTAATTCATTAGTTCCTTATGCTAGTCCCTTGCAAAGGAGGACATAGTGCAAGATGGATGGGTTGTTCCGAACATCTCTCATCTCACTTTTGGTGGCAAGGAGAACACTCTTAGTTTTTCCACTCGAGTTTGGCTTGTGGCTCTCACTCATTGTGAGGTGGTTCTCTCTCTCACCGATCTTCTCACAAGTAGGTGTTGTGCTTTGCGCCCTCGCTAAAGCCTTTGCATTGTCCGCAATTATTTGGCTAGGTGTCATCGGTTGCGAAACACATGTTTTGTTGAGCCATTTGAAGGTGTATATATTGGTGCGACCATCATGTTGAGCAGCCTTGTCCAATTTCCATGGTCGACCAAGAAGCATGTGGCAAACTTTCATAGGAACCACATCACACTCCACCGTATCTTTGTAAGGACCAATGGCGAAGGAGACCGATACGGTATGCTTGATCTTTACGGACCCTTGGTCACTTAGCCATTGCATATGGTAGGGGTGCTTGTGCGGATGGAGGGTGAGGTTGAGCTTCTCACACAACTCGGTGCTAGCAAGGTTGTGGCAACTCCCTCCGTCAATGATCACCTTGATAGATTTTCCATTGATGTCGGCTCGTGTTTGGAAGATATTGGAGCGTTTGTCTTCATTCTCTTGTGCTTGAGTGGTCAAGATCCTTGTGACGACAAGCGATGGACTTGCATCATGTTCACACAAGAGAAGTTCTTGGTCATCTTCCACTCGTTGCCTTGCCATTGCTTCCTTGACTTGGGCATCAAATTCATCTTCACTCAAGTACTCTTCATCACCATTGTCATGGATGAACAAGACTTTATTGTTTCCACGTTCGGCCGACTTGTGTCCTTTACCTCCACACTTGTAGCATTCACCGTTGAAAGGTGTATCACTCTTTGCTTGCTTGCCACTTAGGGGCAGTTTTCCTTGAGGAAGTGTGGGCTTGAAGGAAGGCTTGGAGGTACTTGAGGAGCTTCCATTGAAGTTTGTTGGCGTAGCGGTTGAAGCTTGCTCGTAGGTGAAATACGTCTTGGGCTTGTTGTACTTGATGTCCTCTTGGACTTGCCGTTCAGCCTTCGTTGCGATCTGTACAAGCTCAACCATGGTGTTGTATGTTTGGAACTCGACGATGCGCTTGATTGGGTGATTCAAGCCAATAAGGAAACGTGCCATTGTTTGCTCCATGCGCTGATCAATGTTGGTGCGAATCAAGTTGAGTTCCATTTCCTTGAAGTACTCTTCCATGGTCTTTGTCCCTTGACGAAGCGATTGAAGGTTGTTGAAGAGGTCGCGCGTGTAATGCACGGGGACGAACTGGGATCTCATGTGAGCCTTCATGTCATGCCAAGTTGTGATTGGCGGCTCTTGTCTTGCATCACGAGCAACTTTAACTTGTTCCCACCAAAGGTTGGCGTAATCATCAAACTCAAGTGAAGCCATGGCGACCATCTTTTCATTGCTATAATTGTGCATGCGGAAGATCTTGTCGACTTTGAGGGCCCATGAAAGGTACTCTTCGGGGTCATTGGATCCGGTGAACTTGGGCATTGTGAACTTGAGCTTGCCGAAAGTTTCTTCATCATGTCGGTCATTGCGACGAGCTTGGTGATCTTGATGTTGATGCGGTGGACCTTGGTTCTCGCGACCTTGGTGAAGAGCTTGCTCTTGATGTTGTTGTTGTGGAGCTTGCTCTTGATCTTGGCGTGGTTGTTAACGTGGTTGAGGCGCTTGGGCATCATGGTGGTGAGGGTGTGGAGCCTCTTGACGCGGTTGACGACGAAGGGGAGGCTCGTTCCTCGGATGGTGATGTTGGTTAGGCACATGGGCCTCACGGCGAAGATCATGGTCTTGAGCACCTTGACGTGGTGAGCGTCGCTCAATTTGGACCACTTGGAGCTCCATATTTTGGTGTGGTGGAGGAGGTGCCTCGTGATGACCATGGTGTCATTGTTGACGTTCATGACGATGATGACGAGGAGGAGGATCTTGGGGAACTTCACGTCGATGACGAGCTTGATTCTCCAAATTGGAGTCATCACTTGTTGTGTCAAGTATGTGTCGGGGTCGATGGCGGTAGACTTGCGGTTGCACTTGCGGTTCTCCTTGTGGTTGCTCATGTTGGATCAATAGTGCCCCTGCGTGATGACGGTGTGCTTCTTGCCTTGCTCGTGGCCTTGAAGAGAAATCACCATCATAGCTTGACGTTGCGGCGTGCCATGGGGAGGGTACATAGTTCGAAGAGGTTCCATCTTCAACCACGGGTGCGTCAATGCGTCTTTGAGCACTTGGAGGTAGGTCTTGTTGCGGAGGTGCATGACGACGCGAAGAACTTGAAGAGCTTGAAGCACATGAACGCGGTCTTGCCAATCCGTCGATGAGGCGTCGAAGATTGTCATTTGTTTCGGTGACGGGGCATTGAAGCGACTCATTTTGGTGGCCGAAGTTGTGATGCATTGCTTGCATTTACCTTTCAAGGCCATCGAAGCGATTGTCGATGTTCTTGAACTCGGCTTGCGTCTCGCCAAATTTTTCATCTTGTCGTGTCTCAAGGGCTTGGCAACGATCACGGAACTCTTGTTGAACGATGAAGTGACTTGCGCGCGTCATGTACGGTCCTTTATCTTCTTCTTGGGGAGGTGTTTGGCTCGCCTCACCATGCCTATCCATCATGCAAAACACACAAGTATTGTATATGGAAGTGGAATATGGTGGTGTTCGCCTTGTACCTCACCTTGGGGATTGCACCAAACTAGAAACCACAAGTGAGAGCTATAAGCATGCAAAGTGGAATTGCAAAGAAAACTCACACTAAAGAAAGAACTAACTCTCAAAAGCTTGTTGGTGGTAGGTTAGGATTGTGTAAAGCCAAAGAACCAACCAAAAGAAAAGGGATAGTCAAAAGTGGGTAAAATCCAACAAAACTCAAGTCAAATGTGAAGGTCAACAACTCAAAATGGTGACGGGAACCTACGACTATATACACACATGTGGAGATTGTTGGGATTGACACGACTATGAAAATGAGCAAACGAAATTTCCTAAAGAAGACTAAGCCCATTGTCGTGCCAATGCAAGGAGAGACCATGGCTCGTTTGCAAAGAAGAAAAATGAGCAATGGATTTGTGCACTTGCCTTGGGCGCTCTTCTTTATCTCTTGCTTACAAGCTTTGAGACTCTCTTTGGCAATGGGAGACTATTTTTCTTTTGCTTTTTCTTTGTATCTTTTTTTTGCTCTCCCTTGATGCTACCTAGTCACACTTGATATTTCTCTTGCACTCTCACTATCCAAGGACAAATGCACAATGCTCAAGCAAACCCAAGATGAGCCACTCTCATGGGATAGGTACACACAAACGAAGATAGGGGTTAACAAGGTGACGCAAGTTATACCTTCTTTGATGATGAACTTGGCGTCGGTGGTGCAGGATGATGTTCATGGGTTGTGGTGTCGATGAGCGCAGTGGTTGTCGATGCGGAAGCTTGTTCTTAGTTCACGACACGCACATGGGCACAAACAAACAAGAGCAAATTAGCATGCAAGATTAGAGGCAAAACTGTCAAAATCAGGCGTCAGGCCGAAGACTCCGGGGTTTTAGGCCGGAAACTCCGGTGCAGGCAGGAGACTCCGGTGTGGGTAGGTCGGAGACTCCGGTGTAGGCTGGAGACTCCGGTGTGCAAGCCGGAGACTCCGGTCTGGAGTCAGATCGTGAACTGCTCGTGTTCTTGAGCGCAAATCTTCGGCTTGGGGCCTCAAATCCGCGAAAAATTGGGCAAATTGGGCTGCGAAAAGCAGGATAAAGCTGGACCAACTCCTAAGACAAGGTTTGGTCGGATCAAAACCACAAATAACACTCCAAATCAAGAGATCGATCCAAAGGAAAATATGGGCTGTTTTTTGGGGGGATTTTCGAATTTTTGGTGGATAGAAGAAATATTTGTGGGGGAAATCGTGAGCAACGAAGCTCTTGATACCAATATGTTGAGGGCAAACCTCTAGCGTGGCCCGATCTTTCACGATTCCCTTTCAAATCAAGGATGGAGTGTGGGGAGGGGAGGGGAGGATGAACACGACGAACACACGCATGAAGAACGCGATGAACACACACACAAAACCACGATACACACCAATAGCTCACGCCGGCGGTGACCGATCTGGCGCAATCCCTAGGATCGCCGTCAGGCAGAGGACTCTCTCTTGAACCAGCACGACGAGATGGGAGACTCGGTGAGATCTTGACGTCCTGGCAAAGGGACACCGATGCCAAGGCCTTGTACAACGCGGAGTCACGATGCAAACTCCAACGAGGTTTGGGATATTTAGTGCACCTTTGTCAAAGGAGCATGAGGCAAAAATTAGATAGAACCACAAGGGGTTTCCACTAATTCCAAATATCATGCATAGGGTTTACAATGGAGGTGGGGGACTATATATAGGCTAGCCATTTAAACAGCGGTACTTTAGGAATAAAAGACAAGTTCTGGATGGACTAAGGGGTACATGGGCAGCAGGCCCAAAGGCCTTTTCATGCCTGGCGTTGGTCGGATCGGAGACTCCAGTGTGGTCGACCGGAGACTCGGGTCTAGGGCAAAGATTCCGGTCAGTCTCTGGACCAGCCTCCGGAGGGGCCTTCAGATTGTCCCAGGGCCTGGTGCAGGGGTCAGACCGGAGAGTGGGCCGTAGCCTCCGGGGTCTTTAGGCCGGAGACTTTGGTCGACCAGACACTCCGGTGTGCGCAGACCAGAGACTCCGGTCTGAGCAGCTCGAGCAGCTTCTGCTTCATGCTCTGCTCCTTGTTCTCCATCCTTGGGTGCTTGGTGATGTGTCGAAGCTTCGTACCTGATGATGCATAGGGTAGTTGCATGAAGTAGCACACCATCCAAGGAGGTATCAAATTGGCACGAGGAGAGGAGCGAGTTCACCTTCGCTTGTAGGAGTTTGGCTCGGGCACGAGTCATGGGTCCACTTGGGGGACTTGTTGGTGTAGATGTAGGAGCGTCCATAGGACGGGCTGTATCACTGCCGCTCCCTGAAGCCGCTACCGCTTTGGTCCGGTACTACCGCACCCGAGGACCGGTACTACCGGTCAAGACTAGGCATGCGCGCCTCAACAGCTGGGCCACAGCCCATGTACCCCCTTATTATGTTGCAACCATAGATTTATGCCCAAACTACCCCTATGTAAGTGGCTGGCCTATATATAGATCCCCCACCCCCTCATGTATCCCTTAGGCATAGATGATAGACAAAATAAAACCCCCCTTTGTGGAATCTCTAGTTTTGCCTCATCCCCTTCTACCAAAGGGGATCGACTATCGTCACCACCTCGTTGGAGTTTGCATCGCGCCTCCCTCGTTGTACAAGGCCTTGGCATCGGTATCCCTTTGCCAAGACGTCAAGACCCTCTCCAAGGTGTTCTTCCCTCTCCACGTGGGATCGAGGGAGCACGTTGACCGATCTTTCCTTGCGAGGATTCTATCGGTCCGGTGGCCGCCGGCGAGAGCAATCGGCCTTGTATCGTGTGAGTTTTGTGTGTGTTCATCGTGTTCTTCGCGAGGTGTGTGTCCGCTTATGCTACCTTCTATCTTTCCCCTCGCTTTCCCATCGATTTGACCACAAGATCCGTGAAGATCGGGCCACCCACGGGGTTACCCCATAACATCTGGTATCTGATATGGATCAAGCCGATGATCCTTGATTGTTGTCACGATCTTTCACAGCGAGTAACCCCGATAGTAATTCTTCCAATCACGCGATGAACGCAACCTAAAGAAGAGGAATCAATCCAGCAAGTAATGTGATGAAGATCACCACGCCTCAAACCTGAGCACGATAATCCTTGATAAACACAAGAACCTCCGCAGCAATAATATGATAAACGGTATCGCCGTCCCCGGAGGGATGATACACGGTGGAGCACAATATAGTTTTTAGACTAAAAAACTGAACTCCCCTAAACCCTAGGTGGCTGGCTCCTTTATAGGAGGCCTACAACTAGTCGGTTGGGTAGACCCAAACCGAACACACAGATGGACTCAAACCTAACTTGGACTCGGACTCAATAACATAGAAACAATATTTAACACAACCTTAGACTTATCATTACATGTCGTAGGTCGTCCTAGCATGCTAATCATCAATGGGATGCGCCCCGCATCACCTAGCTTGGTGGAGTCCTGAAATTAGGCTTCACCTCCTCCTTCATGCCCATATCATCATCCCCCTTCAAGAAGTGTTGTCCCCAACACTTGCGGGTCTGGTCGAAAAGGTGGCGTGATATGAACAATCGCTTCATGCGTCTTCGCCATCTTCAAGTCTTGCTTGCCTACCTCACCACATCCTTCCTCTTGGCCTACTCGACTTGATATAGCCCTTGGCGCCTGCACCTCCTTGCGTCTCCATACGTGCTTGGACCTAGGCGCCACCGTCTTCTTCTTCTCAACTCTTGTTGGAACCCGTGGTTGCTAAATATGGACCTTCTTTGCATGACCTGGCATAAGATGAGTAATGCCTGGACCATACAACTAACGAACATGTCCATCCTTTCCTCTATGCATCCACACAACTGTCCCAACAAAATGCCTCACAGGTGTGCTAACAAAACTTCTCTTGTTACCCCGCTGCACCACATGCACCGGAACATCAGGAGCACAACTATCATCCGTCTGAACACCTGTGTCAACACAAACAACCTTCTGAACACATGATGCAACATCCTTCCTCTCAGCAATAAGAGGATGCTCTTCAACTAGCTTGGCACTAACAAGTTCCACTGGCTTGTCATCTACAGGCATAGCTGAAGCAATATCAACATTGTCGCATTGTGCATCATGCTCTCCATCCTGCACCTTAGCTAGCCCAGATTTTGGCTTAGCCTTGTGCACCTTCTCCTTATGTACCACCAGCTCTACATCAAACTTTATGTGATCATCTTGCATAGGCTTCAAAGTCTGTTGTTTGCCACCATGCACAAAAGAATATGTATTTGCTCTTCCAGCATGTGTAGCATTGTGATCATATTGCCATGGACGACCAAGTAACAACCCACATACCTCCAATGGTAACACATCGCACTCAATCTCATCAACATAATCATCAACTGTAAATGGCACACGCACCTTATGAGTTACCTTCACCATACCGCAGCTATTTAACCACTATAGATGGTTAGGTTTAGGAATACGCCATGTGGACAACCCCAGCGCTGCCACCATTGCCTTGCTAATGCCATTAGTACAACTTCCTCCATCAACAATCAACTTGCATGCTTTGCCTTTGATCATACACTACGCCTGAAATAAATTCCAACGCTGGCCCTTGTCAACTGTCATGCAAGCATCGTCTTGTGCTCTTGAGTTGCAAATTCAGCCTACTCAATGGTACAACATCCTCAGAACTAACCACCTTGTACAACTCCTTGGACTTCTCCCAAAATCTGGTGCGCAGAAATTGCTTCAAATCTGCCCAACTAGGTGTTGTTATGCCCTTTGCGGTCCTCTCTTCCTTCCACCAACTAGCCAAGGTCTCATCCACACGCCCGTGTGCTAGAACAAATTTAGTGCGACTACCAAACTTGGAATCGATCGAACGACATTTGGCGAAACCATCATCCATGTCAGACCTCCAAGATCTAAACTCCGCATATGTGGCAGAACTGTCCAATTTCCATTTTATATCTGTGGAATTAAGTGACAATCCTAGAACAATAGTAGTGTAGTCAAAGTACACATCATCCGCTATGTCTATCTTACAAACTTCCTTTCCTATTTCCATATTAATCCTTGCCTAGAGTCCACGCAACAAACTTGCCGGCTGCAACTCGCGATACAGAAAGAAAAAACAAACTGATCGATCTATAGATTTTTTGTTGTCCACCACCGAAGCAAACTTCCTTTTTTCCTAAACTCCACCTGATCAAAGGAACCAAACCAATGAATTCCAACACGTTCTTGTACTCAGCCTGCTCACGAGGAAAACTTTCCACTGGAGTAGCGATCCCTTTTGATCCAAAACAAGTACAACTCTGGTCAAACGAGGCCTAGCGATCTTTTTTTATGTTGGGCACGTATGGAGGACGGTCACGCAGTGTAGAGTCCGATGCGTATCTTTTTTCCTCCTTTTACGTGAAGGAAGCTCACGTATGGGATCGCCAGGCACACGTGGTTTTCTCTTGTTCGCCAGGCACGCGCGCCGCTTCCCTCGATCCACGAGACGGAGGCTGGTGCGATCGCCCCGGGGAAACGCGAGGCGTACGGTGGCAGGACTTCCTTCTCTCTTTTCTTTTAAATGGAACCGATCGGATCTAACAGATGTGATCGGCCCGAAATCTTCAAATCGATTGGATCTGAGAAAAACTGCCGATGCACAGCTAACGAACAACTCAATCTGGATGAACTTGACACCGACAAAACTTCAATGATGAACCAGAACCGATCTGACTTGGCTCCCGATCAATTCTGAAAACTTCAAACTTCCAATCTCTTCTCCACAACCGATCTGTAAACTACTTATAGAAAAACAGTCCGCAGATGATCCAAAAACACGTTGTGATCAACGAGAGCTCTGATACCACATGATACAGATCAAGCCGATGATCCTTGATTGTTGTCCCGATCTTTCACAACGAGTAACCCGGATAGTAATCCTTCCAATCACGCGATGAACGCAACCTGAAGAAGAGGAATCAATCCATCAAGTAACGTGATGAAGATCACCATGCCTCAAACCTGAGCATGACAATCCTTGATAAACACAAGAACCTCTGTAGCAATAATATGATAAACGGTATCGCTGTCCCTGGAGGGATGATACACGGTGGAGGACAATATAGTTTTTAGACTAAACAACTGAACTCCCCTAAACCCTAGGTGGCTGGCTCCTTTATATAGGAGGCCTACAACTAGTCGATTGGATAGACCCAAACCAAACACACAAACGGACTCGAACCTAACTTGGACTCGGACTCAATAACATAGAAACAATATTTGACACAACCTTAGACTTATCATTACATATCGTAGGTCGTCCTGGCGTGCTAATCATCAATGGGATGCGCCCCGCATCACCTAGCTTGGTGGAGTCCTGAAATTAGGCTTCACCTCCTCCTTCATGCTCATATCAGTATCAGCAGCTTTTGGTTGCCACGGATTTCTCCTCTATTTGGTCTTTTCCCTATAAATTCGAAAATTCCACCAAAAATAGCCCCAATTCGTGTTTTAGATCGATCTGTGATTTGAGTGCGTTTTGGTAGGTTTTGATGCGTGGATTACTTGCTAAACTTGTTGATCTACCTTCCCCTGCGTTCCCGTGGCCTAATTCCATCATTTACCCCTCCGATTTGGTGTTTTTCTTGAAGATTTTCCGCCCAAATCGCCCCAAAATCGCGAAAACGCGTCAAAACTGGGTGTTTCTGCGACATCCTGTACTACCGAGGTCAAAACCCGGTACTACCGCACATCCCCGGTACCTAAACGGTACTACCGGGCCTCCAGAAGACCGGTACTACCGCTCAGAAACCCGGTACTACCGCCTGGTACAAAAAACAGCAGAATTCTCAGATTTCAGCCTCTCACCGTATTGAGCATAACTTTTGTATATGAACTCGGATTTTGGTATTATTTAGCTTGTTTTGAAGAGGAGAAGGATCTCTACATCATCATCTAAGTGGTTCATGTTATCTACTCCATCCAAATTCCGTGAGTAAGGCGGAATCCACCAATAAAGGGTGAAGATCGGCGACGAAAGGTATAAAAATTCTGCCACTTCTCCTCACTTGCATCCCTTTGTGAGCTACACTATCTTTGCGATCAACAAACACCTATTGAGACTAGTTCCTCCTATGATTGCTTGGGCTATGCACATTTGATACCTTGTAGAATTCCGAGCAAAAGTTGTGAGCGCGCTATCTCATATAGTTATCTTGTATAGTTGTTGGCACAAGGAAGAGGCAAGTAAAAAATAAAAGAAAAATAGAAAAAAAATAGAAAAGGAAAAAGAAAGAAAGAAACAAGTGCCTCATAGAATAGGAAGCGCAAGCTCGATGAACATCAAATAGGTGGTACTTATTGTGCATATCTTGTAGCCCACCAATTTATTGTAATCGAACTAGCGTCTCTTCTTTCACTTGTGCGACACGAGTTTATAGTCTTCGCTAGGTAATCATTTGGTTCTTAGCTCACTTTCTCCATCGCATAAGTCCTATTTATCCCACCGTGTGTGTTTCCTTGTACATAATTCCTATCTTGTGGATTGACTTGTTTTGCTTTGTGATCATCGTGGTTCTTTACTTGCCATTACAACATCTTGAGTTCGGATTGTTCTTGGACACACCACCATCCATACCCATCCCCCATAAGCTTTGTGTGTGTGTTTTTTAGTAGTTAGTTGGTTTTGGTGTTCCGCGTGAACTTCACTTTGCTTGGTTTTGATCGCTCTCAAGTGTTGCCACTTGCACGATACTGTCTTCCAAGGTAAAGTAAGGTTTGATGTTGCATCCCTAACCCCCTACCACTTCCATATACACCACTTGGTCTTGTGAATCATGTCTAAGGACTCCGGAACCGAGGATAATTTCTATGAAAAATCCATGATGAGCCACCATGCATATGCCTCCACAAGCATGGATGACATGATGGAGCACTACAGCGACAATGGCTCCACATGCTTGGGTGATATGGAGTTCTACAACAACAATAACTCCCCAAGCACGGAAGACTTCAAGAACGACAACGACAAGATCCTCAAGTTGCGTCGACCAAGATGGAGCCTCCACCTCGAGAGCACCAAGATCCACCATCTGGACAACTTCAAGCATGATAAGGACAATGACTTTGCGAAAACCATGAGGATGATGGCCAAGACTAATGATGCTTTTCGCTCATTAAAACGCCTCACCAAGAAGAGTGCCAAGGACAAGAAGCATCGTCGCGAGCGTCATGTGGATGACCAAGTGCGCCATCTACGTCAACCTTTGGCAAGGCTCGCCAATGACCTCCATCGACACCATCAAAGGTCACCTTCCACTACTCGTGCACCACAAAAATGGCACTAAGAGCAAGCTCCCCTCCACGCCATCAAGCTTCAACGCCATGACTTGACGTCCTAGATGACGCATGCAACCTCATGGATGAGGAGGACGAAGACCTCTACTTCGCCAAGTTGGACGAGTACGTCAAGAGGACTACACAAGCCAAGGTGCAAGAGGGCGACGACAAGGTCGAGAATGGTGAGCATGGGACTTTCCCTTCACCAAAGGAAGCACAAGGAGTTGAGAGAACCGAGCCTACCCCCATATGCTTGAGTGATGATGTGGTACCAATCCCACGTGAGTATGAGAGCCACTTAGCCCACTTGAGTGAAAGCAAGAGTGAGATGAGCGACTCCACCATATGCGAGATTGAGTGCTTCCACTTGGAGGGCATGAGTGATACACCGAGTGAGTTGAGAGTAGTAGTTTATAGGCCACATGAGACCATTTTGATTTCTAACAACTTACCCTCTACCTCTAGTGTGTTTTCTCACGATTTGCTAGGTTCCATGGATCAAGAAGCACCAAGCTTGGAGATGATGATGTATCCAACCAAGAAGATGTACATGGTGGATTAAGATGATGCCATCCCCATACATGATGAAGAAGTCGCCCACATGGAGGCCAATTCTACCACAACACCCACTTCATATGAGAGGTATGAACAAGGTAAGAATACGGGTGTTGATGATGCCATGATCCCACTAGTGGACATGATGATTTGTGATGATTGGCATGCTATGGATGATGTTTGTGATATCACATATGCTTCATTGATATTTCCATGTGATACTTTGCCTTTGCATAATGTTGAGCATGTGAAATTATTTGATTATGATGATGTTGCCATAGACATGCCATGCTCTAAATGTTACGTTGATGATATCATTGCTTGCACTTTATTGAACAATTGCTCTTTCCAATGTTTTTCTTGCAATGATGTTACCAATGGTACCCCTTTCACTATGCTTTGTCATGGATGTTTTCCAATCGCTCCCGTTGCTTGCAATAAGTTGGATGATTGCTCTTTCACTTGTTTTGCTTGCAACAATAATTATCATATGATTTCTATTGAGATGGCCCCCATAGCTTTCCCAAATATTGGAGATTTTGGTAAATGCCATGATAAGCATGTCCACCACTTGCATACTCACCATGCATCTATTTCATACTTGCTTGACACTAATGGTGATGTGCACAAGAAGAGATACATCATGATGGATGATGTGTTTCTCTACCATGCACACATGTCCTTCCTTTTATCTATGATGTGTGTAGGTACCCGCACAAGAATGTCAACCTCGGTTGAGCACGAGTTGACAAAAAGAGCTCTAGAGAGCATCCCCCAAGTGAGTTCAAGATCGAACCCAACTCTGATACCTTTTGCATGCTTTCCATATTTCATGTTGATAAATTGCTCTTTCCTATGGTTAGCTTGCAAGCATGTTGATGGTATTCTTTCACCTTGTGACAATCATGTTTCGTTGCCATTGAATATTGATGCTTTGTGTGTTGCCACAAAAATGTTGAACAATTTCTCTTTCCGGTGTTTTGTGTGCAACCATAATGCCATTTTTAGCATGTATTGTCATGAGAGCTTCCAAGTCTCTGGTATTGTTGTTGCAACAAACATAAGGACCACTTGCTCTTTCATATGGTTTGTTTCCAAACACGTTGCTTTTGCTTCCTCTTGCGATACTCATACCCCCATGATTTTTGCTTTTGATGACATGTGTATGGCATCCAACATATTGAACAATTGTTCTTTCCAATGGTTGGTTTGCACACATAATGATGTTGTTTTGGATATCTTTCCACATGTGTTTTTGCTGAATTCTCCTATCCTTGCATCAAAGATGTTGACCAATATTTTAGTCCATTGCTTTGAGTGCCACACTAAGACGTTATATGGAGTTTTCGAGTTCCCACATTTGGATGATGTTCAATTAACTTCCATGCACTTTGACCTTGCATACGCATTTGATTTGCGATACTTGAGTTGTGCTAACAGTGTTGTGAACAAGAATGGACATGCCACAAATGACATGCTCCTCTATCACACACAAACATATGTTGTTTGGTCTTTGCTGTATGAAGGTACAATTGCTTCCACGTCAACCTCTATGGACAAAGAGTTGACAAGACGAATCGAAGAGAGTTACCTATGGTTGCCCTTCAACGAGCAATCTCTACACTATAAGGTGACTTACTTCTTCTTGATGACTCATGCTATAATCTTCATGAATTGGCTACTCTTTGAGTGTTGCTTTGATTTTGTAGGCTACATGGAAAGGGAAGGAACATTGAAGAGTTTCCACATCAAGCTTCTCGAGGATGACTACATGGCGAACCCCAGGATCAAGAATGTCTCTCGACCACCTCTACATGACGAGCGTCTAGAGTCGAGGATGACTCTTTTCGAAGGGGGAGATGATGCAGCCCGTCCTACGGACGCTACTACATCTACAATGCCAAGTCCAAGATTGTCCCCAAGTCACCCAAGAAGACAGATGCGAGCGGTACTAGCGCTCCCAACATCGGTACTACCGCGCCCCGGTACTACCGCTCAGCCTCAGCGGTACTACCGGCCATGACTGAAGCCCACGCCATCGCCTCTGGACGCCCCGGTATCGACTTGCGGTACTACCGCCCCCAAGCGCTACTACCGGTTGCCCAACCGGTACTACCGGACCTGGAGCTCGACGACAGCTGAAGCCCGGAGCTACCGCTCCCTAAAGCCGCAACCGCTTCGGTCCGGTACTACTGGTCAAGACTAGGCATGCATGCCTCAACAGATGGGCCATAGCCCATGTACCCCCTTATTATGTTGCAACCCTAGATTTATGCCCAAACTACCCCTATGTAAGTGGTTAGCCTATATATAGATCCCCCACCCCCTCATGTATCTCTTAGGCATAGATGATAGACTAAAGAAAACCCCCCTTTGTGGAATCTCTAGTTTTGCCTCATCCCCTTCTACCAAAGGGGATCGACTATCGTCACCACCTCGTTGGAGTTTGCATCGCGCCTCCCTCGTTGTACAAGTCCTTGGCATCAGTGTCCCTTTGCCAAGACGTCAAGACCCTCTCCAAGGTGTTCTTCCCTCTCCGTGTGGGATCGAGGGAGCACGTTGACTGGTCTTACCTTGCGAGGATTTTATTGGACCGGTGGCCGCCGGCGAGAGCAATCGACCTTGTATCATGTGAGTTTTGCGTGTGTTCATCGTGTTCTTCGCGAGGTGTGCGTCCGCTTCCGCTACCTTCTCCCTATCCCCTCGCTTTCCCATCGATTTGACCACGAGATCCGTGAAGATCGGGCCACCCATGGGGTTACCCCATAACACTATTGTTGACTCTCAGCGCTGCAACTTGTTCCAATCCAAAGCACTCGTTGGCCCTAACAAAGCTTGGAAGGTAATCATTGATGGAGGTAGCTGCAGAAATCTTGCAAGTAAGGAGTTATGTGCCAAGCTGAATTTGACTTATTTACCTCATCCCAAGCCATACTACATACAATGGTGAGATGAAGGTAAACCATATGGTATGTGTGAATTTTGAGATAGGACCATACAAGGATTCTATTGATTTTGATGTGGTTCCTATGACTGTTTGTCATCTATTATTGGGTCGGCCTTGGCTTTATGATCGCCATGTGCAACACAATGGTCGTGCCAATACATATCACTTGGATTTCAAGGGCAAGAAGATTAATTTGCAACCAATGACACCACAGCAGATTGTGAATGAGTCTCGTCAGAAGATAGAAGTGAACTTGAAAGAAGCATCTATATATAGGCGAGAGAGTGTTGCAGCTATACATGATGTAATAGAGCCCAAAAAGAGTGATATAATGAAAAGTGAGAGAGTGCCTGATCTAGTGATATTAGCCACCAAGGAAGATATGAGAGAGTTTCGTGAGGATCCTACAGCCATGCCACTTGTGCTCATGTATAAGGGCGAGGTATTGGTTTCTAACGACATGACCCCTATTTCTCTTGGTGTATCTACTGTTTTGCAGGATTTTGGCGATGTGTTTCCAGACGATGTACCAGCAGGATTGCCTCCATTGCGTGGCATTGAGCATCAAATCGACTTGATCCCTGGCGCCACATTACCAAACCGTGCACCCTACAGGACCAACCCCGAGGAAACAAAGGATATACAAAAACAAGTACAGGCATTGCTAGATAAGGGTACATTCGTGTTTCTCTTAGCCCTTGTGTTGTTCCTGTTATTTTAGTGCCTAAGAAAGATGGTACATGGCGCATGTGCATAGATTATAGAGCTATTAATAACATCATTGATATGGGCATGAAGGAGGAGGTGAAGCCTAATTTTAGGACTCCACCAAGCTAGGTGATGCGGGCGCATCCCATTGATGATTGGCACGCTAGGACGACCCACGATATGTAATGATAAGTCTCAGGTTGTGTCAAATATTGTTGCTATGTTATTGAGTCTGAGTCCAGGTTAGGTTCGAGTTTGTTGTGTGTTCGGTTTGGGTCTATCCAACCGACTAGTTGTAGGCCTCCTATATAAAGGAGCCAGCCGCCTAGGGTTTAGGGGAGTTCAGTTGTTTAGTCTAAAAACTATATTGTGCTCCACCGTGTATCATCCCTCCGGGGACGGCGATACCGTTTATCATATTATTGCTGCAGAGGTTCTTGTGTTCATCAAGGATTGTCGTGCTCAGGTTTGAGGCATGGTGATCTTCATCACGTTACTTGCTGGATTGATTCCTCTTCTTCAGGTGACATTCATCGCGTTATTGGAAGGATTATTATCCGAGTTACTCACTGTGAAAGATCGGGACAAATCTATAGGATCATCGGCTTGATCCGTATCAGGTGGTATCAGAGCTCTCGTTGATCACATCGTGTTTTGGGGATCATCTATGGACTATTTTTCTACAAGCAGTTTGCAGATCAGTTTGTTTGGAGGAGATTGAGATCGGATCCAAACAGGGATTTGTTTGGGATTGATCGGAGTAGTATTTCTGGGATTGATCGTATCGAGGCAAAGCTGAGTCCCACGATCGCTAGATCCGATCGGCGGCCGCAACTTTAAAAAAAGGGAGAAGAAGCACAGCCGCCGTACGCCTCACGATCTCCGGGGCCACCTCTGTACGTGCGTACGTGCTTGTGTGCATTCAACTACTCAGTTTTGTCCTTTTGAGGTGGTGTACGGCTTCAAGCCATTGACGCCACTTGATTTGTTGCCTCTGCCATTACATGAGAGAGGTGATATGGAGGCATCAAAACATGCTGAATATGTGAAGAAGATTCATGAGAAGACTCGAGAGGCTATTGAGAAGAAAGGGAAGAACATTCCTGCTGCAAGGAATCAAGCAAGGAAAGAAGTTTTGTTCAAGCCTGGCGACATGGTATGGGTGCATCCACGCAAGGATAGGTTCCCACAACTTCCGAAGTCAAAATTGAAGCCACGTGGTGCTGGTCCTTACAAGGTGTTACCAAGATTAATGATAATGCCTACTCGATTGATATACCTATTGAGGAGTTTGGTGGAGTTAGCAACAGCTTCAACATTGCTGATTTATCACCATATGATGGAGAAGACCTTGGAGCGTCGAGGTCGACGCCTTTTGAAGGGGGGAGATGATGAGGACATCCCTACAATTACACCTACTGAAGATGCTCCAACTGTTGCAAGGAAATTCCAATGAGATTTGAATTGGACCCATTACAAGAGCTCGTGCTAAGCTACTTGAACAACAGGAGAATTTGCTCCTAAACGAATCTGGTACTTTAATTGATGAGAACTTAATACTGCCTAAGTCTATGCATTTATGTATGATCAGGTTCGTTAGAAAAACAAGCATGGCGCGAGGAGGAGAAGGGCTATAAGAGAAGCCCACCATGATGATCACCCAAGGATGCACGAGGGAGGAGCAGGAGGAAGGCGCAAGAGAAGATCATTAAGAAGGAGGCCAAAGGATCTGCACCGACCAGAGTGTCCGGCCAATACCAACCGGAGTGTCCAGCCTGCCTGAGAGAAGTTTTGGCATGGACAATCAGTATATCAAATCGGACACTTCCTGGACGCTGCCCGGAAACTTTAAAGTTTCCGGCTAGACCGGACTGTCCGGTGTGCTCCACCCGGAGTGTCCGGCCTGACCGGACTGTCCGGCCCATTTCCACCGGATTTTCCGGTCGCTGACCGAATCTGGTCAGAGTCGGCTTGCATTAGTTTGAGTCGTTTGCATTTAGTTTTGATTTCTGGCCGCCCCATCCGCCCTTATAATCCCTCGGATGACCCCTAGTTAGGGTTTAGACCACGTTAAAATATTTTGGAGTTATTTCTTTCATAGAACCTCTGGAATTACCCTATGGTCAAATTATACACCACAATTGAGTGTGGTCTGTTGTTCCATTGGGAATTAGTGGATTACAAACTACCGTTCATGGTCGACGGTTGCGTGCGCAAGAGGGTGGTGTTGTGAATATCCCACAGGGTTCAAGAGTTGTTGTGTTGGCATCAGGGTTCGAGCGGGAGAGTTCATAGCTACAGGCTAGTTATCTATCATCCACCATCATCATCGACAAGTGCTTGTTGAGAAGATCGGGCCACCCCATATCATTGTATATCTAGAGTTAATTACTTATTCATGAGTACACTTCAACAGATATATTATACACATAGAAAATAGCTAGTTAAATGTCACATGCCTTTCTATTATCAGAAGACAAGCGGTGACCTGGGATGGAACATATCTGTTCACTGTTTCATACATATATACAGATTTACATACAGAGGGTAGCAACATGTTGGATGACCAAAATTATCATCTCTGAACATATAGCTACATGATGGAAAACCAAACTGAAGCAAACTAAATAAGAATATGTGACTATTGCATACATAATCATATAGATGAACCACACACAAATTATTGAGGCACCTAGTGCTAATACAATCAAATCATGGCATTGTTTACTTGGTACCATGTAGAGCACATTCCAAAATACTAGTAAGTATTGCAAATTGGACTACAATCAGATCCCAAAATACTAAGTATTCCAAAAATAACTATGATTTAGCACCACTTATTATGCATTTGTTTCGAGTTTCAGCTATAGAATACAAAGATGGCAACGATTACCATTATGTGGAACTTGGCAATACCATTATTCGTCAAATGCATGGATTGCTGCACCTCCATATCCATCAAGTTTTGTGGCAGTGTCACCGCTTCATACCTGTAAGCAGCAGCACATTCAGATGAAAAGGACACTTATCCTCGACCAAGACCTGAAAACGGCAGCACGCAAAGACAAAAGATATGCCTACTGCATCAGCCGCTAGAATACCCAAACAGTTTCCCTTGACCCAGGTTTTTAGTCCATGAATTTGATTAAATAGTCAGAATAATGAGACACGGGACACATGATCATATGTTACATGAACAGATGATCCCCGGAAACACAAGAACGCATCCAAGTTGCAACAAGTTACATTTTGCAGCATGAAATAAAAATCGAGCATGGAGAACCAGTGCAATACCCATTAGTTCTCACGTTTCACCAATCCACGATACGGTCTAATGACCAGTACAGAATGCTGGACAAGGCATGCATATGTGGGTAGAATCAAGTGAAACTAGGGAAGACATGTCCCTTCGACGGGCGACTTCACATGTCATCTTACTTACAATATGGTACCAGAATGATTTACTTAACATAGGTACAACACATCAAGTGAATCTACTTACATATTTAATGCTGGCAAGTTCAATCAGATGACGATTGAATGGCACATGAGAAAAAAAGGGCATGCAGTCTTTCCCATACTTACACATTTCAACATGTCCTAGAAGACATGTAGAACAGAGAGATATGAGTTTCTCGAGCACGCACCATGGTAGGATGGAGTAGCAGATATCATTGACGCTGGTCGTTGCAGCTACTCCATGTAGAAGTACCTTCAGCTCTAGGGGCTACAGCAACCAGGTAATGGACAGCGGTGGTGACCATTAGGTTGAGGTAGAGTCATTCCTCCTCTGGAGAGAGCACCGGTTGCGACAACTACTCCTGTGCTTGTAGAGATGCCTTGGAGGGAGAGGATCTGTGATCATCCACATACTCAAACTCCTTGCACACCAACAAAAAATGCATGATGATGGTCAGAACATAATTCTTCTCCATACATATAGGCAATTTATGCAGTTCTTTTATCAAGCCTAACATGAATCAGGCCAAACATGAATCAAGCCAAGCATCAATCCTAATAAGCAGCAAGAATCCAAACAACATAAATCTCTGGTTGTGTCACCGTCTTATGCATATACTCAACTTTAATATACATCCGCACATCCTACAAGAAGACTATGGGTTTCAGATCTCAGATCGGTGAGGGCTATTTCTACAACCACATTTCATCTTTCAAACAGGGGCAAAAAAATTGCTACATCTAGCACTTGGGGATGAAACAAGTTTGCCTACTCATAACGCAATTCTACAAAGGATGCACATGTGTGCACCTGTGTGAATGCAAAAGACAATTTTGGTGAACCTTGCATCTACAAAGGATGCACGCGTCTGTTCCATGCAATTCTTCCACACCAGCCACGCTGATCTATAAACCTAATTCCCCACATGGATGAACCCTAACCCTACACATTTGCTTCCCCCCAAATTAGATCATTAACGAAACCAGAGTCATGAGAAGGAGAATCTCTAACCGGCTCAAACTAGCAAGTGAGGATCGGTCTATGAATTTACCTGGGCTTGAGGGAAGTGTGTGCAGCGAGGTCCTGGGACGAGTCCTTCCTGGATGGCCTGAAGATGTGTGTGCCACATGCTTGTTCCGGACCTTCGTCGGTGCCCACGTTGGTCGCGCCGTCGTCGTCATATCCCCTTCCCTCTCGCTCTATTCTTCTCGTCCACGGCAGCTCGATTTGTATCAGGGTGGATGGGGCTCATGGAGATGAGGGCAGTGGTGGCCGGAGGTGGGCGACAGAGGGGCTACGGTGGCCGGTCAACGGTGCGTGAGGGTGTCGTGAGGAGTGAGGCAGGTACATAGTTCGAAGAACTTCCTTCTTCAACCACGGGGGCATCATTACATCTTGGAGCACTTGGATGAAGATCTTGGTGAAAAGGACCATGACAGCACGAAGAGCTTGACGAGCTTGATGCGCGTGATCGAGGTCTTGCCATTCCTTCAATGAGGCGTCGAAGATTGTCATTTGTTTCAGCAATGAAGTGTTGTAGCACTTCATTTTGGTGGCCAAAGTTGTGATGCATTGCATGCATTTGTCTTTCAAAGCCATCGAAGCGGTTGTCGATGTTCTTGAACTTGGCTTGCGTCTCACCAAATTGTTCATCTTGTCGCGTCTCAAGGGCTTGGCAACGTTCATGGAACTCTTGTTGGACGATGAAGTGACTTGCGCGCATCATGTACCATGCCTATCCATCATGCAAAGCACACAAGGATTGTATATGTAAGTGGAATATGGTAGTGTTAGCCTTTTAACTCACCTTGGGATTGCACCAAACTAGAAACCACAAGTGAGAGCTATAAGCGTGCAAAGTGAAATCGCAAAGAAACCTCACACTAAAGAAAGAACTAACTCTCAAAAGCTTTTGGTGGAAGGTTAGGGTGGTGGAGAACCAAACGAAACAATCCAAAGAAAAGGTTATTGTAAAAAGTGGTAGAGAACCAAAGATCAAAAGAAAAAAGGAAATGATCTACAAAACACAAGGATACACACACGTGGAGACGAATGTGGTTAACACGACTATAAAATGAGCACAAATGTCCTAACGAAGAGTATGCTCGGTGTCGTGCCAACGCAAGGAGAGACCACAACCCGTTCGCTAAAAGAGAAATAAGCAATGGATTTGTG
The DNA here is from genome assembly GCA_910589775.1 of Avena eriantha. NCBI lineage: Eukaryota > Viridiplantae > Streptophyta > Magnoliopsida > Poales > Poaceae > Avena > Avena eriantha. Next base: position 384,056,359 of record OU342743.1, read on the forward strand.
CACTTTCCTTGGTCGCGCTCTATCTCTCTCTTTGCTTACAAGCTTGAGACTCTATTTGTATTGGGAGACTTTGTATTTTTCTTTTGCTTTTGCTTTTTCTCTTTTTTATTCTTTTTCTCCCTTTCTATACTACTATGTGAACTCTTGAATTTGCTTACACACTCTCACTATCCAAGGAAAAGTGCACAATGCTTAGGAAAACACAGGAAGATTTGCTCTCATAGTATAGATACACACAAGGAAGAAGGTTTAACAAGGTGGAGAAAGTTATACCTTTGGTATTGATGACTTGCTACCGGTGTTGGGGATGATGTTCGGCGTCGCGGTGTTGAGGAGCGCTATATTTGATGACTTGCGGAAGCTTGAAGTTAGTTGGGGCGACACGCACACGAGGCTTGAAAATCACAAGAGGAAAACGGACAAAATTGGGGAAATCAAAAAATTTGGCTGCCAAACCGGCGGCGCCGGACCCTGCGCCAGAATTTTTGGCGGCGATTCCGGTTCACTGGATCGTGCGCTGGAATTTCTGGCGGCTGGATCGGTCCGCCGGGCCTAGAGCTGAAATGCGTTCGTGACGAACTCCAAAAGTCAAATCTACCAAAAAACGGAAATTTGTCCAAATTGGGCTAGGAAAAGGTTCTAGGAAGGTAGATTGGTACCCAAAGCAACATATTGTGGAACAAAACCACTAAAAATGCACCAAATCGAGAGATCGATACAAAGGCAAATTTGGGGCTTTTTTGGGGGGTCGAATTTTTTGGTGGACAGAAGAAAAAATTGTGGGGGAATTCGTGAACAACCTGGCTCTTGATACCAATATGTTGAGGGCAAACCTCTAGGATGGCCCGATCTTTCACGAATCCCATTCAAATCAGGGGTGGAGTGTGGGAAAAGGAGAGGAGAATGAACACGATGAACTCACGCACCAAGATCACGATGAACACACACATGCAAATCCACGATACACACCAATAGCTCACGCCAGCGGTGACCGATCTGACGCAATCCCTAGGATCGGCGTCGGGCGGAGGACTCTCTCTTGAACCGGCACAGCGAGTAGGGAGACTCGGTGAGATCTTGATGTCTAGGCAAAGGGACTCCGATGCCTAGGCCTTGTACAACCTAGAGGCACGATGCAAACTCCAACAAGGTTTGTGATATTTGGTGCTCCTTTGTCAAAGGAGCATGAGGCAAGAATATAGATTCACAAGGGGTTTCTACTAATTCCAAATATCATGCCTCGGGTTTACACTAGATGTGGGGGACTATATATAGGCTTGCCACTAGTTCAAGGGTACTTTAGGCATAAAAAGGTAAAACTGGGCGAAATAGGAATATTCTTGGGCATCAAACCCATGTAGGCATTCAGGGAGGTGATTCCGGCAATAAGTCTGGTGGCGCCGGAATCGGCGCTGGAAGTTCCGGTCGAAACCGGAATGGTTCACAGAGGCGCAGTTCGGTCGGCGCCGGTTGGTTTCGGTGAGCGCCAGAAATTCCGGTCGGGGGTTCGGTCTGCTGGAGCGTGCGCCGGAAGTTCCGGCGAGATTTCTGGTCCGTCGGTCCTGGTGTCGGTTTGGTCTGGAGCTCCGTCTTGTGATGGCTTGGCTGCTTCCCTTGGCATTTCTTCATGGGGTTCATACCTGATGATGCATAAAGTATTGGCATGAAGTAGCAAGCCGTCCAAGGATGTATCGAAATCACATGAGACAAGGAGCGAATTCACCTTAGCTTGAAGGAGCTTGGCTCGAGCACGAGTCATTGGTCCACTTGCGGGACTTGGTGGTGTAGATGTAGGAGTGTCCATAGGACGGGTTGCATCACTTGGCTAACAAGTTTAGTGAGTCGTACTGACCCACAGTTGAGATGCAACGAGCATGTTGTCATTTGTAGTCTCAAGCAATGGAATCCTTTGACCTGAGGTAATTGCATGATCCGAGTTGTGGATCTCAAACTTAGGTTCTATCAAACGTTGTTCCATAAATGGGCAATTATAAAGGTAGAGTTTGGGTTGGTTGTGAATCAAGTTGTGTGTCATGGAGTACCAAGATGGGATTTGCCCCTCCATAATGGAGAGATATTCTCTGGACCCTCTCGTGTGATATAATGTGGAAGCATTACCATGCGCGACTTGGTTAAGTGTTAACCAAAGAGTCGGACTAAGTGTTAGTCTAGTGAATCCTTTATCATGGAACGAGAAGAGAGTTTAGCTATTAAAGGGATGGCAACAACTCGCCTATAGCTTAACAAGTATATCATGAGGCAAAGGGACTTGGACGAAAGTCACATTGAGAAAGGTTTGTCTTTTGACATTATGGCGCTTATAAGTTGGTGTGTCTTGCTAGAGGCTGCTACCAGCTATCAACACGGAGTAGTGACTTGTGTCGTGTCTAGGTGTACGTAACCTACATGGTCAGACCCTTAAGGGAAAGGATCCCATGTGGATTCGATCCACGTGGAGATTGGGATACGCCCTAGATGGGCATAAAGCGTTGAGCCCATCTAGGAGTGTCTATCTGGAGTGACAAGGGATAGTCCCTAACCTAGCCGTCACTTTCTCCACTCCCATTTTGGGCTAGATAGGATCTAGCAATCCACTTCCTAGAGCTCCTTCCTGTACGTGTGGATACCGGTAGAGGTGTTGCACGTGCGGTGCTAGAGACGAAGGAATTCGTCGGGATCCTTGAAGGAGAGCAAGGGGATCCGAGGGAGCTATACTGTTGATAGCTAACCTCGTGGATGGCCCGTTCTTTCACGAATCCCTTGAAATCAAGGAGGGGGTGAGGGAGAGGATGAAATCCGTGAACTCATACATGAAGAACACGATGAACTCACACACACACACAAAGACACGATACACACCAATATCTCACACCGGCGGTGACCGGTCTGGCACAATCCCTAGGATCAGCGTCGAGCGAAGATCTCTCTCGAACCGGCACGGCGAGTGGGAGTCTTGGTGGGATCTTGACATCTTGGCAAGGAGCTCCGATGCCAAGGCCTTGTACAACGAGGGAGGCACGATGCAAACTCCAACGAGGTGGGGGATAATTGGTGCTCCTTTCTCAAGGAGCATGAGACTAGAAATTAGGGAGATCCACAAGGGTGTCTTATAATTTCAATTATCCAGGTCTAAGTAATACAAGGGGTGTGGGGGCTATATATAGGCCAGCCATTAAACAGGGGTAGTTTGGGCACAAAAGAGTAAAAACTCGACGAAATAGGAATATTCTTGGGCATCAAACCCATGTTGACTTGGAGGCTAGGCATTCTGGCAATAACTTCGATCGCGCCGGATTGGGCACTGGAAATTCCGGTCAGCGCCGGGAATTTCGGTCGACTACCGAAACGGCATACAAATATGAGTTTCGGTCAGTGTCGATTGGTTTCGGTGTGCGCTGGAAATTCTGGTCGGAGGTCCGGTTCGCCGGAGCATGCGCTGGTAATTCCGGCGAGAGTTCCGGTCCACCGATCCTGGCGCCGGTTTGGTTTGGAGATCTGTCTTGCGATGGATTGCTCCTTCTCTTGGCATTTCTTCATGGGGTTCATATCTGAGGATGCATAGGGTATTGGCATGAAGTAGCAAGCCATCCAAGGATGTACCGAACTCACATGAGACAAGGAACGAATTCACCTTAGCTTGAAGGAGCTTGGCTCGTGCATGAGTCATCGGTCCATTTGGGGGACTTGGTGGTGTAGATGTAGGGACGTCCATAGGACGGGTTGCATCATCTCCCCCCCCCTTGGGGAAGAGTCATCCCCGACTCTTCATGGTTATCATCTTGAACATCTCCATGGAAAGGCAAAAGGTCCTTGACATTGAACGTATTGCTCACAAGGTACTTGTAGGTCGGAATGTTGATGATGTAGGCGTTGTTGCTGATTCTCTTGAGGACCTTGAAGGGACCATCTCCCCGTAGCTTGAGCTTGGAGTCGCATTCTTTGGGGAAGCGTTCTTTGCGTAGGTGTATCCACACGAGGTCACCTTCCTCAAAGATCAACTCTTTCTTGTCCTTGTTGAGTCGTGCTGCTTGGTGTTGCACTTCTTGCTCAATTGTGGCTCTTGTTTCTTCATGGAGCGTGTTCATAGCTTGGGCGCGCTTGTAAATGTCCATGTTGAGCGCGATGACGGGCTCGAAGCCATAGAAGATCATGTATGGGCTCATCTTCATTGTAGAGTGCTTGGCTCGATTGTAGGCAAACTCGGCATGGGGAATGCATTCCTCCCAATCCTTCAAGTTCTTCTTGATCAACACACGAAGGAGGGTGTAGAGGCTTTGGTTGACAACTTCCGTTTGGCCATCGGTTTGCGGATGCGACGCGGATGAGAAAAGTAACTTGACGCTGATCTTGGCCATGAGGGTTTTCATAAGTAGCTCATGAATTTGACGTGGCGGTCAGAGACGATTGTTCTTGGCACACCGTGAAGGCAGACAATTTCCGTGAAAAATAAATTTGCAACATGTGAAGCATCATCTGTCTTGAGGCACGATATAAAGTGTGCCATCTTTGAAAAGCGATCCACTACCACAAATATGGAATCATGGCCAGGCTTAGACCTAGCCAATCCTAACACGAAATCCATACTAATGTCCGACCATGGTGCATGAGGAATAGGCAATGGCATATAAATACCAAAGGGGTTAGACTTAGACTTAGCTTGAACATGTGTCGTGTATCGTTGAATGTAGTGCTCCACGTCTCGCTTCATGTTGGGCCAATAGTAATGAGTGGAAACCATGTCCAATATCTTCACAGCCAAAGTGACCCATGAGGCCCCCACCATGTGATTCTTGGAGAAGCAAAAGTTGAAGAGATGATTTCGGAATGCACAACTTGTTTTGTTTAAATAGAAAGCCCTTATGCAAATAGAAATCATCAATTCCTTTGTGAGTGGAGAACTTTGCGAAAATTGGTCCAATGAAGGGGTCGGAAGCATACAAAGTTTTGATTTCCTCAAGACCCAACATGTTTACTTCAAGTCGAGTAAGAAGGTGTGTGTGCTTGCGAGATAAAGCGTCTGCAACTACATTATCATTGCCCTTCTTGTACTTGACAATGTAAGGAAAAGACTCCATGAACTCAACCCACTTAGCATGTCTCTTACTCAAGTTGGCTTGGCATTTGATATATTTCAATAACTCATCGTCAGAATGTATGATAAATTCCTTAGGCCAAAGATAATGTTGCCAAACTTGAAGGACACGAACTAAGGCAAAAAGCTCTTTGTCATAAATTGGATAGTTAACGCGAGCACCATCAAGTTTCTCACTATGGTAGGCAATAGGACGTCCATTTTGCAATAGGACTCCTCCAATGCCAATACCACTAGCATCACACTCTACCTCAAAAGTTTTTGTGAAATCCGGTAATGCAAGAAGAGGTGCTTTGGTGAGCCTATTTTTAAGTTCATCAAAAGCTTTTTGTTGTGCTTTTCCCCACACAAAGGTGACATTCTTTTTGGTCAACTCATTGATAGGACAAGCAATGGTAGAAAATTTGTTCACAAAGCGACGATAGAAACCGACCAAGCCATGAAAACTTCCGAGTTTACTCACATTTGTGGGGATGGGCCAATCTTGTATGTCCTTTACCTTGGAAACATCAACTTTAATGCCTTCGAAGAAATGAAAAATCCAAGAAAAAATCAACTTGTCTTTAGCAAAAGTGCGCTTGGGAAGATTAGCATATAGCTTTTCATGTCGAAGGATTTGCAAGACCTCCTTGACATGTGTAACATGTTCCTCAAGTGACTTGCTATAAACAAGTATATCATATGAGCGGTATGAACAAGTTAAACATATGGGTGTTGATGATGCCATGATCCCACTAGTGGACATGATGATCTGTGATGATTTGCATGTTATGGATGATACTTGTGACATGACATATGTTCCAATCTTATTCCCATGTGCTGATTGTGCTAAGCATCATGATGACCATGTGGAATCCTTTTATTGTCATGATATTGCCATAGACATGATATGCTCTACACGTTACGTTGATGATATCATTGCTTGCACTTTGTTGAACAATTGCTCTTTCCAATGTTTTGCTTGCAATGATGTTAAAAAGGTACCCCTCGGACTATGCTTTGTCATGGATCTTTTACAATTTCTCATGTTGCTTGCAATAAGTTGAATAATTTCTCTTTCACTTGTTTTGCTTGCAACAATAATTCTAATATGGTTTCTATTGAGATGGCCCCCATAGCTTTCTCAAATTTTGGAGATTTTGATGATTGCCATGATAAGCATGCCCACCACTTGCATACTCACCATGCATATTTTTCATACTTGATTGACACTAATGGTGATGTGCACAAGAAGAGATACGTCATGATGGATGATGTGTTTCTCTACCATGCACACACATTCTTCCTTTTGTGTATGATGTGTGTAGGTACCCGCAAAAGAATGTCAACCTCGGTTGAGCACGAGTTGACAAAAAGCTCTAGAGAGCATCCCCCAAGTGAGTTCAAGATCGAACCCAGCTCTGATACCTTTTGCATGCTTTGCATCTTTCATGTTGACAAATTGCTCTTTCCTATGGGTAGCTTGCAAGCATGTTAATGGTATTATATCACCTTGTGACAATCATGTTTCGTTGCTATTGGATATTGATGCTTTGTGTGTTGCAACAAAAATGTTGAACAATTTCTCTTTCCGATGTTTTGTGTGCAACCATAATGCCATTATGAGCATGTATTGTCATGAGAGCTTCCAAGTTCCTCGTATAGATGTTGCAACAAACATAAGGAACATTTTCTCTTTTCCATGGTTTGTTTGCAAACATGTTGTTTTTGCTTCAGCTCGTGATACACATACTCCCATTATCTTTTCTTTGGATGATTTGTGTGTGGCATCCAACATATGGAACAATTTTTCTTTCCAATGGTTGGTTTACACACATAATGATGTTGTTTTGGATATTCTTCCCCATGTGTTTTTGCCGAATTCTCCTACTCTTGCATCAAAGATGTTGATCAATATCTTAGTCAATTGATTGGAGTGCCATACTAAGATGTTATATGGAGTTTTTGAGTTCCCACATTTGGATGATGTTCAAACAATTTCCATGCACTTGGACCTTGCATATGCATCTTGTTTGCTATACTTGAGTTGTGTTAATAGTGTTGTGAACAATGGACATGCCACTATTGACATGCTCCTCTATCACACACAAACATATGTTGCTTGGTCTTTGTTGTATGCAGGTAAAATTTCTTACGCGTCAATCTCTATGGACCATAAGTTGACAAGACGAATCGAAGAGAGTTACCTATGGATGAATTCATCGACCTATATCTACACCATAAGGTGATTTCCTTCTACTTGAGGACTCATGCTATAATCTTCATGAATTGGCTACTCTTTGAGTGTTGCTTCGCTTTTGTTGTGAGATTTGCAGGCCACATGGAAAGTGAAGGACCATTGAAGAGCTGCTACATCAAGCTTCTCGAGGACGACTACATGGCGAACCCCGGGATCAAGAATGTCTCTCGACCACCTCTACATCATGAGCGTATAGAGTCGAGGACGACTTTTTTCGAAGGGAGGGGAGAAGATGCAGCCCGCCCTACGGACGCTACTACATCTACTACGCCAAGTCCCCAAGTCACCCAAGAAGACAGACGTGAGTGGTACTACCGCTACCATCAGCAGTATTTCCGCGCCCCGGTACCACCGCTTGGCCTCAGCGGTACTACCGGCCACGACTGAGGCTCGCGCCATCGCCTATGGATGCCCCGATACCGGCTTGCGGTACTACCGCCCCCAACTGGTACTACCGGGCCATACCAACGGTACTACTGGACCTGGAGACCACCTGCCACTGGAGCCGGAGCTACCGCTCCCGCCCGGTACTACCGGTCACCACAGTTCATACGCGCACTAGATCTGGCCCATACCGGCCACGACTGAGGCCCGCACCATCGCCTCTGGATGCCCCGATACCGGCTTGTGGTACTACCGCCCCCAACCGGTACTACCGGGCCATACCACCGGTACTACCGGACCTGGAGACCACCTGCCACTAGAGCCGGAGCTACCGCTCCCGCCTGGTACTACCGATCACCACGGTTCCTACGTGCACTAGATCTAGGCCATAGCCCATGTACCCCTTATTATGTTGCAACCCTAGTTCTATTCCCAAACTACCCCTATGTAAGTGGCTGGCCTATAAATAGATCCCCCACGCCTCATGTATCCCTTAGGCATAGATGATAGACTAAAGACAACCCCCTTTGTGGAATCTCTAGTTTTGCATCATCCCCTTCTACCAAAGGGGATCGACTATCGTCACCACCTCGTTGGAGTTATGCATCACGCCTCCCTCGTTGTACAAGGCCTTGGCATCGGTGTCCCTTTGCCAAGTTGTCAAGACCCTTTCCAAGGTGTTCTTCCCTCTCCACTTGGGATCGAGGGAGCACGTTGACCGATCTTTCCTTGCGAGGATTCTATCGAACCGGTGGCCGACGACGGGAGCAATCGGCCTTGTATCGTGTGAGTTTTGTGTGTGTTCATCGTGTTCTTCGCGAGGTGTGCGTCCGCTTCCGTTACCTTCTCCCTTTCCCCTCACTTTCCCATTGATTTGACCATGAGATCCGTGAAGATCGGGCCACCCACGGGGTTACCCCTTAACAATTATCTTGTACTACCACATGAGAAAGTAGTACAGTATAGTAATTCGTAGTAATAGTAGTCATGTTGAATATATTTATGACCGCGTATAGTAGCTTACCAAATTTAAAGAACACACATTTTGATTTAATTCATCACATATACATACTAGGCTTTGTCTAGATAAAGGCATTTCTAGCCGTTTAAAATAAACTATTCTACTACAAATGCTTACATTTCGGAAGAGGGACTAGTAACATTTACTACTCCATATAAATACAAAATCTCAATATGAAGTATTCGTTTTGGGGGGTAACACATCATTTGGTTATTAAGACAACAATTATGCGAAAAGAAGACAGAAGAGAGAGCTAGAGAAATAGGAATAGGAAAACCATACATGGATATGCCAAAAATCGTCGGCTTCACCTGTCGATGCGCCTTACATGTTGTTGCGAGTTTCACAACACCGATAGGTATCGTATATATGCATAACTTCTTTTTGCAGGATGATGTTGTGAATGGTATGGCTTGTGTGCATGTGATGTGTGTAATCCATATGTGATCTTTGTATTATGGTTTTTGTCAGCCGGATAGAGCCTAGGTGCTGTCATTTTATTGTATTACAACCTGTGTGTTGGATTCTATATGTAATTAGCTTTTTGGAGAACCCGGATCCTAAATAAGCACGAGTCAACTTATAGGTTTCATGGAGATGGAGATCACCATGAAGCGAGCCATACCATTTCACATTATAATTTATTTATCTCGTGTTATTGTTATATCTCTGGTTTTACCTCTATTAGATAGCAGGTAGAATTCAATCCCTCAAAGAAGATCTAGTCGGTCTCCTCGCTGGTGCTGCACCATCACAAGTTGGACATTTTTGGCAGTGGGCTCATAAAATTGAGGTGTTGCCAATTCTTTTTGACTAGGTGGGTTCGAGTCGGACTCTTACAACGGAAGCACTTGGTAAGCTAGACGGGTCTATCACAGCGGTTGTGGGGATCAAGGAGAAGTCGGTCGGGAGCCGGGGCATGTGATGCCACCCGACCTACCGGAGTCACATGAGATGCGATTGGCAAGGAGTTGCCTACCTAGATCACTTGACGACTAGCGGTGATGCTAAATCTTACTAGTCGGCTTGCTTATTTAGGATCCTCAATCACTAAGTAACCATCGGAGGGGTGTTGGTTCTAGTGGGAGCATAAGTATTAAAATGTTTAATACGTTTGCTCTTTTATGAATACATGTCTTAAGTGTTTTGCATATTTTCTGTTGTAGATCAATGGCACCTAGTAGCAGTCACCCTCAGATATCTAGTTTTGTGTTGAGAACGGTCCTAGAGAAAGATAGGCTTAATGGAACTAATTTCACCAACTGGTATCATAATCTGAGAATTGTTCTCAAATAAGAAAAGAGGGACCATTTTCTAGATAACCCACTTCCATATGAGCCAAATGACAATGTGAGTGTCGCTACAACCAATGCCTACCCTAGGTTGACTCGTGCCACGGAAACTAGTTGTATTATGCTTGCTCACATGGAACTGGACTTGCAGCAACAGTTCGCGAATGTTGAGGCCTATGATATGATCGAAAGCCTCAAAATTATGTTCCAGGCTCAGGCAAAGACCGAGAGGTATCAAGTCCCACATGCTTTGTTGTGTTGTAAGCTCAAGCACGGTGATCCACTAATTCCGCATGTGATCAAGATGGTTGGTTACGTGCAATCTCTTGAGAGGTTGGGATACCCCATTAGCGAAGAGTTCACTACAGATATAATTATGAACTCTCTTCCTAGTGCATATGGTTAGTTCATATCGAACTACCACATGCATGTTATGGATAAGAAGATCACTGAATTACATGGTATTATCAAGCAGGCAGAGGCTCATCTCAAGAAAGGTGCCAGTCAAGTGTTGATGGTATAGAATAAGGCTAAGTTCAAGAAGAGTTCTTGGACTAAGAAGAAGAAGACTAAGTCAGGAGGTAATGCTCGGGATTCTATCCCAAGCATTTCCTCGGGGACTAAGCCATCTCCTTTAGCTGGATCCTTTTGCTTCTATTGCAAGATGGATGGCCATTGAAAGAGGAAACAAGTATTTGGCTGATAAAGCCAAGAGTGGAGGTGTGAATTCCAACTCAGGTACACTTGTTTGGAATCTTATAGACCTTTATCTTGGTGATGCACCAAATAGTTCTTGGGTATATGATACCGGATCAGTCATTCATATCTGCAACTCGTTGCAAGGACTGGTAAGAACTAGGAGAGAAGAAAGAGGTGAGGTTGACATTTGAGTCGGCAGAAAAGCGAGAGCCGTTGTGTTGGAAATCGGCACTATGCAAATTCATTTACCTTCGAGATTTTTAGTGGAGCTAAATAATTGTTAGTATGTTCCAGTGCTTAGTCAAAACATCATGTATACCTCATGTTTGATGAGACAAGACTATGAGTCTAATATTAAGAACAATGATTGTTCTTTATATTTGAATGATATGTTTCACGGCTTTGCACTCAGCTAGGACGGGTTACTTATTTTGAATCTTGATGATGAATCGGTCTATAACATAAATATGAAAAGGTTGAAACCAAATGATCTAAATATGACTTACTTTTAGCTTTGTCGGCTTGGTCATATAAGTTGGAAACGCATGAAGAGGCTCCATGATGATGGAGTCCTAACTTCATTCGACTTGGAGTCATTTGAGACATGTGACTCCTACCTACTCAGCAAGATCACCAAGACACCTTTTACAAAGAGTTGTGAAAGGGGGTCTGACTTGTTGGGACTAGTACATAGTGATGTATGTGGCCCGATGAGCATGACATCTAGAGGTGGTTATGTGTACTTCATTACCTTCACCGATTATTTGAGTAGGTATGGATAAATATACTTGATGAAACATAAGTCCGAAGCCTTTGAAAAGTTCAAGGAATTCCAGTATGAGGAAGACAACAAACTCGGCAAGAAAATAAAGTTTCTTCGGTCAAACCGAGGACGCGAGTACATGAGCCATGAGTTTAATGACCATCTAAAGAGTTGTGGAATAGTTCCTCAGCTCACTCCACCGAGAACGCCGCAGAGAAATGGTGTTTTAGAATGGCAGAATTAGACCTTGTTCGACATGGTACGATCAGTGATGAGTCAGACAGGTATGCCTTTATCATTTTGGGGTTATTGTCTAGAAATGGTGGCGTTCACACTAAATAGAGTACCATCAAAGTTGGTAGAGAAGACACCACATGAGATGTGGATGGGCAAAAAGCCAAGTTTGTATTTTCTTAAGACAGGGGGTTGTGAAGCATTTGTCAAGCAACTTCAGTTGGACAAGCTCACGGCCAAGTCGGATAAGTGTATTTTTGTGGGGTATCCAAGGGAAACCTTGGGCTACTACTTATAAAACCGAGAAGAGGGCAAAGTGTTCGTCGCTTGGAACGGTGTCTTCCTTGATAAAGAGTTTCTTAGTAGGGGAGTCATTGGGACCATGGTGCATCTCGAAGAAATTTGAGAGGAACCAGCCAGTAGCGAGTTGGCAAAAGCCTTGGAGGTTGATCTAGTCGTGGTAGCTGAGCCGGTAGCTGCACGTACTCTACGAAGATCGACCAGATTGCGAAGTGTTCGTGATGTATTATTGTTAGACAGTGATGAGCCGACAACTTATTCGGAAGCAATGGTGGGACCTGATTCCGAGTCGTGGCTTGGAGCCCTGAGATCCGAGGTAAAGTCCATGGTTGAAAATCAAGTTTGGAACTTGGTTGATCTGCCAGATGGTGCAAGACCCATCATGTGCAAATGGGTCTTTAAGAAGAAAACATATATGAACGGGAACATTTTTGTCTATAAAGCCTGGCTTGTTGCGAAGGGGTTCCGACAGGTTCAAGGAGTTTACTACAATGAGACTTTATCACCCGTAGAGATGCTTAAATCAATTTGGATCATGTTAGCTATAGCAGCCTATTTCGACTATGAGATATGCTAGATGTATGTCAAGACGGCTTTCCTTAATGGAAAATTAACCGAGGACGTGTATATGATACAGCTCGAGGGTTTTGTCATTCCGGCTAATGCTGACAAGGTGTGCAAGGTTCAAAAATCCATTTATGGGTTGAAGCAAGCATCTCGGAGTTGGAACATTCGCTTTGATGAGATAGTCAAATCGTATGGCTTCATCAAGAGTGATCATGACTCTTGTTTATATAAGAAGTTTAGTGGGAGCAAAGTAAACTTTCTGATCTTATATGTGGATGACATATTACTGATTGTAAAGGATGTTCAGATGTTGCAAGAAACCAAGGAATCATTGTAAAGGAGTTTCTCAATGAAAGACTTGGGTGAGGCAACTTACATACTAGGAATCAGGATCTATAGATATAGATCAAGGTGGCTCATTAGATTGAGTCAAAGTACATATTTAGAGAAAGTGTTGAAGAAGTTCAACATGGAATCGTCTAAGAAGGGGTTCTTACCGATGTCCTATTGCATAAAACTTAGCAAGACTTAGTGTCCCTCGACAACTAATGAGCGAAATAGGATGAGTGCGATCATGTATGCTTTGGCAGTCAGATCCATCATCTATGCCATGATTTGTACTAGGATAGATGTTTCCCATGCTCTAAGTGTTGTGAGCAGATACCAGGCTGACCCTGGAGAAATCCACTGGGCAGCGGTTAAGAACATTCTTAAGTAATTGAGAAGGACTAAGGATGTATTCCTAGTTTATGGAGGTGAGGTTGAACTCGGTGTGAAGGGTTACATGGATGTAAGTTATCTTACTGACTCAGATGATTCTCGTTCGCAATATGGATACATGTTTGTAATGAACGGAGGGGCTGTGAGCTGGAAGAGTTCCGAGCAAGAGACTATGTCTCCGTCTACAACAGATGAAAGGAATATGCCCGAGAGGCAATAACAAAGTAGTATTATCTTATTCCATGTTTATGATAAATTTTTATTTCTCATGCTATAATTGTGTTAACCTGAAACGTTAATACATGTGTGTTTAATAAACAAAGAAAAGGTTCCTAGTTGTAACAACCCGAATCAGTAGGATTCGAAGTCTCTGTGTTTATGGTGCTATCCCTGGATCGAAGCTAGCACACACAGTAACAAAATTAAATACCAAGATAAACATACGTTGTTTTATTACTCATTGGTAGATCCAGAGTTTACATAATACAAGTTGCACAACATATAGTGGTTGGCTCACTTTACAGCGAAAACATAATCGATAATCTTGGGCACCATCAACGCCATAGGGCTTGTTGAGTATAGGCACGCGATCCAAGTCGTCCTCACTCATCATCAGATCACCCTGCAACATGACACGTTGCAGCCAACAAAGTTGGTCAATACATTGAATGTGTTGGCAAGTTACAGAACCTATGCAAATTTCTACATGCATGTGGATGCCATATGGTTTATTTGCATAAAGCCAATTTTGTTTGCATAAAACATTTCAAAACTTCATTTGTTCTTCGTTCATTTCTAAATCAAAATAATATAGGTCAGAACACAAGGAATCCTCCAAGTTTCACCAACCTATACTCGTCCCAAATACGGCTAAACTAGCTCCTTCCACTCTCTAAATAGAGCCAGCATACTATTTTTTGGCACACCAATCCTTCAAACACTCTTTGGATCAAGGTAGTGTCACAAAACATTTTTGAAAAGGTTCTTAAAATAGAGGAGATCCTTCAGAGGCTTCAATCTTTAGTTGCTCAAATTACTCATATCTCGGAGCGCAGCTAATCGATTAGATCATACACTCTACAGAGGTTGTACACTTTCCCCACATGTCACAATCCATTCCCACCATTGTGACTCCATTCATGGATCGTGAAGTCTTCCATAGAAGCCCCCTATGCATGTACACGATCCGCCCGCCACCATGATCCGAAGACCCCTCTCTAATGGCGGTACCAATGCAAGGCCCTCCATGGTCAACTAAGCCAAAGCCCATATAGCATGTGATTGTACTGGAAGCTCCCTTCAAAAGAAACTATAAAGATCTCTTTGACCCTAGGCGGCGGTCCCCACCAATTCCTAGGTCTGCAGACGCACTCTCTGGCTGCAGCCCTTGTAGACGCTCCCATCATACCACTCTGCCAAGAGGAAAACATTTTATTTTCTTTTTCTTTGTAAACACTTTTGTAAAAGATAAGCTCTTTACTCGAGCTCAACATTTGGAAAATTCATTTACTTTGAACCCCCATCAAAATCCTTTTAGCACATCAATTGCATAGTACAAAAGACCAAATCATAATTTTACCTAAGGTGTCTAGGAATACCTATTTAGGGGAACCTAAGTTTATAACTATTATGGGACATAACTATAAGTTTGCAAAGCATGTAGTTTGCAAATATACTTGTACCAAAATACTACTACAATCTACACATGCATACTACCATTTGATAAACCAAAGCATGCATTGTTGAAAACATAGGTGATGGAAATGAAGGATGGTATAACTTGCCTTTTTAGATAGAATAATTCCAAATAATATCTCCTAAATGATTTATATTCAGTGATAATATATATATCCTTAATAATTTATTCCTCAATTATATATATATATATCCTCATCACTCTTCGTGGAATCTATCGCAAATAATATTGTACTATAAAAATACACACAAGCATAACATCCAAAAAATGCAAAACAAAGAAAATACATAAATTATGAAAGTGTGCTTGCATGCAAGGTGGTGATTTCCATTGTGCAAACTAGTATAACTATCGAGGGCTAACCTTGGGGGTGCCCGATCTTTCACGAATCCCCGTGGAGATCAAGAGGGAAGTGCGGGGGAAAGAGGGTGGGGATGAAAACCACGAACTCACGCACGAAGAACACGATGAACACACTCACGTAAAGACACGATACAAGCCAATAACTCACGCCAATGGTGACCGGTCCGGCGCAATCCCTAGGATTGGTTTCGGGAGAAGATCTCTCTCGAACCGGCACATCGAGTAGGGAGTCTTAGTGAGATCCTAATGTCTTGGCAAGGGGCTCTAATGTCAAGGCCTTGTACAAGTAGGGAGGCACGATGCAAACTCCAACGAGGTAGGGGATATTTGGTGCTCCTCTAGAAAAGGAGAATGAGACAAGAACTAGAGAGATCCACAAGGGTGTCTTCTAATTCCAATATCTAGTCTAGGGTTTATAATAGAGGTGGGGGACTATATATAGGCCAGCCACTAGTTTAGGGGTACTTTAGGAAATAAAGGGTAAAGTCTAGACGGATTTGGGGTTACATGGGCCAAAGGCCCAAAAGGCTTTTAACATGCCTATCTCGCTTACACCGGAGACTCCGGGGTGTGAGGGACGGATACTCCGAGGCAGAGCAAGGACTTCGGGTTAGAATCCAGGGTCGTAGACACAGATCTCCGGAGTCCTAGGGGCGGAGACTCCGGGGTCGGAGGCCGGAGACTCCGGAGTAGCTGGGTCAGAGACTCCGGGGGGCACGGAAACTCCGTGGGTGGCGAGGCTCTCCGGTGAAGACTCCGTGGGGGTGTACTGAACGCTCCAGGCAGGAGTCCAGAGACTGGTCCGGAGTCCTGGTCGGAGACTCCAGGGTTGCGGGCCGAAGACTCCGGGCTTCAAGGCTAGAGACCCCGGGGCTTTAGCCTCAACGGCATCTTCTTCATGTCCAGCTCCTTGTACTTCATTCGTGGGGGCTTGGCGATGCGTTGGGGCTTCATATCTAATAATACATAGAGTAGTTGCATGAAGTAGCAAGCCATCCAAGGATGTATCACGAGAAGAGGAGCGAGTTAACCTTAGCTTGTAGGATTTTGGCTCGAGCGCGAGTCATTGGTCCACTTGGGGGACTTGGTGGTGTAGATGTAGGGACGTCCATAGGATGGGTTACATCAGCTCCCCCCGTGGGAAAGAGTCGTCCTCAACTCTTCATGATTATCATCTTGAACATCTCCATGATATTATGAAAGGTCCTTGACATTGAATGTATTTCTCACAAGGTACTTGGAGGTCGGGATGTCGATGATGTAGGCGTTGTTGTTGATTCTTTTGAGGACCTTGAAGGGACCATATCCTCTTGTTTTGAGCTTGGCATCACGTTCCTTGGGAAAATGGTCCTTGCTCAAGTGTATCCACACAAGGTCGCCTTCTTCAAAGATCATCTCCTTCTTGTCCTTCTTTAACCTTGGAGCTTGACGAAGGACTTGTTGTTCGATAGTAGCTCTTGTCTCTTTATGAAGCTTCTTTGTAGCTTGGACGTGCTTATCAATGTCCATGTTGGTGCGCTCATGGAGAGGTAGTGATAGGCTGTCGAGCGCGGTGAGGGGCTCGAAACCATAGACAATCGTGAATAGACTCATCTTCGTTGTAGAGTGCTTGCTCGATTCTAGGCGAACTTGGCATGGGGAATGCATTCTCCCAATCCTTTAAGTTCTTCTGGATCAACACACAAAGGAGAGTGTTGAGGCTTCGGTTAACGACCTCGATTTGTGGGTGTGATGCAGATGAGAAGAGGAGCATGACGTCGAGCTTGGCCATGAGGGTCCTCCACAAGTAGCTCATGAATTTATGTTTCGGTCAGAGACGATTGTTCTTGGCACACCGTGAAGACGGACGATTTCCCTGAAAAACAAATTGGCAACATGTGAAGCATCTTCGGTCTTATGGCACAGTATGAAGTGTGCCATTTTGGAAAAGCGATCCACGACAACAAATATAGAATCATGACCATGCTTAGACCTAGGCAATCCTAAAAAAATCCATGCTAATGTCACACCAAGGTGCATGATTTATAGGCAATGGCATGTATAGACCAAAGGGGTTAGACTTGGACTTAGCTTGAACGCATGTCGAGCATCATTGAACAGAGCGCTCCACGTCTCGCTTCATCTTGGGCCAATAGTAATGAGTGTAAAGCATGTCCAATGTCTTGTCACGGCCAACGTGACCCATGAGGCCTCTACTATGTGATTCTTGAAGAAGCAAAAGTTGGAGGGACGACTTCAGAATGCATAGCTTGTTTTGTTTAAAAAGAAAGCCCTTATGCACATAGAAATCATCAACTCCTTTGTCAATGGAGCACTTTGCGAAAATTGGTTCAAAGAACGGATCGAAAGCATACAAAGATTTTATTTCCTCAAGACCCAACATGTTGATTTCAAGTCTCGTAAGAAGGCTTGTATGCTTGCGAGACAAAGCATCCGCACGTACATTATCTTTGCCCTTCTTATACTTGACAATGTACGGAAAAGACTCCATGAACTCAACCCACTTAGCGTGTCGCTTACTCAAGTTGGCTTGGCCTTTGAGATATTTCAAGGACTCATGGTCAGAATGTATGATAAATTCCTTGGGCCATAGGTAGTGTTGCCAAACTTTAAGGACACGAACTAAGGCAAAAATCTCTTTGTCATAAATTGGATAGTTAAGGCGAGCACCATCAAGTTTCTCGCTATGATAGGCTATAGGACGTCCATTTTGCATAAGGACTCCTCCAATGCCAATACCACTAGCATCACACTCTATCTCAAAAGTTTTTGTGAAATTCGGTAACGCAAGGAGAGGTGCTTCGGTGAGCCTCTTTTTAAGTTCATCAAAAGCTTTTTGTTGTGCTTTGCCCCACACAAAGGTGACATTCTTTTTGGTCAATTCATTGAGGGGACAAGCAATGGTCAAAAACTCTTTCACAAAGCGACGATAGAAACCGGCCAACCCATGAAAACTTCAGAGTTCACTCACATTTGTTGGGATGGTCCAATCTTGTATGTCCTTTACCTTGGAAACATCAACTTCAATTCCCTTCGAAGAAACAACAAATCCAAGAAAAATCAACTTGTCTTTAGCAAAAGTGCACTTGGGAAGATTAGCATAAAGCTTTTCATGTCGAAGGATTTGCAAAACTTCCTTGACATGTGTTATATGGTCCTCAAGTGATTTGCTATAAACAAGAATATCATCGAAACAGACAACAACACTTTTTCCAATGAGAGAATGCAAGATGTGATTCATAAGGTGCATGAAGGTGGATGGTGCATTAGACAAACCAAAGGGAATAACCAACCATTCATAGAGACCAAGTTTGGTCTTGAAGGAGGTTTTCCACTCATCACCTTCTGCCATACGTATTTGATGTAACCACTACGAAGATCAATATTCGAGAAAATAGTGGCTCCACACAATTCATCAAGCATGTCCTCGACACGATGTATAGGATGTCGGTAATGTACGGTGATAGCATTGATTGGACGGCAGTCCATGCATAACCGCCACGTATCATCCATTTTGGGCACGAGAATCATGGGTACCACACTTGGACTAGTACTTACTTGGATCAAACCTTTGGAGATGGGTTGGTTGATTTGGCATTCTATCTCTTTCATCTCCTCCGGTTTCGTGTGGTAGGCAGAGCGGTTTGGAAGAGGTGCGCTAGGTATGAGGTCAATGCGATGCTCGATTCCGTGAAGAGGAGGAAGTCCATGACGTAGCTCTTCAGGAAACACGTCCTTGAATTCCTGCAAAATGGCCATAAAATAGGAAGGAATATTTGTCAAGTCATTAGTTCCTTGCGCTAGTCCCTTGCAAACGAGGACATAGTGCAAGATGGATGGGTTATTCCTCACATCTCTCATCTCACTTTTGGTGCCAATAAGAACACTCTTAGTTTTTCCACTCGAGTTAGGCTTGTGGCTCTCACTCGCTATATGGTGGTTCTCTCTCTCACCACTTTTCTCACAAGATGGTGTTGTGGTTTGTGCCCTCGCTAAAGCCTTTGCATTGTCCGCAATTATTTGGCTAGGAGTCAGCGGTTGCAAAACACATGTTTTGTTAAGCCATTTGAAGGTATACACATTTCTGTGACCATCATGTAGAGCACCTTTGTCGAATTGCCACGGCCGACCAATCAACATATGGCAAACCATCATGGAACTACATCACACTCGATCGTGTCCTTGTAAGGTCCAATAGAGAATGTTACCGAGATGGTGTGCTTGATCTTCATGGACCCTTGGTCACTTAGCCATTGGACATGGTAGGGGTACTTGTGTGGATGGAGGGTGAGGTTGATCTTTTCACATAACTCGGTTCTTGCAAGGTTGTGATAACTCCCTCCATCGATGATAACTTTGATAGATTTCCCATTGATGCCGGAACGTGTTTGGAAGATGTTGTATCTTTGATCTTCATGCTCTTGTGCTTGAGTAGTCAAGATCCTTGTGATGACAAGCAATGGACTTGCGGCATGTTCACACATGAGGAATTCTTGATCATCTACCACATGTTGCCTTGTCATTACTTCTTTGACTCCAGCATCAAATCCATCCTCACACAAGTATTCCTCGTCACCATTGTGATGAATGAACCAAAATTTCTTGTTTCCACATGTGGCCGACTTGTGTCCTTTTCCTCCACACTTGTAGCATTCGCCATTGAATGGCGGGTCATCCTTTGTATGCTTTCCACTTGGGGGCGGTTTTCCTTGAGAAAGTGTGGGCTTGAAGGGAAGCTTGGAGGTACTTGAGGAGCTTCCATTGAAGGTTGTTGGTGTAGTGGTTGAAGCTTGCTTGTAGGTGAAATACATCTTGGGCTTGTTGTATTTGATGTCTTCTTGTACTTGACACTCGGATTTTGTTGCAATGTGCACAAGCTCAACCAGATCGTTGTATGTTTGGAACTCGATGATGCGCTTGATTGGATGGTTCAAGCCGATGAGGGAACATGCCATTGTTTGCTCCTTGCGCTCTTCAATGTTGGCACGGATCATGTTGAGCTCCATTTGCTTGAAGTACTCTTCCACGGTCTTTGTCCCTTGATTAAGCGATTGAAGCTTGTTAAAGAGGTCACGCGTGTAGTGCAGAGGAACAAAGCGGGATCTCATATGAGCCTTCATGTCATGCCAAGTTGTGATTGGAGGCTCTTCTCTTGCGTCACGAGCAACTTGAACTTGTTCCCACCAAAGGTTGGTGTGATCATCGAACTCAAGCGAAGCCATGGCGACCATCTTTTGATCGCTGTAGTTGTGCATGCAGAAGATCTTGTCGACTTTAAGCGCCCATGAGAGGTATTCTTCATGATCATTTGAACCAGTGAACTTGGGCATTGTGAACTTGAGCTTGCCGAAGGTTTCTTCCTTATTGCAGTGACGGTGGCGGTGGTTGCCATGATGGTGGCGGTCTTTGTCTTCCATGCAATCATTGCGATGAGCTTGGTGGCCTTGTTGATGTGCTTGCGAAGGAGCCACATTTTGGGAGGAGGAACTCGGTTCTCACGATGTTGTTGAGGAGCCTGCTCTTGCTCTTGGCGCGGTTGATGACGAGCTTGAGGCACTTGGGCCTCATGAGGGTGTTGAGGATGTGGAGCCTCTTGACACGGTTGTTGACAAAGTGGAGGCTCGTTCCTCGGTTGGTATTGCGGGTTAGGCACTTGTGCATCACGACAAAGATCATGGTCTTGAGCCTCATGATGAGGTGAGGGTCGCTCAACATGTACAATTTGACGCTCCATGTCTTGATGTGGTGGAGGAGGCACCTCGTGATGACCATGGTGTCGGCATGGACGTTCATGACGATGATGATGAGCTTGAACCTCGAAGTCATCACTTGTGGTCTCGAGTATGTGTTGTGGGTGACGGTGTTGGACTTGAGGTTGTACTCGAGGTTCCACTTGTGGTTGGTCTTGTTGGATCACTAGTGCCCTTGTGTGATGATGGTGTCCTTCGCGCCTTGCTTGAGGTCTTGAGGAGAAATTACCATCATAGCTTGGCGTTGTGGCGTGTCGTGGGGAAGGTACATAGTGTGAAGAGCTTCCATATTCAACCATGGGGGCGTCATTGCATCTTGGAGCACTTGGATGAGGATCTTGACAAAAGGAGAATGGTGACACGACGAGCTTGAAGAGCTTGATGCGCACGAGCGCCAGGGCCCACTTGGTCGTCTCCCTCCTCTCAATAGAGTTAGGGTCGAACTCTACTTGATGCCTGGCCCCTAAATCTCAACAAATTCGGCCAAGTTCGGTACGAATCGAACCCCTCACGCATGCAAACCCCCTCCTTTTATACTGCCGCATCAACCCCTATGCTTTGTTTCGAGCTTTTCGAACCCTAGCCATAGTTAGATTTAATTGCGATCTCGTCGTTGACCGCCGCCGCTCGGAGCTTCGGAAGGTTCCGTTCCCGTCAACTCTGAGACCCCTCTTGCTCCCTTGCGCTCGTAGAGAACTACCGCTTCATCCTCACCTTTTCCCCTCTTATAGAATAACCAGGGAGGCACACCACGCCGCTAGAGCATCGCCAGATGCCTAAAGTGACCAGCTGAGCTTGGTTTCCATTCTGTGGAGAGGAAGTCGATGTTAAAGACACTTCAAGGACCATCTTCAATGCCCGCATCTCGTACGCGTACCCGCCAAGCCAGAAACTCACTGAAGACGTTGTATGCATCGACTTTCGACATCGTCAGCCACCCGTCGCCGGTGACCTCCAACCCACGGTGAGCTCTGAAATATTTACCTCATGTCCATCCGATCGAAAAACAATGCGGCAGATTAGATCCAGGCGAACCGTTATTGTCCAATCAAAGAGGGTTGTGTGTAGCATCCCAATTGTCTAACAATTGCAATGCTACTAGCCTAGTCTATATAAATGCTACTTCCTACATATAATTGTTGCATCATAATTATATCATGCTCATGTCATCATGCCACATTGCATTTGAGCATCATATAAAACCCTTGTGATTTGGTTCTTCCCTCATATGCATTATTAATTGTATTTGGCTCTTGATAGATTGTATTTGAATCTTGATAAATGCCTGATGCCCAAGTTGAGTTGGGGGCATATCTTTTATTCAACTGCATCACTTTTCTTTTCATCACCTTATAATTCCACCATTCCATTTACCCATGAGCTTGCATGTCTTTTTCTTTTGATATTTATTCTAGCTCATGTGGGTTGGGGTGGATCTAATTCTAATTCCTCTTGCTTGGCCTTTATTACACTTTTTGGGAATGCATGAGAATAATGCCACGTTATTATTATTGTTTTCACAGAATAAAACATGGCATTAATTATTTTGCATGGGCCATGCAACCATCATCACCACCTTTAGCCCATTTGTTTTTCTCTTGGTTTTAGTGGTTCTTTCTTTGTGGGATCATCTCCATCTCTCTCCACCATCCCCATGAACTCATCAACACCATTCTTCCCTTCATGCATGATTCAAATGAGGCCTTTTTCCATAAACCTCTTTCTCTCTCTTTTTCTTGGGTTCACCTTCACCTCATCTTATGCTAAATCAAAGCATCACCTTTCATCTTGGTTTGATCTTATAAACATGTTTTTAAAACCTAAACACCTAATTAAACCCTAACCCTAGTTTTCTCTCTATTTTCTCTCTAACCCTAGTTCTACTCTAAACCCTAACCCCTAACCTCACCTCACCTCCTTATCTCTCTCTTTCTAGCTAACACCAACCTAACAAAACCCTAACCGAGCCACCCCTCTCTAGCTAAACCTAACTACCCCATCTACCCCCTCCTACCCCATCTAACCAGCCCTAACCCGAGCCTCCCCTCTAGCTAACCCTAGCTCGCCCGAGCCTCCTCTCTCCTCTCTCTTTCTCTCTTCCTGCCGAGATAGCCCCACCCCGAGCTTCCCTTACTCCCTGGCCTACCTGGCAGCCTCCATCTACCCTGACATGGCCTCACGCCGAGCCCCTGCTCGAGAGGACAAGGAGGAAAGGTGGCACCCGAGCCACCTTTTTCTTCTCCCCTCTACTGATCCCCCACGGCACCTTCCCCTTCTACTTTCCTCCTCCCCACGCCTCCTCTGCCTCTCCCAGATCCCCCAGGGCCTTGCCCTCTTCCCCTGCCGCTCCACCGACGCCATCTCCCCTCTCGCTGGCCCCGCCAGTACCACCGCCGCTTCCTTGTTCTAGCCGACGTGGGTGACGTGGAAGTGGTCGAGGAGACCGAGGAGGATCCTCTGCTTCGCCCCATACCCGCCAGTGAGGAGGAGGAGCCCCACTTCCGCCACAGTACCGCGACGCCCCGACAAAACCCTAGGTCGCCGGCCTCCTGCCTCGTCGTCGCCCTGCTGTGCCCCAAGCCGATCCGCCGCCGCCAACCACACCGCGGTGAGTCCCTCTCCCGCCTAGACATCCTCCGCCTCGCCGTAGACCCTCTGCCTCGCCGGGCGATTCACCGAACGCCCTCGGTGCGCCGTCGGCCGCTAGCATCTGACCGCCCCTCCGTCACGCCCCGCCTCTTCTAGTTGGCCAGCCCCCTCCTAACAACGTTCTCGGCCTACCCCAGTGGCTACCGCCTCCGCGCGCATGCCCAGGTCCCCGGTTCGAGTCCCCCATCCCGTGCCGCGCGCCCTGTCGCCGTCAGGTTCGTCAGATCGACAGGGAAGATCCACAGTAGCGTTGTCACTTTGCGTAAAACCCCCCAACTTTTTGATCTGCTCAACCTGCGGTACACCGAGCCCCACCTATCAGCCCATGTGTTCCTTTTACAAAAAGGCACCTGCGTTTTAGCCTGCTCAACCCGCGCTCCAGCACGACCCTACCAGGCAGTCTCTGTGCGTTCGACCGCTATCACGTGGGCCTCCAGCCGCTGGCCCACCTGTCAATCGCAGCGGCTAGGTAGCACCGCGGTGAGGAAGCTTTTTCCTGCGCACGTGTGCCCAGTCAACAGTGGCCCACCGTCAGTGACTTGGGCTAGCATCTTCTGGGTGTAAAAAGTCCTGGCAATTATCGGTTTTAATTAAACTTTTCCAGAAAATGTTAAATACAAATTCAAATCAGATTTTTAAATAACTTTTAAATTACAAATCCAAATAATACATATGATATATGTTTTTGAATCAGAAAAATATGAGGAATTCAAATATGCCATTCAAAATATTATTTAAGCACTTTAAAATTTCGAGATGATTAAAATTACAATAAAATGCCCTTTTTCTCAATAAAATAATAACTTTAAATCTATAACTCCAAATTTGACAAATAATATGTCTGAATCGATCAGCGCGACGAGCCCGTTCTATCTATGCACTCCTTGTTCTGAATTGAAGCATGCATCATGTCGTTAATACAAATCTGAACTGTTTATGGTAATAAAACTTGACTAAACAAATAATAAAATGCTTTATTCTTGTAACCCCACACCTCACCATGCCATGCTACTTTAATGCCATGTAAATTGTGCATCATTTATCATGGCATGCTTGTTTTCTTGTAGCATTTTAATTCATATGCTTGTGCACTTTATTTATGTTGGCCCTTGTTTGTTTGGTTCTTCTTCGAATAGACGCCCAACAGGAGAATTACCAGGAATCACAGGAGTTCTACCCAGATCCATCTCTCGCTTCAACTGAGCTGCCAGGCAAGCACTACCACATGCTTGCATACATATAGTACCTATTGTCTCTATCTTATTCTTGCATCATTGAGTCGCGATTGCATTAAATTGAATCCCAAGTACTGCATAGCCTTTACTTTTAAACCCCACCGAAGCTTGTTCCTCCATCCCATGACCCATTACTACAGGAGTTGTTTGAGCCATGCGAGTCGTAGAAAAGCATGTGTAGGGTATGTGAGTGTCTGATGAATAACGAGGTACCTAAACAACATAACCTGAGTAGTAATGGGATAACTAATGAAAGAGGCACCGGTGAGCAATATCTGCTATTTGGTTTTTCATGCTCACTTGTGTCCCGTAGGACCGCGAGTACTTGATTCCTGCTCCTTGACTATTCGCACTATCCACATCCGGGAGGCCTTATGGACCCCCCTGAGCCAGAGCTTGATTCATTCTTATTTTGGGGGCCACAATTAGTTTGGGACTTTATTACTATCTTGCACTTATGCCATGTTACTGCTTTATTTAAGATTGTGCGAGGAGCACCTGTACTGTTTTGGATCGTGACATGTTTTCGCTGTATCGACAAGCCCAGTCACATTTTCGGGTTCCCAGTCGTTTACCGCCGTCCACACAAACCTTGACTCCGTCTCAGAGTCAGCTAGCTTCGTCGCGAGTAGCTTAATGGGGTGGCCCCCTGAAATATTTCTGAACCCTGTGATTGCTTTGTCGTGAATGCCTCGTTGGGTTTTGAGTTAGTTTTTCCGAGGTTGATCGAGTGTGTGTTGCTATTCGTGCACCCCTGCAGGGTAAATCTTTCTGAAAGCCGTGTCCGCGGTTATGGACGACTTGGAGCATAGTTTCTTGTTCCCTTCGCCTGTCGATTACGCCGCTCGTTCTTGTCCCGATGTTCTGAAAGTGGTTAGGACGCCGAAAGGTCTACCGTGAGTGGCCCTAGGCCCCACCGTACTATTTTAACCACTTTCGTTCATCCAGGTATGTAACTAAGAGCGTAATTCACCAAGGTAGTTACATTGTGTGTTAGTCCAATAAGAGCCATGTTTCGGCCACGTCACCATCGTGTCAGCAGAAGAGCCAAGTTAACGCTGACTCGGATCTGTCAGATTATTCTCAAAATTTGTTTTTAAATAGTCAGAAAATATTCCTAAATTGTAAAAATCATAGAAAATTATCTACTCATCCAAAAATTGCAAATAATATACTGTTAGAAAGAAAATTTAGCGTAGAACACTAGTTCGTGATCTGATCTAATTTTTATAGTATAGTTTTTCTGCATTTATTTAATTGGTTAAATAGTTTTTATAGTATTTAAATTGTAGAAAAATAACTACAACTCAGAAAATACAAATAATATATCAAAAGATTGGCAATTTTGTGTACAATCTTAATACAAGTTTAGACCTGACTTTTGTCGAATTTTTATTTTTAAGTAATTTATACTCTCTTATTTGGTAATTAAATCAAAGAAAATGATTTATAACTCCAAACTTAGTGAAACCAATTTCTACGGTTTTATTTTGATCATAGCTATCTAGGAAGAATATACAAAAAATTATCCGACACTTTTTTATTAGATGATCTTGCAGAGAGCCTAAATTGCATTGCTATGGTAATTAAATCGAAGAAAAATATCTGTAAATTCTTTTTGCGTGATTCCAATTGTTGCTGGCTCTAAATTGAGTCACCTATACAATGGTATTTAATTCACAATTTAATATTATGAAAACATCAGAAGTTGAGTTAAAGTGAGTTAGACCCTATTTAAGTCAATAAAGTTTACTAATAAAGTGTTTATGCATTAAATTTTTTTCATATGCGTCATGTGTCATAATAATGTTCAGAGGACTAAATACAACCATTGTGACATATGAAATCATCATGCGTGCATTTGGTCATCACTGTTTTATTGAATGTTTGCAATGTTGCTATGTTTGCAATTGTGTTGATTGGAATTACTTTATTCCCACGTTAGATTTATTCGGAGTGCGAGATAAAGTTCACAAAGAAGAAATCATCATCAATTTTATTAAGGCAAGTTACACTTTTGTTCATATCCTTTGTCCCAGTTTTGCTACTATGCATGTTTTGATTTTCAAAATAGTAGTATGCATGTGTAGGATGTTTTAGTAGAAGTACTATAGATATATTTTACAAGTGTTTTACAAGTGCGATGTTGTTTTGTAGTATGCCATGAGTAGCTCTATACTTAGGATTATTTCCACTCCCAATAGGAATCTCTTAATTTTTCTAAGTGTTATGCTTATGCTATGCTATATATATACAAATACCATTGGGGGTTTGAAAGACTAAAAAAAATTCTAAGTATAATTTTTTTTATAGAACTTAGGATCTTTACCGATCAAAGGTCACTACAAGGTGGTGGTTATGAATAAGGGCAGAGCAGTCAAGCAGGTGGTGGAGGAGAAGATAGTGAAGAGGCAGATGCAGACGAGGAAGGTGGACACATGCAGGACTTGATGGAGGAGGAGGATTACATGGATGATGAAAGCGGTGATTCTAATGATTCAAATGATTCTGATGGAGAAGACAACGAAGAGGACGCGCCTATTCCTGCATCATGGAATCAAAACATCTCGGATGGAATGACCATTAACAACGATCATGATTTTGCGTGAGAATATCACAAGAATAAAAATTGCCCAAGACGCCAGATGTCCAAACAAGAAACATTTACGAGATACAATCATTGCTTGGGCATTGAATGCATGGATATAAATTGTCAAGCTAGGGTACGATATCTATAATGCACATTACCGTATGCTAATCTCATAGTACCCTCTCTATCCGGTTTAAAGGACACATAGAAAATCTCTACACCCTAGGCTTTCTCTGATTAGGGCTAATTTGCCTCTTGCTAATCCTTTGATCTTACTCTGGAATTAAATGTTTATGTGCCTAAGGCTCGTTCTAGTGGGAATATCATAGCTAGTATCATGCGTGCCATGTTGGCAAAAATCTGATGTAGCACAACAATTAATGAAGTATCATAGATAGATCTATATCATAGCACGTAAAACTAGAAAATCCTCATGCAAATAAATCTTGTACACAATTTCGCATTGAGATTCTACAAATCATTAAATATAGCACTAGTATGATAGTAGTACTACCATATGATACCATGCACTATGAAGATAGTATCATACACTAATATCATATGCATAATACTAGTATTATGATAATACCACTATGATCAGTCTAAGAGGTGGGGGTATTTTGGGATTGCATGATTTCCAATGTGTCATTTAAACCAGGACAGAGGTAGTAGTAGTAGTATTATATTTAATGATTTGTAGAATCTTAATATAAACTTGTGTAGAAAATTTATTTGTATTAGAATTTCTAGTTTTACGTGCTATGTTAGCTAGCCCAGTTGTCTAATTAGTTCAGCGTGTGTGACTTGCATGGGCTCATAGTTTGAGCGAGTCTACACGGGAGGACTAAAGCCTACAGAGCCGGGAGGACTAAAAATGCGGCCCGAGGGAGATAAAGGTTGTTGATGTGCACCCTAGCTTCTAATCAGCTGTCATGGACGCTCCAAGGTTAAATTCGAAGGCTCTGATGGTAGCTCTGAACCACCTCTTGAACTGAACTTCTCCGGTCTCCATTTGCTTCCACCTCTGCTTCTTCAGGTTCGGCTCAATCTCGCATGCTTGCAATCCACCGACATGACATGACATAGCAGGAGTGCACTCGAATTCATACAGCTCATGTCAACACTTATGAGTTATCATGTCAACACGCACATGTCTCTAAATGCCAGTTAAGATAATAAACAGAATAACATTCTCAGAAGTCCCGGACAGCAGACAGAAGCTGTCATTTTGTTACTCATGCTGAGAGAGGACGTTCCCAGCTCCATCCCTCACTCTTCATCCAGGAAGAGGATGAAGAGGTTGCTGTTCATCACACGGTAGTCATCCAGATAGTGTTACTCTGCAACTGGATGCCTGATGATCCCTCGCCCTTTGTCCAGGACAAAACTGTTGTCACTGAAATGCGCACTGGAGAAGAACGGCCTGAGATCATAGATTTCATACTCTTGAGCCTGCATTCAACAGAACCATCTGCTCAGGAATAGAAAACATGCAGGGGCAGCAGAGTTGCTCAGGTTAAGTGAGAATCATAAGCAGAGGTGTTTCTTTCTCTTACCTTGTTCTTTAGGTCATCCACTTTAACCTCAATGTGTGTCATGCGTGTGGTTGATCCCGACAAGATTTCTTCAAAGTGTAGTGCGTCCTTGACCAGGGTGCGCAGAAGGAGCAGAAGCAATTCATTATAATCCTTCTTGTAAGTCATGTACTTCCGGAAATTCTGAGCAAACAGCAGAAGTTTGTTCAAAATTACAAGAAATTATGCAAGAGACACTAACAAATTAATGTAGTACATATTCACCCAAGTCCAGTGAGTACCAGCCTTCAAAGCAAAGCAAATTAATTTACAGCAGGTAGTAGTTCACTAACAAAACTGCAATAGGTAGCCTACTGTGCAACCTAATATATACTGTACAGTGTTTGGAAACCAGCGACAGCAAGTCAACTGTTCAAATGTTACCTTCTGCAGTGCTTTCTGGACACCAAATTTCTGGGTCGAAATAAACGAGTCAAGCAGCACACGGATGGCCATGTCGACATCTTCCTGGGACACATAACTTCTCAAATGCATCTTTGCATGTGCCTCAGACATTCGAATGATTGATTCGATATGTCTTACTGCAATGGGGACTCCTTGACCGTGCTGCAAAAGGTAGTTGCAAACTATACTGCTTACTGGTTTTAAAGGATATAGATTTTCAAACATTTGAACATATAATATACTGGACAAGACAAAAACAGGTGCTTGGCTTACAGATGATTCACGCCGAAGTTCAGCATAGACATGGCTAATCTTGTCCAGGTCAGCATCATGTATTTTGGGGAATACATTTAACTTGGCATATGTAATATACTTCGTCAGCATGTCTTGAGTAAGGATCTGGCAATGGAGGATTATGTAAGAGGTAAGAATTCAAGAAGATTAGCTTCTTACAGTTAAAGCACGAGATAAATACATCTGGGTCAGCTTGTCTCGCAGCGGTCAATGGATCATCCTCCTCATCAACTGCAACTCTATCTTCAAGATTAGCACCCTTGGGTTGAGATCTGGCATGGCTATCTACAACAAACCTTGCAAGCATTTCATCCGTAAATGGGTCAACAATATCCTGCATTGTGATAAGTAAATTAAGTATTGATTGACAACCAAGCACTGTAAATATTACACAAACATTTACAAACCTTAACAACACAGAGGACATCAAAACGCGAAATAATCGGATCTGTCAGCTCAACGTTTTGAGTGAATGTCTTGGAGGAATCATACCTGCAATGTGTGCATGCTGAGATTCAATACATTCCATAATAAGTGTGCCAGATCTAGCATGCAAGTAAATCAAGTTACCTTCCTCCAACTGGGTTCGCCGCAGCAATAACACTGCATCGAGCTTGAAGGGATGTGACAATGCCTGCCTTTGATATGCTGATACTTTGTTGCTCCATGGCTTCATGAATACTTACCCTGGAACAATAAGGGGAAAGTCAACATTTGTAATAATTACAAAACATGAAAAGGGTACTGTATACCTATCTTGATCGTTCATCTTATCAAATTCATCAATGAGGCATATGCCTCTATCAGCAAGAACCAGTGCACCACCCTCAAGTGTCCACTCCCGTGTTACTGGATCCTTGTGAACTGCTGCAGTGAGTCCAACAGCAGAAGCTCCTTTTCCAGTTGTGTAAACAGCTCTATGTCCTGTTTTCTCAACATACCTAAAGGACAGCAGTTAGTGAAGGATTATCCTTTAGGCAACCCATGAAAATGATTGTTTATTTTCTCCTTACTTGAGAAATTGGGATTTCGCAGTGCCTGGATCACCTAACAGGAGAACATTAATATCACCTCTTAGGCGATGCTTTCCCTTCACATTCTTTTCTTGCCCCCCAAACATAGCTAGTGCAATGGCAGTCTTGATATCTTCATGACCGTAAATGGATGGTGCAATTGATTTGACAATCTATAAACCCAAAATCTCGATGTTAAATAAGGCTGATTATTTATCATAGTTGCTACAAGAGATTGAAGGATTCAGTGACAAACCCGTTCACTAATACGTGGATCCTTTGACAATTTCTCGATCTCTGCCTTGTCCTCATCTGTTAATTTGTAAGTAGAGAACAAGTCCTGCTTCTTTGCCACATAGTTTGCTTCCACTACCGTGGCAAACACTGGGAAACCATTCTTGGTATTTAAAGACAAGTCAAAATTGTTTGTGTATATCCCTGTAACCTCCTGGAAATGAACAAGTACAAAATAAGTGATTTCTACTTGTGTAGCATAAAGACAGATAAAAGGAACACAGTGAACAATTACAATTTCTTCTCCTGGACGAGCACAGTCAATCAGATCATTTAGAAGTATTACTTCCTTGTATCTGGGAAGCCTACCAGCAGGAACAATTCCTGGGCTTTCCTGAAGAGTGAGCTTCTGATAGTTCCTGTATATAGTCTTAAAGGGGAAATAGTTCAATCATAACGGACCAAAAAGCACACCCATGCAGAAAAACCAGTAGCATGCACCACACAGCATGAAAAGAAATATTGAAGTGTCAGCTTTAAACCACTTACTTGCTCAATATTGACAGTAAAAGGTCCTTTGGATTGACATTCAGGGCAAGATCCAACCCTCACTTCAGTGTACGAGTTCTGGAAGAAAGGACCCAGGATAGTTCCACATTTGCTGCAATCATACTTAACCTGCTGCAGCTGAGGGAATACACCAGATCGACGAGTAACAACACCCCCAATTCGAATCATTGTGTTGAGATGAATTTGCCTGAACAACAAGTAGGGACATAAGGACATGATTTTATTTGAGTGCTAAGAGAGAACAAGGTAAAGCAGATATCTCTATTACCTGATATTGCGTATTTGATCATAGACAGGAAGGTTGGTAATTCGGACATATATTTTTTGGTGGATGTTTCTATAATTCTTGTGGAGATCAAAGACAACATTTTTGCCAACTTCTTCCATAACTTCAAGCACTGATTGAGGTGCATCAGCCAACCAGATGGCAATGTTCGGGTGGATATAAATAAATTGTTTGTAGTCTATTTCTAAACTACACTTGTTAGCTGCAAAAATATGCAAGCAAAGGTTATGATCATACAATTTAAACCGTGATAGTGTAGCCTTCTTTCATGTAGAACAGGAAAGTAGATAAGAAACAGTACCTAAAACCATCTCATTAATTAGTCGGACATACTCAAACTCTCCTTGGTCATTCTTAGGGTTTACATATGTAAGAAGAAATTCTTTAAATTTCTTTGCAATGAAGCGCCTGACTTCATCTCTTGTGACCCATTCTCGAAGTGTTCCTTGAACACGATACATGCTCATCTCATCTTCTTCATCAAATTCATCCTGCAGAGAATATAACCAATTCAAAACTGGACAATTATTTAGGCCCTTCAAACATGAGTTGCTTCACTAAATTAAATCAAAATGTACATTTATTTCTAAAAAATAGATTAAAACATCAGGAATAGGAACAAAATCAATTGGAAATGCTAAGCAACAGCACAAGTTAATTTCCATTCAAATGTAAGCACCTCATATCCATCATCATCAGTCTGATCAGTCATAGGCACATCACCACCAGAATAGATTCCAGGCTGAGATCTTCCAGGTGAACTAGGTGTGGCACCATCACCATCATCGCTTCTTGGTGTTCTTGGTCCATTTGGTCTAAAATTAGCCCTGTGCCTTTTAGGACGCCGGAAGTTCATGTCCTCATCTGTATCTGATATCAAAGAAATGTTGTCTTGAAGTTACAGTGAAATCCAAGCATTTGCTTTTTGAGTTACACATCAAAGATATCCACTGCTAAGGAAAACCCATAACCATACACATAGGAGTAAAGTATAACTAAAATCCCGAAGCAACCATTTGGTGCAATTTTAATCAACCTCCCTGGCTCAGTAGATTGAGGTCACCAACAACAGGATTAATTATATGAAATATGTTGTATATATATTTCATATGACTACTGATCCTAATTTCCAAAGATTCATTACAGCAATTGATTAATGGAAACAGTCAGAGAACACCCTGTACAAAATGTGATACTAAATTTGAAAACTTGGGAAAAACTGTGTTGATATCTACCTATTACCAGCAATTGATAACTAAAATCCAGAAGTTACCAGCCATGTAATATTTTTATCGAACTTGAAACTACATGAGAACAGTTTGTCATTCCTCAGTAACTAAAAATAGAACATTTCAAGCAACTAACAAAATGAAAATTCACAATATCTGAAATGGTCAAGGGGTAATAATAGCAGCAGGAACACAGGTACAAAGGCAAATAGATGAGGTATATCCTAATACTCCCCAGAAAATAAGAACTATGTGTGATTCCTTTACCCTGATCATGAAGCATGCGAGGCAATTTCCGATCAGCTATTGCACCAGTCCTCACATCCCTGGCATGAAGTTCCACTTCTGCAGCCCTTCTATCAGCCATGATCTCATCCAGGTTCCTCTCATCCTCTATGGAGTCATCTAACCCAACTGACTCATACTGATCCTGCTCATCCATCCTCCGGTAATCACTAACAAGTAAAAAAAGTACTTATTAATCAGAACAAACAGGATTAGCAAGAACTTCATGATATCAGACATACTTGTGTTAGTTTGAGGTTTGTCTTATTTCCATGAGACCAATACAATTGGAATCCATATATAGTTAAGTGGATCACGATTACACAGCTCCCAAAACACAAAAACCAATCCAAGAAGTAGAAAATACATAAGTAAAACTGATGCACTACAAAAGATCAGTTAATATGTTAACTGCACGTGACTGAAAATAGTGTGCATTTGGACAGAAGGCAGCTGATCAAAAAATCTTTTGTCGACAAAAAAACTCATCAAGGACAGAACACACCAGACACGAGATACAAATCAACTTAAGTAACTTAAGTTGGTAAATGAAAATAACCCATCAAAATATCAAGAGAATACATTATGAAGTTCAAGGAACTGAAAAAACAATAATTATGACACAAAAGGCACAATTAAGTTAAGTGCTGGACACGGCAGATGCAGCGTCCCTGTCACCCGGCGCCCGCCCGGGCTTCAGGTCCACACGCCTCTTGCAGCGATCATTCTCAGCCACAAAAATCAGAGCGTTCGATGGGCAAAACCCGGTTGGTCCTGCTGTGATTGGTCTTTGGCTTGGGCCGCTAGTCAAGCAAGGTGCACGGGATGTCTCATGTCTGACTCCACCACATCGATCAGCGACCCCAACTAACGATCAATCTGCTCTTCTCGTTCTCGTCCAAATTCCCCAACCGGCAACCCCAGCCCGCAAACAGAAACTCTGGCCGCTCCTACCTACTGCACGCGACCCGCCGATTACCCATACCCCAACCCCAGACAGGCGACGGACGAAGGAGGCCATGGACGGTGGAGATCCAGGAGGTGGGGCGCCTCCTATGGAAGGGTCGGCCGACAGCCACGGCAGGCACCCAGGCAAGAAAAGCCAGGCCCAGCCGCATCTGGCGGCAGGAAGCGCAAGCGATGTAGAGGACAAACAGATAGTAGTCTTTACTTTCTTTGCTCATTTCTTTGTTCAATTTCTGTTTCAATTCAATTTAGCACAATGAATGCTCAACATGGCAAAATGGCAACCAACGCATATTTTTTACACAAGAATTACAACAGGAATCTGCCAATTATTATAGAGAGAACTAGAGTAGAACACATGCCAGAGGGACATTACTGCTGCACAAACTGAAAGATGGACAGATTCAACAAGAAAATAACCTCTAATTCAGAACCTATGCGCATGGTGCTGGCCACTAGAACGATCAGTGCCTGAATTAGGAACAATACTTAGTTGGCAAATGTAGAAGATATACTGAATCATACTAGTTCTCGAAACTGCAGCCAAGTTACACATGACCATCTGCAAAGCAAAAATAAGGTCAGAGTTTGGACACCTCAACTCTTCTCGACGATCATCGGAGTTTCATTTATCTTTTGGAAGTTCTTGCCAAATCATATCATATCTAATATTAGCGTATATAAGCATTTGAATGGGTTGTAAACTTGTAAACATTCAAGTGTATTGTGAACTCGTGAACATTGGAATGTGCTGTGGACGTCTAATGTATTGTATTCATGTTTTCGCACTAAAACTATTATGAACAACATATTTGTTCCAGAAAAAAATTAGTAGGCTTGCGGCACGCCCAGGCTTCGACAATTTCCCAGGTCTGCCTCTGGTGCTGGATATACAACTGCCACAATCTGCCTATTTCTCTTTATTTAGGGAACAACCTACCTATTTCTGAAGCCGCAAACCCTATCTTCCTGATCCAGCAAACAATTAACCAGAACTAACGGATTAAACCTGTCAACTACTAGAAACCTCTGAACGCTGCGTCAAATCACACCCGATTCCGAAAACTATAGCTCGGGCATGTGTATCTTACTTGAGGTAGTCATCGTTGAACAGGTCTTCCCCATCCTCTTCCTCATCGTCGGCGACGACGGCGGCACCATCGTCGTCCGGAAGCACGTTGGGATCGACCTCTGCCTCGCCATCGTCGTCCGAGTAGGAGGACGGGTCAGTGGCGCCGCGGCTGGTTGTGGTGTTGGGCGGGAGCCGGTCGGTGCTGAAACCCGGCGAGCCCGGGGTCGACGGCGCATTGTTCTCGGAGTCATCCTGGCAAAACAAATCAACCGACGGAAACGTTAGATCCAGCGAAGACTGCTCGCGTCGGCTGCAGCATGGTTCCTGGAGAGGCGAGGAAAGGATAGAGAATGCTTTGCTTACCATGCGCGGGGTCGAGAATGTTCTTGCGGAGCAGAATTGTGGCGGCTAGGGTTTCAGCGGGAATGGGGAATCTTGGGGAGAGAGCGGTGATAAGAGGGAGGCGGCGATGCGAAGTAAATGCTGGGAGTGGCGGGAAAAGTTGGCGCCAATGAGCACTGTTTCCCGCTCAGAAGGAAAAGCCGTGATTGTGGATCAGTGGGTTGGGCTTCAAGCCCAACTCATGAACATATTCCAGCTGGGATGTGTACACACGCAGTATATATACAAAGTAAAGTTTGACAGAATAATAGAGCAAGTTGAATTTAATTATATTGTATAAAATTAGTATCGTTGGATTCGTGTTAAAATATTTTTTTCAATGATGTTAATTTTATACCAATATTCTTTATATATTTATAGAAAATCTTGGTCAAATAAAAAAACATGAAGCGAGGGCATTATTCCTTTGGACGAAGGTAATAGACAAATTCGGCAATGGATATGGTATGGAATTGGCATACTATACTCATGTCAGTATATTTAAAGGGTGCAAAACTCTATTTATACATGACGTGTGCTACGCAACAGTAGGTCAAATAGGACATAAGTTATTCATAGGGGCGAAGACAAGAGGCGAGCAGGAGTCCGACACCCCCAACGTTCTATCCTCCTAAAGAAAATACAGCATGGTTAGTACCGGTACATGTGCGTGTATTGCACTAACGGCAGTAGATAATAGCCTAATTAGTAGTATTTAAATAGATAATAGCCTAATTAGTCGTATTTAAATTTAGTTATGAACGCAGATTGAAGAGGGGGGTCTTATCACTGATAATGTATTTATTGCATACGAGTGTATACATGCAATTAGGATGAGGAAGAAAGACTCCACTTTGTGCAGTCAAATTAGATACAATGAAGGCTTACGACATAGTGGAGTGAATTTTTCTGAAGAATGAGTGAAGATGATTATGCGATGTGTTACTTCAGTTCGTTACTTTGTGAAACTGAATGGGGATTTTTCTGAACCTTTCTTGCCATCAAGGGGTCTCCGTCAGGGCGATCCGATATCGCCTTATCTGTTTCTGTTTTGTGTAGAGGGATTTTCAGCGCTTCTCAAGGAATCTCAAATGAATAACACACTGAGAGGGATCTAATTTGGTAGTCAAGGGCCGCATATCACTCATCTTCTGTTTGCGGATGACAGTGTGGTGTTCTTCGAAGCATCATCAAGGAGCTTGTAGACTCTACGAGTTGTTCTAAGAGATTATGAGGTGACCTCCGGTCAAAAGGTCAATCTACATAAATCATATATTTTCTTTGACCCAGGGTGCAACATTGTGTTGAAGGAGGAGCTCAAATAAAATATAGGGATATCTTGCGAGGCTCTATCTGAAAGATACGTAGGACTGCCTACGATTGTTGTGCGATCAAAGAAAGGATTGTTCCCATATGTAACAGAGAGAACTTAGGGAAAGGTTAAGGGTCTTAAGGGACATGGTTTATCAAAGGAAGCAAAAAATGTGCTTGTGAAATTCAATTTTACAATCAATCCTGGGCTACCCCATGAGCTATTTTATGTTCTCAAATAAACAGTGTAAAGACCAGACTGGGGTCTCTTCAAAAATTTGGTGGGGAGATAGCCAAGATCAGCGAAAACTGCACTGGATAGCTTGGAGCAGGGGCGGATCCACCATCCCTCCAGCCCGGGCAGTCGCCCAGGCTTGCCGACGCGTGGCGCCTTGTATTTCTTAATTGTCTGTGATAATTTTGTTCGAAAAAATGGTGTTTTAGACATGTTTGCCCGGGCTTTCAGAATCTTTTGGGTCCGCCACTGGCTTGGAGAGAATGTGCAAAAGGAAACCATGGGGTGGCCTGGGTTTTCGCGACTTCGAAAGTTTCAACAATGCCTTTCTAGCTAAGAAAGGTTGGCGCATGATCACTGACCCATCTTCACTTTGCGCTCATGTCCTCAGAGAGCATTATTTCAATAACATTGACTTTCTCTTGGCGGAGTGCCTAGGTCAGGATCAAGCATCATTCACATGGTGTAGCATCATTAGTGGCAGGGACCTCCTTCGTGAGGGCTTAGTGCAGAAAATCGGTGATGGAGTTTGATGAGGACATCCCTATACTTACACCCACCCCAATCACTACTAAAGATGTTCCAGCTGTTGCAAGGAAGGATCAGTCCTATGAGAGTAGAATTGGACCCATTACAAGAGCTCGTGCTAAGATACTTGAACAACAAGTGAATTCACTCCTAAAAAAATCTGGTACTTTAATTGATGAGAACTTTATATTACATAAGTCTATGCATTTATGTATGATCAGGTTCGTTGGAGAAATAAGCATGGTGCGAGGAGGAGAAGGGTTACAAGAGAAGCCCAGCATGATGATCGCCCAAGGATGCGCGAGGGAGGAGCGGGAGGAAGGCGCGAGAGAAGATCATCAAGACGGAGGCAAGAAACTCTACATCAACCGGAGTGTTCGGCCGAGTCCATCTGGACTGTCCGGCCTGCCTGAGAGAAGAATTGGTGTGGACAATCAGTACACCAAATCGGACACTACCCGGAAACTTAGAAGTTTCCAGCCGGACCGGACTGTCCGGCCGAATCCACCCGAAGTGTCCGCCCGACCGGACTGTTCGCCCGACAGGACTGTTCGCCCGCCGACCGAATATGGTCCGAGTCGGCATGTATCAGTTTGAGTCGTATGCGTCTTAGGCCGTCCAAGCAGTCCTTATAAGCCTTGGGACGCCCCATAGTTAGGATTAGACCACGGTAAAACTATTTTGGAGTTGTTTCTTATTAAAGCCTCTGGAATTACCCTGTTGTCGAATTATACTACTGCAATTGAGTGTGATTTGTTGTTTCATTGGGAATTAGTAGATTGCAAACTACCGTTCGTGATCGACGGCAACGTGCGCAAGAGCTGGTGTTGTGAATATCCCACGGGGTTCGAGAGTTGTTGCATTGGCATCAGGGTTCGAGCGGGAGAGTTCATAGCTACAGGCTATTTATCTATCCACCATTATCATCATCGACAAGTACTTGCTAAGAAGATCGAGCCACCCCATATCATCTTGGTATTAGATTTCCTCGTTTACTCGGTGAGCATCCACAAATCCATCCATAGATTAGTTATTTTTGTCCTATACAGAAAAAGCCTCACAAAAAGATTTGCTATAGACTAGATTGCATCGTTTTCGAGTTTTAGTTGCGGATTGTGTCTTCTCGTAGATCCGATCTACTGGTTTTTCTCGTAGAAGTCTAGTTTTCGTTTGTGTCTAGGTTTAGGGTTTGATTTTGTTTTCCGCCGAGTCCACCATCACCGTGTTCCGCAAGTTTTCATTGTTTGTCTGAGTCCACATAGCGTAACTTTGTTTGCATACCATAGACACAGCCTATCTACCTAGGAACGTACCCACGAGACTAGTTGCTTTGCTCCGACAGGCTGCTCATTAGGGTTTCAAAGTGCAGAAATTTTCGACAGGTAAATCCGGAGTCTTCGGAGCGAATCATCCAAACTATCCGACCCAGTTTGTTCTACATTGTTGCACTCGTGTTTGCATTGACTCATATAGTTGAAAAAACAAAACAAAAGAGAAAAGAAAAGAGAATCAGTTTAAAAAAAAGGAGAAAAGAGCTACAGGCGTGACAAAAAGAGATATCTCAGTGTGCATTATTGGAGGCCTAGTTGATCATAGAACTTGTAGATTAGAAATCTTGTGCCTGTTTAATTTGAGCTTTGACTAGCATCTCTCTGGTGTATTGCAATATTCCTTTTCATAAGTTTCTTTGCCACGTTTATCTCCACCGTGTGTGTTTCTTGGGTTTTTGTACGATCATCACTAGGACTTGTTTGCGGTGTAGTTAGGATACCATACCTAGAGCTCCACCATAAATAACATGTGTGCCCTGTGATCGTTCTCCATACCCTTGATATCCACTTCATCACATTAGTGCATCAGTCTTTGATTTCGTTTTGGTAAAGCATCTCTATTCACTTTGGAATGGTAAGATATGCTTTCTTATCAGTTGTGAGTGTTTCCACCAAACAGATTTTGATTTTTGCACTAACCTACTAATCATGCCTCTTAGTGATGATGTTGTTGTGTCGCAGAAAAAGAAGGATGGTGATCTTGTTAATTGGCGGGAATATGCAGCATTGAAATCCCACTTGACACGTGTGTTCACTCACACGACAGATGCCATTGACAAGAATATTCAGGACGTGCATGTGGCTTTGGGAGAATGAAGAGGCGGTCGCTAAAATTCAAACACAAGTGACAACTATCAACACCAATGTCACAGCTTTCCGGCGTTCTATTGATGCTTTGATGGTAGCACTTGAGCAAAGATAGCAACAACCACCCGATGATGCCGTTGAAGACGATGATGAAGGAAGTGTTGCTGATGCTGCCCCAAACCTTGGCAGGGGACGTGCTAATCCCCCGCGCCTGCAGCTGCACCTGCATATGCACGCGGTTTTGCTCCTATTGGGCGTGCTCAACGTGTCCCTAACCAAGTTGTGGATGATGGTTTGGGCAAGCCGAAATTCTCAATTCCCAAGTTTGACGGTTCACTTGATCCTGAAGATTACCTCACATGGGGGT
Organism: Avena eriantha; assembly: GCA_910589775.1. Taxonomy (NCBI): domain Eukaryota; kingdom Viridiplantae; phylum Streptophyta; class Magnoliopsida; order Poales; family Poaceae; genus Avena; species Avena eriantha. The sequence goes on from OU342743.1 coordinate 384,096,841, forward strand.
TGAAGATCGAGAAGCTCTAGCGTTTGTATGACTATACAGAAGACAAGAAGATAAAGCTTGTAGCGTCAGAATTTGATGGATATGCTTTGCGTTGGTGGGATGCTACTGTGCAAAATAGAAGGGATGACAATGACCTTCCTATGACGACTTGGCGAGAGATGAAGCGCATCATGTAGGACCGTTTTGTACCTACCAACTATGTGCGTTCAGTTTTTGACAAGTTGACACAATTGAGGCAAGCAACCATGTGAGTACTACATGGAGACGGAGATGCTTATGCAGCGTGCTAGAGTTCGTGAATCCCTTGAGATGACCATGCAACAATTTCTCAACAATTTGAAGTTACCAATCAAGAGCATTGCTCGTCATCACAAGTACGAGACTATGAATGAACTATTGCATCATGATGATGAGGATATATACATGGATTATGATGATTTTGACTGCTTGAACTGGAAGGAAATATTGAGTCAAATCAATGATGATTATCAGGTGAATTTAGTCCTAGTTCAACATGATATTTTCATTTATAAGAACTTTATACTGCCTAAGTCTTTGTGCTATTGTTTGATCAGGTACATGGGAGAAGAAGGCGTAGCACGGAGCGAGGAGCTGAAGCATATGGAGCATGGTGTGTTGAGCAATGAAGAATGCACGAGGGAGGAGAGGGAGGAAGTGCAAGGAGCTACCAATAAGAAGATCAATACCTGGTAGGATCTCTGTCGCGGCAGAGAGACGACGTATTTTCCTGCCACGGCAGGCTGCTGCGACACAGAAACAAAGTCCTTTTCTGCCACGACAGGCTACCACGGCAGATAAACAGGCCCAAACTCTTCCATGGCAAAACCCTAAGCCGAACTCAACTTTGGGTCGGTTTGTATCCTAGTTAGGTGGGACCAAGTTGTCCTAAGCTTAGGCCACCGCCCTCCAAATCTCTTAAATAGATGGGGCGCACTACTAGTTAGGTTTTGACCACGTTTAACCTATTTTGGAGTTGTTTCTTTCAAATAACCTCTGGAATTACCCTGTGATTGAATTATACTACTGCAATTGAGTGTGATCTGTTGTTCCATTGGGAATTAGTAGATTGCAAACTATCGTTCGTGGTCGACGGCTGTGTGCACAAGAGCGTGGTGTTGCGAATATCCCACAGGGTTTGAGAGCTGTTGCATTGGCATCAGGGTTCGAGCAGGAGTGTTTTTGCCGAATTCTCCTAGCTTTGCATCAAAGATGTTGATCAAGATTTTAGTCACTTGCTTTGAGTGCCACACTAAGATGTTATATGGAGTTTTTGAGTTCCCACATTTGGATGATGTTCAATTAACTTCCATGCACTTTGACCTTGCATACGCATTTTGTTTGCGATACTTGAGTTGTGCTAATAGTGTTGTGAACAAGAATGGACATGCCACAAATGACATGCTCCTCTATCACACACAAACATATGTTGCTTGGTCTTTGTTGTGTGAAGGTACAATTGCATACGTGTCAACCTCTATGGACAAAGAGTTGACAAGACGAATCGAAGAGAGTTACCTAGGGCTATCCTTTAATGAGCTATCTCTATATCATAAGGTGACTTCCTTCTACTTGAGGACTCATGTTATAATCTTCATGAATTGGCTACTCTTTGAGTGTTGCTTCGCTTTTGTTGTGAGCTTTGTAGGCTTCATGGAAGGTGAAGGAACATTGAAGAGTTGCCACATCAAGCTTCTCAAGGACGACTATATGGTGAACCCCAGGATCAAGAAGGTCTCTCGACATCATCTTCTTAGGATGAGCATGAAGAGTCGAGGATGACTCTTTTTGAAGGGGGGGAGCTGATGCAGCCCGTCCTGCGGACGCTACTACATCCATAACGCCAAGTCCCCAAGATCGTCCCCAAGTCAACCAAGAAGATGGACCTGGAGCAGCCAGCTCCAGAATGAGAGTCTCCGCCGTCATCGCCCCGGAGAGTCCGCCCGGAACCAGCCGGAGTGTCTGGCGCAGCCAGAGTGTCTGGCACGACTCGGCCGGAGTGTCCGGCCTGCCCCAGCCCCAACCTGGCGTGGACATTCAAAAGGCCAGTTCGGACACTACCCGGAGTGTCCGGCTACCCTGGACTGTCCGGTCACTCTGACCCGGACTGTCCGGCCCAAGTGATGGGCCTGCGAGCCAACAGCTGGGCCCTTGGCCCATGTACCCCTCTATTTCGCACCAAACCCTAGTTTTATGCCCAAACTACCCCTGAACTTGTGGCTGGCCTATAAATAGAGCCCCCACCCCCTCATGTATCCCTGAGGCATAGATGATAGACTAAAGAAAACCCCCTTTGTGGAATCTCTAGTTTTGCCTCATCCCCTTCTACCAAAGGGGATCGACTATCGTCACCACCTCGTTGGAGTTTGCATCGCGCCTCCCTCGTTGTATAAGGCCTTGGCATCAGTGTCCCTTTGCCAAGACGTCAAGACCCTCTCCAAGGTGTTCTTCCCTCTCCGCTTGGGACTGACGGGAGCACGTTGACCGATCTTTCCTTGCGAGGATTCTATCGGACCGGTGGCCACCGGTGAGAGCAATCGGCCTTGTATCGTGTGTGCTTTGCGTGTGTTCATCGTTTTCTTCGCGAGGTGTGCGTCCGCTTCCGCTACCTTCTCCCTTTCCCCTTGCTTTCCCATTGATTTGACCACGAGATCCATGAAGATCGGGCCATCCTAGAGGTTTGCCCTCATCACAAATTGGCCCCGTTTTTCTGCCATGGCAGCCATATAAAAAATTGTGAAATTTTGCAATTTTCCAAACCTTAGCTACAGCCATTCTATTTCATAAGTGTAGGAACTTTCCCATTGAGACTAGTTTCCGCTCTTACAGGCTGCTCATAGGGTTTTGGTGTTGTGCTTTGTAAATTGGTCGTGTGTGATATATATTAAAAAAGAAGAGCAAGAGCATATAGCAAAAGAAACAAAAAGAAAAAAGAGAAAGAAGCTATACAAAAGAAAAATAAAAATAAAAGGAGAATTGAGCAAGAGGCCTAGTGATATCTTTGTGCACCGATAGATTGAGAAATCTTGTGCCTGTTTTCCTTTGAGCTTTGTTAGTGTCTCTCCAGCGTAGTGCAACACCCTTCATAGTTGCATTGCCACGTTTATCTACACGTGTGTATTTCTTGGGTTGTTGTACGATCAGCACTAGGACTTGTTTGCGGTGTAGTTAGGATACCATACCTAGAGCTCCACCATACATAACCTGTGTGCCATGTGATCGTTCTCTATACCCTGGATATTCACTTCATCACATTTGTGCATAAGTTGTTGATTCAAATTGGTAAGCATCACTATTCACTTTGGAACGGTAAGATCTGCTTTCTTGTCAGTTTTGAGTGAGTTGTGAGAGCTCCACCACCAGATTTTGTTTTGTGCACTAATGTACTAATCATGTCTTCTAGTAGTGTTGATGTGATGTAGAAAAAGGATGTAGATTATCCCCTTCCATTACAATCCTACTACATCAGGACATTTTGGGAAAGGGAGTCAGGAGTGGTGCCTCCTTCGGGTTTGTTCCACTTCATCACGTAAATTAGTGGTAGACAAGCTGCTACTACCATTGATACTTGTTCTTACATAATTTTGGTTTGTGCTAAGGTTGTTGAAAAGCTACAATTATATACAAGTGCATTAAAAAACCATTTATGTTAGCAACTTCTAGTCATGCACTATCGGATACTCAGATCGCATATGTTCCACTCACCATTTATGGCCATAGCAGGACGATTTCTTGTTTTGTCGTTCCTAGAGCATTTAACTCATGTCATATCATGTTGGGAACAAAGTGGTGTAATCAATTCCAGGTTGTGTTTAGTAATGAGTGTTCTGATCCTACTGTCATAGAATAGGAAGCGCAAGCTCGATGAACATCAAATAGGTGGTACTTATTGTGCATATCTTGTAGCCCACCAATTTATTGCAATCGAACCAGCGTCTCTCCTTGCACTTGTGCGACACGAGCTTATAGTCTTCACTAGGTAATCATTTGGTTCTTAGCTCACTTTCTCCGTCGCGCAAGTCCCATTTATCCCACTGTGTGTGTTTCCTTGTACATATTTCCTTCTTGTCGATTGACTTGTTTTGCTTTGTGATCATTGTGGTTCTTTACTTGCCATTACAACATCTTGATTTCGGATTGTTCTTGGACATGCCACCTTCCATACCTATCCACCATAAGCTTTGTGTGTGTGTGTTTTTTAGTGGTTAGTTGGTTTTGGTGTTCCGCGTGAACTTCACTTTGCTTGGTTTTGATTGCTCTCAAGTGTTGCCACTTGCACGATACTATCTTCCAAGGTAAAGTAAGGTTTGGCGTTGCTTTCCTAACCCCCTACCACTTCCATATACACCACTTGGTCTTGTGAATCATGTCTAGGGACTCCGGAACCGAGGATGATTTATATGAAGAATCCATGATGAGCCACCACGACTACGACTCCACAAGTATAGAGGACATGATGGAGCACTACACCGACAATGGCTCCGCATGCTTTGAGGACCCGGAGCATTGCACATATGACGGCTCCACATGCATGGAAGACATGGAGCACGTCATCAACTATGGCTCCTCAAGCATGGAGGACTTGGAGCTCTACATCGACAATGGCTCCTCATGCATGGAGTACATGGAGCACTACACCGACAATGGCTCCACATGCTTGGGTCATATGGAGTACTACATCAACAACGGCTCCCCAAGCATGGATGACTTCGAGTGCTACAACGACGACGCCTCACCAAGCATGGAGGACATGGCGTGCTTCACCCACTTCGAGGGCTCTTCCATGAGCCATGAAGAATACCTCCACCGCTTGGAGATGGAGGACTACTACGCCAAGCTAGCGGAGGCGCATCATCAAGAAACCATGACCTTCAAGGCCAAGCGTGCCACACCAAAGGGCACCACCTACTATGATGATCCACCTCCAAGGCGTCAGGCGCGACTACCTACATGGCGTCATGTGCCACCATCTCCAAGGCAACGAGAGCCATCACCACCAAGCCGTCAAGTGCCACCATCTCCAAGGCGCCAAGCACGACCATCTCCAAGGCGTCAAGTGCACCAACCTCCAAGGAAACAAGTGCCACCGCCTACAAGAAGAGTGGCGCCCCAACATCATCTTCCCAAAGAGGAGCCACGAAGCAAGAATCTTCATCGACATAAATCCTCTAGAGATCATCGCCAACATCAAGAGGATACAAGACGTCGTTCAAGGCATCTTCGCCATGAAGACGGAGAGTACATGTTGAGCACCATCCATAATGCTCAACGAAGCTCAAGAAGGCACCATCATGAAAAGAAGAGTGCCAAGGACAAGGAGCATCGTCGCGAGCGTCATGTGGATGACCAAGTGTGCCATCTACATCAACCTTTGGCACGGCACGCCAATGACCTCCGTCGACACCATCATAAGGCACCTTCAACTACTCGTGCCACCACCAAAATGGCACCAAGAGCAAGCTCTCCTCCACGCCCTCAAGCTTCAACGCCAAGACTTGACATCCTAGATGACACATGAAAACTCATGGATGAGGAGGACGAAGACCTCTACTTCGCCAAGTTGGACGAGTACGTCAAGAGGACTACACAAGCCAAGGTGCAAGACACCGACGCCAAGGTCAAAATTGGTGAGCATGGGACTTTCCCTTCACCAAAGGAGGCGCAAGGAGTTGAGAGAACCGAGCCTACCCCCATATGCTTGAGTGATGATGTGATACCAATCCCATGTGAGTATGAGATCCACTTAGCCCACTTGAGTGAAAACAAGAGTGAGATGAGTGACTCCACCATACGTGAGATTGAGTGCTTCCACTTGGAGGACATGAGTGATACACCGAGTGAGTTGAGAGTGGTAGTTGATAGGTCATGTGAGACCACTTTTATTGCTAACAACTTACCCTCTACCTCTAGTGTGTTTCCTCATGATGTGCTAGGTTCCATGGATCAAGAAGCACCAAGTTTGGAGATGATGATGCCTCCAACCAAGAAGATGTACATGGTGGATGAAGATGATGCCATCCCCATATTGGATGAAGAAGTCGCCCACATGGAGGCCAATGCTACCACAACACCCACTTCATATGAGAGGTATGAACAAGGTAAAAATAAGGGTGTTGATGATGCCATGATCCCACTAGTGGACATGATGACTTGTGATGATTGGCATGCTATGGATGATGTTTCACATATGACTCATTGGTATTTCCATGTGATACTTTGCCTTTGCATAATGTTGAGCATGTGAAATTATTTGATTGTGATGATGTTGCCATAGACATGCCATGCTTTAAACATTATGTTGATGATATCATTGCTTGCACTTTGTTGAACAGTTGCTCTTTCCAATGTTTTGCTTGCGATGATGTTACCAATGGTACCCCTCGAACCATGCTTTGTCATGAATGTTTTACAATCTCTCTCGTTGCTTGCAATAAGATGAACAATTGCTCTTTCACTTGTTTTGCTTGCAACAATAATTCTCATATGTATTCTATTGAGATGGCCCCCATAGCTTTCTCAAATTTTGGAGATTTTGGTAAATGCCATGATAAGCATGTTCACCACTTGCATACTCACCATGCATCTATTTCATACTTGATTGACACTCATGGTGATGTGCACAAGAATAGATATGTCATGATGGATGATGTATTTCTCTACCATGCACACATGCTCTTCCTTTTGTGTTTGATGTGTGTAGGTACCCGCATGATCATGTCAACCTTGGTTGAGCACGAGTTGACAAAAAGAGCTCTAGAGAGCATCCCCCAAGTGAGTTCAAGATCGAACCCAGCTCTAATACCTTTTGCATGCTTTGCATCTTTCATGTTGTCAAATTGCTCTTTCCTATGGTTTGATTGCAAGCATGTTGATGGTATTCTTTCACCTTGTGACAATTATGTTTTGTTGCTATTGGATATTGACGCTTTGTGTGTTGCCACAAAAATGTTGAACAATTTCTCTTTCTGATGTTTTGTGTGCAACCATAATGCCATGTTGAGCATGTATTGTCATGAGACCTTCCAAGTCTCTCGTATTATTGTTGCAACAAACATAAGGACCACTTGCTCTTTCATATGGTTTGTTTGCAAACATGTTGTTTTTGCTTCCGCTTGCGATACTCATACCCCCATGATTTTGGATTTTGGTGATGTGTGTATGGCATCCAACATATTGAACAATTGTTCTTTCCAATGGTTTGTTTGCACACATAATGTTGTTGCGTTGGATATTCTTCCTCATGTGTTTTTGTCGAATTCTCCTAGCTTTGCATCAAAGATGTTGATCAAGATTTTAGTCACTTGCTTTGAGTGCCACACTAAGATGTTATATGGAGTTTTTGAGTTCCCACATTTGGATGATGTTCAATTAACTTCCATGCACTTTGACCTTGCATACACATTTCGTTTGCGATACTTGAGTTGTGCTAATAGTGTTGTGAACAAGAATGGACATGCCACAAATGACATGCTCCTCTATCACACACAAACATATGTTGCTTGGTCTTTGTTGTGTGAAGGTACAATTGCATACGTGTCAACCTCTATGGACAAAGAGTTGACAAGACGAATCGAAGAGAGTTACCTAGGGCTATCCTTCAATGAGCTATCTCTATATCATAAGGTGACTTCCTTCTACTTGAGGACTCATGCTATAATCTTCATGAATTGGCTACTCTTTGAGTGTTGCTTCGCTTTTGTTGTGAGCTTTGTAGGCTTCATGGAAGGTGAAGGAACATTGAAGAGTTGCCACATCAAGCTTCTCAAGGACGACTATATGGTGAACCCCAGGATCAAGAAGGTCTCTCAACATCATCTTCTTAGGATGAGCATGAAGAGTCGAGGACGACTCTTTTTGAAGGGGGGGGAGCTGATGCAGCCCATCCTGCGGACGCTACTACATCCACAACGCCAAGTCCCCAAGATCGTCCCCAAGTCAACCAAGAAGATGGACCTAGAGCAGCCAACTCCAGAACGAGAGTCTCCGCCGTCATCGCCCCGGAGAGTCCGCCCGGAACCAGCCAGAGTGTCTGGCGCAGCCGGAGTGTCCGACATGACTCGGCCGGAGTGTCCGGCCTGCCACAGCCCCAACCTGGCGTGGAGATTCAGAAGGCCAGTTCGGACACTACCCGGAGTGTCCGGCTACCCTGGACTGTCCGGTCACTCCGACCCGGACTGTCCGGCCCAAGTGATGGGCCTGCGAGCCAACAGCTGGGCCCTTGGCCCATGTACCCCTCTATTTTGCACCAAACCCTAGTTTTATGCCCAAACTACCCCTGAACTTGTGGCTGGCCTATAAATAGAGCCCCCACCCCCTCATGTATCCCTGAGGCATAGATGATAGACTAAAGAAAACCCCCTTTGTGGAATCTCTAGTTTTGCCTCATCCCCTTCTACCAAAGGGGATCGACTATCGTCACCACCTCGTTGGAGTTTGCATCGCGCCTCCCTCGTTGTATAAGGCCTTGGCATCGGTGTCCCTTTGCCAAGACGTCAAGACCCTCTCCAAGGTGTTCTTCCCTCTCCGCTTGGGATTGACGGGAGCACGTTGACCGATCTTTCCTTGCGAGGATTCTATCGGACCGGTGGCCACCGGTGAGAGCAATCGGCCTTGTATCTTTTGTGTTTTGCGTGTGTTCATCATTTTCTTCGTGAGGTGTGCGTCCGCTTCCGCTACCTTCTCCCTTTCCCCTCGCTTTCCCATCGATTTGACCACGAGATCCGTGAAGACCGGGCCATCCTAGAGGTTTGCCCTCATCACAAATTGGCCCCGTTTTTCTGCCATGGCAGCCATATAGAAAATTGTGAAATTTTGCAATTTTCCAAACCTTAGCTACAACCATTCTATTTCATAAGTGTAGGAACTTTCCCATTGAGACTAGTTTTCGCTCTTACAGGCTGCTCATAGGGTTTTGGTGTTGTGCTTTGTAAATTGGTCGTGTGTGATATATATTAAAAAAGAAGAGCAAGAGCATATAGCAAAAGAAAAAAAAGAAAAAAGAGAAAGAAGCTATACAAAAGAAAAATAAAAATAAAAGGAGAATTGAGCAAGAGGCCTAGTGATATCTTTCTGCACCGATAGATTGAGAAATCTTGTGCCTGTTTTCCTTTGAGCTTTGTTAGTGTCTCTCCAATGTAGTGCAACACCCTTCATAGTTGCATTGCCACGTTTATCTACACGTGTGTATTTCTTGGGTTGTTGTACGATCAGCACTAGGACTTGTTTGCGGTGTAGTCAGGATACCATACCTAGAGCTCCACCATACATAACATGTGTGCCATGTGATCGTTCTCTATACCCTGGATATTCACTTCATCACATTTGTGCATAAGTTGTTGATTCGAATTGGTAAGCATCACTATTCACTTTGGAACGGTAAGATCTGCTTTCTTGTCAGTTTTGAGTGAGTTGTGAGAGCTCCACCACCAGATTTTGTTTTGTGCACTAATGTACTAATCATGCCTTCTAGTAGTGTTGATGTGATGTAGAAAAAGGATGTAGATTATCCCCTTCCATTACAATCCTACTACAGCAAGACATTTGGGAAGGGGAGTCAGGAGTGGTGCCTCCTTCGGGTTTGTTCCACTTCATCACATAAATTAGTGGTAGACAAGCTGCTACTACCATTGATACTTGTTCTTACATAATTTTGGTTAGTGCTAAGGTTGTCGAAAAGCTACAATTATATACAAGTGCATTAAAAAACCATTTATGTTAGCAACTTCTGGTCATGCACTATCGGATACTCAGATCGCATATGTTCCACTCACCATTTATGGCCCTAGCAGGACGATTTCTTGTTTTGTCGTTCCTAGAGCATTTAACTCATGTCATATCATGTTGGGAACAAAGTGGTGTAATCAATTCCAGGTTGTGTTTAGTAATGAGTGTTCTGATCCTACTGTCTTTTGGAATGGTATGCACACGTGGTTAGCACGTTCACGTATTAAGCAATTTCAGGAGATTATTCGTCAAAACCTATGTGTACCTGTAACCACCAACATAAAACCATATGTTGATCCTATCATAGAAGAACCGATAGTGAGAGTTGATGAGACAAATGAGGTTTCTACTAATGTAATCATCTCTACTCCTAGTGTTGTTTCTTGTGATATCCAGGTTCCTTTTGAAGAAAGGGAGACGTCTATTTTACAACCTGTATCACTGGACTATGCATTGTCACTTGTGGAGGATGTTTTAGTACCTACTACAACTGAGGAAATTGTTGATGACATTGGTACTGATTTGGAGCTTGAGCCAACATGTACGACATATTGTGAGTCTATTCCTTTATTGAAGTGTCCTTGTGATTTGCCTTCCACTACTATTTCAGCACCATGTGATAGTTTATGAAATTCAAGTTTTGATCATGTGGTACGGATAACACATAAGGAAATACTTGCTCGAATAACACCTGCTGATATTGCATATTCCATCATGCTAAATGAACCTATGAGTATGAGTTGTGCTATGGATAAGATTTATGAAATTTCATTTCTGAATTCTAGCACATATTCTCCTTGTTTCACTTTCAATCTAATTGGTGAATATAGCATGGATGAAAATTTTCTTGTGGATCACATATGCATTACTTGTGATAGAATCGCTGAACTGAAACAAGCTGTTTTCAGCCATATATGCAATGTGTCACAAAATCTTTGCTATGGGGAAATAATTCATGTTCGAGATATTATGGAAATACGTTCTAGTCTAGTTGACATATTGCAACCAACGCAAGTAATTTTACTTATGTTGGATTGTTTTAATATTGCTAGGATAGAACCCAAGTTTTCATATTCATTGTGTTTGTACCAAAAGTCTTTGTCTAGTTGTGTTACTACTTTAGAGTTCACTGATATTTGCAAATTAAGTTGTATCTTACATACTAGAAAACATGATCATGTTCATAATAATCAGAGTAGCGCAGTTGAAGCATGGCATGAATCAATTTGGTTTTCACACATATTGAATTGGTATGATCTTGTGCACAAATTTGATCATAGATCTTCTTTGAGAAAACTCAGTTTAATACTGAAAAACGAGACTATCTATTTAGTTGTTTTTCACCATGATCATGATTCTTTGTACATCACTTATACCTTCAATAAGTTGCTTGATGTATACCGGACATACTTTTCATGTGAACAACAATAATACAACATGTTATATATACATATACTTTGTGTACACGTTGTTCTTTTTGTTTCTTTCACTTTCAGCTTACCCAAAGCCGTGGACGGCTTTTCATGAAGAAAGGGAGGATGATGAGGATATATACAGGGATTATGATGATTCTGACTGCTTGAACTGGAAGGAAATATTGAGTCAAATCAATGATGACTATCAGGTGAATTCATTCCTAGTTCAACATGATATTTTCATTTATAAGAACTTTATAATGCCTAAGTCTTTGTGCTATTGTATGATCGGGTACATGGGAGAAGAAGGCGTAGCACGGAGCGAGGAGCTGAATCATATGGAGCATGGTGTGTTGATCAATGAAGAATGTGCGAGGGAGGAGAGGGAGGAAGCGCAATGAGCTAACAATAAGAAGATCAACACCTGGCAGGATCTCTGTCGCGACAGAGAGACGACGCGTTTTCCTGCCACGACAGGCTGCCGCGACACAAAAACTAAGTCCTTTTCTACCACGGCAGGCTGCCACGGCAGAGAAACAGGCCCAAACTCTGCCACGACAGAACCCTGAGCCGAACCCAACTTTGGGTCGGTTTGTATCCTAGTTAGGTGGGACCAAGTCGTCCCAAGCTTAGGCCGCCACCCCCCCAAACCTCTTAAATAGATGGGGCGCACTACTAGTTAGGTTTACACCATGTTTAAACTATTTTGGAGTTGTTTCTTTCAAAGAACCTCTAGAATTACCCTGTGATCGAATTATACTACTGCAATTGAGTGTGATATGTTGTTCCATTGGGAATTAGTAGATTGCAAACTATCGTTCATGGTCGACGGCTGCATGCGCAAGAGCGTGGTGTTGTGAATATCCCACAGGATTCGAGAGCTGTTGCATTGGCATCAGGGTTCGAGCGGGAGAGTTCATAGCTATAGGCTATTTATCTATCCACCATTATCATCATCGACAAGTGCTCGCTGAGAAGATCAGGCCACCCGATATCACATGCTAGAGAGGTCGAATCACAGCTAGCTGAAGAAGCTAAGGCATGTGCGAGGTTTCCGTCTATGAGTCATTTTTCGGCCAGGCCTACACCGCGACCACCTATGGCGCCACCTGTAGAGGCTGCTAGCCACCCTTCACCATCTTCGGCCAAGCCAGCTCCCACACCATCTTATGGTTCTAATGGTAAGAAACTCGTTGCTCCTACTGCTAGCTCGAGTTCCAATATGTCAACCGTGCGTACTCGTAATGTGGAGTGCCATACTTGTGGAGGTAGAAGCCACTACAAGCGTGATTTTGTCCAAACCGCAAGGTTATGTTTGTCAATGAACAAGGTGATTATGAGAGTGGAGATGAAGTTGATCATATTTGCAATGATGGTTATGATAGCGAGGAAGGTATGGATGCTTTCCCTAAGCATGCACCAACCATTGTAGTGTCTCCACGTATCCTTAGTGTATAGCCTATTGTTGATTCTCAGCGCTGCAACTTGTTCCAAACAAAAGCACTCGTTGGCCCTAACAAAGCTTGCAAAGTAATTATTGATGGAGGTAGTTGCAGATATCTTGCAAGTAAGGAGTTATGTGCCAAACTGAATTTGACTTATTTACCTCATCCCAAGCCATACTTGTCGTTGTATTGGGAACGACAGTACCTAAGTAGGTTAGACAGAGGTGTGGGGACTAGTAGGGAAGCTTTCGACGGCGTCCACAAGCGGGATTGGATACAAGCAAGTGTAGCTGGACACAAGAAGTACCCAGGTTTGGAGCCCTCGTGATGAGGTAAAGCTCCTACTCCTGCCGATCTGACTATGAGTGGTATAGGGCTACAATCGCTCCTCGAGCTGTATTCTCTAGCTACTGCCTTAAATGCACTCAGACCAACCCTTTCTACTAAAGCCTTGCCTCTCCTTATATAGGCAGAGAGGCAACGGTCTCACTAGCCAGTCTAGCTACTGTTCCCGCGTCACCCCGCAAAGTCTTCGGTATGGCCGGGTAGTTGTGAGTCTTGTCATCGTACCAGGGCGTACCATGCACTGTGCCGCACGTCACTCTGTCCTCTTGATTGGTTCCGGCTACGCTGTTGTAGCCGGTCCCGTGCCTTGCTGCTCCTTGCCGATCCGGTTACCGTGAGGTAGCCGGCTTAACTTGCTCCTGTTCGGCTGCGCTCAACCAGCTGGACACGATCCGACTGCCATGATTCTTGTCTAGTTGGGGTATCCTGAGGTCATCCCCCCGACACTATCCCTCGAGCACGTGTAGATTTCGCCCTTAGGTGAAATGTGCGCGCGCTCCTTCTTCGTTTTGAATTTCCTGGTCGACTACGCTTGGCGGTTGCGCTACCCGTGATGTCAGTGCTGACGCCGGCCACGCACACACGCGCCATCATTACTCTGCGGCGGGCAGGGTAACGTCTCGTCGCACGTTGCCTCGGGAACCACCGTCTGCCTCTTCGGTTTCTGCTCTAGGATCGTCTGGCGTCTTGTGCCTGCGCAAAGGATCCTGCACTATGTAGGGAGCAGGGAGCGTCTAGGTGGGCGCCACGCGGCACCACAGACGGTTCCGCTTCCGGGTCTTTAAAGGGGCGCCCGGGGGAGCGGTTTGTCCCTCCATTCGCTGCTTCCCCATTCTTCTCCCGCGCCCTTGCCTTCCTCGCATCGCCTCGCTCGCCGCTGCTACTGTAGTCCGCCGTGTCGCCCGTTTAGCATCGTCGGCGGTACGGGCCACCGCCACTCCTCTACCAGAACGCCTCCCAACGAACCGGCGATGGCAGCCGAACGTGGACCCTGGTGTGGCTCCTCCGTGACGGAGGAGCACATCGAGAAGTACCGTGCGACCCGCGTGCTGCCGCTGGAGACGGAGGTGGAGGTGTGGCTCACACCGGTGGGAGAGGAGTCGCCGCACCCGGTGGAGGGGGAGCGGGTGATCTTCTTGTCGCATCTTGCCCGCAGCTTCACGCTGCCGGTGCATCCTTTCTTCCTCACTTTTCTTGCTTTCTTCGATCTCCGCCTCCACCACCTAGGCGCCAATGCCATTGGGACGCTGGCGCACTTCGTGGCTTTCTACGAGAGCTACCTCAGGATCTAGCCGGATCTCGGGCTCTTCTGCCGGCTCTTCCGAGTCCGGCCGCAGGTTCACTTCACCAAGGGGCTAGTGGTGACGTGTGGTGGCGCCTCCATCTACTCCCGCACGCAGACCGGCTACCCCAAATTCCGGTAGCAGGACACGGTACGACTGTGGCAACAGTCGTACTTCTACGTCCGCAACCTCATCGCCAAGGACCGGATCAACCTGCCGGCTTTCCAGGACGTGGAATCTAGCCGGCAACAGTGGGATCTGAAGATTTACGACGAGAAGACGGAGTCGGAGTCGATGCTGCAGCGCATACATGCCCTCGTCACTACCGGTCTGACCGGCCTGGACATCACCCTCAGCTGGATGTCCAAGCTGATGATGCCCTGCAGCAGCGGGCGCATAAGATGTGCTTCTACTCTGGCCAGCTGGACCCGACCTGGCTGTCCCGCCGTGATCCCCGCTACCACAACCTGAAGGAGTGGGTGTGGACCATCACGAAGGAGCGGATGCCAGAAGGCTGGAAGTTCAGGCTAGTCCCTTACAGCCGCGGTAACCGCGCGCCCCGGGTAAGTCTCGCCCACCGGATTTTCTCTTGCATTTCTTGCCATTTTTGCTGTTTGACTAATTTCTTAGCCTTTTTTTCCTTGGCAGATCTTCCCTTGCATCCTTCGGGAGGAGGGCGAGACCCCCCTCCAGAACTTCACGTCCGACTTGCCTGAGCCACGCGCTCGCCGGTCCGGCAAGGAGTCTGATGGGGACGGCGACGTCTTCCCCAGCCGGAATGACGAGCCGGCCACCGACCCCCACGCGGAGGTCGACGAAGAGGAGGAGGCCGCACCGGCTCCCGAGCCGACTCGGCGCCGCGCGACGGATGGCGATTCCAGCCGGTCCGGTGCCTGCGGGAGCGACTCCAGCCGGTCTGGCACCGGCAGGGGTGGCTCCAGCCGGTCCAGCGGAGGAGGGGGCGGAGCGAGCCGACCCGCCGTGGAGGAGCCGGCCCCAAGAGGAGCCGGACCAACACTCTTCCGCCGAGCTGCCTCGGTCGCAAGAAGGGGCCACCCCCGGTGGTGCAGGGGTAAGCTTTATTCTCTGAGTGTTTTTACTTACTTCTGCTCTTTGTGTTCTCCTTGTCTGTCTTTGGCTCACTTGCTTTTTGCTTCTTTTCTGGCTTCTGTTGCTCAGTACGTTGGTTTCCTTCGGCTCTGCAAGCCCGACGCAGGCGCTGACTGGCTCGCCGCCCCGCGCGCACCGCGCCACCCGCATCTGCCTCCGCTCCTTCTCCTTCTTCCAGGGCTCTGCCACCGCCTCAAGCCAATACGGCTGCCACAGCCGGAGCGGGGGATGTTCCGCCGACCATGGTGGTGTAGCCGGAAATGGTTTTGACCACCACACAAAGTGGAGGTAGTTCCCCTGCGGCGGCGCGAAGGGCCGCCACCAGCAAAGAGCTCGTGGTTGTTGGCGACGACAACTCCGACGACGAACGGGGGAGGAGTGGTGGACGGCGGTGGCCACGACGAAGGAATCGCTAGTTGCCAATGCCATTGACGATGACGCCTCCTCCGCCGCTTCGCTGACGGACCTTGCCGCCACTCTCGAGCTGGCGGTGAAGGAGATCCGGCTGCTCGAGGCTGCAGCCGGCGGTAACCGGACCTTGGAGCAGAAGCTTGATGATGCTAACGGGACTTCGCATAGTAAGTTCCCTCAGCCGGATGCCTTGGTCTTTCCTTTTCTCCTTTTTTTATAGTCGCCTTTTTGCAGCCATCATGGTGTGCGCTTAGCGGGAGATCGGTCGCCTGAAGAAGGCGAACGACTGGTTGAGCAAGCCGAATTCTACGCTTCGGCTGCAGAATAAAGACTAGCATGCCAAGGTGGATGCTCTGGAGGCCACCGTCAAGGAGCGCGACGCCACCCTCGCCAGCCGGGCCCAAGCCTTTGACCTTCTTGAGGCCCAAAACAAGGACCAAGAGAAGGAAGTCAAATGGCTGACGGTCCGGGAGAAGGCCCTGGTGGAGGAGCTGATGCAGGTCGGGCACACGGCGAAGGGTAAGTTTACTCTCCAACTCCCTCGTCTTTTCGGATCTAGTAGCCAGATCTGACGTTCTTTTTTCTGATAGCTTTTTATCCCGGCGTAGACCTACTAGCATACAACCGGCTGCAGGAGAACTGGCCGGGGGAGCAGCCGACGACCCAGGAGTTGGTTGTCCTTCTTGGCGAGGAGGCTGCCAAACTTCGCCAGGCGGTGTAGGCCATCTTCACGTTCCTGTGGCCGGATGCTCCGGTTCCGGAGACGATGGCGCAACTGGCGGCCAAGGTGGCGGAGGTGCCGGCTACCGTCGACCGGAGGGATTTGGCAGCGCGAGCCAGGGCGGAGATGGCCCTGGCCCTTATGCTTTCCTGGTACAAGGACGCCCGTGTCGAGAAGATCGACGGGGGTTTCCATGCTGGCGCCGACCTCGCCGCCATCCGCCAAGCCCAGCTAGAGCTCCGGGCCTCCGCCATCAAGATTGCCGACTATGCAGACGTCGACGAGGTCCTCACCGACTCGGAGTCTGCCGGCACTCCAGATACGGAAGCCTCGTCGCAGCCAACCGATGGGGATGCCGGAGCCAGATCAGCCAACGTGCCTCCTCCTCCCGAGACTGCCGCCAGCCAGGATCCTCCGCACGGCAAAGGCCCTGCCGTTTAGTTATGATCCCCAGGATGCCAGGTGTATTTGTCACCTTGTTTTGTTCAAACCTTACTGTCTGTGCCGGTTGTTTTTGACACCGTTGAACTCATGGGAGCTTCGTCTCCCTCTCTTTTTTATATCAGTCTGAATTGCTTTGGCTTGCTTCCAACTTGTGTTTTTTGTGTGCTTCAAAGCTTCGATATTTCGCCGATTGATTTTATCCGACTAACTTCACTCGGCTGAACGCCTTTAGCCGGGGGAACTCCAACTCCAGTAGGGGCGCGCTAGCGCACCCACTGGGTGTAGCCCCCGAGATTCGGAGTGGCTGGCGTAGCCAGGCGCTTCGAATCTTCTCTCTTTCCTCAAGTCTTTAGTTTCATCCGACTAGGAACCTCTTAGCCGGTTACTTTCGCTGGCTGGACACCTGCAGCTGGGGGAGCTTTCATTCTAGTGGGGGCGCGTCAGCACACCCACTGGGTGTAGCCCCCGAGATTCGGAGTAGCTGGTGTAGCCAGGTGCTTCGAATCTTCTTCTTTTCATTTTGCCCTTGCCCTCACCTGGGCTCCAAATATCCGGCTAACTCCTTTAGCCGGCCGGGCACTACAAGATTCCACTAGGGGCGTGCGAGCGCACCCAGTGGGTGTAGCCCCCGAGATTCGGAGTAGCTGGCATAGCCAGGTGCTTCGAATCTTCTTCTTTTCATTTTGCCCTTGCCCTCACCTGGGCTCCAAATATGCGGCTAACTCCTTTAGCCGGCCGGGCACTACCAGATTCCACTAGGGGCGCGCGAGCGCACCCAGTGGGTGTAGCCCCCGAGATTTAGAGCGCTTTATGACGACAAGGACTTCGAATCTTATTTCTTCCTGAATTCCGACTTGATGTAGTCGTACAAGAAACAAACAAACATACATACATTCTCACCTGTCAATAGGTTAGTCGGTCAAACTTTAGCCGGGAGGCGGATTTTTTTTTGAAAACCAGCTTGTACTTCTCTGGACACTTAGTCATTTTCCCGTGTGCTCTGCTATTTCCGCTGTGTCCTTGCCGGGCAGCCGGGTTGATGTCTGCACCCGGAATCAAAGGGAGCTGACCGTACATTGTGCACGGTACTGACGGCTTAGTAGCCGGATCGTCTCAAACTAGTTGCAAGGCCGGGATGCCCGACATGTCGCATCTCCTCCCCGTTTTTCATGTGGGATGCCTCGGGCTTTTGCTCTTGCTAGCCGGACAGCCGAGTTGCGATCTGTAGCTGAGATGAAGAGTGGACCTCTGACATCGTCGCACACTACTCAGCCGGTTTGTTGATTTAGTAGGCTGGGCCAGCCGGCGAGCCCCTAGGTAGGGGTTGCCGGAGCCGGAAAAACTGAATCGGAAACAGATACACGTGAATTTCTAGCAAGGAGCCCCCGAGTGTCTCGTAGGGGTCCGCATTTTCATTCATAAGGTTTGCGGGATACATACACTGTTTGGTGACTAGGTGTAAAACGAGCGGAGCAGGGCCGCATTCTAGGGGCGCTCTGTCTCCTCATCTGACTTGTCCATCTTGTTCTTGCATGGCTGCTGCGCGTCGATGAGGTAGTAGGAGTCGTTGTGCAACGCCCGGCTAATGATGAAGGGACCCTCCCAGGGTGGCGATAGCTTGTGCATGCCCTTCGTGTCTTGCACCAGCCGGAGAACCAGGTCGCCCTCACGGAATGCGATAGGGCAGATCCGGCTCGAATGGTAGTGGCGTAAGCGTTGCTGGTATAGGGCCGATCTAGACAATGCCAGCTCGCGGGCCTCCTTGAGGAGGTCCACGCCATCCTCCCGCGCCTCCTGATTAGCCTTTTCATCATAGAGGAGCTTGCGTGGAGAGTCGAACTCGATGTCAGCGGAGAGGACGGCTTCCGAGCCATAGACAAGGAAGAACGAGGTGAAGCCGGTTGACCTATTCGGCGTGGTGCGGAGGCTCCAAAGCACAGCCGGAAGTTCTTCGATCCAGCATCCGGGCGACCGCTCCAAGGGCTCGATTAGGCATGGCTTGATGCCGACTAGCACTAGGACGTTTGCCCTTTCGACTTTCCCGTTGGATTGCGGGTGTGAGACGGAAGCAAGATCCAGCCGGATGCCCTTGTTTCTGTAGAATTGGGTGAAGGCCCCCTTGACGAAGTTCATGCCGTTGTCAGTGATGATGCTGTTGGGGTGATACATTGCAAATGTATCTATAATTTTTGATGTTCCATGCTTGGTTTTATCCACTTTCTTGTGTTTTGTCCACACTTTGGAGTACTTTTCATATGATTTCTTGGACTAACCTATTAACAAGAACCACCGTGCCAGCTACCTCTTTTCTGCTGTTTTTGGTTCTAGGAAAGTCAGAAAATGAATATTCTCGGAATTGGACAGGACAAAAGCCAAAGTGCCTATTTTTCCGGAAGTCATCATATGCCAGAGTACGAGACGGAGAGGGGCCAGGGGGCCACCACACCACCTGGTCACGCGGCCCAGCCTGGCCCGCGCTAGGGGGTGGTCTGTCCGCCTCCGGCACCCCCTCGGCCTCCCCTTCCGCCTATAAGATGCCACCGGGACGAAAACCCTAAGTACTCAATAAAAAAACCATGAAAGAGTTTGTAGCTGCCGTCATCTCCATCCCTAGATCGAGGGGGATCTGAAGCTCTTCCAGCACCCTACCGGAGAGGGGAATTCACCCTGGAGGCCTTCTTCATCACCATGCAAGCCTCCGGTGTGATGCGTGAGTAGTTCATCCTTGGAATACGGATCCATGTAGTAGCTAGATGGCTGGTTCTCCTCCTTTGTGATTTCATGTCTAGATCTTGTGAGCTTTGTTCATGATCAAGATCATCTATTTGTAATTCTGCATGTTGTGTTTGCGGGGATCCGATGGATATTGAGATGCTATTTCAGATTGATTATTGATTTTATCATGTCTTTGTTATTTGTAATCTTGCATGCTTTCCGTTGTTAGTAGCTATCTTGGCCAAGTAGATGCTAGCAACTCCAAGAGTTAGTATTTATGCTCGATAGTGGGTTCATGCCTCTGGTAATCTAGGGAAGTGACAGAAATCTCTAGGGTACTAGATGTGTTGTTGCTACTAGGGAGAAACAACAATACTTTGTTCATAGAACAATCGTATTGTTTACTTTACACGCAATTCGTAAAGCAATAATCTGTTGCTTGCAACTTAATACTAGAGGGGGTTCGGATGATAACCTGAAGGTGGATTATTAGTCATAGATGCAGTTGGATGGCGGTCTACGTATAATGTTGTAATGCCCAATCAAGTTCCAAAGGAGTCAAGATGATTAGTATATGCATGTATTGCTTTCTCGATGTTTGTCAATTGCCCCGCTATAATTTGTTCACCCAGCATGTTATCTATCTTAAGGAGAGCCACCTCTAGTGAACTATGGATCCCGGTCCTTTTCTTTTACATACAATCTACAAACTGTTTACTACTTTGTGTTTACTTTCTGCAAACTTTTACTTCTTTCCATTCGATACGTTTAATCCTTTGTTTTCAGCAGAACACGGTGAGATTGACAACCTCATCGCAAGTTGGGGACAAAGTTCTGTGGTTGTGTTGTGCAGGTCTCCACATTGCTACTAGAACCGGTAGTGCGCCCTGCCCAGGCTCAGCTAGCAACACCTTTGGGGTGTTTCCTTGCTCCTACTGGTTCGATTAAACCTTGGTTTCATAACTGAGGGAAACTTGCTGATGTGCTCATCATACCTTCCTCTTGGGGTTCCCAACGAACTCTACATCAACACCGCACCAGCATTTTTCTGGTGCCGTTACCGAGCCATCAAGCATTTTTCTGGCGCCGTTGCCGGGGAGTCAAGGACATCGTCACAAGGGGAGTCCCTCATAACCAATCTCTTTACTATGTTATTTTTGTTTTGCTTAGTTTCTTTTTGCTTTGTTTGCTTGTTTCTTTATCAAAAACACACACAAAATTAGTTTTACAAGTTTGCTTTCTTTATCAAAAACACACAAAAAATTAGTTCCTACTATAGTTGGTATTTTCGTTGGTCTGTTATTGTCTTGCTTTATCATGCTTACTATCAATGGTTGGTTTCTTTGAAACTGAATCTTATTGGCAAGGTGGGTTCACGGAAGAACAAAAATATTATTATAAGGAACACCGCTTGTCACAAAAAGGGAAACACTTGGGAACAAATTGATAAATTGTATACCATTGCTATAAACGTGTGCTCTACTTATAATGTTACTTATTGCTTTGATAAATCTTGTTGCTGTAGGAGGTATAAACACCTCCCTTTTCAATGTGATTATAATGATAATGTTACCATATCTTCTTATGTTAAAGGGAATTATGACTTTTATGATGTGGAACAAATTGAAGAATTTATTGCTTGGAAGGGTGCATTTGAACTTGCTAGTTTGCTTGAAAATACTGATGATTCACCTTATAAATATGAGGTTTATGATATACTTAGATTTTGCTTTGATAATTACAAGGTAGAAAATGGCTATATTCTTGAATATCTTAATAGATGCTCTCCACCAATGGAAGAGACCAATGCCTTGCAAGACCCTATAGAAGAAGAAATTGCTGAAACTGGAAGCTCATTGGATGAAAAAGAGGAGGAGAGTGATGATCAAGATGAGGAAGAATAGATCTACCCATCCCTACCTTCTAATGAGAGTAACTCTTTACCCCTTACATTATTTGATTGTCCCCCATGCTTACCAAAGGAGGACGAATATCATGTTCCTGAGGATTCTTTTGAAAATGTTTATAATAAAGCTCTAGTGTTGTAGATCATGAAAAGCATGCTTTATGTGATAGTTATATTGTTGAGTTTATTCATGAGGCTACTGAAAATTATTATGAGAGAGGAAAATATGGTTGTAAAAGTTTTCATGGTACTGAAACACCTCTCTATTTGCTGAAACTTTTGAAGTTACTCTCGTTTTATCGTCCTATGCATGTCGCTTTGTTCTTTGTGAATTTTTTTGCGTATAAGATTCCTATGCATAGGAAGAGGGTTAGACTTAAATGTGTTTTGAATTTGCTTCTTGATGCTCTCTTTTACTTCAATTCATATTTCCTATGTGACATCTTCTCAAATTATCATGCCTAACTTAAAGGCATTAAAGAAAAGTACTTATTGGGAGATAACCCAAAAGTTTTAGATGAGTCTTGGAAGTTATTACCTCTTTAATAACCTCTCCTTATCCTTTTTATTTGCTTTTTGTGCCAAGAGTAATCTCTAATGAGAGAGAAGTAATGATTGGGAAAGTTGCTGTCCCGAAACAGATTTCTGTGCTTCACCGTAAAAATCCGTGTAAAATCTCTGAACGTCTTTTTGAGGCATGAATTTTTGTCCCCAGGTTGTTATCTAACTTTCGTTAGTTCAACACTGTTTGATTTGAGCAACAGAAGGTCTTTGAAAAAATTCGTCTTTACCTGCTGGTCTGTTTTGACAGATTTCTGCCATTTTCTGCATTTGCTTCTTGTTCGTTCCTTTTTTGAGTTCTTTTGGGGAATTGAGCTTTTTGAGGTAAGTGCTACAGTAGCTAGTGTTCTAATGGGAGTTTATTTGGTGTTATAACTGAACCTTAAGACTTATTTATCTTGAGTGCACTAATGTTGCTAATAAAGATTGTGTGAAGTTTTGTATGAAGGAAAATTTTCAGGTGTATGGAAGGAATGAGTAATAAGATGAAGGATGGCCTAAATCTCAAGCTTGGGGATGCCACGCGTGTCACCCCAAGAAATATCCAAGAAGTACAAGCGTCAAAGCTTGGGGATGCCCAAGGCATCCCCTTCTTCATCAATAAAAATCCAGGTTTCTTCCAAACACTTCATTTTTATTGTTTCATGCACAGTTGTGTTGTTCTTGGAGCGTCTTCTTTTTCTTTTTCGTTTTGGTTTTTCGTTTGCTTTGGTTTTCTTAGTTTTCTGAATAAATTGGTTGGACCCCCTCTTTCATACATTTGTTTGCAAATAGTTTGGTTTGGTTTGGAAAAGAGTAGGAAAGTTCATACTTATGTGGTAAAAAGAGCTCATTTTTGACTATGGTCTATGCTTTGGCATGCCATGCTTGATATTGTTTTGGCTTTATGCTTAGTATTCTTTTCTGTAGCATGACTTGTTATAAACAATTAAGATTGCTTAATGTGCCTTGGATGAATCATGCGTTGTTTTAGCATATTAAAGCATGGTATAGTGGTATTCTCCTTTGATGCTTTATTTGGGTTGACTTGGCGCATGCTCACACCATGTTATGACTATCTCAAGTCACCATAGCCTTTATGATCCTTTAGTTTTCAACTTGTAGTATCACTTTATGCATTGGTCAATGATGTTTTGTTTCTCTGCATGATTATGGCCATTATTGCTCTCTTAGTTTGTCGCTCCCAGTCTTTTGCTATCCTCCACAACCAAGTATGAGTTCCACTCATGCATCCAACTCCCTAAACCAAGTTATTCCAAAGAGTCCACCATACCTACCTATTAGCTTATGCTATTCCAAGTATATTCATGCTTTTGTTTACCTTCCAAATTAAACTTGTTATGAGAAAACTAGTGATTAAAGCTCTCACGAACTTGATGACACACTTTACTTTTCTTGCCCTTAATAAACTTGAACCATTGTGTCTTCTATGTTGTATATGCTTGCACTTATCTGTTGGGAATTAGAAGAACCATGCTTTCATGGGGAACGCTTTCAACATTGCACTTGGTACTTGTACCTAGTTGATATCATGCTCTTTTGTATATGGATGTCGTCGCTGTGAAATGAAAGGGGAGCTTGTAAGTCCATGGAGTTATGTATATGTGTTAGAGAAACGTCTGGGCCGCTGGTCTAATCCATGCTGACATGGTGGAAACTCGCATCGTAACCATTATGAGCTGTCTATGAAGCATTCTTCTTATAAAAAAAGAGTCCTATATTGAGAAAAAAGAGAAAAGAGAAAAAATGAGATTATGAAAAGAGGAAAGAGAGAGAAAAGCACCATATTCCCATGGTAAATAAGAAGATTGCTGAGATGCTCGTTGTCTGCTTGCCTTGTCATTTTGATATGGGGATTCTTCCGTATCATCGGGCAAGGGGTACCCCGTTGGCGGTTCTCTATGATAACGATGACAAGAACTTACCAGTGACTAAACTTGAGTAGCATGAGAAGCAGCCCTCGTATACAAGGGACATGAGATTTCTAACTTATACTTCGTCAAGCATGTACACCATAGTTTGTTCACCTTAACCTTAATCACTTCAAGATGCTTATGATAGGGGCAATGAGAGCTGAAAGCTATAAGTACCATAATTTTTGGAATCTCTTTATGAGACTTGAATCCCTACTTCCTTTTATGAAGGACTTTCTTCCACCATTATATTGAGTCTCCACCTTCTACCTTTATGCACCTACTTTGAGAGCATAGTGGCCATTCTTAGTTGATGAGGACATCCCTACAATTAGACCTACCCCAATGACTACTGAAGATGCTACAACTGTCGCAAGACAAGATCAATCCAATGAGATTAGAATTGGACCTATTACAAGAGCTCGTGCTAAGCTACTAGATCAACAGGTGAATTTACTCCTAAACGAATCTGGTACTTTGACTGATGAGAACTTTATACTGCCTAAGTCTATGCATTTATGTATAATCAGGTTCGTTGGAGAAACAAGCATGGCGCGAGGAGGAGAAGGGCTACAAGAGAAGCCCAACATGATGATCGGCCAAGGATGCGCGAGGGAAGAGTGGGAGGAAGGCGCAAGAGAAGATCATCAAGACGGAGGCAAAAAGATCTGCCACGATCGGAGTGTCCGGCCGGATCCACCCGGACTGTCCGGCCTGGTCGAGAGGCAAACTGGCGTGGACATTCTGTCCGCCAGTTCGGATACTACCCGGACATCACCCGGAAACTTCAAAGTTTCCGGCCAGACCGGACTGTTCGGCACACTCCACACGGAGTGTCCGGCCTGACCGGACTGTCCGGCCGATTTCGACCGGACTGTCCGGCCGATTTCGACCGGAGTGTCCGCCCGCCGACCGAATCTGGTCCGAGTCGGTTTGTATCAGTTTGAGTCGTTTGCGTTTAGTTTCGATTTCTGGCTGCCCCAGCTGCCCTTATAAGCCCTGGGACGACCCCTAGTTAGGTTTTATACCACATTAAAATATTTTGGAGTTGTTTCTTTCATAGAACCTCTAGAATTACCCTGTGTTCGAATCTACCAACTATAATTGAGTGTGATCTGTTGTTCCATTGGGAATTAGTAGATTGCATACTACCATTCATGGTCACGCCTGCTGCGCAAGAGTGTGGTGTTGTGAATATCCTACAAGGTTCGAGATCTGTTGCACTGGCATCAGGGATCGAGCAGGAGAGATCATAGCTACGCACTAGTTATCTACCATCTACCATCATCATCGCCATCCGCTTACTGAGAAGATCGGGCCACCCCATATCATCTTGGTATCAGATTTCCAGTGTTGCCTTGGTAAGCATCCACAAATCCATCCATAGATTAGAGAGTGTTTTTTTCGTCCTATACAGAAAAAGCCTTACAAAAAGATTTGCCATAGACTAGATTGCATCGTTTTCGAGTTTTAGTTGCTGATTGTATCTTCTCGTAGATCCGATCTGCAGGTTTTCCTCGTAGGAGTCTAGTTCCCGTTTGTGTCTAGTTTTAGGGTTTTAGCTTGTTTTCCGCTGTTCCCACCGTTACCGTTTCCGCAAGTCTTTATCGTTTTTTCCGAGTCCACATAGCGTACTTTTGTTTGCATACCATAGACACAGCCTATCTACAACATCTGTGCCTAGGAACGTACCCACAAGACTAGTTGCTTTGCTCCGACAGGCTGCTCATTAGGTTTTTGAAGTGCAGAAATTTTCGACAGGCAAAACCGGACTATCCGGCCGAATCACACCGGACTATCCGATCCAACCGGAGTCTCCGGCGCATATCAACCGGACTATCCGGCCCAGTTCTGTTGTACGTTGTTGTACTCGTTTGCATTGAGTAATATAGTTGAAAACCAAAAAAAAATAGAAAAGAAAAGAGAATCAGTATTAAAAAAACAGAGAGAAAGAGCTACAAGCCTGACAAAAAGAGATATCGAAGTGTGCAATATTGGAGGCCTTGTTGTGTATAGCACTAGTAGATTGAGAAATCTTGTGCCTGTTCTATTTGAGCTATTACTAGCGTCTCTCTTGTGCATTGCAATATTCCTTTTCATAAGTTGCTTTGCCACGTTTATCTCCACTGTGTGTATTTCTTGGGTATTTGTACGATCAGCACTAGGACTTGTTTGCGGTGTAGATAGGATACCATACCTATAGCTCCACCTTTACATAACCTGTGTGCCCTGCGATCGTTCTCTATACCTTTGATATTCACTTCATCACATCAAGTGCATCAGTCTTTGATTTCGTTTGGTAGAACATCTCTATTCACTTTGGAACGGTAAGATCTCCTTTCTTATTAGTTGTGAGTGAGTTGTGATAGTTTCCACCATACAAATTCTGATTTTTGCACTAACCTACTAATCATGTCTACTAGTGATGATGATGTTGTGTTGCAGAAAAAGAAGGATGAGGAGCTCGTCAATTGGCGTGAATATGAGGCTTTGAAATCCCACTTGACACGTGTGTTTACTAACACGACAGATGCCATTGACAAGAATCTCCAAGATATGAATATGAGATTGGATCAGCATGTTGGGACGGTTGATACTATCCAAACGCAAGTGGCTACGCTCAATGTCAATGTCACCGCTTTGCAGCAGTCCATTGAGGGTTTGACAGCCGCCTTACATAGAAGGGAAGATCCTCAACATGATGATGCCTTTGATGATTTCGATGAGGGTAGCACTGTTGATGCTGCTCCACATGTTGGCAGGGGACGTGCTATTCCCCCTGTCCATGCACCTGCTCATGGTCGTGGGTTTGCCCATCTTGGTCGTGGTCAACGTGTGCCCAACCAAGCTGCTGATGACGGTTTGGGCAAGCCAAAATTTTCAATTCCTAAGTTTGATGGTTCTATTGATCCTGAAGACTACCTCACATGGGAGTTGAAGATTGAGAAACTCTGGCGCTTATTGGACTATCCAGAAGATAAGAAGGTCAAGCTTGCAGCATCGGAATTTGATGGTTATGCTTTACGTTGGTGGGATGCACTTGTGCAACATAGAAGGGAGGACAATGAACTTCCTGTGATGGATTGGCGCAAGATGAAGCAAATCATGAAAGCTCGTTTCATACCAACCAACTACTTGTGATCAGTTTTCGATAAATTGATGCAACTGAAGCAAGGCACCATGACAGTTTATGAGTACTACATGGAGATGGAGATGCTTATGCAGCGTGCTAGAATTCGTGAGTCCATTGAGATGACCATGCAGCGATTCCTAAACAATTTGAAGTTACCGATCAAGAGCATTGTTCGTCATCACAAGTATGAGACCATGAATGAGTTGTTGCATCATGCTAGAGAGGCCGAATCCCAGTTGGCAGAAGAGGCGAAGTCACGGGCTCGTTTTCCGTCCTCCAGCAGATTTTCGGCCAGGTCCACACCTTCTACAGCCGCGCCACGAGCTGCTGCTCCTTTTACACCATCGACCAAGCCAGCAAGTACACCTTCGTTTGGTTCTAATGCTCGAAAACCCGCTGCTCCTGCTGCTAGCTCGGGTTCCAACATGTCTACTGCACGTACTTGTGATGTGGTGTGCCATACTTGTGGAGGTAGAGGTCACTACAAGAAAGATTGTCCAAACATCAAGGTTATGTTTGTTAATGAACAAGGTGAATTAGAAAGTGGAGATGAAGCTTCTGATAATGATATTGATGACGGCGAGGTTGGTGCTGATGCATATGCTGAGCGTGCACCCACTATTGTCATATCTTCACGTGTACTTAGTGTGCAACCGGTTGAGGAATCCCAACGTTTCAACTTGTTCCAAACAAAAGCTCTCGTTGGACCAAACAAAGCTTGCAAGGTCATTATTGATGGAGGTAGCTGTAGAAATCTTGCAAGTAAGAAACTATGTGCCAAACTGAATTTGACATACTTACCTCATCCCAAGCCATACTACATACAATGGTTGAGCAACAATGGTGAGATGAAGGTAAATCATATGGTACGTGTGAATTTTCAAATAGGGCCATACAAAGATTCTATTGATTTTGATGTGGTTCCTATGACTGTTTGTCACCTACTATTGGGTCGACCTTGGCTCTATGATCGCCATGTGCAACACAATGGCCGAGCCAATACATATCACTTGGAATTCAAAGGAAAGAAGATTACTATGCAGCCAATGATACCACAAGAAATTCTGAATGATTCTCGCCAGAACATAGAGGTGAACTTGAAGGAAGATACTACCACTCGGCGAGACTGTGTCACAGCTGTTCCTAATGTAATTAAGCCTAAATTGAGTGATATAACGAAAAGTGAGAGAGTGCCTGGGTTATTGATACTAGCCACCAAGGAGGATATGAGAGAGTTTCGTGAGGATCCTACAGCCATGCCACTTGTGCTCATGTATAAGGGCGAGGTATTGGTTTCTAACGACATGACCCCTATTTCTCTTGGTGTCTCTTCTGTTTTGCAGGACTTTGGGGGTGTGTTTCCAGAAGACGTACCCGCAGGTTTGCCTCCATTGCGTGGTATAGAACATCAAGTGGACCTGATTCCTGGCGCCACACTTCCCAACCGTGCACCTTACAGGACTAATCCCGAAGAAACTAAGGAAATTCAGAAGCAAGTACAAGCGTTGCTGGATAAAGGGTACATTCGTGTCTCTCTTAGCCCTTGTGCTGTTCCTGTTATTTTAGTTCCTAAGAAAGATGGTACATGGCGCATGTGTGTTGATTGTAGAGCGATTAATAACATCACTATTCGATATCGTCATCCTATTC
Source organism: Avena eriantha (assembly GCA_910589775.1). NCBI lineage: Eukaryota > Viridiplantae > Streptophyta > Magnoliopsida > Poales > Poaceae > Avena > Avena eriantha. The sequence goes on from OU342743.1 coordinate 384,125,634, forward strand.
CACGCTTAGAGGATATGCTAGATGAATTGAGTGGTGCTGCTGTTTTCTCTAAAATTGACTTACGTAGTGGTTATCATCAAATTAGGATGAAAGAAGGGGATGAATGGAAAACTGCTTTCAATACTAAATTCGGTTTGTATGAGTGGTTAGTCATGCCGTTTGGTCTTACTAATGCACCTAGTACTTTCATGCGTTTGATGAATCATGTTTTGGGAGAGTTTATTGGTCGTTTTGTGGTTGTTTACTTTGATGATATACTTATATACAGCCACACCGAATCTGAACATTGCACTCATATTAGACAAGTTTTGCAAGTGTTATGTGATAATAAACGGTATGCTAATCTTGAGAAGTGTACATTTGCAAAAGATAAGGTCATATTCCTAGGATTTGTTGTTTCTAAGCATGGAGTAGAGGTAGATCAATCTAAAATTGAATCAATTCAGAATTGGCCTACTCCAATGAATGTTAGTCAAGTACGTAGTTTCCACGGTTTCGCTGGTTTCTATAGGCGCTTTGTGAAAGATTTTAGCACCATTGCTGCACCATTAAATGATTTGACAAAGAAAGGTGTTCCTTTTGTGTGGGGCGCGGCCCAAGACATTGCATTTGATACATTAAAAAGTTTGCTTACTTCTGCACCATTACTTGCATTACCTGATTTTTTTAAGCAATTTGAAGTTGAATGTGATGCTAGTGGTATAGGCATAGGTGGTGTTTTGATACAAGAGGGTCGGCCTATAGCTTATTTTTCTGAGAAATTGACTGGTGCTCGTTTGAATTATTCTATCTATGATAAAGAATTGTATGCACTTGTTCGAGTACTTGAAGTTTGGCAACATTATTTGTGGCCAAAGGAATTCATCAAACATTATGATCATGAAGCATTGAAATACTTGAAAGCTCCATCAAACTTGCATAGAAGATAGCTAAATGGGTTGAGTTCATTGAGTCTTTTCCTTACATCATTAACTATAAGAAGGGAAAAGAGAATGTTGTTGCTGATGCTCTATCTAGGAAGAACATGCTATTAACCAATCTTGATGTTAAAATTCCTAGATTAGAAGCTATTTGTGCACTTTATGCAACTGACCATGATTTTGCTGAACCATATCGTTTGTGTGCTCTTAGAAACGCATGGGATAAGTATCATATACATGATGGATATTTGTTTCGAGCTAACAAACTATGTATTCCAGAATCATCGTTGCGTTTGTTCTTAGTGCAGGAGTCACATGCTGGTGGTTTGATGGGTCACTTTGGGCGTGAGAAGACGTTGCTCATGCTTGCTGATCACTTTTATTGGCCCAAGATGAGGCGTGATGTGTACAAATTTGTGAGCCGATGTATTACATGCCACAAGTCGAAATCTAAGCTGAAGCCTCACGGTTTGTATACACCTCTCTCTGCACCGACTACTCCATGGGAAGATATTAGTATGGATTTTGTGCTAGGTCTAACTAAAACAGAGAGGGCATGATTTTATATTTGTGGTAGTGGATAGGTTCTCTAAGATGGCTCATTTTATTGCCTGCCACAAAAGCGACGATGCGTCGCATGTTGCTAACCTGTTTTTCAGGGACATCGTGAGATTACATGGAGTACCAAAGACGATTGTTTCTGACCGGGATGTGAAGTTCATGAGCTACTTTTGGAAGACCTTATGGGGAAAGCTAGGAACGAAGTTGCTGTTCAGTACTACATGTCATCCCCAAACTGATGGTCAAACGGAGGTGGTGAATTGAACATTGTCACAGCTGCTAAGGACCATGATTAAAAACAATCTGCGGGAGTGGGAAGAGTGTTTGCCACATGTTGAATTTGCTTACAACAGGGCTGTGCATTCAACTACTCTGCTTTGTCCTTTTGAGGTGGTGTATGGTTTCAAACCATTGACGCCACTTGATATGTTGCCTCTGCCATTACATGAGAGAGTTGATATGGAGGCATCAAAACGTGCTGATTATGTGAAGAAAATACATGAGAAGACTCAAGAGGCTATTGAGAAGAAAGACAAGAACATTGCTGCTGCAAGGAATCAAGCAAGGAAAGAAGTGTTGTTCGAGCCTGGAGATATGGTTTGCGTGCATCTACGCAAGGATAGGTTTCCATTACTTCGAAAGTCCAAATTGAAGCCACGTGGTGCTAGTCCTTACAAGGTGTTAGCCAAGATTAATGATAACGCCTACTCGGTGGATATACCTATTGAGGAGTTTGGTCGAGTTAGCAACAGCTTCAACGTTGCTGATTTGTCACCATATACTGGAGAAGACCTTGGAGCGTCGAGGTCAACGTCTTTTGAAGGGGGAGATGATGAGGACATCCCTACAATTACACCTACCCCAATGACTACTGGAGATGCTACAATTGTCGCAAGACGGGATCAGTCCAATGAGATTAGAATTGGACCTATTACAAGAGCTCGTGCTAAGCTACTAGATAAACAGGTGAATTTACTCCTAAACGAATTTGGTACTTTGATTGATGAGAACTTTATACTGCCTAAGTCTATGCATTTATGTATGATCAGGTTCGTTGGAGAAACAAGCATGGCGCGAGGAGGAGAAGGGCTACAAGAGAAGTCCAACATGATGATCGGCCAAGGATGCGCGAGGGAGGAGTGGGAGGAAGGCGCAAGAGAAGATCATCAAGACGGAGGCAAAAAGATCTGCCACGACCGGAGTGTCCGGCCGGATCCACCCGGACTATCCGGCCAGGTCGAGAGGCAAACTGGCATGGACATTCTGTCTGCCAGTTCGGATACTACCCGGACATCACCCGGAAACTTCAAAGTTTCCGGCCAGACCGGACTATCCGGCACACTCCACCCGGAGTGTCCGGCCTGACCGGACTCTCCGGCCGATTTCGACCGGAGTGTCCGCCCGCCGACCGAATCTGGTCCGAGTCGGTTTGTATCAGTTTGAGTCGTTTCCGTTTAGTTTCGGTTTCTGGCCGCCCCAGTTGCCCTTCTAAGCCCTGGGACGACCCCTAGTTAGGTTTTAGACCACGTTAAAATATTTTGGAGTTGTTTCTTTCATAGAACCTCTGGAATTACCCTGTGTTCGAATCTACCAACTATAATTGAGTGTGATCTGTTGTTCCATTGGGAACTAGTAGATTCCATACTACCGTTCGTGGTCACGGTTGCGTGCGTAAGAGTGTGGTGTTGTGAATATCCTACAAGGTTCGAGATCTGTTGCACTGGCATCAGGGATTGAGCGGGAGAGATCATAGCTACGCACTAGTTATCTACCATCTACCATCATCATCGCCATCCGCTTACTGAGAAGATCGGGCCACCCCATATCATTAGTTCTTTGTGCATTGTCCCAAGACAAGTTGATTTATGCATAACTTGATATTGCTTATTTTAAACTATTTGTATCTAGTCACTCTTATGAACTTTGAAGGTGTCCTATGCATTTACATTTGCTACTCTATGAGGGACAAGCTGAATACTATTATGCTATGTTTTCTTTATGTGAAACAAACAAATGTCTTGCAAAGCATTGTTATTCATGAATCTTTTGTTTGTGCCTTTTCATGTTGCATCATAGTTTCTTTGTCTTATTGCTAGAACTTTGTCTTTCATGTTATGATTGAAGTACTATGATCCCAGCTTTGAATGTTTTACAAATACTTTGATCAAGTCTTTGATGGTGCATGTCACCTAAAAAATTATTCTTTCTTTTACCACTTACCTACTCGAGGACGAGCAGGAGTTAAGCTTGGGGATGTTGATACATTGCAAATGTATCTATAATTTTTGATGTTCCATGCTTGGTTTTATCCACTTTCTTGTGTTTTGTCCACACTTTGGAGTACTTTTCATATGATTTCTTGGACTAACCTATTAACAAGAGCCACATTGCCAGCTGCCTGTTTTCTGCTGTTTTTGGTTCTAGGAAAGTCAGAAAATGAATATTCTTGGAATTGGACGGGACAAAAGCCAAAGTGCCTATTTTTCCGGAAGTCATCAGATGCTAGAGTACGAGACGGAGAGGGGCCAGGGGCCACCACACCACCTGGCCGCGCGGCCCAGCCTAGCCCGCGCCAGGGGGTGGTCTGGCCGCCTCCGACACCCCCTCGGCCTCCCCTTCCGCCTATAAGATGCCCTCCGGACGAAAACCCTAAGTACCCAATCAAAAAAAATCCACGAAAGAGTCTGTAGCCGCCGTCATCTCCATCCCTAGATCGGGAGGGATCTGAAGCTCTTCCCGTCACCCTGCCGGAGAGGGGAATTCACCCTAGAGGCCTTCTTCATCACCATGCAAGCCTCCGGTGTGATGCGTGGGTAGTTCATCCTTGGACTACGGATCCATGTAGTAGCTAGATGGCTGGTTCTCCTCCTTTGTGATTTCATGTCTAGATCTTGTGAGCTCCATTCATGATCAAGATCATCTATTTGTAATTCTGCATGTTGTGTTTGCGGGGATCCGATGGATATTGAGATGCTATTTCAGATTGATTATTGATTTTATCATGTCTTTGTTATTTGTGATCTTGCATGCTTTCCGTTGTTAGTAGCTATCTTGGCCAAGTAGATGCTAGCAACTCCAAGAGTTAGTATTTATGCTCGATAGTGGGTTCATGCCTCTGGTAATCTAGGGAAGTGACAGAAATCTCTTAGGTACTAGATGTGCTGTTGCTACTAGGGAGAAAACAACAATCCTTTGTTCATAGAACAATCGTATTGTTTACTTTACACACAATTCATAAAGCAATAATCTGTTGCTTGCAACTTAATACTAGAGGGGGTTCGGATGATAACGTGAAGGTGGATTATTAGTCATAGATGCAGTTGGATGGCGGTCTACGTATAATGTTATAATGCCCAATCAAGTTCCAAAGGAGTCAAGATGATTAGTATATGCATGTATTGCTTTCTCGATGTTTGTCAATTGCCCCGCTGTAATTTGTTCACCCAGCATGTTATCTATCTTAAGGAGAGTCACCTCTAGTGAACTATGGATCCCGATCCTTTTCTTTTACATACAATCTACAAAGTGTTTACTACTTTGTGTTTACTTTCTGCAAACTTTTACTTCTTTCCATTCGATACGTTTAATCCTTTGTTTTCAGCAAAACACAGTGAGATTGACAACCTCATCGCAAGTTGGGGACAAAGTTCTGTGGTTGTGTTGTGCAGGTCTCCACGTTGCTACTAGCACCGGTAATGCGCCCTGCCAAGGCTCGGCTAGCAACACCTTTGGGGTGTTTCCTTGCTCCTACTGGTTCGATTAAACCTTGGTTTCATAACTGAGGGAAACATGCTGCTGTGCTCATCATACCTTCCTCTTGGGGTTCCCAACGAGCTCTACATCAACACCGAGCCATCATCGACGAGCGCGCCTTCCTATTTGCTGTCCAAGTTGGCACCAATGGTGACAAACTTGGTTGGGTCGAAGGGGTCGAGCATGATCCTCCTCGTCTCATTTGTCGGCTGGAAAGCTCCTTGCCCAGCCGGTTTGCTGCTGGCCGGCATTTCTTGCTGGGCCATGGCCACATTGCGCATGATCACGCGTTTTTCTTCGGCTATGATGAGGGCCTCTGCCAGCTTGGAGCCAGCTGAGGCGCACTCCATCGACCGCCTGAAGCAGCCGACGACGATGATCACGCTGTTTGGTCCCAACATCTTTGTCTTAAGAGACGCGTTGTGGGGGACGACCATGAATTTAACGAGGGCGGGGCGCCCGAGGAGGATAATATCATTTTGCGGGCCGAAAGTTGGGGTGTCTAGGCAACGCGGTACCCGAGTTCCCTGATATCATCCGCGATGACTATAGTTGGCGTGCCAAATACTCAGAGGGTCTTTTCTGCACGAATTCAACTTTATGTTTCAACACAAAAAATCAGGCTAACGGCCGTCAAGTTGGGCCCCCCTGTCAGTTCTCACCGTTATGTCGCTCCTGTCGCTCCCATCGCTTAGGTGTCAATTAAGCTTGCAGCGTTGGCGCCTGCATCCATTACGCGTCTTCTTCTTCCTCGGAGCGGCAATCCGTGGGGCGTTGCAGCCATGGCATGGAGCTGGGACATGGACGAACCTGCTCGGCCCAGCTCTCCTCCCTGTAGGCTTGCAGCGTTGGCGCATCCATTACTCGTCTTATTCCCCGGAGCGGCAATCTATGGTCGCGGCCATGGCGCAGAGCTGGGAAGTGACGAAGCTGCTCGGCCCCGCTCTCCTCCCCATCCCGAGTCGGAGCTCGCCCTCATCATGGACGCACCCATGGCATGGTTGAGGATGAGAATTGGTTCCCGGTGAGATCTATCACCTTGTCGACCATGCTCGGTTCTGTTTTCCTCCTCTAGAATCCGAGCTCGTCGTCGCCGTGGTTGCACCCGCACCAATTCTGCCACCTCTGCCGAGGTCTTCTGTGGTAGCTCAAGTTCTGGGACTCTCCAAGTTCTGCCATGTTGGGCCTGTAAGTGTTGTTGTATGTTAAACTAGCAAATCTCGTTTGTTCAAATCTCTTGGGCTGTACCAACTTCATTGTGTTCAATTATGAAAGACAAAATATAAATGACTTCTCTCAATTTCTCGCATAGAAAAATGCATAGCTAATTTCATATTCTCGCAGGAATTGGCCCCACTTGTTGAACCGGCGGCACTGCCACGATCTCCACGTAACCACGGTGAGTTCTCGAACCGAAAGTTGCAGTTACCATGTTTCTTCTGCAGTCATTCCTCTTCCTTAGTCATTCCTCTGCAGTTTTTCCTAGGCGCTTCTTCTTCCTCTGTTCTGGAACCGTCGGTTCATCTTCTTCTTCCTCTCGAAGACAGTTCCTTGCAGGTAGTTCCTTTCACCCATTTCCTTGCAGGCATGGACGATGGGAAACGCACAACAGAGACCCACTTGGTCCCTGCCCATGGCACCATGACTTTGACAGTGGTGTACACAAATGATGAAGCGACTGTGGAGACAAATCTCGCCAGGTTTGAGGAATTGCTTGAGAAAGAGAAGCACAAGTTTGTGGGGCTAGACTTGGAGTACACCCGTGCAAATAAGCGAAAAAATCCTCCACAAGAGATCGCTGTCGTGCAAATCGCCATACATGAGGAGGTCCTCGTTTACCACTTCTGCAGGTATGTGAAATTTAAATTTGAGATCACCACTTCTGCATCCCTTGTTCCCTTACATCCCTAGAACCATCTAAGTGCAGGAGTAAACCAACTGAGATGCGTTGTCCGGCTCTGGTCGAGTTCTTGTGTAGGAAAGGGATAACTTTCACTAGCGTGGATATCACAAATGACACAATTATGCTTTCTCGTGCGTTGATAAAAATCCTAGAGGGGCACCACATCGACATCCAAAATCTGTACAAGATCAAATCATACCCAGCGAAGGATGGCATGGGTGATCTGGCAGCGGAAATCATCGATAAATCCTATGAAAAACTGAAGAAATTGAAGCGACTCGATCACGACTACTGGGAGTAGAAGCCGATGAGCCAGGCGCGCCTCGAGTATGCAGCCAGAGATGCCTACATGGCGTACGAGTTGTACAGTAAGCTCATTACCATGAAAGATGGGATGGTTAAGGCGGGGGTTTTCGCGAGAGAGCTATGCCCTGGTTGCAAGCTAGCCCAGGAGAAGAAGCGCGAGGAGCGGTTCCAGGACGAGCAGGGATCTTGGGACGGTGGCGACATCAAGCGGCTGAAGGGGAAGCAAGTCAAGGACGACAACAAGTGGTGGTGATACATTATGTGTTTGAACTAGATTTTAGTTTCTAGTTTATTATGTGTGTGATACATTTAGTTACTTCTATACAAAATTTGAACCAATTTAACTTGTTGATGTATTTCTTGACAATTATAATATAATCGAGCACTAGAAATATTTTGTAGTGTGCATGAGCATGATCAGTAAATATAATTTAACACTAGAAACTTTAAGGCACTCCATATAAAGGAGTAGATTAATATATAAGGTTCACTAGAGACACTACGGATATATTGTCTTACATGCCACACACATGTAATAATTAACTAGAACAAAATAAAAGCAGGGGCTACAACAGGAGGCCGGGACACGGAGACGCCTAGCAGGGCAGGGGTTTATCAGCAGGAGGCAGCCACAGCCTAGTCGATGGGATATAGGCCAGTCCTGACATACTCCCGGAGGAATTTGCCGTAGGCTGCATGCCGTGCCAAGGTAATCGGCCTATAGCTTCGGCCTCCGCCTCTGCCAACGCCCTCCGCGTGCTGGATCATGCTGTTGAGGTCCACGTTGATTGCTCTGCCACAGAATGGGCAAAATAGTCTCCCCCTACGGTGGAAATGGATTAGCCCACACCGTAATCGCCTCAGCACGTAGCGGCTCTTGTTGTCCCTGGATTCCTTGTTAGCGTCCACTTCATCATCATCCTCCTGTTGATTTTTAAGAACATAACTTAGAACTCGTACATATGATTAAATTGTATTACAACTCAAGAATTGACAACGTGTATATGTAAGACAATATATCCGTGGATATCAAAGATAAAGCATCTCAGCAATAGTTTGATCGGTTCATATATCATTTCATCTCAACACAATGACAAATAATTGCATCAGATTGTGGCCTCATAAGTTTATTCAGGGACGGCGTGAGTGAACCAAGTAACAATTGCACAGCCTGTATTGTTGTTGTACATCGCCCCAGGTTCACTAACTCGTCCCTGAAAAAATCTGACACCAATGTGTCTGCCTCTCTTTTGGGACAAATTTGAATCATTGGCCACAATAAGAAAATTGAAATGTAATCGTACAAAACATTATTCAGGGATATACATAGTCAGGTACAAAAACAAGCCTAAATATTGTAATTAGAAATAAAAAACCAAACGATTAATCTTCAGGTGCATGTTAAAAATACTTATGATCAAAACCATTCATATACATATGCATCATACCAATCATTAAAAGATCAGAAACAATTCAAGGATCATATATGTAGTTCCATATGAGAATATATCTAGGGCCTCAAAATTTGTTTCAAAGATGGATTTGGGGAACCAAAGTACCAACAACACAACCTATATTGTTTGTGTGCATTGCTGCCTCAGGTTCACCAACCCATCCCTAAAACACGACACCATCATACGTGTCTCCACTTGAACTCTTTTGGGGCAAATTTCAATCATCGGCCTCGGTGACAAACTAAAATGTAATTCTTATACACTATGAATGGATGGAATAGATAATTCAAATATCATAGTTCTATGAATGTAGAATACAGATTGGAGCCTCATAAGTTTTCACAGAGATGGCGTAAGCGAACCAAGTAACAATTGCACAGCTTATATTGATCTTGTACATGGCCCCAGGTTCGCTCACTCATCCCTGTAAAAATTTGACACCAATGTGTCTGCCTCTCTTTGGGGCAAATTTGAATCACTGGCCATAATAAGAAATTGAAATGTAATCGTACCAAACAATATTCAGGGATATACAAATGCATCATACAACGCATTCATAGATCAGAAATAATACAAATATTATATATTTAGGTTCCATATGAGAGAAAAAATTAGGGCCTCATTTTTTTTTCAGCAATGGAGTCGGAGAACCAAAATACCAATAGCATAACCTATATTGTTTATGTGCATTGCTGCCTCAGGGCCACTAACCATCCCTAAGAAAACGAGACCATCAGATGCCCTTGCACTATTTTGTGACAAAATTGAATCATTGGGCTCAGTAAGGAATAGAAATGTAATGTTATAGGCCTGCTGTGTATCGAAATCAACACTCAACTAGCAAACTCAACTAGATGGCAGATGAGAAGATTGGGGTTTTGTGACTAGACGGATTGGGGTTTTGTGACTAGATGGCAGATGCATCAATCAACCGATCGAATCATATATATACTACCCTACTTCAAGAGCAAAAGAATATGTACACGATTGAGCAAATCCTATGTATGAACAGTGAAAACTGCGGCTGCGACTAGAGAAGCTAGCAATGTAGTACCTTAGACTCCTCATCAGGGACCTCCTCCTCGAACTCATCATTCTCCATGATTGCGTCGAAGATTTCTTGAACGACGATGGGGTCATCGATGTAGATCACCGGATTGCCTCCGCCTGCCGCCTGCCCCCCATCCAGATTTGCCGCTAGCACCACGACATTGTCGGCCACGACGTTGTCAGCCACGACATTATCGGCCACCTGCTGCTCGGCGACGACGGCTACTACCGGCTGCTCGGCGGCGATGGCTACCACCTACTGCTCGGCAGCGACGGCTACCACCTGCTGCTCGGCGACGGCGGCTACCACCTGCTGCTCGGCGGCGACGGCTACTGGCTAGACAGATGAGTTCTCACCCTCGACGGCACGACGACGAGCGGCGTTCGTGCCTGGAGAAGACGCCTCCGTCTGCTTGGCGACGACCGAGCCATCTGCTGCTTCGCCTTCAACTGGCTTCACCTCCGGATCTTCTCCATGCGTGCGCTTCATGGCGCACCAAGGGAAGGAGGTAGTGCAAACGAGGGAGATTTGGCACGCGCGAGAAGTGTAGATTAGGGTCTTGGGACTAGACAGACTAGGGGGAAATGACACGAGCTCATGGAAGAAGAAGGTCGAGGGGGGTTATAAACACCAGACCGTTCGTAGTCCTCGAGTGGACACGTGTGGTGGGCGGGGGGTGGGGCACAGGGGCGGAAAATAATTCTATGGGACCTGGTCCACGAAATTAGCCCCGTGGACCAACTCCTGTGATTGACACATCTCCAACTGAGAGAAAAATTACAATACTTGTGTGTCTATTTTTAGATCTAAACCACCACAAATGCCAGGTGTCAATCACTGGAGTTGGTCCACGGGGCTGATTTCGTGGACCAGGTCCCATAGAATTATTTTCCGCGGGGGGCTACCACGATCTCCACCCTTTTTTTCCGGTTCCCTTTTTTTTGAAACAGCCACGATCTGCACTTTAGAGCTGCATTGAAAACACGCTCATGGCAGACCTCGATTCCACTGCATGCAAGTGGCGCGGAACTAATTTCTAGCAACGTTAGATCTACTCGAGGGGGGCCTTGACTCATGGAATTTACTAGCGGTAGGGCCCAGTCGGAAGTGAGATTGAGAGCGCTGCATATAAATGGGATATGTCTGATTAAAATCAAGTGGCAATAAATTGCAGCATCCCGTCGACAATCGTGCACTCGATGACCCCGTTGCCCTATGCATGAGTTGTAGTAGCAGTAGTAGGCTTTTCAGACTTGATTAAACTTGACATGACCGCTCGATGACTTTTTCGATAGACGCAATCATGTTCCTTCCTATAGAAGTCTCGCGGAGGGAGACGTCCGTGTTGTCTCACGCTGTACTGTGAAGGGCACAAGGTGTGCAACGATCATCGTTGGATCGCACAGAATCAACGGTTGGTGCGCACGATCCGCATGACAACTGTGACAACCAATCAGGGAGTAGCAGACAGGGTGAGCACGGTTTTGGGCTTCTACAAAAGATAGAGAGGGGGGTGGGCAAAACTAAGTAGTACCGCATAAAACCAAGGGCAAAACTGAGTAGTATAAAAATGGAAAGTGTCTTGTACAATGAAATACATCATGGAATACATCAAGTTATGCGAAGATAGATCCACTAGAGTTCATTGGATGTGTGTTCTTCTCATAAACCACACTCAGTGTCATTGCATGTTGTTCTTCTAAACAAACCACATAAGGATCCACCAGTGTCATTGCATGTCTATTCTTTTCATGTACCACATAAGGATGGGCCCACCAGTGTCATTGCATGTCAGTTCTTTTCATGAACCACACCCAGTGTCAGGGCATGTCTGTTCTATTCATGAACCACACCCGGTTTCACTGCATGTCTGTTATTTTCATGAACCACAGAAGGATCTACCAGTGTCATTGCATGTCTTTTACTTCCATAAACCACATGTGGATCCACCGGTGTCATTGCATGTCCGTTCCTCTAAACAAACCACATAAGGATGCACCAGTGTCATTGCGTGTGTGTTCTTCTCATGAACGACATAAGCATCTACCAGTGTCATTGCATGTCTGTTCTTTTCATGAACCACACCTAGTGTCATTCCACGTGTGTTACTTCCATAAACCACATATGGATCCACCGGTGTGATTGCATGTATGTTCCTTCCATAAACCACATAAGGATCCACCAGTGTCATTGCATGCCTGTTCTTTTCATGAACCATGGCTAGAGTCATTGCATGTCTGTTCTTTTCATGAACCACGGCTAGAGTCATTGCATGTCTGTTCCTCTAAACAAACCACATAAGGATCCACCAGTGTCATTGCATGTCTGTTCTTGTCATGAACCACATAAGGATCTACCAGTGTCATTGCATGTCTGTTCTTTTCATGAACCACACCCAGTGTCATTGCATGTGTGTTACTTCCATAAACCACATGTGGATCCACCGGTGTCATTGCATGCCTGTTCCTCTAAACAAACCACATAAGGATCCACCAGTGTCATTGGATGTCTGTTCTTCTCATGAACCACATAAGGATGGGCCCACCAGTGTCATTGCGTGTCTGTTCTTTTCATGAACCACACGCAGTGTCAGTGCATGTCTTTTCTATTCATGAACCACATAAGTATCTACCGGTGTCATTGCATGTATTTTACTTCCATAAACCACATGTGGATCCACCGGTGTCATTGCATGTCTGTTCCTCTAAACAAACCACATAAGGATCCACCAGTCTCATTGCGTGTGTGTTCTTCTCATGAACTACATAAGGATCTACTAGTGTCATTGGATGTGTGTTCTTCTCATGAACCACACGTGGATCCACCGGTGTCATTGCATGTTTGTTCCTCTAAACAAACCACATAAGGATCCACTAGTGTCATTGCGTGTGTGTTCTTTTCATGAACCACACCCAGTGTCATTGCACGTGTGTTCTTCTAAACAAACCACATAAGGATCCACCAGTGTCATTGCATGTCTATTCTTTTCATGAACCACATAAGGATGGGCCCACCAGTGTCATTGCATGTCTGTTCTTTTCATGAACCACACCCAGTGTCAGTGTATGTCTGTTCTATTCATGAACGACACCCAGTTTCATTGCATGTCTGTTCTTTTCATGAACCACGGAAGGATCTACCAGTGTCATTGCATGTCTTTTACTTCCATAAACCACATGTGGATCCACCGGTGTCATTGCATGTCTGTTCCTCTAAACAAACCACATAAGGATCCACCAGTGTCATTGCGTGCGTGTTCTTCTCATGAACCACATAAGGATCTACCAGTGTCATTGCATGTCTGTTACTTCCATAAACCACATATGGATCCACCGGTGTGATTGCATGTATGTTCCTTCCATAAACCACATAAGGATCCACTAGTGTCATTGCATGTGTGTTCTTTTCATGAACCACGGCTAGAGTCATTACATGTCTGTTCTTTTCATGAACCATGGCTATAGTCATTGCATGTCTGTTCCTCTAAACAAACCACATGAGGATCCACAAGTGTCATTGCATGTCTATTCTTCTCATGAACCACATACGGATCTCGTAGTGTCACTTCATGTCTGTTCTTTTCATGAACCACACCCTATGTCATTGCATGTGTGTTACTTCCATAAACCACATGTGGATCCACCGATGTGATTGCATGTCTGTTCCTTCCATAAACCACATAAGGATCCACCAGTGTCATTGCTTGTCTGTTCTTTTCATGAACCACTCCTAGTGTCAGTGCATGTATGTTCTTTTCATGAACCACACCCAGTGTCACTGCATGCCAGTTCTTTTCATGAACCACATAAGGATCTACCAGAGTCATTGGATGTGTGTTCTTCTCATGAACCCCATGTGGATCCACCGGTGTCATTGCATGTCTGTTCCTCTAAACAAACCACATAAGGATCCACCAGTGTCATTGCGTGTGTGTTCTTTTCATGAACTGCACCTAGTGTCATTGCATGTGTGGTCTTCTAAACAAACCACATAAGGATCTACTAGTGTCATTGCATGTGTGTTCTTCTAAACAAACACAATCAGGATCCACCAGTGTCATTGCCTGTCTGTTCTTTTCATGAACCACATAAGGATGGGCCCACTAGTGTCATTGCATGTCTGTTATTTTCATGAACCACACCCAGTGTCAGTGCATCGCTGTTCTATTCACGAACCACACCCAGTTTCACTTCATGTCTGTTCTTTTCATGAACCACATAAGGATCTACCAGTGTCATTGCATGTCTTTTACTTCCATAAACCACATGTGGATCCACCAATGTCATTGCATGTCTGTTCCTCTAAACAAACCACATAAGGATCCACCAGTGTCATTGCGTGTGTGTTCTTCTCATGAACCACACCTAGTGTCATTGCATGTGTGTTCTTCTAAACAAACCACATAAGGATCCACCAGTGTCATTGCCTGTCTGTTCTTTTCATGAACCACATAAGGATCCACCAGTGTCATTGCATGTATGTTATTTTCATGAACCACATAAGGATGGGCCCACCAGTGTCATTGCATGTCTATTCTTTTCATGAACCACACCCAGTGTCAGTGCATGTCTGTTCTATTCATGAACCACACCCAGTTTCACTGCATGTATGTTATTTTCATGAACCACAGAAGGATCTACCAGTGTCATTGCATGACTTTTACTTCCATAAACCACATGTGGATCCACCGGTGTCATTGCATGTCTGTTCCTCTAAACAAACCACATAAGGATCCACCAGTGTCATTGCGTGTGTGTTCTTCTCAGGAACCACATAAGGATCTCCCAGTGTCATTGCATGTCTGTTCTTTTCATGAACCACACCTAGTGTCATTGCATGTGTGCTACTTCCATAAACCACATATGGATCCACCGGTGTGATTGCATGTCTGTTCCTTCCATAAACCACAAAAGGATCCACCAATGCCATTGCATGTCTGTTCTTTTCATGAACCACGGCTAGAGTCATTGCATGTCTGTTCTTTTCATGAACCACGGCTATAGTCATTGCATGTCTGTTCCTCTAAAAAAACCACATAAGGATCCACCAGTGTCATTGCATGTATGTTCTTCTCATGAACCACATAAGGATCCACCAGTGTCATTGCATGTCTGTTCTTTTCATGAACCACACCCAGTGTCATTGCATGTGTGTTACTTCCATAAACCACATGTGGATCCACCGGTGTGATTGCATGTTAGTTCCTTCCATAAACCACATAAGGATCCACTAGTGTCATTGCCTGTCTGTTCTTTTTCATGAACCACTCCTAGTGTCAGTGCATGTGTGTTCTTTTCATGAACCACACCCAGTGTCACTGCATGTCAGTTCTTTACATGAACCACATAAGGATCTACCAGGGTCATTGGATGTGTGTTCTTCTCATGAACCACACGTGGATCCACCGGTTTCATTGCATGTATGTTCCTCTAAACAAACCACATAAGGATCCACCAGTGTCATTGCGTGTGTGTTCTTTTCATGAACCACACCCAGTGTCATTGCATGTGTGTTCTTCTAAACAAACCACATAAGGATCCACCAGTGTCATTGCATGTCTGTTCTTTTCATGAACCACATAAGGATGGGCCAACCAGTGTCATTGCATGTCTGTTCTTTTCATGAACCACACCCAGTGTCAGTGCATGTCTGTTCTATTCCTGAACCACACCCAGTTTCACTACATGTCTGTTCTTTTCATGAACCACATAAGGATTTACTAGTTTCATTGCATGTCTTTTACTTCCATAAACCACATGTGGATCCACCGGTGTCATTGCATGTGTGTTCTTCTAAACAAACCACATAAGGATCCACCAGTGTGATTGCCTGTCTGTTCTTTTCATGAACCACATAAGGATGGGCCCACCAGTGTCATTGCATGTCTGTTCTTTTCATGAACCACACCCAGTGTCACTGCATGCCTGTTCTATTCATGAACCACACCCAGTTTCACTGCATGTCTGTTCTTTTCATGAACCACATAAGGATCTACCAGTGTCATTGCATGTCTTTTACTTCCATAAACCACATGTGGATCCACCGGTGTCATTGCATGTGTGTCCTTCTAAACAAACCACATAAGGATCCACCAGTGTCATTGCCTGTCTGTTCTCTGTTATTTTCATGAACCACATAAGGATCTACCAGTGTCATTGCATGTATTTTACTTCCATAAACCACATGTGGATCCACCGGTGTCATTGCATGTCTGTTCCTCTAAACAAACCACATAAGGATCCACCAATGTCATTGCGTGTGTGTTCTTCTTATGAACCACACCCAGTGTCATTGCATGTGTGTTCTTCTAAACAAACCACATAAGGATCCACCAGTGTCATTGCCTGTCTGTTCTTTTCATAAACCACATAAGGATCCGCCATTGTCATTGCATGTCTGTTCTTTTCATGAATCACAGCTAGTGTCATTGCATGTCTGTTCTTTTCATAACCACACCCAGTGTCATTGCATGGGTAGCCGTTAGACCGAGTCTTCTAGAAGGCACGCCCTAACACAGTTGTTCTGCTTGACGATTGTTACATACCGTTCGATTGGGGCTTTGACGATTGGGATAGTCTTCGTGAGAGCGATCCGCGAGTAGGCTGTTCTGCGGCATGATTGACCACGCTTGCTTTGGACAAACTGGCAACACCTAGCGCTCCCCTGTTTCGAGTGTCACGTCTCACGAGTTCAGTGGGCCACATCCTAGTGTCACGTCCCCATTACTTCTCTTCCTCCCCGTACTTCTCTTCCTTACCCTCGAAGCCACTTTCCCCACTTCACTCCCATCCCGCCGTAGCCGCTAGCCGACGGCGCCTCCATCCCAATCCCCTCTCCGGCAGCCACCCCCCACCCCTCTCGCCATGGGTTCAAGGGGAGACAGCGAGGAAATGCGTTGTGACGACAAGGACGGTGATTTCGATGTGAGTCGTCTCATCTCTATTTCTATCATGTGTGGCTAGTTATCTATTTTTTGAGCTAGATCTAATCTGTTTACTCATGCGCGTATGATGTGTTAGGCCAACCAGACGATGTATGACTCCGACTATCACGGTTTAGAGGATGAAGATAGTCCTCTGGTATGTAAACATGGATATGTGCCCGCTAAATTTGTAGCCTTCGAAGGACGAAACACAGGCAGGAGGTTTCTACGGTGTCAAGGACATCGTGCAATGATGCAAGGCGGAAGTTGTGGTGTTGTCCAAATCGATGCAGAAAATGCTGGACAAACTATGGGAAATGACTGTCAAGTTGAAAGAATCCATATTCAGCTCACTTCTTGACAGTGTTGAGATGAATCTATGGGGACCAGTTGACACGACCAAGCATAAGCGAGATCTCAGGTGGGTGCAAGACAAGGTTATCAAAGTCGAGAAGGAGAGGGACGCGACGTTGGCCTTGAAGGCTAAAGCAGAGCAAGAACTGACTTAAGCAAGGAACGATCTCCACCAGGCCAAAGTCCTGCAGTACACAACTACGAGTATTGACAAGTGCATGATGAAAAATGTAGGGAAACAATTGAAGCTGTGCAAGGAAGATGCTAAAAGGAAGGAGCAGACAATTCGATCCTTGCTCTCGCAGGAAGATGCGCATCGGGCCAAGATTAGAAAGATCAAGGAGATGTGTGATAACTAGTTCTATTTAGCTTAAGCTCTGTGCCTTTTTAAGTTGTAATATTTGTACTTATTGACCTAGCGGTCTGAACTATTGGTCCCGGATTCCAGGGAGGAAAAGAATTGCTCTGACCCCGCATTAATTTGTGGAAGAATTTGTGATTTAGATCAATTTCTGCCTCGATTTAGATCTCTGTCCCGGATTGGGAACGTAACCGTGGACCAAAGACACCTTTTCTACTAGTGTATTCTGACATTGGTGGTTTGTTTAAACGTAATCTACGTGGATTGTGCCGCATGCAAATGGCATAACCACAATTTATAAAGTGGAAGCACGTACACCCGGTTATTGGAGATCCGGGAGCTTCACCAGATGCAGGGGATGCAGGAGCAGAGACGCAGTGAGATAGACGGGCTCAAGATTAGGCCAGCAAGTGGTACCCATTTCCTCCTCATCTAGGCATTATCGGTGAGAACATTGCTGTTTATGTTGCCACGTCGTTGTGCAGCATCTGAGATAAGTTGCTGCTTCGTGGAGTGTGGCAGCTTAAATAATTTATTTATGTGCCACTTACATTCCGTCGTATTTGGAGACCTCCCGCCCCTCAGCAATCGTGGAACTGGTGGATCATTGTTTTCAGATTGCAGTGGCACAATCACAATTTCAGATTCAACTACCGACTCGGGCGTTTCCAAACCCTAAGTCATGGTACATTTTACTCAGAGAACGTGGGTAGATTGTTTCGCCCAGCAACATGCCACACACAGAGCGATCAGAATTTAACAGAATTACATATATAGGTTCAAGTTCAACACATTACTATGCATCTTCATTGCCAGCAGCCTTCTTTCGCAGCCTGGGTGCCAAGCCTTCACGTCCAATGGCTTCTTCATTTCCTGCCTTCTTCCTCTTCCTCGGTGCCAATTTTCTTAGCTTCACGTACTCTGCATCGCCGGGACAATGGGCACCAGAATCGTGTCCAACATCATCTTTCCACTCGTTTTTAATTTCTTTGGGCAGCAAAATGACTGACCCGGCAGTCATGTTTCTAACCTTGCGGCGCTTCCTATCAAAGAAACAAGACTGTTGCATAACTGCCCAATATCTACAGAGTAAATAAAACAAAAATTACAATTCAGCACAAACATGCGAACCCCAAGCGACCTTTGCTTACCAGGAGCTAATTGCGTTCGAGCAACCACCCTGTCCAAGAATAGAAGGGCGACTCCCATTTGCAGTAGCTTCCACATCCAGTACATCACAACTCAGCTCAAACATGCAATGCGAAGCATACCTTTTCATCAACCCAATTAGCTGACTATCACACGATATAGGAACATGGATGCCACGTTCATCCATGAAGCTGAACTTTGTAGTCTGCTTCGGCCATACTTCAACATGATTACACAGAGCAGCAACCATACCAGATATAGTGCAGATCTGTGTAGGCGCTTCTTCCATCGTGAAACAATGGCTTCCATACCACTTGCCCTTGGAGTCATACCTGTAGAGGACTACCGTAACCAGGTAAGGGGGGTCCTCGCAGATCCCACTTGACAGAAAACTGTGGACAAAATATGTTTGTCAGTGTTGGGCTAACGAACAATTTGAGGTTCAGTAGCCAGCTAGCAGTTGTAATTAGTGCGAATAGCAAAGAGAAGCATAGCTCACCCGCTTGTAGGCAGAACTTCTTCTTCCGTGATAGTAGGATCTGCCATCCACCGAACCGCTCGGCTCGTCGGCGGCGGAGGCAGGCTAGAGCCTCGCAATGGAGGCTACGGCATGCGCCATTGGAGCTCGGTATCAACGACTAGGCGCAGCAACTTGGCCCCAGAAGTCAAATGTCCGAAGGGATCGTCCTGCCTGGAGGGTGGATTCCGACGCCGCCGGTGCTAGGGGAAAGATGGGAATGGATTTGTGAAATTGGTCAACGCATCCAATCCACTTAGCTGCTCGATTTGCCTAAGAGGTTGCCGCGTTGGCGCCCGCATCACGGACATATAACCGACATGTGGGTCCCGACCGTCTACTTCACGGGGCGGTTTAACGGAATGTTTGTATTTGGTAGGGGTGGGATGAGTTTGCCTCGAAATGGCCCCTCTCAGTAGTAGACGGCCCAACTTTTCCAAACGCGGTAATTTCAGGCAACTTAGGTACCGCCATGCGCTGGCCTGCGAACTTTGGTACCGCAGACGAACAATCCCCCCGAGGAGAGCATGGTAGGAGCTCGTCAGGTTTACCACCTCGAACCAATCGGCTCGCGACAGAAGCTCTCCTCGGTTCCGAAGATGACGTCCAGCTAGATTTTACCCAGCGGAGCGCAAGCCGGTCCTGGCAGTATGCCGTGGAACGTTGTGGTAGTCGGGCGCAGGTTGCACTCGCGGATGCCCAGCTTCTCCAACGAAGACCGGTAGAGGAGGTTGAGGCTGGTGCCTCCGTCGATGAGGACGCGCGAGAAGCGGCAGGTGCGCTCGTTGGAGACGATGAGGGGGTCAAGCACCATAGCGTAGCCCCGGGAGTCGGAAGCAACTCGAGCTGATTTTCTCGGCTCTAGGTGATGGGGGTTTCCGACCAGTTTAGGTACTGGGGGACCAGAGAGACGATGGCGTTGACCGCCTTGGAGCGTCACCTACGGCTGTGCTTGTCGTCCAGCTCCGTCTCGAAGATGTGGTAGGCGGCGTGCGACGGGGTAGTAGTTGTTGTTGTTGCCGCTGTTACCATCATTACCGGCTCCCCTAGCCGGTGGTGGTGGTCCACTAGGAGGGGCGGGGGAAGACGTTGCTAGTTGCCCTAGTCCTTTAGCTGGTGGGTCCAGCTGCAGTTCCGAGTGGTGTGCGTAGCCGGTTTGAAGGGACCGCTATGCCACTTGCACGGTCCGTCAAACATCTGGTCGAAGGTGAGCCGCGGCTTCTGCCTTCTTGCATCGTTAGCCGACGCATCGGGCGCGCCCTCCACCACATTTACCTGCCGCGCATGGTAGCGAGGCTTCAGCTGTCTGACTTGGCGGTCCCCATGGAACCGGTTGTCGTTGTCGTGGCGCCTAGAGGATCCGACTTCTCCAGCCGGATTGCTCGGACGGTCGCGAGCCGGCTCCGTTGGAGTCGGACGCCTGTCAGCACTTACTCGGAGGGGCTTCTTCATGGCGGCATCCGCCATGGCGTACTGGTCCGCAACCGTCATGAGCTCCGCCATGGTTTTCGGCTCGTCGCATGGTAGCCGGTGGCGAAGCATGGTGCCTTCTCGGCATCCCTCGATGAAGAAACCGATGGCATGGCTCTCCAGGATGTCCTCTGTAACACCCACAAATCGGCCCTATGCAAGTTTTAGCGATTCCCACCAAACCCGCATAGAAACGATTCAAAGATGCCCACCAGGCACTTGCGTGCGGGTGGAAAGCGAAGTAATATCATTACACAATAGTCCACGATGGGACCCAAAGGACATATATATACAACAACGACTCCATGAGTCAAGAATACAGATATATAGTACAAAGATCCAAATCACCTTGAAAATGATACAACATCCGAGTATGGATAAGAAGCAAATTGGGCTAAGAGCCCCGAAGAATAACCAATGGCGTCCATAACCCTGCCCAGGCCAAGCCGGAAGGATAACCCTGCTAACGACGTCGAACTCGTACCTGCTAAACAAAAGGGGTGCCGACAAAGGGCGAAGGGAAAAAGAGGAGCGTCAGTACTGAGGCCAGTACACGGCGAGGCTAGAATTCAGCGGCTCTCGCCTACATAGGTATGGTGGACTGAAGCGGCAGCGAAGCATGCACTAAACAACCTATAGAGACTCGATTCATCTGCCGGCTATTAGAGAGGGATAAGAGAGACCTATTCGGATCCAACCTGATACTAACACCAATCATACCCATCCTGGTATTCCCCCCTCGAGACCAAACGAGGAAGTTAAACCAAGGAACTCACACAGTTGGCAGTTTTATTCATTCCATTATAGTTGCAGCACTTACTAGTCAGATATAGATATCATGAGTCATCCTGATAGCATAAGTAGTGGGCAGTTTTAGTTAACCATTCAGTGGTAGTTGCAGTACTTACTAGTCAGATACAATTAGCATGTGACATCCCAAACCCAGCAGTTGTTGGCACTTTTATTTCATTCCATTGGAGTTGCGATACTTACTAGGCAGGTATAACATGACACGATACACACCAGTTCCACCAGTTGTTGGCACTTTTATTATCCATTCCATTGTAGTGAAGCTGATTACTAGTCACATATTAAGTCAAATTTATAGCACTACTTTAGTTATGCTTGTCTATGATCGAGATACTGTGCTCCAAGTCGTCCATAACCGCGGAAACGGCTTTCAGAAAGATTTACCCTGCAGGGGTGCACAAATAGCAACAGACACACGATCAACCTCGGAAAAACCAACTCAAAACCCAATGAGGCTTTCACGACAAAGCAATCACAGGATTCATAAATTATTTCAGGGGGGCACCCCATTAAGCTACCCGCAACGAAGTTGGCAGGCTCCGAGACAGACCCAAGGTTTGTGCCAATGGTTGTAAACGACTAGGAACCCGAAAGTGTGACTGGGCTTGTCGATACCGCGAAAACATTCCACATTCCTAAACAGTACAGGTGCTCCACGCACAATCGTAAATAAAGCAGTAAAGCATGGCATAAGTACATGATGGTAATAAAGCCCCAAACTAGTTTGTGGCCCCAAGAAATAAAGTGCGAATCAAGCTCAAGCGAAGGGAGATCCATAGAGTCTCCCGTATGTGGATAGTACGAATAGTCAAGGAACAGGTATCAAGTACTCGGGGTCCTACGGGGCACAAGTGAGCATGAAAAACCAAATAACGGATATTGCCCACCGGTGCCTCTTTCATTAGTTATCCCAGCAATTTCATCGTTGTATTTAAAGTCATGATCCTCTCCACCGTAAGGCATGTGACAACATTCCAACAACTGTGTGCTACTTCACGACACGGGATCGCACCTGAGCAAGCGACTACGACTTGCAAGACCATCTATCTACCAAACAACAGGCAATAGGATGTGTCCAAGGCAATATAGAGGCTGCAAGGTATATAAATGGTGCACAGAAACTAAAGCATCACAATATGGGTAGCAATAGATCAACATGAGGAAGTAAAGACTATAAATGCTAAATAGGTAGAAAGGGGGAGATTGCTCGCCTAGGAAACACTGCCGAAGATACATTATGCGAAGGACTTGGCGATACTCGCATCCACTCAACGGCCTAATCCGCGAAGAACAAAACACTAAAAGAAACATCGGATGCAATATTTAATACTACGGTAGAAGAAATCGGCATGTTTATGATATGATGCATGACATGGCAAAGATGCGATGCGCCTAGGCAATATTAAGCGGAACCGGGGTCCCGACGATTAATTAGAAGGTTCATGTTGTTTAGGTACCCCGCAATTTAAATGTTGTCTTAACAAGGCAAAACATAGCATCGGTTCGCTACAAATTTAAATGGAGCCAATATAAGACTATATTTGCCCGCATATGGTCTCCATATTTAATTATTAGATGAATTGACTAAATGCCCGAAACCCACATGATATAATGCAATCATGTATAATTTACTATGCAACAAGTGACAATGTCATATATTATAAAAATATAGGAGTCTCGGATAGGGGTCACACATCGGGGTTCGGCGAACTTGGTGTTCACCGGGGGTCGATGGGGTTCGATCTCGGCGGGATCGGTCTTCGTACTCCGAGAACGGGGCTCCAGGAATCGTGAGGAGATCTTGGCGTCCGGGGTCTCGGTGCCTTCGGATACTGGGTCGGAGAGCTTGGTGGTCGTGGGTGTCACCATGTGCATCCCTCGGAACCATCAGCATCGAGCCGGTCTTGGTGAGGTACTCATCAAACTCGTGCGACAGAGGAAAAAAAAGCATCGCCACTTATCCATCTTCACACGGTCACCATAGCAATCAACATCAGACCCCATGTTCTCGTGATCAGTACCAAAACACAGCACATGGAGCAACCATACTGGTACTAGAGGAAAACAACGACATCAGCACAAAGATACAAGGCGCGCGACCTGTAGTGCTGCGAGGCAGAGATAGAACCAAGCGGCACCAGGGACAAACTCCAGCAGGCTAGGGGCGGCGGCCAGAGCAAAGGGCGGCGGCGAGCTTGAGAGCACGGCCGCGGAAGAGGGAAGCCGGGCGAGGCGGCACCAGGCGCGAGATCGAGGAGGCGGGCGAGGCCACGAGCCGCGCTGCAAGGGGCCTGCAAGGATGCCAGTGAGGTCAAGCTGCGTGGCCAGCATCGGCTTATAGAGGTGTAGAGGCGCGGCGCCATGGCGGGGCTCGGCTGGTTTGGGGTCGAGCGGAGAGGACAGAACCGGGGTGAGCTCATGGGGCAGAGATGATGTGGCGCTCGCGGAGCGGAGACGCGAGGTCGACGGTGGCGTCCCTGTTGGCGCTGAGCTCGGCGTGGCTCGGGGAAGGGCAGAGGAAGGCCAGGGCGAGGGAGACGAGCTCGTGGCGGGGCTCTGCCTCGGGAAGGAGGTCGCAGGCGCGGCGGAGTGTGCTGGCGGCCGGCGCTCGACGACGGGGAGGCACGACGCTACGGCAGATGGGAAGTCGCATAGGTGAGTGGCGGGGCTTGGCGAAGCACGGGAGCAAGGAGGAGGGAACCCAGGTCGCGACGGCGGTGGGGATGGTGCGCTCGTGAGCAGGGGCGGTTTTTCTCGGGCTGGGGAAGGAAAGCACAAGGGAGGTGAGGTGGGGCGATGCGGTAGGTGGGTGGGGATCCCGAAGCGAGAGAGGAGGGGTGAGGAGATGAGCTCAGGGTGGGCCCTGGCTCGCGGGGATCGGGGTGGTTGCATGGGCAAGGTCGCGTATGACGCGTGGGGTAGGCCAGGTTGGAGCGGGCGTTGTCGCTAGCGGGGTAGGTAGTCGCGTTGAGCGTGGCCGTTCGCTGCGTGCTGCGGGGAGCGACACAAGCGGGACGGGTCACACTTCTGCTGCCGCGCGTGAGTGCGTGTAGCGCAGGGGTGCGGGGCGTGTGGGCATGTGGTAGGTGGCTGACGTGGCCGTGTCGAGCAGCTGCGCGCGCGCGTGTGTGCTGGTTGCGTCCAGCGGCAGCGGCGGGTTGGGGTTAGGTGGGGCTTTAGGGTTAGGATAGCTAGGGTTTTGTTGGAGGTGGCTGACTGGGCTTTTAGGCCTGGCTGGCTGCCTCCCAAAAAATAATATAATTTTTTGTTTATTATTTAAAAGGATTTTTTAATCCATTTTTAGACAAACAAAATATCAGGAAGAGACCGGGGTTTTGATTTTGAATAAAAGAGGGGCAATTAGAAAACAAAGATAGGCTTTTGGAAAATAGTTTTAGGCGAAGAGATGCATGATGATGACGATGCTCAAATGCACTGTGGCATGATGACATGAGCATGCGGTCATGATGATGCGCAACACAAAAACATAGCGATTTTCTAGTAGTGGTTTTACCGGGGTGCTACAATTCGACACCACTAACAATGGATCTTGCCCTCGAGATCTGCCTCATGGTACAGGGAGAAAGTTGATGGTCTGAATCTTCTCGCTTCATGTAGATCTTCGTGACACCACTAACAAGGATTCTTTCTTCATGTCGAAATCGACGACACCACCAACAAGAGTTCGTTGTCCACGCTCGTCGAGAACACTCCGGAGAAACAAAGACGAAGATAGAGGTATCAAAAGATACGGCCACCCCTAACTTCAATGTAGGAGTAAATTGCATAGATCCACCGATTCAATGAACAAAAGCGAATGCTATGAGTAGTGGTATGGTCACGACTCCATCCCGCACTCAAAGCATTACTCTGTACACGAACAGAAGAACCATGCAACCATTCTCGGAATTCAGACTGAAGATCTTCACAAGCAATGTTTGGAACATAGAGGAGTGATGCAGGGTCTTCATCAGATCTGATGTCGATGATGACGTAGCGTTGCAAACACCGGAAGATACAAAGAAATTTTTAGTGGGTTTTGGTCCACTGAAAGGTACATAGAGGGAAATTCTCATATAGCATGAAGACCAGATGTAGCAGCACCGTTGCAAAAGGAGGAAGCGAAACCCTGAAGGTACGACGGAAACCCAACCACGAGAATTCTTGGACTTGAAGAAAAGATAAGAGAGCAGATTCAAAACACGCAGAGGTAAGAGGAGAATAACATAGGGGTAAGGAGTAAAATCAGACCTAATCAGATCTATCCAACTGATTTGGCAAAATAGTTTTTACACTCTACATCAGCCGTTAGTTAGGTTATCCTACAGGCTGGACCAGTGGGGTATCGCAACTGCTGAGCTCTGATACCACTTTGTAACACCCTCGAATCGCCCTTATGCAAGTTTTAGCGATTCCCACCAAACCCGCACAGAAACGATTCAAAGATGCCCACCAGGCACTTGCGTGGCGTAGTCGGTCAGCCAATCTTCCGGCTTCATGCTGCTATCGTATTTGGGGGTGTCCCTAGGCAGGGTGAACTTATCCGGAAATGGCTCGTTCCGGATGCGGGGTCCAAAGCAAACCGGTCCGGTGGAGTCTTCCTCTTCCGTGACGCGCGCTTGAGCGAGGAGCTCGATACGGTCATGGGCATCTAGATGATCCGGGTTGGGCGCTCCTACCCGGCCCGAGAGACGGGAACCGACAGGTCTTGGCGCTCCGGTTGGTGGAGGAGGAGGCGGTGGGTTGCTGTTCACCGTTTGCTCCTGGCGTGGTTGGCCCTTGCTGCCAGAGCCGCGACGCTTGCTGCGGGCCTTAGCCGGAGGAGAGGATGCCTACTGGGTGTCGTGGGGCGCACCCTTGCTATTGGCAGGTGGCTTGCTCCCCTTGGAGCAGCTGGGGTCCTCTTGCATCTGCCGGTTGGCATCAGCCTACTCGTCCGCGATCCGAAGGAGCTCCTGCACCCGAGCGTGCTGGCAGGCTCGTTCCTCGCCCTCCAGGTTGGGTAGCTCATCTGCTGCGGCTCACGCCACGCGCAGGTTCTTGATGGGCGTGCTGTAGGTGGGCTGGATGAGAGCGGGTGCGGGATCCAGCTCGCCATCCTTCTCCATCCTACCTCCTAGCTCGCAGCCCCGGCGCAGCACTGGCCCGCACCGGCTTGGCTCTGTGGTAGCCAGAGTGAAGCCGTGTGCACGGTCGTACTCGCGCGGGGTGATCTCGATCTGTTTGCGGGTCGCAGCCAGCTCCATGGCCTCCTGGAGGAGAAGCTATCTCTCCATGGCGAAGTTAGCCTCCGCCTCCTTCGGGTTATCCCCGAGGTTAACCGGCGTGAGGAGCTGATCGATGGCCTCCTCCACCGGGTTCCGGGGCTGCGGCGGTGCAGAAGTTCCACATTTGTCCGCACCGTGCTCCCGCGGCTGGTGGGGGTGGGAGCTAGAGCCGGCCATCATTACTTCGACGCTATGGGAGGCAACGGAGGTGCTGCTGCCTAGGTGTGGCGGCTCTGCGACAAAAACGATCTCCCTGGGGAAACGCTCAGGCACAGTGGCGATGTAAACGGGGAGGTCGCCGAAAAGCAGGATGGAGCTGTTTGCCGAAAACGAGGTCCCGGTGAAGCAGGAAGCATTGTCGATGACGTAGTCGAATTTGCCGAGCGTGAGCACCAGGCCGGAGGCCACGCGCTCACCGGCTGAAGTGCGGGGTCCCATGCGGAACGTGACTCCGGTCGAAGCCATCTTGCCTCACGGTGGGCGCCAGCTGTCGTTGTATTGGGAACAGCAGTACCTAAGTAGGTTAGATAGAGGTGTGGGGACTAGCAGGGAAGCTATCGACAGCGTCCACAGGCGGGATTGGATACAAGCAAGTGTAGCTGGACACAAGAAGTACCCAGGTTCGGAGCCCTCGTGATGAGGTAAAGCTCCTACTCCTGCCAATCTGACTATGAGTGGTATATGGGCTACAATCGCTCCTCGAGCTATATTCTCTAGCTACTGCCTTAAGTGCACTAAGACCAACCCTTTCTACTGAAGCCTTGCCTCTCCTTATATAGGCAAAGAGGCAACGGTCTCACTGGCCAGTCCGGATAGCGGGCCCCACAGGCAGGTCCCAACCGGCTGGTCATCTACAGTACTCGGTACACTTACATCCCATCAGGGTACGAGCGGTATGGTCATCGTGGGTATAGTGAATGTTGTGCGAGCCTGTCGTCAGCGTCTGGCCACTGTTCCCGCGTCACCCCGCAAAGTCTTCGGTAGGGCCGGGTAGTTGTGAGTCTTGTCATCGTACCAGGGCGTACCGTGCACTGTGCCGCACGTCACTCTGTCCTCTTGATTGGTTCCGGCTATGCTGATGTAGCCGGTCTCGTTCCTTGCTGCTCCTTGCCGATCCGGTTACCGTGAGGTAGCCAGCTTAACTTGCTCCTGTCTGGCTCCGCTCAGCTAGCTAGACACGATCCGACTGCCATGATTCTTGTCTGGTTGGGGTATCCAGAGGTCATCCCCCGACAATACTACATACAATGGTTGAGTGACAATGGTGAGATGAAGGTAAATCATATGGTACATGTGAATTTTGAAATAGGGCCATACAAGGATTCTATTGATTTTGACGTGGTTCCTATGACTATTTGCATCTCTTATTGGGTTAGCCTTGGCTTTATGATCGCCATGTGCAACACAATGGCCGTGCCAATACCTATCACTTGGAATTAAAGGGTAAGAAAATTAATATGCAGCCAATGACACCACAACAGATTGTGAATGAGTCTCGTCAAAAGATAGAAGTGAACTTGAAGGATGAATCTATAGATAGGAGAGATAGTGTTGCAGCTGTACATGATGTAATAGAGCCCAAAATGAGTGATATAACGAAAAGTGAGAGAGTGCATAATCTTTTGATATTAGCCACCAAGGAAGATATGAGAGAGTTTCGTGAGGATCCTACAACCATGCCACTTGTGCTCACGTATAAGGGCGAGGTATTGGTTTCTAACGACATGACCCCTATTTCTCTCGGTGTATCTATTGTTTTGCAGGATTTCGGCGATGTGTTTCCAGAAGATGTGCTCCCAGGATTGCCTCCATTGCGTGGCATTGAGCATAAAATCGACTTGATACCTGGCGCCACATTACCAAACCGTGCACCCTACATGACCAATCCCGAAAAAACAAAGGAGATACAGAAACAAGTACATGCGTTGCTGGATAAAGGGTGCATTTGTGTTTCTCCTAGCCCTTGTGCTATTCCTGTTATTCTAGTACCTAAGAAAGATGGTACATGGCACATGCGTGTGGATTGTAGAGCTATTAATAACATCACTATTCAATAACGTCATCCTAATCCATGTTTAGAGGTTAAGCTAGATGAATTGAGTTGTGCTGCTATTTTCTCTAAGATTAATTTGCGTAGTGGTTACCATCAAATTAGGATGAAAGAAGGGGATGAATGGAAAACTTCTTTCAAAATGAAATTTGGTTTGTATGAGTGGTTAGTTATGCCATTTGGTCTTACTAATGCACCTAGTACATTCATGCGATTAATGAATCATGTTTTGAGGGAATTTATTGGTCGTTTTGTGGTTGTTTATTTTGATGATATACTTATCTATAGCCACAATGAAACTAAACATTGTAGTCATATCCGCCAAGTTTTGCAAGTGTTGCGTGATAATAAATTGTATGCTAATATTGAGAAGTGCACATTTGCAAAAGGTAAGGTCATATTTCTAGGATATGTTGTATCTAAGCATGGGGTAGAAGTAGATCAATCTAAAATTGAATCAATTCAGAATTGCCCTATTCCCATGAATGTTAGTCAAGTGCGTAGTTTCCATGGATTAGCTGGTTTCAATAGGCGCTTTGTGAAGGATTTTAGCATTATTGCTGCACCATTGAATGAATTGACTAAGAAAGGTGTGCCATTTGTGTGGGGCGTAGCCCAAGATATTGCATTTGATACATTACATTTGCTTACTTCTGCACCATTACTTGCATTGCTTGATTTTTTGAAGCAGTTTGAAGTTGAATGTGATGCTAGTGGTATAGGTATTGGTGGCGTTTTGATGTAAGAGGGTCGCCCTATAGCATATTTTTCTGAGAAACTTGCTGGTGCTAGATTGAATTATCCTATTTATGATAAATAATTATATGCACTTGTTAGAGTTCTTGAAGTTTGGCAACATTATTTATGGCCAAAAGAATTTATCATACATTCTGATCATGAAGCTTTGAAGTATTTGAAAGCTCAATCAAACTTGCATAGAAGATTAGCTAAGTGGGTTGAGTTTATTGAATCTTTTCCTTACATCATTAAGTATAAGAAGGGAAAGGAGAATGTAGTTGCTGATGCTTCTAGGAAAAACATGCTATTAACAAATATTGATGTTAAAATTCCTGGATTAGAGAGTGATATGGGGTGGCCCGATCTTCTCAACAAGCACTTGTTGATGGCGATGGTGGATGATAGATAACTAGTGTGTAGCTATGATCTCTCCGCTCGATCCCTGATGCCAATGAAACAGCTCTTGAACCTTGTAGGATATTCACAACACCACACTCTTGCGCACGTAGCCGTGACCACGAACGGTAGTATGCAATTTACTAATTCCCAATGGAACAACAGATCACACTCAATTATAGTTGGTAAATTCGAGCATAGGGTAATTCCAGAGGTTCTATGAAAGAAACAACTCCAAAATATTTTAACGTGGTCTAAAACCCTAAACTACGGCGCCCCCATCTATTTATGAGTTTAGGGGGTGGCGGCCTAAGGGGGAACCCGAGTTGGTTCCACCCAACCTAGATACAAACCGAACACAAAGTGGTTCGGCCACATGTCCTGCCGTGGTAGGCTTTTAGCCGGTTTCTCTGTCGCGGCAGCCTGCCGTGGTAGAGCCGGACTCAGTTTTCCTACCGTGGCAGAGAACTGATGCGTTTCTCTGCCGCGGTAGAGAACTTGCTCTATTGGTTGATCTTTGTCTTGAACAACCTCTTGCGCTTCCTCCCTCTCCCCCTCGCACATTCTTCATTGATCAACACGCCATGTTCCTTCAGCTCCTCGCTCCGTGCTACGCCTTCTTCTCCTAAGTACCTGATCATACAGTAATTCAAAGACTTAGGTAGTATAAAATTCTCATTAATTAAAACACCAGGTTCATTAAGAAACAAGTTCACCTATTGTTCTAGTAACTTAGCACGAGCTCTTGTGATTGGTCCAATCCTTATCTCATTGGATTGATCCTTCTTTGCAATTGGAACATCTTCATTAGCAATTGGGGTAGGTGTAACTATAGGGATGTCCTCATCAGAGAGTATTTGTGCACTCTATGCAACTGACCATGATTTTGCTGAACCATATCATTTGTGTGCTCTTAGAAACGCATGGGATAAGTACCATATATACAGGATGGATATTTGTTCAGAGCTAACAAACTATGTATTCTAGAATCGTCGTTGCGTTTGTTCTTAGTGCAGGAATCACATGCTGGTGGTTTGATGGGTCACTTTGGGCGTGAGAAGACATTGCTCATGCTAGCTAATCATTTTTATTGGCACAATATGAGGGGTGATGTGTATAGATTTGTGAGCCGTTGCAATACATGCCACAAGTGCAAATCAAAGTTGAAGCCTCATGGTTTGTATACACCTCCCTCTGCACCTACTGCACCATGGGAAGACATTAGGATGGATTTTATGCTAGGTCTACCTAAAACACAGAGAGGTCATGATTCTATATTTGTGGTAGTGGATAGATTCTCTAAGATGGCTCATTTTATTGCCTGCCACAAAAGCGACAATGCGTCGCATGTTGCTAACCTGTTTTTAGGGACATCGTGAGATTATATGGAGTAACCAAGATGATTGTTTCTGACTATGATGTGAAGTTCATGAGCTACTTTTGGAGACCTTATGGGGGAAGCTAGGAACGAAGCTGATGTTCAGTACTACATGCCATCCCCAAACATATGGTCAAATGGAGGTGGTGAATAGAACATTGTCACAATTCCTAAGGACTATGATAAAGAAGAATCTGCAGGAGTGGGAAGAGTGTTTCCCACATGTTGAGTTTGCATACAACAGGGTTGTGCATTCGACTACTCATCTTTGTCCTTTTGAGGTGGTGTATGGCTTCAAGCCATTGACGCCACTTGATTTTTTGCCTTTGCCATTACATGAGAGAGTTGATATGGAGGCATCAAAACATGCTGAATATGTGAAGAAGATTCATGAGAAGACTCGAGAGGCTATTGATAAGAAAGGCAAGAACATTGTTGCTGCAAGGAATCAAGCAAGGAAGGAAGTTTTGTTCCAGCCTGGCGACATGGTATGGGTGCATCTGCGCAAGGACAGATTCCCACTACCGCGGCAATCCAAATTGAACCCACGTGGTCCTTCCCCTTACAAGGTGTTAGCCAAGATTAATGATAATGCCTACTCGATTAATATACCTATTGCTGAGTTTGGTGGAGTTAGCAATAGCTTCAACGTTGTTGATTTGTCACCATATGATGGAGAAGACCTTGGAGCGTCGAGGTCAACGCCTTTTGAAGGGGGGGAGATGATGAGGACATCCCTATACTTACACCCACCCCAATCACTACTGAAGATGTTCCAGCTGTTGCAAGGAAGGATCAGTCCAATGAGATTAGAATTGGACCCATTACAAGAGCTCGTGCTAAGCTACTTGAAGAACAGGTGAATTCACTCCTAAACGAATCTGGTACTTTGATGAGAACTTTATACTACCTAAGTCTATGCATTTATGTAAGATCAGGTTCGTTGGAGAAATAAGCATGGTGCGAGGAGGAGGAGGGCTACAAGAGAAGCCCAGCATGATGATCGCCCAAGATGCGCGAGGGAGGAGCGGGAGGAAGGCGCAAGAGAAGATCATCAAGACAGAGGCAAGAAACTCTGCAGCAACCAGAGTGTCTGGCCGAGTCCATCCGGACTGTCTGGACTGCCTAAGAGAAGAATTGGCGTGGACAATCAGTACAAAAAATCGGACACTACCCGGACACCACCCGGAAACTTTTCCTGCCGAATCCACCTAGAGTGTCCGCCTAACCGGACTGTCCGGTCCATATCAACCGGACTGTCCGCCCGCCGACCGAATATGGTCTGAGTCGGCCTGTATCAGTTTGAGTCGTACGCATCTTAGTTTTGGTTTCTGGCCGTCCCAATAGCCCTTATAAGCCCTAGGACGCCCCATAGTTAGGTTTAGACCATGTTAAAACTATTTTGGAGTTGTTTCTTATTAGAACCTCTGGAATTACCCTGTGATCAAATTATCTACTGCAATTGAATGTTATTTGTTGTTCCATTGGGAATTAGTAGATTGCAAACTACCATTCGTGGTCGACGGCTACGTGTACAATAGCGTGGTGTTGTGAATATCCCACAGGGTTCGAGAGTTGTTGCATTGGTATCAGGGTTCGAGCGGGAGAGTTCATAGCTACAAGCTATTTATCTATCCACCATTATCATCATCGACAAGTGCTTGCTGAGAACAGACTAGTTGTGGGTTCTGAGCTCAAACACCGAAAGATAAAAGACGATATTAACTATCTAGTGTGTGGTAGAGAGAAGAGCTTGATTCACATATTCTGGTTTTGTTCACATTTGGCTCATGCTTGGGAGCCGATGGCGAATAAAATGGGCAACACATGGGACAAACCGCCAGCAATTTTAACCTATCACTCTGACCAGAAGGGTTGGTTGTTGGACTAGATAGGAAAGGAGAAGGAACACAAGGTTTCTTGGGCTTTGATGCTAATTTGCAATCTCTGGCAGGCTAGAAACGATGCTCATGAATCTAAGCAAATTTTAGACCCCTTATCACTGGTGAAAAGAGCAATTTCTGGAGTGGAGGAGTGGGTTTATATCCATAATCCAATTTCAGTGCCCAAATTGAGGGTTTTGGAGCACTGGCTCCCACCTCAATACGGCTGATACAAAGTAAACATGGACAATGCCTTTTCTACTGCTACAGCTAAAGGTGGAGCAGGTTTAGTGATCAGAGACTACCATGGTGGCTTTCTAGCGGGAGCTAGCCATTTCTTCCCTTACCTAATATGATGCAAAGAGCACTGGACTTCTAGTGTGATAGGGCAAAGGTGTCCGATCTTTCGATGAGATGGTGATAAGTCGATCTGGGTGGACTTTGGGCTTGACGATCCGACTACATTGCAAGCACGAGCACCAATGCAATCGTTAGGCCAATCTCCTAGAGGTTATTGATCTTGCGGGAAGCACGACCAGCCTGACCAGCGAGGGTGTTAATTCCTACCTGAAATCGAGAACAAGTAAGAACTAATATTGCAATCAAGATCTTGCGAGTAAAGATGAAAGATTTATTGAAAAGGTGGGATCCTGTATAGGTGTGAAGTATAAGAGGCCTCTAAGACACTCAAGCCTCGGCGAAGTTGCAATGATGGCTAAATTTTAGTCTAAACAAAATCTGAGTTTATAAGTGTCGGCTATGGGGGTATTTAAGGAGAAAAAGGTGGGGGTTTCAGCCATCCATAGGTATGATGGCCGAACCTAACCCTATAAGGCCTTTTCTCCTCAAATACAGACTCTAAAAGTGGTTGATTTAATTCCTGCAAAAATAACATGGGCATGGCCCAAAATAAAGGTGATGCAACACCATATTAAGTTATGGACGAATCTATGAAGTATAATTCTTGAATATTTCGTCCAAGTCTTCAATCATCATTATGGTGGCTTCAAAGTTCTGAAATCTCCATTTGCGGTGTTATGGGGCCCTTGTGGGGGTGACCCTTGGGATGCCCGATCTTCACGGATTTGATGCGGGGAGTGTAGGGAAACCCGATGAACACAAATCTAATGCAAGGTAAAGATACAAACACACACTAAAACACACACTATTCGATTTGCTCCCGTTGGCTCGAACAAACAATCCAATAGAATCCTCGGTGAGAGACCTTGCGGTAGAATCAGCAAAGGAGAGAATGACAAGCGGATCATAGAATCAAAATCAAGGAGAGAATAACAACCAAGTAGAATCTCAAAGGGGATAGACCTAGCACTACTAGAATCCTTGACAAGGAGAGACCAAACACTTGAGGAGGGTCATGACAACTTGGAGAAGGGCACCGACTCCAAGGCCTTGTACAACTCATAGATAAACTATTGAGAGGGGGTTCCTATCTAGGGTTACGCACATGACTTATTTCATCATCATCTCTAGGGTTTCAAGGAGGGAGTTGGGGCATATATATAGGCCAGCCACGAGATGGGGGTATTTTAGGCATAAAGGGGAGTTTGGGTGGCGTTACATGGGACATGCCCAACTCAAGGCGCGCATGCCCGGTTCACTTAAACCGGGGACTCCGGGGTCGAGGGGCCGGAGACTCCGGTCGGGGCTTCAGTCTCCATGGAGGTATCCTAGGAGGTGTACTAGAAGCTCCAGGAGCTAGGCCGGAGTCTAGTTCAGAGTCCTTGGGGCGACAGGCTGGAGACTCCAGGGTCCAGGGCCGGAGACTCTGGGGTAGCTTCAGTCTCCATGCCAGTCTCCGGGGAGGTAGACATGGAGCTCCAGGCGACGGTCCGGAGTCCTTGGGGTGTCAGGCTTGAGACTCCGGTCTTGGTCCAGCAGCTTCTTGCATCTTCTCTTTCAGGCTTCTTGCTTGGGGGTCTTGGATCCAGGGTCATCCTTGCCTCCCCCTCCTAGCATTATGGTCATGGGCCTAGTCATACGATTGACACTTGTCTCAAGTAGGATTCCATTCTCATGATAGCCAACGGAAGGTAAGAGATGGAAGGAATTCACCTTTGTAGGAGTGGTTGGTGTGGCATGGTGTGGACCAATGGTGGTTGCCATATGTTGGGCTGCATAATCTCCCCTGCTTGAAAACGAGTCGACCTCGACGATGTTATTTCATCATGCAATTAAGGAGGTGTGCCTTTGTCCTTGTGCTTGTTTCCGGTCGGATCACCGGTGTCAAAGCCTTGTTAAAAGATATTGAAGAACTTGTAGATGTTCTTGGCATCATGTTGTGGTTGGATATCTCATATCATGTTCCTTGTAGGTGGTGGTCTATCTTGGGTACCTTGCAAAACCGACAACAAAGAGAGGGAATTGCATGATAGATTATTAGTATGGGCCACACTCAAATCTCTCTTCTCACATTTGGTGGCTTGCGACATGGCACTTGTGGTTTTCCACTCATTTGGGGCTTGTGGCACTCGCTCTCGTGATGGTGGTTCTCTCTCTCACTACTCATCTCACAGGGGTCCTTAGCTTGCTTTATCTTCTGCATGGATGTCATGTTGGATGCAATAACTTGGCTTGGTGTCATAGGTTGGAGCACAAATGTCTTGTCGTTCCACTTGAAGGATTATTGGTTACTGCTACCATGATGTAGAGATCCTCTATCGTATTACCATGGTCTCCCAAGTAGCATGTGACAGACGAACATTGACACGACATCACACTCGACGGTGTCCTCATATTGGCCGATATTGAAGGAGATGTTGACCTTGGATGTTATCTTGAGTGTTCCATTGTCATCAAGCCATTTGACACGATAGGGGTAGGGATGCGCTATGCATTACAACTTGAGTTTCTCACAAAGTTCCGTACTTGCAAGGTTGTGGCAACTACCTCCATTGATGATCACCTTTATGGACTTGCCATCAATTCCGGCACGAGTTTGTAAGGTATTGAGACGTTGGTCCTCTCTTGGTATGGGGTTTGTTGTCAAGACTTGAGCAATGACTAGGGAAGGGCTTGGATCATGCTTGCATATAAGGGTGTCATCCTCTTCCATCGCGTCTTCCTTTGCAATTGCTTGTTGAGTCAAAGCCTCATATTCTTCTCCACTCACAAAATAGGTTACACCATTCCCATTTGTAAGCATAACTCTTGTGCTGGTGCACTCATATGACTTGTGACCCTTCACTCCACACTTGAAGCAAGTAACTTAACTATCCGATATCGTATTGGAGGAGGATGCTATCATGGTCTTTTCTTGTTTGGACGAGCTTGGTGCTTGGTTTGTTGGCTTGGTGGAGCAATTTGCATTGATGGAAGCAAAGTATGGCTTGGTCTTCTCATAAGCATTCTCCTTTTGCAAGTGATGCTCATCTTTGGTAGCTTGATGGAGGTGCTTGGTGAGGTTCTTGTACGGTTGGAAGTCAACAATTTTCCTTATTGGGTAGCTCAAACCGTTGAGGGACCTTCCTATTGTTTGCTCTTTGAGTTTTCTCACATCGGCTCACATCATAGTCTTCTCCATTTCCTTGTAAAACTCTTCCATTAACCTTGTGCCTTCACTACAAGAAAAGTTTCCTTCCGCAACGAATTGGCCCGACGGTCATCGTAGAAGGTGCATTTCTGCGACGAAATTCTCGGCTCAGCCATGGCCGATGGGAAACTTTTTTTTTCTGATTTCGTGGCCCTCTACTATGACGGATCTGCTAAAAACGTGGAGGAAGATCGGCCAGCGCGTGGCAGAAGCAAAAATTTTGTTTCCTCGCGCGATGTTGACTCGCCGAAATCTTTTGAGGCGTGTGGGTCCCGGACGTCAGTGTCTCTAGTGGACCATACTTTTTGGTCGCACCTCCCTGATTTGAACTCGATAACGTTGCTCGAGGCACCTGCCATTTAGTCAGGCTGCTAGGTCCCACATGTTAGCCTCTCATTAGAAGGATCGTGTGCATGATGGAATTTTTTCCTTCGCTCGCGCTACCCTGTTCTGAACTTGATAGCGTTGTTCGATGGATCTACCGTTTAATCACGATGCTGGGACCCACATGTCATCCTATCATTAGAAGAAACGTGTGTATGATGGAATTTTTTCCTTCGCTGGCGCTACCCCATTCCGAGTTGATAGCGCCGCTCGACGCATCTACCATTTAACCAACCTCCTGAGCCCCACATGCCATCCTCTCATTAGAAGAAACGTGTGTATGATGGATTTTTTTTCCGTGGCTCGCACTACCCTATTCCGAATTTGATAGTGTTGTTCGATGCATCTACCATTCACGATGCTGGGCCCCACATGTCATCCTCTCATTACAAGAAACGTGTGTATGATGGATTTTTTACCCTCTGTCGTGCCTTCGTGTTCAGAACTTGATAGCGTTGCTCGCTGCATCAACCGTTTATTCGGGCTGGTGGGTCCCTTATGTCAGCCTCTCATTAGAAGAATCGCCGGTATGATGGAATTTTTTCTTCTCTAGCGCTACCCTGTTCCGAACTAGATAGCGTTGCTCGACAAATCTGCCGTTTGCTCACGCTGTTGGGTCCCCCATTTCAGCCTCTCATTACAAGAAACGTATGCATGCTGAACTTTTTTCTCGCTCGCGCCTCCCTGTTTCGAACTGGCAACGTTGCTCGATGCAGCATCTATATAAGGTCGCGCTGTTGGGTCCCATATATCAGCCTCTCTATAAATGAAACATTGATTGCTCGATGCAACATCTGTATAAGGTCTCTGCTAGGTCCAACATGTCAGCGTCTCTACAAATGCAAAGTGTGTATGATGCACTCCGCTGTTTTGACCTTGGCAACGTTGCTGGGTCCCAGATGTTAGCCTTGTCTGTGTAAGAAACGTGTGTATGCTAGAAAAAATGTAAAAGAACGATAGAGATTATACTATATATTATATATTTATATTAAAAAAACTAGGAATCAAACTCAAGACTTCAACAAATGGGAACCGCGTGTGCTTCCACTATGCCAGAACCATCTATGCCATTACTGGAAAAGATTACATTTAGAAATGTTGAAATCACTGAAAATGAAAAGGCAACGACCCTGACGACTTGCCATAAAAAATGCTAAATGCTCTGTACAAATACAACATGAGTAGGAGAAGCTTGTCCTGTACTTTATCAGAATGGCACGGAAATACTAAATTAAGACGATTTTGGGCGATAAAAAAATAACTTGGGTCCAATCTTGTGAACCAATGGGCTTCTTATCGTGGGCTCCTTACCGAAACTTCTTTAGTGTAGTTCAAGCTTTAAAAACCAAGTAATAATGTGTTGAGGGTTGGCGGCCCACAGCCAACTTGAACCCGGAAGGATAAATTAGCTAGGTTTTGGGCCACAATTGGGTAGAATGTAGTACTATTTTCTAATAATCTCCTCACTAAAAATTCAATGTACACAATATGTCGCGGGTCGGCAGTCCACCTAACCCGGCATGCTAAATTTGCAAGGTTTTGGGCCAGTGTTGGGTCGAATGTGCAATCTTTTCGTTAGGTCCTTAGTGAAAATTCAATGTAGTTTGTACCCGATCCTCCAAAAAAATGCAGTTGGTACCCTAAAAATATATACTCTGCTCACCATGAAAGGCTAATTAAGGTTTTTTGTCCGAAGTGGGGTTGAAATATTTGTTTTCATAGGCTGAGTAGTAAAAATATATTGTACTAAAGGTCGATGGTCCACCTGACCTGGCTGTACCTACGCCGAATCCGAAAGAATGAAGTTGGAAATGGAGAAAAGTGACCGATATTGCGCCTTATTATACATAGCGAACATAGTGAGGAACTTGGGCAGCGTAGGATTCGAACATGGAAAGTACTGGAGGGAGTTTGACTGATTGACATAAAATCGTGTCATATCAAGTCTCACAGCGTGCACTCATATTTTTAGCAAAGGATATATTTCGAGATGGTTTGGGTGGCTTTGAATCGGCCTAAGTGCCCAATCGATTTGATGTACTCAAAACCTTGTAATCATGCCATATAAACTGTTGGCGATAGACACACGGTGGCCTTGACTTGCCCAGCCGTAGACACCTCGGGTAAGCACCAGCTTAAACCGATCACTCGAAGTTGTATGCTTCCGTATGATGAAATTAGTACATGCCGCAATTAGCGCCAACATGTGGCATTGTCATCATGCAAAAAGGCTCAGAATTCGCACTTAATTCACAGTTTTGAACACAATAATACAACTAGTTTGTACACTAGCACAGACAGTACAATGTCAGCACATGAGATCTTGACTTGCTCATGTCACATCAGAGCTTGAGTTGTTCATTTCACATACAGAAGAATGAGCAAGGATACATACTATATTGAACAAGTTATTTCACGGTAGCGCCAAAAGTATGCCATGTATCAGAGACAATATGGGGTCTACGTGAACAATTTTTATTTTTTGGAAGGGTGTGCATTAACTCTCTCTTTTTAGAATATCGGCATAAACATTTGCGGCTATCATCCTAGGGCGTCTCGGCCTACTTTGGCGTACCGAGCCAAGATCAATTACGGCCCAGTTAAGGCCTGTTTCGTGGCCCTATAAGAAGCAGTGACCTACTTTTCCCTGTTCGCTAAGAGGAAAGAAGGAATATTCCTCTCAAAACACAAAGCTGCACGAGGTGCGATGGTTCAAAAAAAAAATGCATGAGTCGCATATATACTACAAGCCAATAATAGTACTGAAAACTATAGTACAAAAATCACGCTACGAAATAAGCACAGCTACATGGATTATACCGTGGAAGGCAATACTAAATACAAAAGCACGGCAGGGCTCATATAAACTGATTCAAGCTGGCCACTAAAACTAGTATACTAACAGTCAACTGTTGAACCACGATGCAAAAAAAGATGACACAACGATACACCAGAAAGATCCATAGCTCAGTGTAGGGACAGCACAACGAGCATACCAAACCTAAACTAGGCCTAAACCACATAACCGCCTGTCGCACAAAGTTCTAACCATCTTTGGGAAGGCTAATAACTGCTACAGGCTCACCTTCAGTTGGCTGCAGGTTGCAGCGTTTAATCTGAGCGAATTGTATTCTGCGAAATCTACTGTATGTTGTGTACACACAGTTTTTCATCATGAATGGGAACAATGTGCCATGAACAGCCTTGCATCCGTGTTTCTTCATCATCATGTCAATGATTGGATAATTGGGACCAAGAAACAGAGAGTTGTCCCCTAGGCTGTTAACCTGCCTCCAAATGATGACTCCTGGAGGTCCAGCAGAGCTAGGATCCTCTTCAAAAATGTAGACACGAGAGGAAGGATATAGGCGTAGCCTAGTCCTATTTTGAGCATGATGAATGATTTCACCATCTTCGCCATGGGCAACCCCCATGCCATACGTTGTAAGTATGATCATCAAGCGTTCACCATCAGCCGATCGAGCGAGGAACCACATGCCTGGCCGATCATTCAGAATAGGTGCTGGGATTACAAACGGAAGCTCCTTGTTTCCTACAACATCCGAATTCGAGACAAAAAGTGCATTACTAGCATACATATTCTAACACCAGCATTCTTCATTATTCATGCTAATAGTGTGAATAGGCAAATCCTGACAATAATATTACTCAATAAATTAACAACATTAGGAATTGCATTTCGTACTCTGCTATTCCGAACATTTGGATATCTTTCTTATCTTAGTTTCCTAGTTGTTGTAAGTTTCAAAAGAGGAAGCGCCACTTTTTTTATATAAAGGCATGTCCACTTGAATCCTATAGGATTAGATGCCTGTAGTATTTTGGATCAAGTGGTGTTTGATTACACAGGAAGACCAAAGGAATTGTAAAAAGAGGTTGGAGTGGATGGAAATTTTTCCAAAATAAAGTGCAAAGGAATCCTTTGAAGGAATTCCTAAGGATTATACTCTTTCGAATCAAACAACATTTTATAGAATTTTTTCTAAGGATCCAAATCCTACAAAAATCCTACACAATTCCTCTAAATCCCAAGGAAAAATCCAAAAAGGAAAGATTGGTGACATGGGTATACCCTACAGGTACTCGAGCTTGGTATATATGGCCTGAATACATAAAGGCCCACTGTGTCGCCAAGGCCCAAATGAAGAACTCGAGTAACCTACGAACTCTCGATTGCTTGAAGAACAAGAAGAAGCTAGAGATATAAAGTTCAAAGGGGAAAACCCTAACCTGTAACCGACTCGACCTACTACCCGAGACCTAGCCTATCTATATAAAGGCTAGGAGGGGGCGGCGAGGACGACACACGCAACCCTAGTTTCTACAACCCTTCGATTCCTTTGATAATTCCACGAGCAGGCAAGCAGGAGTAGGGACCTCTACGAGGCCCGAACCTGGGTAAATCTTCAAGTCCCCTGTGTGCTTGTTTGCTAGCCGATAGATGTCTCCAGTGCTCCCTCCTTCTCCAAAACCCAAGTCCATAACAATGGGCATTGATGAGTTAAACCCTCGTTAATTGGCGCCGTCTGTGGGAATTGGGAGTGCTAATGTTGCGGGTTCTTCGGCCCCATCAACCGTGATCTACAACTCCGTAACAGCGGAGATTCGCCAGCTCTTCGGTGTGTTCGAATTCACCGTCCACACGCCGGCCACTCGCCCGGCTTTCGAGTCCGTGGGCGACGGAATCAGCCTGGCAATAGGGAGCTTCCACTTCTAAGTTGGTCAGATGGGCACGCTTGGCATGCCTGACCAGCCGACGGTGCCGTAGATTGCCCCAGCATCATGGTTCCCTCCATCGATTGGCACCCTCAGTGAGCTCAACACCCCAACATCAGTCGAGAACACAGTCAGCGATAGTAGTCGCGACTCCGATCTAAGCGATCTGGCAACTAAAGATGGAGCCTACGGCTCCGGATCTGAGAGCTGTGGAAGCAACAACTTCCCCAATCACTTCATGTGTGTCGTCATCAACGCATGCGACACCTCCACCAACCGCGACAACACGGGCAATCGCGGCAACGAAACCGACCCGCCTCTCGGTGGCAACGGCAGCAACGGTGGCAATCACACCCCCGTCAACAATGGAGGAGCAATCGAACCTCCAACCATAACCAACAAGCAAACCGGCGAACGCGTCGTGGTCAAGCTCAATGAGCTTGAATGGGCTCTCTGCCGCGAGGCCCTACGGGGCAACCCTTTACCCCCCGGTTGCTCGCAAGAACTTCTGATGGGCTATCATTGGCTCCTGAAGGAGGAATTTAAGCGCCAAGCGCAAACAATCGCGCAACTCGAAGCATGCAAAAGGGCGGCAGATGAGTCAAGTCTTCGACGTGCTGGGCTCTCCTCCCACGGAGGATCCTCCTCAAAGGGCAACGAGTACATCGCAAACAAAAGATGATCCCGGATGGCCCATCTCACTGAGCAAGAATGCATCGAAGCTGCAAAGGTCCTCGACTTCAGCTCCATGACAGTTGACACACGGGGCAATGAGGTCCCAAAGACGTTACAAGCTGTAGTTACAGCGGCCACCATGTACCTCCGCAATAACTAGCCGCCAGCTGGAGATCCCCGAGCCGCCTTGCACCGATCTACGATCGCAGGCTTGGGACTAATCGAGGTCGCACTCGACAAAGAGCCAACACTGGAGCCGAAGAAAAGCAAAGCGCTACTCCTCGCCCTCATCCAGTGATGACAGTCACGACCTGTCTCGACGTCGCCGCTCACGGCGACACGACCACGACTACGACACGCGTGATGACATCACACAGCGCAAGATCGACAAATCAAGGGCGCGACGTGCCCGGTCGACCGACTCGGAAGAGGAAGATGTGGAGCTCTGCGGCGCCAGATGCTTCAGCAGATCCATCAGGCAAAAATGAATGCCCAAAGGGTTCAAACTCCCGTTGGAGAACCCAAAATTTGACGGCCTACAGGACCCGAAGATCTGGCTGGAGGACCACATCTCCTCCGTCAGGCTCCATGGCGGCAGTCGAAGCACAGCCATGCAATGCTTACAGCTACAGCTGCAAGGCACCACTCGAGCATGGCTCAACAACCTCCCACGCGGATCCATTCGCAGTTGGGATGAGCTGGTTTACAGCTTCATCCGCAACTTCAAGGGCATGTACAAGCGGCCTGCATCAATCAAAGAGCTGACATTCTGCCAACAAAGATCCGGGGAATCGCTACGCTCCTACATCCAAAGGTGGTCCATCATCAAGAACTCCACAGAGAACATCTCGGAGGATCGCGCGATTGACGCATTTAACGGCGGCGTCCGCCGCATAGAGCTCAGGGAGGAGCTGGGCCGCTCAAAGCCCAAGACCATTGACCAGTTGATGGAAATCACGAATCGGTGGGCCGATGGAGAAGATTCGGTGAAAAACCACGCTCACTCCGACGAGGAGGCAGAACTCGAGCGTAGACGCGACCGTCGAGGCAAACGTCGCATGCGCATCTATGATGATCGCGACGATGTCAACATGGTCGCAGTTGGCTACGCCGATAGACGCGATGATAACGGCAACAGCGGCTACCGCAGCGGTGGATACCGCGACTCTGGGAAAACCACGCAAGTGTGGCAACACCGCAATCGTGATGAGGCACCCGCGACATCCATTGAAGACAAACTGTCCGGGCCCTGCAGCGTGTACTTCTACATCGACAAGCATGATGGAAAGAAGAAGTCCAGCCACCTCCTCAAGGATTGCCGCGAGTTCCTCAAACTACATGAGGGATTGGTTCGGATGAATCGCAACACAGTCGAAAGAGGCTATGAAGCGGCTCCAGGCGCCGTAGCACATGGAGCTCCGCCGCCACCACCTGGGCCACCCCCAAATGCAGTTGCGCCGGACCAGCACCACGGAGGCGAGCCATACCCACGGGCCATGGGTACCATGATGATCCAAAAGGGACGCCCCTCGAATCGGGTGCAGAAGGCCATCACTCGCCAAGTCAACATGGCAACAAACTCGCCACCATCTACCACTGAGTACCTCAGCGGAAGCGAGTCCTGCATCACCTTCGACAAACACGATCATCCGCCTCAAGTACCTCGTCCAGGCCATTACCCCCTCGTACTCGAGGCGCAAATCGGAGGCTTTGACATGAGCCGCGTCTTCATGGACGGCGGAAGCGGCATCAACCTTATATTCGCGAGTACCTTGTGAGCAATAAGGATCCCTCTGACTTGCCTAGAGGCCTCAGACACAACATTCCACGGCATCGTCCCAGGAAAAGGCGTATATCCCCTGGGCAAAATCAACCTCGACGTCATCTTTGGCACGCCGAAAAACTTTCGGCGCGAGCGCATCGACTTTGAGGTCGTCGAGTGGCCCTCACAGTACCACTGCATCCTCGGACGTGTCGCGTTCGCTAGGTTCATGGCAGTACCACACTATGCCTACCTGCAGATGAAAATGCCAGGCCCCAACGACGTCATCACAGTCAACGGGAGCTTCGAGAGGTCCGACAGTTGCGACAGGGAA
Organism: Avena eriantha; assembly: GCA_910589775.1. Classification (NCBI taxonomy): domain Eukaryota; kingdom Viridiplantae; phylum Streptophyta; class Magnoliopsida; order Poales; family Poaceae; genus Avena; species Avena eriantha. Next base: position 384,170,319 of record OU342743.1, read on the forward strand.
TTCAACATAATTTCCTAGTGTAACATCCCAAATTTTGCAATTACAAATGTTACTAGAAGCATGCATCATATCCTTGCATCATGGCATCACATAACAAAAACTGCATCAGGTATTTTTTTCCCAAAGTCATATAAAAGACTAAAAGGGTAAAACCATTTCTAAACCTCCAAAACCCTTGCAAAAGTGTTATTTTATAACCCCATTCTAACCCTCTTCTTTTTACAAAATTTTAGAAACAAATTTCATTTAATTCGGAGTCCATTTGCAAAAGTTATGCGGCTTTTGGTGAAGCAGAAATAAATAAAAAGAATAAAAAAGAGAAGTCTAACCTAAGCGGGCCAGCCGAAGCCAGCCCGCAACTACCAACCGCGCGCGCCCGTGAGCGAGCGAGCGGCGCATAGCGCAGCCGACGCCCAGGCCGGCCCAGCAGCCGCGCCAGCCGCCAGCCCCCTCCCGCGCCCGCAACCGCTGACACCCCGGCCCCACCCATCGTCCTCATCGCTGCGCCGAATTCGGGCCGAACTCGCTCCGCCGCCACCTCTAGAACAAACTCCGGCCGAATCAGAGTTCGGTTCCGCGACCCCTGCGTCAAGCTAGGCCTCATATATATACCCCTGGAATGCCTCCCCAAAAACCCTAGTTTTACTTCCACCAACCACCACTGGGCTGCCGCCATAGGCTCGCCGGAGTTCGCCGCCATCGACGCTCACCGGCAAGGGTCCGGCGACCTCTGCCCCTCTCTTTTCCATTTTCGAAAACACCTTGCCTTGCCGGTTCATCTCACGCCTTTTTCCCTCTCCGTAGTGTACCACAGCCACCACAATTCCTCACCGGAGTCTCCCCGGAGTTCGTGAAGATTAGCCGCTGTCTGGAGCTGCTCGAGGAGGGATTAAGCGACGCCGACTGCGGGAACGGAACCGGGATGAGATTCCCCATGCTGTCGTCTACTTCGCCACCCTGGGAAGCCGCCGGACCGCCGCCAAGCACCACCGCCGACGCGCCACCGCCGACCACCATCGCCGTCGAGCACGCCGTCGTCGTCGCCCCAGGTAAGCCTCTGCACCCCCTCCATTCGTTAGATCGCGAAAGAACAGCCCAGATTAGTTCGGCCTACTGAACCGGTACCGGCCAATCCCATCGCGCCACGTGGCAGCCCGTGTCAGCACGCTGAGTCAGCCCACGTCGGCCTGCTGGACCAATCTCTGGACGCCACTTGTCGCCGCATAGCTGGCCGTCATCCTGTCTTTTTCTAAAAAGGGCAGAAATTGTTTTAATCTCGTTTAATTCATAGTAATTCAAGTTTTTGTCCAAATTTTGCGTATAATATACCGTTGGATTCATATTTTTGAGTAGAACACAGATCTGCAATAATATTACTGTTTTACTACATCAATCTTGCAGTAGGATTTAAAGTTTAGATTAGAGTATTTTTATTCTAGAAACTTATCCGTAGATCCGTTTTAGTTGATTCTTGTTGCGTTGGCCTTGTTTCTACGAGACCTTCTGTAGAAAATTGTTATATCTTGCTTAGGGTGTTCAAATCTGTCTCGAGGTAGATTGGAGTTATAGATCTAGTTTTGAGCTTGGTTATTTAGGGTTTAATCCAAAATACTCAAAACCTGTGGGGAACCGATTCTAATGACATCCCCAACTCAACAACACCCCCGAATAAAACCCTTGGTCAAATTTGAATCCATCCTTGCATATTACCTTGTTGCATGCATGCATATTCGACTTCGTGACTTTGTTTTATGCAAATTGTGATTGGATCTATGTTTGTGTTTTCGTTAGATTGCTCGGAGTGCGCTGAGGAGTACTGTTGTGTAGAGTGCTGCTCGGATCAAGGCAAGTTACACCACTTGTACATATTATGTCCCAGTTTTTGACTATGCATGTTTTACTCTTCAAATTCTGTAGTATGCATGTGTAGGATTTTGGTAGTTTTCTTAGTACTATTTTGCAAGTGCGGTTTTGTAGTATGCCATGAGTAGCTCTATGCTTAGGAATTTCCATCCCAATAAGTTATCATGTTTTTCTAAGTTCTGCTTGCTATGCTATATACTTGTATATATCAAGTACCGTTGGGAGGGTTCGAAAGACTCAAAAAATTTCTAAGTACGAGAGCTCTCTCAAGCGAACTTTTCTTCTCTAACCCCCCTTCAAAATAAAACTAAGTTTTCCTCTGGGCGGAATGGTTGTCGGGTCAACGAGTGGATATTTGGTGGAGGATAGCCGCCTAGGAATCAAAGAAGTCTGCCATGTTTCAGAATTCAGAAGCTTCTCGTGCAACCACAATACATATGGGCTCTGTCTTGGCTTAGCACTTAGTGGGAAACCTCACCGGGGTACCAACATTTGGAGGTTCTTGGCACGGTTGGATCCAACTAGTAGAGGGGCTACTAAGGGAAGGCTTCGCCATGGTCTTGTCTGTAAAAGGACTTGATCGTGGATTGTGGGGAAGTGCACAACCTCTCAAGAGTATTGCAATCTGATCGATCAGCCGTGTTCACGGAAACAGAACAACCTTGAGCATCTGAAGGATGGAGCCTCTGAAAGTTCTTCCTCTCTCTTTTCCAAACCTAACGTTTTAGAAACCCCAAGGCGTGAGTAATATCGCCATTGGGTGGGATTTTGGGAACTTGGTGCGTAATATCCAAGTGCTAGGTTGATTGGGCACTTGGTGAGTAATATCCACGTGTTCCATTCGACCCTATACTACTTATCAAAGTTTACAAAGTAGGGAAATCTCCTCCTCTTTTCCTCTTACAATGAGAAAATTGGCTTTATGCAAATGAACCCCAAAGCCTACTCTTAGCCTTGCATGTAGAGATAGACTTACTCTTTCCTTGGTGTAATTTGCCAATACATTCAAAGTATTGATCCAGCTTGTTGGCTGCACGTCTTATGTGCAGAATCCGAAGACTAAAAGGTGCGTAGGGACCGCGGGTCTTCACGCAGCTAGCCTGAGGCGTTGATGGACTCAAGTTTTACTTAGTTTCCGCTGTTTTTTTTGAGCTAGCTATAAGCTATGCAAGTTGTAATAATTATACTCTGGATTATTCGTGTAATAATGACTTGTGTTTTACATGATATTCATCGACTGTGAAGTGCTAGCTATTGATCTAGGGACTAACATGTTAATCACAGGGACTTAGAATCCTTAACGATCCGAGGTCGCAACAGATGGTATCAGAGCACAAAGTTGCATGTAGGACGTGACCCTAGGATTGGAAACCACCTTTACCATGTGTGTTTTTGCTTTCCATATTCTTCTATGTTACTTGTATTCTTCTAGTAATTCTCTTCCTTATCACCTTGTGCCTAATTTTCTTTCTCCTAACCTAAAGATGACGGCCTTCTACTACGACACCGCCGAAGACATCAAGTGCCTGCGCTTTGGGGAATGCCTTCTGGACATCATCAAGATGTTGCAGTTACCCATGCCGTTAATCAAGGGAAGCGAGTTGAGGAAGATGCACAAGGAAGGATGCTGGGCGATTGAAGTCATCCAACCAGGGCGCAGTCAGACAGAACCCAAGACAGAGGCCATTGTACTCAACGTGACCAGTGACTCCAGGGAGAAAGGACTTAGCATCAGCTTGCAGGAGCTCATTGGACGCCTTTGCGGACGCCACCATGAAGAGGTTGAAGGCCACTACATCAAACTCTTTGGAAGATGTGATGAGAAGGGAGTTCCAATCGAGTTAACCCTAGAGGAAAGGAAGACATGCAAGCGTCGAAGAATCCAATATCAAGACTTGGAGTCCCACATCAATGAACTTCAGAAGGGGAGCTGCCTTGAGATCATGAGGAATGACGAGCTTTGTGCCCTAGTCAAGGAGAAGGACGAGAAGATTGAGGAGCTGGAAGAAAAGATCTAGTCCCTAGGAGGGGAGCTCACCGCCCAAGACAAGAGGTTCGCTAATCAAGAGAAGAGGGTGCAAGATAAGAACAAGAGGATTAGGGAGCAAAGTCTGGTGCTCACAAAAAACGAGATGGAGTTCAAGAACTTCGCCACCATGTTGAAGGACCTGCGAGCAGCCAAGAGGAGCTTGGAGGAGAAGATCACGCCTGTGACTATGGGGTCAAGTTTGATCAAGAAGCTACAGAAGGAGAACAAGGAACTCCAAGAGAAGCTGGAAGCTGCTACCCATGAGCTATAAGAGGTGAAGGAACTTCAAGAGAAGCTCGAATCTGCTACCCAGGAGCTGCAGGAGGTGAAGGAACTTCAGGAGAAGCTTGAAGCCACAACGAAGGACATGGAGTTATACAAGTCGCTACTGGAGAAGGAAGGCTTCATCATTGAGGAAGAGGAAGTGGAAGATGAGTAGAGTAGTTGGACCACCTTTAGTTCTATAGTCAAGCGTTGTCCGTGATTGTAATGAGTACCAAAAATTATATTGGTTTAGTTAAACTTGGTTGAGTGTGTTGAACTATGTGCCTTGTGTGCCTTGCTTTTCTCGTGTGTTTTTCTCTTGTTTACATAAGGGTAGGAGTTTATTCCTTAGGCTTTCTATCTATTTCTTAACTTGTCTACCGAACCCCATAGATGGCGAGACATGGAAACAACAACAACAACATGCCCCCAGAGATAGCACAACTTCTGAACTCCCAGAATCAGCTGATCCAACTCCTCACTCAAAACATGCAGAACAACAACAACAACCCCCCGCCTCCACCACCTCCACCGCCCCAACAGGATCGCTTGACTCGGTTCTTGAGGTTGAACCCTCCAGTTTTCTCAAGTAGTTCTGAGCCAATTGTGGCAGATGACTGGCTCCGCACCACCAACAAGAAGTTAGACACCGTCCAAGTTGTTGGAGCTGACAGGGTGCGCTTTGCCGCGCACCAACTTGAGGGACCAACTGCTGAATGGTGGGATAATTACCAGGTCACCCACCCCGATATTGAAGCTATCACCTGGAACCAGTTTGAAGCGACCTTTCGTACTCATCACGTAGCCGCGGGGGTCATGTCACTTAAGAGACATGAGTTCCGCGACTTGAAACAACTGCACCGCTCTGTCTCCGAGTATGGGGACCATTTTAACAAGCTGGCATGTTATGCACCTGATGATGTATCCACTGATGCCAAGAGACATGAGGAGTTCTTAAGGGGACTTAATGATGAAATATCTATTCAGCTTGTGGCTCTGAAGTTTGATAACTACTAGGAACTCCTGGACAGTGCAGTGGTGGTTGAAGCAAAACAAAGGAGTATAGAGAACCGAAAGAGAAAGTCCACATCACACAAGCACAACTCAGCCCCATATCAGAAGCAACGCACTTCATCACCACCACCCCACAACCACAATGGCCACAACCACAATGGTCATCGTCATGGAGGACACAACCACAATGGCTATAAACACCGCAATGGAAATGGCAATGGGAAGGATCTGAGTGAAGTGACATGCTTCAAGTGTAACAAGACAGGGCACTATGCAACTACTTGCCCCGAAAAGATGAAAAATGGGAATGGTAATGGAAACGGCAACGGACACAACCATGGCAATGGTAATGGAAATGGGAAGAAGCCGAATCCGTTCGTCAAAGCCACAGTGAATCATGTCTTTGTGGAGGATGCTCGTGAGGCACCTGACTCCGTGGTTGGTAAGTTCAAGCTTAACTCCACCCCCGCAGTTGTTCTTTTTGATACTGGTGCATCGCATTCATTCATATCAAGGGTATTTGTGGATAGAGGCAAAATACCTACGGAGACTATTAGCACTCCCTTAAGGGTAAGTTCTCCTGGAGGAGAAATAGTGGCAAACTCTGGATGCCGTGGGTTAGAACTAAGAATTGGGACACACATCTTTCCCACCAGCCTAGTGGTTCTAGAATCACAAGGCTTAGACATAATTTTGGGCATGAACTGGATGACCGAATACGAGGGAGTCATAGATTGTGCCAAAAGGACTATCGCACTCACGACTCCGGATAAGAAAAGGATCCGCTTTAAGTCAGCTTTCACACTTAAAGGAAGTATGGTGAACTCTCTTAAGGGGGTTAGCTTGGAGGATGTGCCAGTTGTGAAGGAGTATCCATATGTGTTTTCAGAAGAATTGCCAGGGATGCCTCCTGACCGAGACATCGAGTTTCTCATAGACTTGATGCCTGGTACTGGACCGATAGCAAAGAGACCGTACAAGATGGATGTGGAAGAGTTGAAGGAACTTAAGAAACATCTTAGAGAGCAATTGGACAAAGGCTTCATTCAACCAAGGGCGTCATCTTGGGGAGCGCCTGTCTTATTCGTGGAGAAGAAGGATAAAACCAAGAGATTAGTCGTGGACTACCGGTCGTTGAATGAAGTGACAATCAAGAATAAGTATCCCCTACCCAATATCAACGACCTGTTCGATCAATTAAAGGGAGCTAGTGTATTCTCTAAGATTGATCTCCGATCAGGTTATTTCCAGCTAAAGATCCGGGAACAGGATGTACCCAAGACAACTTTCACCACGAGATACGGATTGTATGAATACACCATGATGTCGTTTGGTTTAACCAATGCCCCAACATACTTCATGACTATGATGAACAAGGTGTTCATGGATTACTTGGATAAGTTTATTGTGGTATTCATTGATGACATACTCATATACTCCAAGAACGAGAAGGAACATGAGAGGCACCTGCGCCTAATCATGGAAAAGTTAAGGGAACACAAGTTGTATGCCAAATTTAGCAAATGTGAGTTCTGGTTGAAAGAAGTAGGATTCCTTGGTCATATTGTGTCAGCTAAAGGTGTTGCCGTGGACCCAAGTAAGGTAGCTTCCGTGACAGGATGGGAGTCCCCTAAGAATGTGGGTGATATTAGGAGTTTCCTGGGCCTTGTAGGATATTACCGAAGGTTCATTGAAAACTTTTCCAAGATAGCAAAGCCTATGACAGAATTGTTGAAGAAAGAGAAGAAGTTCCAATGGACCGAGGCATGTGAAGCAAGTTTTCAAGAGTTGAAGAAGTGCCTAGTAACAGCACCAGTTTTGTGCCTCCCTGACATCCAAAAGGACTTCCAGGTCTATTGCGACGCTTCCCGGCAAGGACTTGGTAGTGTACTGATGTAAGATGGAAAAGTAGTGTCTTACGCCTCTCGGCAACTTAAGAACCATGAGAATAACTACCCCACGCACGATTTGGAACTAGCATCAGTTGTGCATGCGCTCAAGGTATGGAGACATTACCTAATGGGCAAACATTGTGATGTGTTCACGGATCACAAGAGCCTTAAATACATCTTCACTCAAAAGGAATTAAATATGAGGCAAAGGAGATGGCTTGAGCTCATCAAGGACTATGACTTGGACCTGCAGTACCATCCTGGAAAGGCCAACGTTGTGGCTGACGCCTTAAGCCAGAAAGTCTATGTAAATGGACTTATCGTGGGAGAACTTCCAAATGATTTGTGTGAACAATTCAAGGATCTCAGGTTGGAAATAGTTCTGGAGGGATACTTAGCAACTATGGAGATAGTGCCAACGCTTCTGGACCAAATCAAAGAGGCCCAGAAGGGGGACAAAGAGTTGGAAGAGATAAGAGCTAATATAAGCAAGGGTAAAGCAAAAGGGTTTCATACGGATGAACAGGGAACACTTTGGTATGAGAAGCGTTTGTGCATTCCCGATGACCCTGATATCAGGAAGTTAATTCTTCAGGAAGCTCACGATTCGCCTTACTCAATTCATCCTGGTAATACAAAGATGTACATGGATGTGAAAGATAGATTCTGGTGGAATAACATGAAAAGAGAAATTGCTGAATACATCTCCCTGTGTGACGTGTGCAATAGAGTCAAGGCCGAACATCAAAAACCAGCAGGATTGCTGCAACCATTACCTGTGCCCGATTTGAAGTGGGACAAGGTAGGCATGGATTTTATCACAGGACTACCCCGGACTCGATCTGGGTATGACTCCATCTGGGTAGTGGTCGACCACTTCACAAAGGTGGCCCATGTTATTCTCGTAAAGACCACCTATACGAGTGCTAAACTTGCTAAGATTTATATGTCAAGGATCGTAAGTCTTCATGGTGTACCCAAGGGGATTGTCTCTGATAGAGGTACCCAATTCACCTCGAAGTTTTGGCGACAGTTACACGAGTCTCTAGGGACACGACTGGAGCTTAGTACTGCTTTCCACCCGCAAACAGATGGGCAAACGGAAAGAATTAATCAGATCTTGGAGGACATGTTAAGAGCCTGTGCGCTAGACTATGGGTCTAGTTGGGATGATAATTTGCCATATGCGGAATTCTCATACAATAACGGTTACCAAACTAGTATCAAGATGGCTCCATTTGAAGTTCTATATGGTAGAAAGTGTAGAACTCCGCTGCTATGGAGTGGAGTTGGAGAACAAAGTTTGTTTAGACCTGAACTGATCAAGGATGCCGAAGAAAAGGTGAGACAGATTCAAGACAGGCTAAAAATAGCCCAATCCAGGCAAAAGAGTTATGATGATTCCAAGCGCAGGGATGTGACCTATGAAGTGGGAGACCGTGCATATCTCCGAGTTTCGCCACTACGAGGAGTTAAGAGATTTGGAATCAAGGGTAAGTTAGCACCCCGATTCATAGGGCCCTACAAAATCTTGGGTCAAAGAGGGGAAGTTGCCTATCAATTGGAATTACCTGAAGTGTTAACAGTTCATGATGTTTTCCATGTGTCGCAACTAAAGAAGTGTCACCCAGAAATGGCTGAAACCCCACTAAAGGATACGGTTCCGTTGGACGAGGTCCAACTGGAAAATGATCTCACCTATGAGGAAAGACCCACCAGGATTCTGGAAACAGCTGAGAGAATTACTCGTACCAAGACTATAAGGTTCTGCAAAGTTCAATGGAATCACCATTCCGAGGAAGAGGCCACATGGGAACGTGAAGAAGGCCTGAAGAAAGAACACCCACACCTATTTGCTAACCAACCTGAATCTCGGTGACGAGATTCTTCTTAAGGGGGGTAGGTTTGTAACATCCCAAATTTTGCAATTACAGATGTTACAAGAAGCATGCATCGTATCCTTGCATCATGGCATCACATAACAAATACTGCATCAGGTATTTTTTCCCAAAGTCATTAAAAGACTAAAAGGGTAAAACCATTTCTAAACCTCCAAAACCCTTGCAAAAGTGTTATTTTATAACCCCATTCTAACCCTCTTCTTTTTACAAAATTTTAGAAAAAAATTCATTTAATTCGGAGTCCATTTGCAAAAGTTATGCGGCTTTTGGTGAAGCAGAAATAAATAAAAAGAATAAAAAAAAAGAGAAGTCTAACCTAAGCGGGCCAGCCGAAGCCAGCCCACAACTACCTACCGCGCGCGCCCGCGAGCGAGCGGCGCACAGCGCAGCCGACGCCCAGGCCGGCCCAGCAGCCGCGCCCGCAGCCGCTGACGCCCCGGCCCCACCCCGTCGTCCTCATCGCTGCGCCGAGTTCGGGCCGAACTCGCTCCGCCGCCACCTCTAGAACGAACTCCGGCCAAATCGGAGTTCGGTTCCGTGACCCCCGCGCCAAGCTAGGCCGCATATATATACCCCCGGCACGCCTCCCCAAAAACCCTAGTTTTACTTCCACCAACCACCACCGAGCTGCCGCCATAGGCTCGCCGGAGTTCGCCGCCGCCGACGCTCACCGGCAAGGGTCCGACGACCTCTGCCCCTCTCTTTTCCCTTTTTGAAAACACCTTGCCTTGCCGGCTCATCTCACGCCTTTTTCCCTCTTCGTCGTGTACCACAACCACCACAATTCCTCGTCGCAGTCTCGCCGGAGTTCGTGAAGATCAGCCGCTATCTGGAGTTGCTCGAGGAGGGATTAAGCGACGCCGACTGCGGGAACAGAACCGGGAGGAGATTCCCCACGCCGTCGTCTACTTCGCCACCCTGGGAAGCCGCCGGACTGCCGCCAAGCACCACCACCGACGCGCCGCCGCCGACCACCGTCGTCGTCGAGCACGCCGTCGTCGTCGCCCCAGGTAAGCCTCTGCACCCCCTCCATCCATTAGATCACGAAAGAACGGCCCAGATTAGTTCGGCCTACCGAACCGGTACCGGCCAATCCCATCGCGCCACGTGGCAGCCCGCGTCAGCACGCTGAGTCAGCCCGCGTCGGCCTGCTGGACCAATCTCTGGACGCCACTTGTCGCCGCATAGCTGGCCATCGTCCTGTCTTTTTCTAAAAAGGGCAGAAATTGTTTTAATCTCATTTAATTCATAGTAATTCAAGTTTTTGTCCAAATTTTGCGTATAATATACCGTTGGATTCATATTTTTGAGTAGAACACAGATCTACAATAATATCTGTTTTACTATAGCAATCTTGCAGTAGGATTTAAAGTTTAGATTAGAGTATTTTAATTCTAGAAAATTATCCGTAGATCCGTTTTAGTTGATTCTTGTTGCGTTGGCCTTGTTTCTATGAGACCTTTTGTAGAAAATTGTTATATCTTGCTTAGGGTGTTCAGATCTGTCTTGAGGTAGATTGGAGTTATAGATCTAGTTTTGAGCTTGGTTATTTAGGGTTTAATCCAAAATACTCAAAACCTGTGGGGAACCGATTCTAATGCCATCCCCAACTCAACAACACCCCGAATAAAACCCTTGGTCAAATTTGAATCCATCCTTGCATATTACCTTGTTGCATGCATGCATATTCGACTTCGTGACTTTGTTTTGTGCAAATTGTGATTGGATCTATGTTTGTGTTTCTGTTAGATTGCTCGGAGTGCGCTGAGGAGTACTGTTGTATAGAGTGCTGCTCGGATCAAGGCAAGTTACACCACTTGTACATATTATGTCCCAGTTTTTGACTATGCATGTTTTACTCTTCAAATTCGGTAGTATGCATGTGTAGGATTTTGGTAGTTTTCTTAGTACTATTTTGCAAGTGCGGTTTTGTAGTATGCCATGAGTAGCGCTATGCTTAGGAATTTCCATCCCAATAGGTTATCCTGTTTTTCTAAGTTATGCTTGCTATGCTATATACTTGTATATATCAAGTACCGTTGGGAGGGTTCGAAAAACTCAAAAAAATTATAAGTATGAGAGCTCTCTCGAGCGAACTTTTCTTCTCTAACCTCCCTTCAAAATAAAACTAAGTTTTCCTCTGGGCGGAATGGTTGTCGGGTCAACGAGTGGATATTTGGTGGAGGACGGCCGCCCAGGAATCAAAGAAGTCTGCCATGTTTTAGAATTCAGAAGCTTCCCATGCAACCACAATACATATGGGCTCTGTCTTGGCTTAGTACTTAGTGGGAAACGTCACCGGGGTACCAACATTTGGAGGTTCTTGGCACGGTTCAATCCAGCTGGTAGAGGGGCTACTAAGGGAAGGCTTCGCCATGGTCTTGTCTGGAAAAGGACTTGATCGTGGTTTGTGGGGAAGTGCACAACCTCTCGAGAGTATTGCAATATGATCGATCAGCCGTGTTCATGGAAACATAACAACCTTGAGCATCTGAAGGATGGAGCCTCTGAAAGATCTTCCTCTCTCTTTTCCAAACCTAACGTTTTATAAACCCCAAGGCGTGAGTAATATCGCCATTGGGTGGGATTTTGGAAACTTGGTGCGTAATATCCAAGTGCTAGGTTGATTGGGCACTTGGTGAGTAATATCCACGTGTTCCATTCGACCCTATACTACTTATCAAAGTTTACAAAGTAGGGAAATCTCCTCCTCTTTTCCTCTTACATTGAGAAAATTGGCTTTATGCAAATTTACCCCAAAGCCTACTCTTAGCCTTGCATGTAGAGATAGACTTACTCTTTCCTTGGTGTAATTTGCCAATACATTCAAAGTATTGATCCAGCTTGTTGGCTGCACGTCTTATGTGCAGAATCCGAAGACTGAAAGGTGCGTAGGGATCGCGGGTCTTCACGCAGCTAGCCTGAGGCGTTGATGGACTCAAGTTTTACTTAGTTTCCGCTGTTTTTTTGAGCTAGCTATAAGCTATGCAAGTTGTAATAATTATACTCTAGATTATTCGTGTAATAATGACTTGTGTTTTACATGATATTCATCGACTATGAAGTGCTAGTTATTGATCCAGGGACTAGCATGTTAATCACAGGGACTTAGGATCCTTAACGATCCGAGGTCGCAACACCCAGTCCTTCGGCATGCAGGAAGAACTCGCGAGACTAAAGGAGTCGACAGACAACAGTCAGCCTCCCCTAAGCCGGCCAAGCTAACCTGATCTATCTTTCGACTCATCAGTGCACACAAAGAAAGTGCAGGTCCACCCATCGGATCCCACCAAAACGGCCCTCATCGCCAACAGCTTGAGTCCCACATAGGAACTCGGGCTCGTCGAATTCCTCCGTGAGCACTGGGAAATCTTCGCCTTGTGTCCAGCGGACATGCCAGGAGTTCCCAGGGAGTTCGCTGAGCACGCAGTCAATGTCAACCCAGACGCAAGGCCAGTCAAGCAAACAATCCGGCGATTATCTGAGCCACGGGTAAAGGTAGTTGGAATGGAGATCAACAGACTCCTCGACACCAAATTCATATGCGAGATCAAGGAAAGCACTTGGCTCGCCAACACGGTGCTAGTACCAAAAAAGGACACGGATATCCTGTGGATGTGCGTGGACTTCACCTCTCTGAATAAGCACTGTCCAAAGGATCACTTCCCGCTACCGCGAATCGACTCCACCACGGGATGCGAGCGCCTCTGCTTCCTCGACGCCTACTCAGGCTATAATCAGATTTGAATGAAGGAGGAAGATCAAGAAAAAACAGCGTTTACAATGCCCTTCGGTGTGTTCTACTACAACACAATGCCCTTCGGGCTAAAAAACGCAGGAGCCACCTACCAGCGGTGCATGCAGGCTTGACTCAAGGACCAACTTGGTCGCAAAATTCAAGTATACATCGACAACATAGTAATCAAGACCAAGGAGGAAGCCTCCCTAATCGACAATTTGCGCGAAACCTTCGCCAACCTCGACCGCTACTGGATCAAGCTCAATCCGGACAAATGCGCCTTTGGCATCCCATCTGGGCAACTACTCGGGTATCTCATCTCCGCGAGAGGAATCAAGGCAAATCCAAAGAAAATAAAAGCCATACTGGCCATGGAGAAGCCGAAAAACATAAGGGGCGTCCAGCAGCTAGCTGGGCGAATCGCGGCCCTCCGTCGATTCATCAGTTGGATGGGTGAAAAGGCACTGCCCTTCTACCAACTCCTCCGCAAAGCTGAAAAGTTCGAATGGACCAACGAACCGCAGGAAGCATTCGAAGACCTCAAGCGCCTGCTATCCACCTCGCTAGTACTAGTGACCCCACGAGAAAGGGAACCACTGTTGCTATATATCTCCGCCACCAACCAGGTGGTCAGCATAGTGCTCGTCGTCGAGCGAGCTGAGGAAAACAAGGTCCACGGGGTACAGCGCCCAATATACTACCTCAGCGAGGTCCTCACGCCAACAAAACAGCGGTACCCGCACTACCAGAAGCTGGCGTACGGCATCTTCATGAGTGCCCGACGACTACGCCATTACTTCTAGGAACACCCAATCATGGTGGTCAACGACGCCCCGTTGGGGCATATCCTCAATAACCCCGACGCCATGGGACGAGTCGCGCTTTGGGGAATAGAATTGTCTCCACGAGACATTACATATGAAAAGCGCGACGCAATCAAGTCGCAAGTTCTTCCTGATTTCCTCGTGTACTGGATGGAGAACCAGCTCCCTGACAAACCAGATATGTGCTACCTCTAGACAATGCACTTCGATGGATCCAAGCGGAAGGACGGAGCAGGTGTAGGTGTCATACTGACATCACCTCAAGGGGACAAGCTGAAGTACATCCTGTGATGCAGTTCACCGCCTCCAACAACGAAGCTGAATATGAGGCCCTGCTACACGGGATGAGGATGGCAAAAGCCTGCGGCGCCAAAAGGCTCATTATATACGGCGACTCCAAGTTGGTCGTCAACCAAACAATGCATGAGTGCGACGCACTGAACGACAACATGATCGCCTACCGCGACCTCTACGACACACTCGAAGGAGACTTCGACGGCTGCGAGCTGCGGCACGTAGGCCACGAAAGCAATGAAGAGGCGAATGCACTCACCGACATAGGCTCTACATGCGCCCCCATACCACCTGGGGTATTTCTCGAGCGCATCTGTGAACGCTCCATCAAGCCAAAGGCAGTAGAGAAGAAAACAAGTGCAACAACGGACTCGGGGGCTACGCCACCCAATGAGCCAATGGCACTCGATGACCTGGAGCTGGATACAGGACTCGAAGGACCAATGAGCGTCATGATGATTGAGTCATCCTGGACTCAGCCGTACATCATGTACCTCCTCAGCAAAAGGCTACCAGACGATCCGACGGATGCACGACACATCGCGCGGCGATCCAAGGCATTCGCTGTTATCAACGACGAACTATAGAAGTGCAGCATCACATGAGTACTCTAGCGATGCGTCTCCACGGCTGATGGAAGAGCTGTTCTCCTCGACATCCACGAGGGAACCTGCGGACACCACACTGGCAGTCGCGCCCTCGTGGCCAAAGCTCTACGAGCTGGGTTCTACTGGCCTACGGCCATGCGCGACGCCAAGGACATCGTCCAGAAATGCAATGCGTGTCAACGATTCGCGGACAAGCCGCACGCACCTGGCGCAGAGCTCAGGACAATCCCATTGGCCTGGCCCTTCGCGCAATAGGGACTCGACATGGTCGGCAAGCTCCCCAAGTCCTCACGAGGAGGTTACGTCTACCTCCTGGTGGCAGTCGACAAATTCACCAAGTAGATAGAGGCCATGCCAGTGACCAATCAATCAGGGCACAACGCAGTCAAGTTCTTCAAGTCCATCGTCTTCCGCTTCGGATTGCCACACAACATCATCACAGACAATGGAACGAACTTCACATCCAAGGAGTTCCAAGAATTCTGTGAGAATCTGGGAATCAACATCAGCTACGCCTCGGTAGCACATCCACATACCAACGGTCAGGTTGAAAAGGCGAACAGGCTCGTCTGCGGCGGCATTAAAAAGCGACTCCTCCGGCCACTCGAACAAGCCGCGGGTTGCTGGCCAGACGAACTACAGTCAGTACTCTGGAGCCTACGCACAACTCCAAACAGTGCTACAGGCTATACCCCGTTCTTTATGGTGCACGGGGCCGAAGCGGTGCTACCCGCCGAGGTACGGTACAAGGCGCCGCGCGTGGTCGCTTACAGCGAGCAGGAGTCGTCTCTTGCACTCGAAGACTCTGTCGACCTCCTTGACGAAGCAAGGGAAATCACCGCGGAAAGATCAACGATCTACCAGCAGAACCTGCGCAACTACCATAGTAGGAGGCTACGCCCTAGATCCTTCGTCGAAGGCGACCTGGTCCTGCGACTGAAGCAGCAAGGACATCTCAAGCTCGAGTCCCCCTGGGAGGGACCATACGTGATTATAGAAGTAATCCCAGGTGGCGCCTATCGCCTTCAAGATTTAGAGACTGGAGTCGCATACTCCAACCCCTGGAACGTCGCGCAGCTATGACGCTTCTACCATTAGTCATTTTTACTTTTACATTGCAAATAAGGCCACTCAGCCAATGCTAGTTAGCCACACATTGTACTTCATATTGTCTCACGAATAAATAAAGCTAAGTGCCCCAAAACTCTGTGTTCTCCTTTATTTTTCCGCAACTTATCCACTCGGGTGCTGCGCCACCCTATACACATCTGTTCTACGAACTAAAACGCGATATCCTGAGTAGTTGGCACATCAATCGAAACCCTTGACACACATCAACCCAGTTGCAACGCACCTGACAGGTTGACAAAGGACTGAGATAAGCGCATGGCCAGGCTAACGAAAAGGAGTCGCATAGTGCAACACACTCACACGCTAACAAGCTCTTTATACATAATCGACAGTCAATTATACACAACGTATATGCGAACTTTATAGTATTGGTACACTTATGTGCAGGATACAAACTAAGCCTACTACTGCAACAAAAGAACGTTGGTTTGCTCCTCGAAGAAGTCGACGATCTCCTCTGTTGGACGATCCACTGCCTGATAGTGCGACACCATATTCCAAGCAGAACCCGCTGGTGGCACAGATGGCCCAGCCGCAATTTCCGCAACATCTACATCAAGCCTATGCAGTCGCACCAACGACAGAGCGGCCTTGGCACCAGCCACCAACTGCTGCCTTACACACTCACGAACTGTAGCCAGGTCTTGGAACTTGGCAAGGAGGGCCAACAGGCTCGATGGAGCAGCATCCAGCGGAAACATCGTCCGATAAATGTTCTTCAAGCATGACTGCGACTTCTTCAGAAAGTGCAACACTCGCGATGCACGATCCTGCAGGGTCGCCAGTGCAATCGCATGATCATGATCCACCCAGAAGTATCCACTCTCCTGAAGTTGCTCTTGGGTCAGATCATGCATGCGAATAGCAATCCTATCCTTCTCATCCTACGGATGGCGCACCCTGACAACTATAAAAAGCAACAATGGAAGCATAAGGACAACACACCAGTGCGAGTGACTACAAGGAAAAGATAAGAGTAAGAAAACTAACACTTAAATTGGTCGCCCGGCTGTGTCATCTCCCCCAGTAGATACTGATCTCGGGCGGTGGCCTTCTCTGACTTTGACTTCCATACATCCGCGTTACCGCGGAGCACGCGCAATTCATGCTCCAACTGCTTCACGCGATCACGTAGTCACAAAAGCAGTGACAGCTCATCCACCCTGGAGTGCGGTGGTGCCAAAGTTTCATCAAGGGGCGGCGAATCCTGAGGTTCCCTCAAAGGATCACTTGATGTACCCTACCACAAGCCAAGCAAGAAGCAATAAGAAGATCAAATCGACACACAGACAAAAGATTCGAGTGCATTCAAGATTGGCAAGAGTATCAACAGATACACTAGCCACAGGCATGTTCCTGACAAAAGACATAAACTAATCAACTATTACAAAGCTACTGAGGAGCGATTGGCTTCTTCGACTTAGACGGCTTCTGGGGCCTCATCGAGTCCGTGGCGGTATCAGATGCCACTGAATTTCCGCCAGCTCCTGATGCCGCAGCCTTGGCCGCCTTCTTGGCTCGCTGCAGCTCCTCAGAGTACTTCGCAACTGTGTTAATCAGCTGCGGCCTGTATTTGCCACAGGAAGTCGCAAAGGGAGCAAATACTACCTCCTGGCCGTCCGCGCTAATGGGCATCGCCCTCGAAACCGCTGCAGGATCAACTTTGACTCCGTGGGCCTGCACCATGGCGAGTGACATTGATGCGCCAGCCGCACGGTGCGAGTTCTTGAAGCTTGCAGGAACACCCCCGGCGAGAGACTCCACCAGCTCGTTCATGTTCTCGATTAGCACAGCCTTGGGCATCAACTCCTCCCGGAGGCGACTGAGCACGCCCTTGGCCTTGGAGAGCATATCTTGAACGGCGGCACTACGTTCCTCGACTGCTGAAAACGCACCCGCCAAGGCATCATCACGGCGGAGGGCCTGAGGGTCGAAGCTCAAATCGCCAGCATCTGTACGTAAACCCACAAATGGACACGAAAATCAGCGCCAACGGAAAAAATCAAACAGAGAAAGATAATGAAATCCAAGCAAGGTACCTGAGAGGGCCTTGGCAATCGAGAAAAGTTGTTCTTCGAACAACTTCTCCCTGGCTGCAATGGAGGCACGCAGATCCTCTTCGCGCCTTTGTGCCTCATGACGCGCCGTGATTGCCTCATTGCGGCCCTTCACAGCCGCGGCGAGTGTCTTCTCCATGGTGGCGGCATTGCGCAGAAGGGCATTATGTTCAGCTGCAAAACAAAAGGGATTGACTATCAGTCGACTACATAGAAACGATGCAAAAAAGGAGAAGTGAAGAGCACTTACTTTCTACCACGCGATGGCGCGTCTCCAGCATTGCATGGTTGTGGCCCATCGCAAGCACCTGCTCCGCCAAGTGAGCGGCTTCCTTCACAAGGAGCTATCGCAAAAGGAAAAAACAACAAAGGATCAGCAGAAGCCATAGATAACATCGACTGCAACATCAAAAGAAGAAATCCTACACTTACATGATCCTCCAATGACTCCGAAGTCGATTGGTGTGTAGTCATCCAGGCAACCATCCGATGCTCCCCATCATGCGGAGAGCTGGAAGAGTTGTGCCCAGAGTGGGCCGCCGATGGAGGAGAAGGGGCGCGCTCGACCTCTTCTTTGGCCCTTGAGGTTGCAACTCCCGATTCTTTCAGAAATTGGACATCGCCAGAAGATGACGACGCCTGCTGGCTGCAAGACAAAACCAACATCAAGAAAGGGCAAGTCCAGAGAAGAACCAAAAATGGCAATTGGAAAACTTACCAATCAAACTTATCAAAGTCAAAAGTTGGCTCCCCCGACTCTGATGAGGACTCCTTTGGCAGTCGCATCTTCTTGCGAGAAGATGGTGCCACGGCACTCACAGGAATGGTAGGGATCGGCGACTCCGCACCAACGCCTGCACCTTCTAGAGTCGAAGGAGACGATGCATCGGAATCCTTGCTGCGCGAAAGCTTGCGAGTATCCAGACTACCCGACTCGAGGGCTTCCTCCTCCACATCAGATGGGACGGTCGACTCCGACTCGTCCTCTTCCAAGGCTTCGTGAGGGATAACCCCCTCAGGAAGAGGGGGCATACAGGGTGACACCGCCCAATCCTGCATACAGACCATAATTTAGCACAAAGCAAAGAAACATCAAAGAGGAAATCAACAAACTAAGCTACTATGTAGCACAATTATACCTCAGGAGGAGGGTTAGCAGCATCAAACAGAGGAACAACTCGTTCACTGGGGAACACATCCTTGACGGTGTACCTGGTAACCAGTCGAACCCTTTTATCTACCTCACTCACGGACATGCCATTGGCAGACACGCGAGTGACATCGTCAGCGCCAGCCCACTGAAACATGGGGTGGACTCTGGCCTGCAGGGGCTGGACGCGACGGCGCAACAAAGTATGAATGAGGGAGCAGCCTCCCTCCTCTTTTCCTATGCGACTCTCGAGGTTGCAGACGCGCTCGTACAACACATATGTCTCCGCAGACTCGCCGGGCATAACCACATTCTTCCAAGAGCGCCTCCTCTTGCATGGCGTCGAGGGGTCGAAGGGCGCGAGCCCGAAGTGGTCTCCGTCGGCCTTCTGGTCGCGAACGTAGAACCACTTGTTCCTCCACCCTTGGACGGACATCATCAGCTTGATGTCGAAGTATGTGGCGGATGGATCGACATGGATTCCGTAGCCGCCTACATCATAGACTACGGAGCCAGATGCCGATTGGCGTTTCAATTTGAAGAGGCGCTTGAAGAGGCTGAAATGCGGCTCGATTCCGAGCCAGGACTCGTAGAGGGTGATGTAGCAAGCTACATGGAGGATGGAATTGGGGGACAACTGATGGAGCTGAAGCCCGTAAAAACAAAGAAGGCCCCTGAAGAAAGGATGCAGGGGCAACGAGAGGCCGCGAATAGTGAACGCTAGGAACATCACTTGAAAACCGGCAGGAGGAGAGGGGATTACCTCGCCGCCGGGGACGCACGCGTCGGCGACTGCGGCGGAAAACACTCCGTCTTGTCGAAGAAGACGAAGATCTGAGGACTTGATCACAGATGGACGCCACGCGCCATTCGTGATGCGGGTGCCCGTGCCCTTCTTCTTCCCTCCGGCGGCGGTGCTGGTACCCACAGCAGCGGAGCCACCCTTCTTCTTCTTCACCACAGCAGCGGTAGCAGCGGAATCGGCCGCAGCACCTCCTTTCTTCTTCCCCATTACGCGGCGGTGATGCGACCAGAGGAAGTAGCTGGGAAATGTGCAGAGCTGGTCTAGCGCGGCGGAGGAAAAAGAGCGCAGAGAAAGAGCAGTGGCAATGGCGATGCAGGCAAAGGATGAATGAAAGTAGATGTGAAATTTACCGTCGCATCATCACTACTTAACCCCTGGAAGATACAATCCAATGGCTCAGAAAAACCCTACTGGACGCGTGGCGTTCATCGTGCTCGACACGTGGAGGAGCTGAAACGCGAACTGTCCCCCCACTACTCCCATTTCACCTGGAAATCGAGGAGGCACGATTAAAATAAAGATTACGCATGCCCAGCCAAATAAGAGTCAAGGAGTGGGACCCACCGCTCGTCACGTCCCATCAAACTCTCTCACACGGGCAACGGAGGTCATGAAATCATCAGCACTGACGTCATTAACAACTATGGAGCAGAAGACTTCGATTACTTTAGTCCTTGCTCAAGTATTCGACTCCACCAAGCACTCGGGGGCTACTCCCATAGGGAGCACTGGTCACACACCCTATGATTTTTCTTCTTCTTTTACAAGAACATGAACAATCAAAGCAAAAACCCAATCACTCGAAGCACGGTTCAACTATGGACATGGGTTACTCCCATAGGGAGCACCGGAAGCAAATTCGACTGAAACAAGCAAATAAAAGACGACAGCAGTCGCAAAAGTTCTTTTGTCCCTGCCTGAGTCTTCGACTCAACCAGGCACTCGGGGGCTACTCCCATAGGGAGCGCTGGTCGCGCACCCTATGATTTATTTGTACAAAGTACTATGTGTTGATAACATCCACACTCAAAGTTTATGGCGACACCGCCCCGGAATTTTTCCCTACAAAGAGACCGCGTCTCCTGGGTCAGCCGAATCATTCTCCGCGATGATAAAATTCGGATGACGCGCTTATAGCGTGAAGATAAGACCTGAATAAGGCCTAGCAACGCATTAAGCTGCGCACTACCAAAAATATATCCGTGCCTGCAGGTACGATGAACATGCCTTGACGGACGCGTCGAGTGCTCACACCCATATACTGGAATTCGACTCCTGTAAGACCTCTGCGGTTTGAGTCGAATTACACTAGCACTTTTCCGGATTCGAGTCCAGGGACTCGAGTTTGAGTAGATGGCGTTCTTTTACCCTAAGGTAGTTAACTGATACCGATACATCGATTAAAATCAGGCACACACATCAACAATCCCTATGACATAAAGAGAGCAGTCGAAAAATGTACTCAGTCATGCACTCGAAAGGCTTCATAAAGTCTCCAGTCGAATCTACGATTCCACTGGACACTCGGAGGCTACTGACATGGGTATACCCTACAGGTACTCGAGCTTGGTATATACGGCTTGAATACATAAAGGCCCACGGTGTCGCCAAGGCCCAAATGAAGAACTCGAGTAACCTATGAACTCTCGATTGCTTGAAGGATAAGGAGAAGCTAGAGATAGAAAGTTCAAAGGGGAAAACCCTAACCTGTAACCGACTCGACCTACTACCTGAGACCTAGCCTATCTATATAAAGGATAGGAGGGGGCGGCAAGGACGACACACGCAACCCTAGTTTCCACAACCCTCGCCAGATTGCATCTGTGCACCATTGTAATCTTCAATTCCTTTGATAATTCCACGAGCAGATAAGCAGGAGTAGGGACCTCTACGAGGCCTGAACCTGGGTAAATCTTCAAGTCCCTTCTAGGGCCACGTAGAGATAAACAAAACCTTTTCCCTACGCGGTGATCCCAAGATCCAGCTCAGGTAGAAGGCCACGAGGATTACCACTAGATGCGCAGTTGCGGAATTGATGAAGCACGTCGCTTGATGCAGTGCAGTCCTCGCGATCCGTTCCGGTTCCACGATCCGTTCTTTCTTCACGATCGTCGATGTGCTGAATGTACAACACCTCCGCCGGTATCCACACGTACGAGGAGGAGCGCTGTCGGTGGACTGCTAGGTCCGGTACGGCGGCGACAGGACGGACTGGGGCTAGGGTTTCCAACACATGGAGTGACCTAACCTTATGCTCTAAGCACCTGCGCCCCAGCTTATATAGGGAGTGAAAGTGGGATCCACTCACTTGTGGCCCATTCACTAAAAGGCCTACATTAGCCACTGCAAGTCTCACTTGCTGACTAAGTCCATGTCTCTATTTGGCTCCAACCCAAATAGATTTCCTATTTGGGTCTAACCCAAACTTGCTCCCGCTCTTAAGTGTGTGACCCGACAGGCTCATGGTAACCCGGACACGATTCCGAGTCTCACTCGTGATCGATCAGTTGGTAGCGGCTCCTAGCAGAACGTGCCAACTCCCAAGTACCAATAAGTCATGACGACATACCTTTCCGATGCGACTTTCGTCTGAGTCCCTTTTGCCTCACGATATACCTTGTCGGACTATAGGCGAATGATCGTCATCCTTTAAATAGTCCGACTCTCTTTCTCGATCCGAGATAAGTGATTCATCCGACTAACTCTTAGTCGGTTGCCTCGGTTAACACTTAATCTGAGATGCGCATGGCCATGCTTTCCGAATCATATCTTCCGAGAGGGCCCAGAGAATATTTCTCCGGATGGAGGGGCAAAATCCCGTCTTGGTTATTCACATCACGCAGCTTGATTCTCAGTCGACCCGAACTCCGCCTTTATAACTGCCTAGTGACGGAACAACGTTTGATAGAACCTAAGTCGGAGATCCTCAACTTGGATTGTGCAATAACCTCAGGTCTAAGGATTACATTGATTGAGACATGCAAATGATGACTTGTTCGTTGCATCCTAATATGGGTCAGTCCAAATCGCTGAACTCTTTAGCCGAATCCGTGTAAGTCGGAATAGCATCTCCATGCCCATGACAAGTGGAACCTAGTCATCTGCCGACTTTCACATTGGTCTAAGTTGTGTGTCCGGCACAACCTCAATGACCAAGGACAATTAGTATGAACAACATGAATATGTAGTTCCACAATCAAAATACATATTCGATGATACATATTAGCAGTTCATACATGGACCATAACCTTATGAATACACAGGAATATCATCATACATGATTGCCTCTAGGCAATATTCCCAACAGTCTCCCACTTGCACTAGAGTCAATCTTCCGACATCACATGTCCAGGCATCTGCTGTCCATTGCTCTCAGGTGCGCCTCATGCTTCGGCTATGGAAGTGGCTTTGTCAACGGATCCGCAATGTTTGCATCCGTGTGTACCTTGCATAACTTGGTATCACCTTGATCCACGAACTGGCGAATAAGGTGGTACCGCATGAGTATATGTTTGTTCTTCTGGTGTTGTCTAGGTTCCTTGGCTTGTGCAATAGCACCATTGTTGTCACAATACACGTCTAATGGATTGGACAAGCCCTGAACCACACCAAGATCCATGAGGAAATTCCTCATCCAAACGGCTTCTTTTGCCGCCTCCGAGGCAGCAATATACTCAGCCTCTGTCGTAGACGCAGACACCGTTTCTTGCTTGGAACTTTTCCAGCTCACAGCCCCTCCGTTTATCACAAACACATATCCAGATTGCGAACTAGAATCATCCGAGTCAGTGAGATAACTCGCATCCGTGTAACCCTTTACACCGAGTTCATCCTCACCTCCATAAACCAGGAACATATCCTTAGTCCTTCACAAGTACTTGAGGATATTTTTAGCCGCTGCCCAGTGGATTTCTCCAGGGTCAGCCTGGTACCTGCTCACAACACTTAGAGCATAGGAAACATCCGGCCTAGTACAAATCATAGCGTACATGATGGATCCGATTGCAGAAGCATACGGAATCACACTCATCCGACTTCGCTCATCAATTGTCGAAGGACACTGAGTCTTGCTAAGTTTTACGCCATGGGACATCGGTAAGAACCCCTTCTTAGACGATTCCATGTTGAACTTCTTCAACACTTTGTCCAAATATGTACTCTGACTCAATCCAATGAGCCGCTTTGATCTATCTCTATAGATCCGGATTCCTAGTATGTAATTCGCCTCACCCAAGTCTTTCATCGAAAAACTCTTTTCCAATGATTCCTTGGTCTCTTGCAACATCTGGACATCATTTCCAATCAATAATATGTCATCCACATACAAGATCAGAAAGTTTACTTTGCTCCCACTAAACTTCTTGTATAAACAAGAATCATGATCGCTCTTGATGAAGCCAAACGATTTGACTACCTCATCAAAGTGAATGTTCCAACTTCGATATGCTTTCTTCAACCCATAAATGGATTTCCGAAGCTTGCATACCTTGTCAGCATTAGCCGGATCGACAAAACCCTCGGGCTGTATCATATACACGTCATCGGTTAAATTTCCATTAAGGAAAGCCCTCTTGACATCCATCTGCCATATCTCATAGTCGAAATAGGCTGCTATAGCTAACATGATCCGAACTGATTTAAGCATTGCTATAGGAGAGAAAGTCTCATCGTAGTCAACTCCTTGAACTTGTCGGAACCCCTTCGTGAAAAGCCGTGCTTTATAGATAGAAACATTTCCATCCATATCAGTTTTCTTCTTAAAGACCCATTTGCACTCAACGGGTCTTGCACCGTCTGGCAGATCAACCAAGTTCCAAACTTGATTTTCATCCATGGACTTTAATTCGGATCTCATGGCTCCAAGCCATGACTCGGAATCAGAACCCACCATCGCTTCCGAATAAGTTGTCGGCTCATCACTGTCCAACAGCATCACATCATGAACACTTCGCAATCTAGCCGATCTTCGCAGTTTTGGTGCAGTTTCTAGCTTAGGTACCACGTCGGGCTCAACCTCTAAGGCATTTGCCGACTCGCTGCTAGCCGGCATCTCTCGAATTTCTTCGAGATGCACCGTACTCCCACTGACTCCCTGACTGAGAAACTCTTTCTCAAGGAAGACACCGTTTCGAGCGACAAACACTTTGCCCTCTTCTCGGTTGTAGAAGTAGTAACCCAAGGTTTCCCTCGGATACCCCACGAAAACACACTTATCCGACTTAGCTGTAAGCTTGTCTGACTGAAGTCGCTTGACGAAAGCTTCACAACCCCAAATCTTAAGAAAAGACAAACTCGGCTTCTTGCCAGTCCACATCTCATGCGGTGTCTTCTCTACCGACTTTGATGGTACTCTGTTTAGTGTGAACGCTGCAGTTTCTAGACAATAACCCCAAAATGATAAAGGCAGATTTGTCTGACTCATCATTGATCGTACCATGTCCAACAAGGTCTGATTCCTCCTTTCCGACACACCGTTTCTCTGCGGCGTTCCTGGAGGAGTGAGCTGGGGAACTATTCCACAACTCTTTAGATGGTCATCAAACTCATGGCTCATGTACTCGCCTCCTCGGTCCGACCGAAGAAACTTTATTTTCTTGCCAAGTTGATTTTGTACCTCATTCTGGAATTCCTTGAACTTTTCAAAGGCTTCCGACTTATGTTTCATCAAGTAGATATATCCATACCTACTCAAATCATCAGTGAAGGTAATGAAGTACTCATAACCACCTCTGGCTGTCGTGCTCATCGGGCCACATACATCACTATGTACTAGTCCCAACAAGTCGGATGCCCTTTCACAACTCTTTGCAAAAGGTGTCTTGTTCATCTTGCCGAGAAGGCAGGATTCGCATGTCTCGAACGATTCCAAGTCGAACGAAGTTAGGAGTCCATCATCATGGAGCTTCTTCATGCGTTTCCAACTTATATGACCAAGCCGACAATGCCAAAAGTAAGTCATATTCAGATCATTTGGTTTTAACCTTTTCACATTTATGTTATAGAAAGATTCACTATCAAGATTCAAAATAAATAACCCGTCCTAGACAGGCGCAAAGCCATGAAACATATCATTCAAATATAAAGAACAACCATTATTCTTAATATTCGACTCATAGCCCCGTCTCATCAAACATGAGGCAAAAATGATGTTTCGACTAAGCACTGGAACATAATGACAATTATTTAGCTCCATTATGAATCCAGAAGGTAAATGAAGTTGCATTGTGCCGACTTCCAACGCAACGACTCTCGCTTTGTTTCCGACTCTAATGTCAACCTCGCCTCTTGCAACGCTCCTAGTTCTTACCAGTCCCTGCAACGAGTTGCAGATGTGAATGACTGATCCGGTATCATACACCCAAGAACTACCAGGTGCATCAGCAAGATAAATGTCTATAACATTGCAAACAAGCGTACCTGAGCCGGAAGTCACACCTCCGCTCTTGGCTTTGTCAGCTAGATACTTGCTGCAATTCCTCTTCCAGTGGCCATCCGACTTGCAGTAGAAGCAAGTGGATCCGGCTCTAGGAGATGGCTTAGTCCCTGAGGAAGCGCTTTGGACTGGGTCCTCCGCCTTACCTCTTGACTTTGCCTTCTTCTTCTTAGTCCAAGAACTCTTCTTGAACTTAGCCTTGTTTTGTACCATCAACACTTGACTGGCACCTTTATTGAGATCCGCCTCAGCCTGCTTGAGCATCCCATGTAATTCAGTGAGCTTCTTATCCATACCATGCATGTGGTAGTTCGATATGAACTGACCATACGCACTAGGAAGAGAGTTCAGAATTATGTCCGTAGCGAACTCTTCGCTGATGGGGTAGCCAAGCCTTTCCAGAGATTGCACGTAACCAACCATCTTGATCACATGCGGAGTCAGTGGATCGCCATCCTTAAGCTTCCATCTCAACAAAGCCCGAGAGACTTGATACCTCTCAGTCTTTGCCTGAGCCTGGAACATACTTTTGAGGCTTTCGATCATATCGTAGGCCTCAACATTCTTGAACTGCTGCTGCAAGTCCGGTTCCATGTGAGCAAGCATAAGACAGCTAATCTCCGTGGATTCATCACAAATCCGACGATAGGCATTGGTGGCTGCGACAGTCGCATTCTCATCCGGCTCAGCTGGAAGTGAGTTGTCTAGGACACGATCCCTTTTTTCTTGGTTGAGAACAATTCTCAGATTACGATACCAGTTGGTGAAATTAGTTCCATTCAGCTTATCTTTCTCTAAGATGGTTCTCAAAGCAAAACCGGAAATCTTAGGAAGACTGCTAGGTGCCATTGATCTACAATAGAAAATATGCAAAACACTTAAGACATGTATCCATAAAAGAGCAAGCATATTAAACACTTTAATATTTATGCTCCCACTAGAACCAACACCCCTCCGATGGTTACTTAGTGATTCAGGACCCTAAATAAGCAAGTCGACTAGTGAGCTTTAGCATCACTGCTAGCCGTCAAGTGATCTAGGTAGACAACTCCTTGTCAATCGTATCTCATACGACTCCTGTTGGATGGGTGGCATCACATGCCCCGGCTCCCATCCGACTTTTCCCCAAGTCCCACAACCGTTGTGATAGACCTGTCTAGATTACCAAGTGCTTCCGTTGTAAGAGTCCGACTCGAACCCACCTAGTCGGAAAGAATTGATAGCACCTCAATTTTATGAGCCCACTACCAAAAATGTCCGACTTGTGATGGTGTAGCACTGGCGGGGAAACCGACTAGACCTTCTTTGAGGGATTATTTTCTACCAACTATCTAATAGAGGTAAAACAGAGACATAACAATAACACAAAATAAAGCAATTATAATGTGAAATGGTATGGCTCTCTTCATGGCGATCTCCATCTCCATAAAGCCTGTAATCCGACTCGTGTCAACTCTTGTCACGTGCCATCTTACACCATGTAGCCAACTTGTACACCGACTTGCATGCCATCCGGATTCTCCAAACAGCTACAATAGCTAGTAATGCAAATTACACAGAGAATCCGACACGCAGGCCGTTATACAATAAGATGACAGCACCTAGGCTCCAGCCGGCTGACAAAAACCGTGATACACAGATCACGTATGGATTACACACATCACATGCACATAAGCCATACCATTCACAACATCATCCTGCAAAAACAAGTTATGCATAGATACGATATCCACCGGCGTTGTGAAACTCGCAACGACATCTAAGGCGCTACGACAGGGCGAAGCCGGCGGTCCCAAAAAACGCAGATCTCATCTGCATTCCGGACATGGATTTCATCATCGGATAAAACAATTTTACCCAAATCCGATCAGGACTCCGATTCGATCAAACCCTTTGATCTTCGATCACCGCAACCGGGTTTACGTGTCACAGTTACCCCGATGGCGGAAACCGACCGGTAGGGGTATGTCGTTCCACGACCTTAGCAGTTAGATCACGGAAACTAGATCATCCATTCCCCCGAGTACAGTTGATCCAATCAACTTTGTACAAAACCGATCTATCTCATAGATCGACCACCAAAACTGCAATTAGATCCAATCTAACGCCAACCGCATATCACATATGCACGATCTCGAGCCTAAAACCAGAAGCTAGCATTCTGATACCACTGTAGGGCCACGTAGAGATAAACAGAACTTATTCCCTACGCGGTGATCCCAAGATCCAGCTCAGGTAGAAGGCCACGAGGATTACCACTAGACACGCAATTGCGGAATTGACGAAGCACGTCGCTTGATGCAGTGCAGTCCTCGCGATGCGTTCCGGTTCCACGATCCACGATCCGTTCTTTCTTCATGATCGTCGAAGTGCTGAACGTACAGCACCTCCGCCGGTATCCACATGTACGAGGAGGAGCGCCGGCGGTGGACTGCTAGGTCCGGTACGGCGGCGACAGGACGGACTGGGGCTAGGGTTTCCAACACATGGAGTGACCTAACCTTATGCTCTAAGCATCTGCGCCCCAGCTTATATAGGGAGTGAAAGTGGGCTCCACTCACTTGTGGCCCATTCACTAAAAGGCCTATATTAGCCACTGCAAGTCTCACTTGCTGACTAAGTCCATGTCTCTATTTGGGTCCAACCCAAATAGGTTTCCTGTTTAGGTCTAACACAAACTTGCTCCCGCTCTTAAGTGTGTGACCTGACAGGCTCATGGTAACCCGGACACGATTCCGAGCCTCACTCGTGATCGATCAGTTGGTAGCGGCTCCTAGCAGAACGTGCCAACTCCCAAGTACCAATAATTCATGACGACATACCTTTCCAATGCGACTTTCGTCTGAGTCCCTTTTTGCCTCACGATATACCTTGTCGGACTATAGGCGAATGATCGTCATCCCTTAAATAGTCCGACTCTCTTTCTCGATCCGAGATAAGTGATTCATCCGACTAACTCTTAGTTGGTTGCCTCGGTTAACACTTAATCCGAGCCGCGCATGGCCATGCTTTCCGAATCATATCTTCCGAGAGGGCCCAGAGAATATCTCTCCGGATGGAGGGGCAAAATCCCGTCTTGGTTATTCACATCACGCAGCTTGATTCTCAGTCGACCCGATCTCTGCCATTATAACTGCCTAGTGACGGAACAACGTTTGACAGAACCAAAGTCGGAGATCCTCAACTCGGATTGTGCAATAACCTCAGGTCTAAGGATTACATTGATTGAGACATGCAAATGACGACTTGTTCGTTGCATCTCAATATGGGTCAGTCCGACTCGCTAAACTCTTTAGCTGAATCCGTGTAAGTCGGAATAGCATCTCCATGCCCATGACAAGTGGAACCTAGTCATCTGCCGACTTTCACATTGGTCTAAGTTGTGTGTCCGGCACAACCTCAGTGACCAAGGACAATTAGTATGAACAACATGAATATGTAGTTCCACAATCAAATCACATATTCGATGATACATATTGGCAGTTCATACATGGACCATAACCTTATGAATACACAGGAATATCATCATACATGATTGCCTCTAGGGCATATTCCCAACATCCTTGTGTGCTTGTTTGCTAGCCGATAGATGTCTCCAGCGCTCCCTCCTTCTCCAAAACCCAAGCCCATAACAATGGGCATTGATGAGTTAAAACCTCGTCAATTGGTGTCCTACAAACATCCTATGTGATTCCTACAATCCGAGGAGGGCCTAAAAGTACAAACAGATAAAAAAACCCGGCTTCACTGTGTTGCGCTCACAATTGAGATGCTCATTAATAATACCTTTCATATTTTGACAATGAACGAACTTAGTAGTGCAGGGACACCGTCATACACTATATTTTTGCAAGGCATAATACTAGTACTAATTTATTACTGGCAATGGTTCATTCATTTTTTAGGACATAAAGCATGTGCTCATTCAGTCATACGAAAGGTGAAACATAAACAAGGTAGTTAAAGAACAACTTCACTGAATCACTCGCAATGTATCATCATGGAACTAGAATTACCTTCCGATGTGGGATCCTAGCAGTAGGTGCAGCCTTGACTTGTGACTGCAAAAATGAGACCACCGTGTTCAATGGCATCATAGTACTGTCGTCTTCCAAGACCTAAATGGTCCAGACATCTCCAAACTTGGCTACCACCTTCTAGGTAGGCGATTTCACCGTTGAATGTGGCGCCCCGCTAAAACCACTACTAGAAAATTGCTGTGTTTTGGTGCATTGCATCATCATGACCGCATGCTCATGTCATCATGCCACATTGCATTTGAGCATCGTCATCATCTTGCATGGATTTGTCTAAAACTATTTTCGAAACGCCTAGTTTTGTTTTTCTAAATATTCCCGTCTCTATTCAAATTAAAACCCCGGGTCTCCGGAATATTTTGTTTCATCTACAAACAGTTTTCAAATGCCCCGTTTTAAACAAATAAAAAGCTAGATTATTTTTAGGAGGCAGCCCTCGCCAGGCCAGAAAGCCCGGCCGACCACCTCCAAACCCTAGTCTAAAATTATCTAATCCTAATTCTACCCAATCCTATCCTACCCAGCCTCCCTCCACCTCACTCTGACCAATCCCCTCCCTCCACCTCACACATCCACCTCACCTGTCCAATTCCAGGCCGCCACCTCACCACACCACACCAGCCACCCACACCACACCCGGCTGCACTCACCTGGCCGCACAAACGCCTGCACACACCGCACAGCACGCGCGGCAGCAACACCGCCGCCCCGCCCGCTAGCTGGCCCCACTCGCCATGCACCCTGCCCACACACGCACGCCCCTAGTCTCTCCCTTGCCGCCCACCCAGCGATGGACAGACCACCCCGGTCCCGGCGCCCTGGCCCCACCACTCCGCGTCCGCCTCCACCAACCGCGCACCCCACGCCTCCTCGCCTCGGTCTTCTCCCCACCTTCCCATCCACCGCGATCCCCATCCCCCACTCCTTCCTCACCGACGGGCGCCGCCACCGCCAACCCGCGCCTCTCCCTGCGAGGCAGCGCCGCCTCCCCGCCTGCCTCCGCGACCTCGCTGGCCACCCTCGCGTCCTCCTCCCTCACTGGTCGCCCCGCCGACCTTGCCGTCCACCGCCGCCTCCACCCGCTTCTCTGGCCCGTCTCCCCGGTCGTCCGCCGCCTCGTCCGAGATCCGCGCGCTCCCCAGGCCGCCCCTCGCGTCTCGCCTCCGGCCATCATCGTTGCCCAGGCACGCCCTCCCTCGATCCCCGAGGCCGCCGTCCCTCTCCTCCGCTCCGGCCGCCGCCCTCTGTTCGGTCCCCTCTCTTTCCTCTGCCTCGAGCACGTCCTCCGCCCAGTCCTCGTCGCCACCTCGGGCCCCTCCGCTCCGGCCGCGCCCGGCTCCCCCGTCGCCACCCCGGGGCCGCTCGTCCTCGCCAACCCCGCCGCTAGGCTCGTCAGGCCGCCGCCGCCTGCGCCTCCCCCCGTCTCCACCCCGCCTCTCCGCCCAGCAAGGCCGCCGTCGCGCCGCCCTTCCACCTCCCTCCCGTCCATGACGCTGTGCGCGCTTCTCGTGCGCGTCTGCCTCGCCGCAGGTCCCGCCTTAGGCTCTCGCCATCAACCTTCATCACCCGTGTTCTCGCCTCCTTATGCAGCTACGACCACATGTGCACTGCCTCCGTTCACCTTCTGCAGTAGAAGGATGTGGGCACCCGTTTCTCCCACAACTCGTCTCAGCCTATCCCGTGTGACCCAAAAGTGTCTTATTGCTCAGGATGTGCTCATGTCGATGATGTGCTATTGGAGTACCGATATGGTGAAGGTACTGATGAGGTGCTACCCGAAGACCATCGGTGCTGAACCCAAGTCCAGCACCAACGCCCGAGAACTTCGACACGACACGCCAAGATCTACCTCACGGAGCGTTGAGACCCCCGTAACCGGAGCAGCCTAGACACCAAGATCTACCGGCGACCCGACCAAGATCCGAAGACCGAACCCTCGGCACGCCTAGATCTTCTCCTCGGAACGCCATGATCTCCTTCACGGATCTGAAGACCCTGTCGAACCCTGAACCCCGGAACCAAGACCTTCGCCCTAATGTGTGACCCTTTATCCGAGCCCTATTTTTATAAATTCACATATACATAAATTGTTGCATATTAAATTGTTCATGTCGCATACATATTGTGTGGTTTGGGGGCATTATATTGATTCACCTAAATTAAATATGGAGTGTTTATGCGGGATATCTTTGTCTTATTCCGGACTCCATTTAAGTCTGTGTAGCAAACCGATGCCATGTTTTGCCATGTTAAAACAACATTAAAATTGCGGGTGTTCTAAACAACATGAACCTAGTAATTAATTGACGGGACCCTAGTTCCGCTTAATACTGCCTAATTGCACCGCATCTGTGCCATGCCATGGATCATATCATAATCATGTCGGATCTTCTGCCGTAGTATTAAATATTGCATCCGGTGTTTCTTCTAGTGTTTGCTTCTTCGCGGATTAGGCTGATGAGTGGATGCGAGTATCGTCAAGTCCTCCGGATATGATCCTTCGGTCGTGTTTCCCAAGCGAGCATCTCTCCTCCTTCTACCTATTTTGCATTTATAGTCTTTATTTCCTCCTGTTGATCTATTGCTATCCGTGTCGCGATGCTTTAGTGTTCCGTACCAGTTATATCCCGTGCAGCCTTTATATTGCCTTGGACACCTCCTATTACCTGTTGTTTGGTAGATAGCTGGCCTTGCGAGTCGTAGTTGCTTGCTCAGGTGCGATCTCGTGTTGTCGAGTACCACAGTTGTTGGTATGCTGGCAGATGTTTATGGTGGAGATGATCATGACTTTAAATACAACTATTAAAATGCTAGATATAACTAATGCAGAGGCATCGGTGAGCAATAGATGTTATTTGGTTCTTCCACGCTCACTTGTGTCCCGTAGGACCCCGAGTACTTGATACCTGTTCCTTGATTTTTCGCACTATCCACATCCGGGAGGCCGTGGACCCCCCTGAGCCAGAGCTTGATTCATTTCTATTTCTTGGGGCCACAAACTAGTTTGGGGTTTTATTACTATCCTGTACTTATGCCATGTTACTGCTTTATTTAAGATTGTGCGTGGAGGACCTGTACTGTTTTGTATCGCGCCACATTTTTGCGGTATCGACAAGCCCAGTCACACTTTCGGGTTCCTAGTCGTTTACAGCCATCGTCGCAAACCCTGGGTCCGTTCCGGAGCTGGCCAACTTCATTGCGGGTAGCTTAGTGGGGTGGCCCCCTGAAATATTTATGAATCCTATGATCGCTTTGTCGTGAATGCCTCGTTGGGTTTTGAGTTGGTTTTTCCGAGGTTGATCGAGTGTGTGTTGCTATTTGTGCACCCCTGCAGGGTAAAACTTCCTGAAAGCCGTGTCCGCGGTTATGGACGACTTGGAGCACATTATCTCGATCATAGACAAGCATAACTAAAGTAGTGCAATAAATTTGACTTAATATGTGACTAGTAATCAGCTCCAGTATAACGGAATGGATATTAAAAATGCCAACAACTGGTGGATCTGTGGTGATCTGTGTCATACTATACTTGCCTAGTAAGTATTGCAACTCCAATGGAATGTGATAAAAGTGCCAACAATTGCTGGGTTTTGGGATTCCTCAGGACAAATATATCTGACTAGTAAATGTCCTAACTACAGTGGAATGGTGATTAAAACTGCCCACTACTTATGCTATCAGGATGACTCATGCTATCTATACCTGAATAGTAAGTGCTGCAACTAAAACTGAATGAGTAAAATTGCCAACCGTGTGATTTCCGCGGTCTGACTTCCTCGTTTGGTCTCGAGGGGGGGGGGGAATACCGGGATGGGTATGTTTGGTGTAGTCTCAGGTTGGATCCGAATAGGTCTTTCTTACCCCTCTCTAATAGCCGCCAGTGATACCGAGTCTTTATAGGTTGTTTAGTGCCGCTGCGCAGCCGCTTCAGTCCACCATAACTATGTAGGCGAGAGCCGCCAAATTCTAGCCTCGCCGTGTACTGGCCTCAGTACTGACGCTCCTCTTTTTCCTTCGACCTTTGTCGGCACCCCTTTTGTTTTAGCAGGTTTGAGATCGACGTCGTTAGCAGGGTTACCCTTCCGGCTTGGCCTGGGCAGGGTTATGGACGCCATTGGTTATTCTTTAGGGCTCTTTGCCCCATTTGCATCTTGTCCGTAGTCGGACGCTCTATCGTTTTCAAGGTGTTTTGGATCTTTGTATTGTATATCTGTATTCTCGACTCGTTGAGTCGTTGTTCTATATATATATATCTGTTCTGTGGGTCCCATCGAGGACTGTTGTGTAATGGTATTGCTTCGTTTTCCACCCGCACGAAAGTGCCTGGTGGGCATCCTTGAATCGTTTCTATGCGGGTTGGCGGAAAGGGCTAAAACTTGCATTAGGGCCGATTTGAGGGTGTTACAGAGTGGTATCAGAGCTCAGCAGTTGCGATACCCCACAAGTCCAGCCTGTAGGATAACCTAGCTAACGGACAATCTAGAGTGTCAAAACTATTTTTGCAAAATCGGTTGGATAGATCTGATTAGGTCTAATTTTACTCCTTATCCCTCTGCTATTCTCCTCTTACCTCTACGTTTTTTAAATCTGTTCTCTTATCTTTTCTTCGAGTCCAGGAATTCTCGTGGTTGGTTTTCCGTCGTACCTTCAGGGCTTCGCTTCCTTCTTTGGTAACGGTGCTTCTACATCCGGTCTTCGTGCTATCTGAGGAATCCTTCATCCGTTGGACTTCGCTCCGTTCCTTGTTTGTGCCTTCCAGTGTTTTCCGACGCGACGACATCATCTACGCCAGATCCGATGCAGAGCCTGCATCACTCCTTTGTTCCAAACCTCGATTGTCGAGATCTTCAGTCTGATTCCGAGAATGGTTGCACGCTTTTCTACTGATTGTGCAGAGTAATAGTTTGGGTGCGTGATGGATTGGCCCCCATGCCGACTACTCACTCTATTTGCTCATGTACATTAAAGTGGATGAGGATGCATCGGTTCTCTCTTTCTATCGAAGTTAGAGGTGGCTTTATTTGTGGATACCTTTACCTTCGTCCTTTGTTTCCCAGAGTGTTCTCTCGATGATCACGGACAACGACCTCTTGTTAGTGGTGTCGCGAGGATCTACATGAAGCGTGAAGACTTAGATCGCCGACCTTATTCTCGGTACCATGAGGCGGATCTCGAGGGCGAGATCCATTGTTAGTGGTGTTGAATTGTGGCACCCCGCTAAAACCACTACTAGAAAATCGCTGTGTTTTTGTGCACTGCATCATCATGACCGCATGCTCATGTCATCATGCCACATTGCATTTGAGCATCGTCATCATCTTGCATGGATTTGTCTAAAACTATTTTCGAAACACCTAGTTTTGTTTTTCTAAATATTCCCGTCTCTATTCAAATTAAAACCCCGGGTCTCCGGAATATTTTATTTCGTCTACAAACAGTTTTCAAACGCCCCGTTTTAAACAAATAAAAAGTTAGATTATTTTTAGGAGGCAGCCCGCCAGGCCCGAAAGCCCGGCCGACCACCTCCAAACCCTAGTCTAAAAATATCTAATCCTAATTCTACCCAATCCTATCCTACCCAGCCTCCCTCCACCTCACTCTGACCAATCCCCTCCCTCCACCTCACACATCCACCTCACCTGTCCAATTCCAGGCCGCCACCTCGCCACACCACACCAGCCACCCACACCACACCCGGCTGCACTCACCTGGCCGCACAAACGCCTGCACACACCGCACAGCACGCGCGGCAGCAGCACCGCAGCCCCGCCCGCTAGCTGGCCCCACTCGCCATGCACCCTGCCCACACACGCACGCCCCTGGTGTCTCCCTTGCCGCCCACCAAGCGATGGACAGACCACCCCGGTCCCTGCGCCCTGGCCCCACCACTCCGCGTCAGCCTCCTCCAACCGCGCACCCCACGCCTCCTCGCCTCGGTCCTCTCCCCACCTTCCCATCCACCGCGATCCCCATCCCCCACTCCTTCCTCACCGACGGGCGCCGCCACCGCCAACCCGCGCCTCTCCCCGCGAGGCAGCGCCGCCTCCCCGCCTGCCTCCGCGACCTCGCTGGCCACCCTCGCGTCCTCCTCCCTCACCGGTCGCCCCGCCGACCTCGCCGTCCACCGCCGCCTCCACCCGCTTCTCTGGCCCGTTTTCCCCGGGCATCCGCCGCCTCGTCCAAGATCCGCGCGCTCCCCAGGCCGCCCCTCACGTCTCGCCTCCGGCCGTCATCGTTGCCCCAGGCACGCCCTCCCTCGATCCCCGAGGCCGCCGTCCCTCTCCTCTGCTCCGGCCGCCGCCCTCTGTTCGGCCCCTCCCTTTCCTCTGCCTCGAGCACGTCCTCCGCCCAGTCCCCGTCGCCGCCTCGGCCCCCTCCGCTCCGGCCGGGCCCGGCTCCCCCGTCGCCACCCCGGGGCCGCTCGTCCTCGCCAACCCCACCGCCAGGCTCGTCAGGCCGTCGCCGCCTGCGCCTCCTCCCGTCTCCACCCCGCCTCTCTGCCCAGCTAGGCCGCCGTCGCGCCGCCCTTCCACCTTCCTCCCGTCCATGATGCTGTGCGCGCTTCTCGTGCGCGTCTGCCTCGCCGCGGGTCCCGCCTTAGGCTCTCGCCATCAACCTTCGTCACCCGTGTTCTCGCCTCCTTATGCAGCTACGACCACATGTGCACTGCCTCCGTTCACCTTCTGCAGTAGAAGGATGTGGGCACCCGTTTCTCCCACATCTCGTCTCAGCCTATCCCGTGTGACCCAAAAGTGTCTTATTGCTCAGGATGTGCTCATGTCGATGATGTGCTATTGGAGTACTGATATGGTGAAGGTACTGATGAGGTGTTACCCGAAGACCATCGGCGCCGAACCCGAGTCCAGCACCAACGCCCGAGAACTTCGACACTCACGCCAAGATCTACCTCACGGAGCGTTGAGACCCCCGTAACCGGAGCAGCATGGACACCAAGATCTACCGGCGACCCGACCAAGATCCGAAGACCGAACCCTCGGCACGCCCAGATCTTCTCCTCGGAACGCCATGATCTCCTTCACGGATCCGAAGACCCTGTCGAGCCCCGAACCCCGGAGCCAAGACCTTCGCCCTAATGTGTGACCCTTTATCCGAGCCCTATTTTTATAAATTGACATATACATAAATTGTTGCATATTAAATTGTTCATGTCGCATACATATTATGTGGTTTGGGGGCATTATATTGATTCACCTAAATTAAATATGGAGTGTTTATGCGGGATATCTTTGTCTTATTCCGGACTCCGTTTAAGTCTTTGTAGCGAACCGATGCCATGTTTTGCCATGTTAAGACAACATTTAAATTGCGGGGGTTCTATACAACATGAACCTAGTAATTAATTGACGGGACCCTGGTTCCGCTTAATACTGCCTAATTGCACCGCATCTGTGCCATGCCATGGATCATATCATAATCATGCCAGATCTTCTGCCGTAGTATTAAATATTGCATCCGGTGTTTCTTCTAGTGTTTGCTTCTTCGCGGATTAGGCCGATGAGTGGATGCGAGTATCGTCAAGTCCTCCGGATATGATCCTTTGGCAGTGTTTCCCAGGCGAGCATCTCTCCCCCTTCTACCTATTTTGCATTTATAGTCTTTATTTCCTCCGTTGATCTATTGCTATCCGTGTCGCGATGCTTGAGTGTTCCGTACCAGTTATATCCCGTGCAGCCTCTATATTGCCTTGGACACCTCCTATTACCTCCTGTTTGGTAGATAGCTGGCCTTGCGAGTCATAGTTTCTGGCTCAGGTGCGATCTCGTGTTGTCGAGTACCACAGTTGTTGGTATGCTGGCAGATGTTTATGGTGGAGATGATCATGACTTTAAATACAACTATTAAAATTCTAGATATAACTAATGCAGAGGTATCGGTGAGCAATAGATGTTATTTGGTTCTTCCACGCTCACTTGTGTCCCGTAGGACCCTGAGTACTTGATACTTGTTCCTTGATTTTTCGCACTATCCACATCCGGGAGGCCGTGGACCCCCCTGAGCCAGAGCTTGATTCATTTCTATTTCTTGGGGCCACAAACTAGTTTGGGGTTTTATTACTATCCTGTACTTATGACATGTTACTACTTTATTTAAGATTGTGCGTGGAGCACCTGTACTATTTTGGATCGCGCCACATTTTCGCGGTATCGACAAGCCCAGTCACACTTTCGGGTTCCCAGTCGTTTACAACCGTCGTCGCAAACCCTGGGTCTGTTCCGAAGCCGGCCAACTTCGTTGTGGGTAGCTTAGTGGGGTGGCCCCCTGAAATATTTATGAATCCTGTGATCGCTTTGTCGTGAATGCCTCGTTGGGTTTTGAGTTGGTTTTTCCGAGGTTGATCGAGTGTGTGTTGCTATTTGTGCACCCCTGCAGGGTAAAACTTTCTGAAAGCCGTGTCTGCGGTTATGGGCGACTTGGAGCACAGTATCTCGATCATAGACAAGCATAACTAAAGTAGTGCTATAAATTTGACTTAATATGTGACTAGTAATCAGCTCCAGTATAACGGAATGGATATTAAAAATGCCAACAACTAGTGGATCTGTGGTGATCTGTGTCATACTATACCTGCCTAGTAAGTATTGCAACTCCAATGGAATGTGATAAAAGTGCCAACAATTGCTGGGTTTTGGGATTCCTCAGGACAATTATATCTGACTAGTCAATGTCCTAACTACAATGGAATGGTGATTAAAACTGCCTACTACTTATGCTATCAGGATGACTCATGCTATCTATACCTGAATAGTAAGTGCTGCAACTAAAACGGAATGAGTAAAATTGCCAACCGTGTGAGTTCCTTGGTCTGACTTCCTCGTTTGGTCTCGTGGGGGGAAATACCGGGTTGGGTATGTTTGGTGTAGTCTTGGGTTGGATCCGAATAGGTCTTTCTTACCCCTCTCTAATAGCCGCCAGTGATACCGAGTCTTTATATGTTGTTTAGTGCCGATGCGCTGCCGCTTCAGTCCAACATACCTATGTAGGCGAGAGCCGCTGAATTCTAGCCTCGCCGTGTACTGGCCTCAGTACTGACGCTCCTCTTTTTCCTTTGCCCTTTGTCGGCACCAATTTTGTTTTAGCAGGTTTGAGATCGACGTCGTTGGCAGGGTTACCGTTCCGGCTTGGCCTGGGCAGGGTTATGGACGCCATTGGTTATTCTTTAGGGCTCTTTGCCCCATTTGCATCTTGTCCGTAGTCGGACGCTCTATCGTTTTCAAGGTGTTTTGGATCTTTGTATTGTATATCTGTATTCTCGACTCGTTGAGTCGTTGTTGTATATATATCTGTTCTGTGGGTCCCATCGAGGACTGTTGTGTAATGGTATTACTTCGTTTTCCACCCACACGAAAGTGCCTGGTGGGCATCCTTGAATCGTTTCTATGCGGGTTGGCGGAAAGGGCTAAAACTTGCATTAGGGCCGATTTGAGGGTGTTACAGAGTGGTATCAGAGCTCAGCAGTTGCGATACCCTACAAGTCCAGCCTGTAGGATAACCTAGCTAACGGATGATCTAGAGTTTCAAAACTATTTTTGCAAAATCGGTTGGATAGACCTAATTAGGTCTAATTTTACTCCTTATCCCTCTGCTATTCTCCTCTTACCTCTGCGTGTTTTAAATCTGTTCTCTTATCTTTTCTTCGAGTCCAGGAATTCTCGTGGTTGGTTTTCCGTCGTACCTTCAGGGCTTCGCTTCCTTCTTTGGTAACGGTGCTTCTACATCTGGTCTTCGTGCTATCTGAGGAATCCTTCATCCGTTGGACTTCGCTCCGTTCCTTGTTTGTGCCTTCCGGTGTTTTCCGACGCGACGACATCATCTACGCCAGATCCGATGCAGAGCCTGCATCACTCCTTTGTGCCAAACCTCGATTGTCGAGATCTTCAGTCTGATTCCGAGAATGGTTGCACGCTTTTCTACTGATTGTGCGGAGTAATAGTTTGGGTGCGTGATGGATTGGCCCCCATGCCGACTACTCACTCTATTTGCTCATGTACATTAAAGTGGATGAGGATGCATCGGTTCTCTCTTTCTATCGAAGTTAGAGGTGGCTTTATTTGTGGATACCTTTACCTTCGTCCTTTGTTTCCCGGAGTGTTCTCTTGATGATCACGGACATCCCCAAACTACTTTGTGGCCCCAAGAAATAGAAATTAATCAAGCTCTGGCTCAGGAGGGTCCTTAAGGCCTCCCGGATGTGGATAGTGCGAAAAATCAAAGAACAGGTATCAAGTACTCGGGGTCCTACGGGACACAAGTGAGCGTGGAAGAACCAAATAACATCTATTGCCCACCGATGCCTCTACATTAGTTATATCTAGCATTTTAATGGTTGTATTTAAAGTCATGAACATCTCCACCACAAACATCTTCCAGCATTCCAACAACTGTGGTACTTGATAACACGAGATCACACCTAAGCAAGCGACTACACCTCGCAAGGCCAGCTATCTACCACACAGGTAATAGGAGGTGTCCAAGGCAATACTGAGGCTGCACGGGGTATAACTGGTGTACGGAAACTAAAGCATCGTGACACGGATAGCAATAGATCAACAGGAGGAAATAAAGACTAGAAATGCAAAATAGGTAGAA
This sequence comes from Avena eriantha, assembly GCA_910589775.1. Lineage (NCBI taxonomy): Eukaryota > Viridiplantae > Streptophyta > Magnoliopsida > Poales > Poaceae > Avena > Avena eriantha. Next base: position 384,210,968 of record OU342743.1, read on the forward strand.
GGGGGAGAGATGCTCGCCTGGGAAACACTGCCGAAGGTTCATATCCGGAGAACTTGTCGATACTCGCATCAACTCATCGGCCTAATCCGTGAAGAAGCAAACACTAGAAGAAACACCGGATGCAATATTTAACACCACGGCAGAAGATCCGGCATGATCATGATATGATGCATATGCTGTGCAATTAGTCAATATTAAGCAGAACCGGGGTCCCGACAATTAATTAAACGGTTCAATTTGTTTTAAAACCCCGCAAATTAAATGTTGTATTAACAAGGAAAAACATGGCATCGGTTCTCTACACAAATTTAAATGCAGTTTGGAATAAGACATAGATATCCCGCATATAGACTCCATATTTAATTATGAGGTGAATCGACATAATGCCCCTAAACCACACAATATGTATGCGACATGACCAATTTAATATGCAACAATTTATAGAGATGGCATTTATAAAATAGGGGTCTTAGTTAGGGGATCACATTAGGGTTCGGCGAACTTGGGTTCCGGGGGTCCGGGGTTCGACAGGGTTCGACGGGGGAACGGCTCGACATGATCGGTCTCGGACAACGGAAGTAGATCTTGTCGCATCCGGGAAGAAGGACTTGGTTCGGCGTCGGGGGGCGCATCGGATCCGCCCCGGTCGATGTCGATCTTGTCGTCGATGGCGAACTTGAGTAGATCGGGTACCGGGGGTCTACTTACTAGGCAGGTATAGCATGTCAGAAAACAATCCAGATCCACCAGCTGTTGGCATTTTTAATATCCATTCCGTTGTAGTTGAATCTGATTACTAGTCACATATTAAGTCAAATTTATAACACTACTTTAGTTATGCTTGTCTATGATCGAGATACTGTGCTCCAAGTCGTCCATAACCACGGACACGGCTTTCAGAAAGTTTTACCCTGCAGGGGTGCACAAATAGCAACACACACTCGATCAACCTCGGAAAAACCAACTCAAAACCCAACGAAGCTTTCACGACAAAGGAATCACAGGATTCATAAAATATTTCAGGGGGCCACCCCACTAAGCTACCCGCAACGAAGTTGGCCGGCTCCGGAACGGACCCAGGGTTTGCGACGACGGCTGTAAGCGACTAGGAACCCGAAAGTGTGACTGGTCTTGTCGATACCGCGAAAACATGGCGCGATCCAAAACAGTACAAGTGCTCCACGCACAATCTTAAATAAAGCAGTAAAGCATGGCATACGTACAGGATAGTAATAAAGCCCCAAACTACTTTGTGGCCCCAAGAAATAGAAATGAATCAAGCTCTGGCTTAGGGGGGTCCATAAGGCCTCTCGGATGTGGATAGTGCGAAAAATCAAGGAACAGGTATCAAGTACTCGGGGTCCTACGGGACACAAGTGAGCGTGGAAGAACCAAATAACATCTATTGCCCACCGATGCCTCTGCATTAGTTATATCTAGCATTTTAATGGTTGTATTTAAAGTCATGAACATGTCCACCACAAACATCTTCCAACATTCCAACAACTGTGGTACTTGACAACACGAGATCACACCTAAGCAAGCGACTACGCCTCGCAAGGCCAGCTATCTACCACACAGGTAATAGGCGTTGTCCAAGGCAATATAGAGGCTGCACGGGGTATAACTGGTGTACGGAAACTAAAGCATCGCGAGACGGATAGCAATAGATCAACATGAGGAAATAAAGACTAGAAATGCAAAATAGGTAGAAGGGGGAGAGATGCTCGCCAGGGAACACCGCCGAAGGTTCATATCCGGAGAACCTGTCGATACTCGCATCAACTCATCGGCCTAATCCGCGAAGAAGCAAACACTAGAAGAAACACCGGATGCAATATTTAACACCACGGCAGAAGATCCGGCATGATCATGATATGATGCATATGCGGTGCAATTAGTCAATATTAAGTGGAACCGGGGTCCCAACAATTAATTAAACGGTTCAATTTGTTTTAAAACCCCGCAAATTAAATGTTGTATTAACAAGCCAAAACATGGCATCGGTTCTCTACACAAATTTAAATGGAGTCCAAAATAAGACATAGATATCCCGCATATAGACTCCATATTTAATTATGAGGTGAATCGGCATAATGCCCCCAAACCACACAATATGTATGCGACATGACCAATTTAATATGCAACAATTTATATAGATGGCATTTATAAAATAGGAGTCTTAGTTAGGGGATCACATTAGGGTTCGGCGAACTTGGGTTCTGGGGGTCCGGGGTTCGACAGGGTTCGACGGGGGAACGACTCGACAGGATCGGTCTCGGACAACGGAAGTAGATCTTGTCGCATCCGGGAAGAAGGACTTGGTTCGGCGTCGGGGGGGCGCACCGGATCCGCCCCGGTCGATGTCGATCTTGTCGTCGATGGCGAACTTGAGTAGATCGGGTACCGGGGGTCTTCGGATCCGTGAAGAAGATCTTGTCGCACGGTGTCCGGGTAGGCGAACTTGGCGGGTGGGGATGATCTTGCCGTAGTCCTCGGGTGGTGGTGTCGGTCTTGGGTCTCGGCGCCAGAAGATCTTGATGTTCCGTGTAGGCGACCTTGGCGTCCGGGAAGGAGAACTTGGCGTGCCGGGGGATCGGTCTTCACAGCCGGAAAGAAGATCATGGCGCTTCGGATCGGACTTCGGGTACCGCGGGTTCTCGGCGGGAAGAAGGTCATGGTGTTCCACGGGAATGAACTTCATGTGGTCTATGCACCGATACAATCTTCAATTGGCGACACAAGGTTCCATTGGCAGTACTGGGCGGTGTCGCGTGACTAGCTCACGTCATTTTGTCGCGAAGATCTTGTTGCGGCCGGAGGCATCAATCTCTGCTAGCCCGATCTTGTCTGCGCCGAACTTGAGTGTACTCGGCGTGCCGCTAATAGGAACCACACAACTGCTGTTGTTGACACCCATGTGCATACATGAAAAGGACAACCCATGGAGGCTACCATCGAGGTGAGCACACGCGGGCGGGGATGAGGTCCATCCCGGCAACACAACGGAGAGGCGGTTCCCACGCAGGAAGGAGGAAGACGCCACGGCGGCTCCGGCAGCGGGAGGAGGGGCTCGGTGAAAAGGAGGTAGGGGACACCAGGGACCGGGGCGGAGCTTCTCGGGGCGGCAGGGAGACCTCACGGGTGAGTCCTATCGGCGCCCGTGCTGGGGCACGCGAGGAGGCGACGCGACTTGACGTGGAGCAGAGGGAGGGCGGACGCGGCAGTGGTTGACGGGGCCGGAGTAGGGGCTCGCTCCGGGCGGCGCTGGACGCTGGGAGGCCGACGGTACTGGTGGCAGACGGCCTCAGTGAGGGAACCGCGCGGCGGCTCGGTGAGCAGAGGAGAGGGGCGTCGATGACGGCGGCGGTCCGGGAAGAAGCCGAGGGTGACGACCGGAGGCGAGATGGAGGCGGCTGGGCTGAGGGGAGCATGCCGACGAGGTCGCCCGGCGGCAGCGCTCGGTGCCACGGGTTGCAGCAGAGGTAGGACGCGGGGCTGGGGAGCAAACAGCGGTCGACGACGACCTGCGGGAGGAAGGCGCCAAGGACAGGAGGACGACGACGAGGTGGACTCCCGTGGCGGCGTGACGGCGAGCAGGAGGAGAGAGGGCCGAGGCTCGGGCTGGCCGGGCTCGCCGGAGCGGAGGAGGCCGGCGGTGAAGCACGGCGGCCGGAGACGGCTCGCAGGGGGGTGATCTCCGGGGCCGATGTTGAGGGCAAACCTCTAGGGTGGCCCGATCTTTCACGATTCCCTTTCAAATCAGGCGTGGAGTGCGGGGAAAGGAGGGAGGGATGAACACGACGAACACACGCATGAAGAATGCGATGAACACACACACGCAAAACCACAATAAACACCAATAGCTCACGCCGGGGGTGACCGGTCCGGCGCAATCCCTAGGATCGGCGTCGGGCGGAGGACTCTCTCTCTCGAACCGGCACGGCGAGATGGGAGACTCGGTGAGATCTTGACGTCTAGGCAAAGGGACACCGATGCCTAGGCCTTGTACAACGCGGAGGCACAATGCAAACTCCAACGAGGTTTTGGGATATTGGTGCTCCTTAGTCAAGGAGCATGAGGCAAGAACTAGATAGATCCACAAGGGGTTTCTTCTAATTCCAATATCAAGCCTAGGGTTTACAATGGAGGTGGGGGTCTATATATAGGCCAACCACAAGTTCAGGGGTAATTCAGGCATTAAAGTAGAGTTCTGGGTGAAGTAGAGGGGTACATGGGCCAGAGGGCCCAGCTAGGCTCGCAGGCCCATCACTTGGGCCGGACAGTCCGTGGCGAGTGAGCCGAACAGTCCGGCGTGGCCGGACACTCCAGGTCGAGTGGGCCGGACACTCCGGGGAGTGTCCGGGCGGTGTCCGATTTGACCTTCCGAATGTCCACGCCAGGTCCGGGCTCAGGAAGGCCGGACACTCCTGCTGAGTTGGGCCGGAAACTCCGGCTGGATTCGGGCGGACACTCCGGCGGCTTCAGCTCAGGTGCAGCTTCAGGGCTCGTGGGTCGACGCGGCGGGGGCTCGTACCTGATGATGCACAGAGTAGAGGTATGAAGTAGCACGCCATCCAAGGAGGTATCAAATTGGTATGAAGAGAGGAGCGAGTTCACCTTAGCTTGCAGGAGTTTGGCTCGGGCACGAGTCATGGGTCCACTTGGGGGACTTGTTGGTGTAGATGTACAAGCGTCCGTAGGACGGGCTGCATCAGCCGGAGTGCTGGCGGCGGAGAGGGAGGGGCTCGGCGGAGACGGGCAAGGCCAGGGCGGCGTGGTAGGTGGGGGGGCGGGGACGAGGAACCGGTTGCAGGGTGAGAGAGGGCGACGGGGACGGGTTGGTGGCCCTGGGCACGGGGCCAGGGGATGGCAACCAGTGCAGGGTGGGGCCAGGCGGGCTGCACGTCGCGCGCTGGGTGCGTGTGTGCGTGCGTGGGGGCCAGGTGGGGCGTTGGGCGGGAGGTGTGCGGGTGGGTGGCGATGGGTGGTTGTCTGGGGAGGCGAGGTGGCGGGCGGTGAATGGATGGGGTGAGGTGGAGGGTTGGAGGGATGTGGGGCTGGTTGGTGGAGGCGGACCAGGTGGCTGTGTGAGGAAAGTGGAGGGAGTTAGGGGTGAGGTGGCAGCGGGTGAGTGGGTGGGGATTGGGCCAGGGTGATGTGGCGCGATGTGATAGGGTGGGGTCAGGTGGAGGGGGCTGGGTAGATTTAGGAATAGAACCAGATATTTTAGACTAGGGTTTGGAGGTGGCCGGCCGGGCTTTCGGGCCTGGCTGGCTGCCTCCCAAAAATAATATAAACTTTTATTTTAATTTAAAATATACTTTTGTAACTATTTTTTAGACAAACAAAAGACCCACAAAAGACCATGGTTTTTAATTTGAAATAAAGACGGAGATATATTTGGAAGACAAAGATAGGCTTTTATAAAATAGTTTTAGACAATTTATGCACGATGATGACGATGCTCAAATGCAATGTGGCATGATGACATGAGCATGCAGTCATGATGATGCGCAACACAAAAACACAGCGATTTTCTAGTAGTGGATTTGGCGGGATGCCACAATTCGACAGCACTAACAAGGGATCTCGTCCTCGAGATCCGCCTCGTGGTACTAGGAAGAAGGTCGGCGATCTGAATCTTCTCGCTTCGTGTAGATCCTTGCAACACCACTAACAAGAGGTCGTTGTTCGTGATCGTCGAGAGAACACTCCGGGAACAAAGGGCGAAGGTAGAGGTATCAGAAGATAAAGCCACCTCTAACTTCCGGGGACGGAGTAAAATTGCTGGATCCACCGATTCAATATACAAAAGCGAATGATAAGAGTAGTGGTATGGTCGCGACTCCATCCCGCACTCATATCATTACTCTGTACATGAATAGCAGAATTATGCAACCAACTCTTGGAATCAGACTAAAGATCTCGACAAACGAGGTTCGGAAATAAAAGAGTGATGCAGGCTCTGCATCGGATCTGGTGTAGATGATGTCGCCGCCTGGGAAAACATCGGAAGGCACAACAAGGAACAGAGAGAAATCCAACAGACGAAGGATCCCTCAGATAGCACGAAGACCGGATGTAGAAGCACAGTTACCAAAGGAGGAAGCGAAACCCTGAAGGTACGACGGAAAACCCAACCACGAGAATTCCTGGACTCGAAGAAAAGATAAGAGAGTAGAATCCAAACACGCGGAGGTAAGAGGAGAACAACAGAGGGATAAGGAGTAAAAGCAGACCTAATCAGATCTATCCAACCGATTTTTCCAAAATAGTTTTGACACTCTACTTCGGCCGTTAGCTAGGTTATCCTACAGGCTGGACTTGTGGGGTATCGCAACTGCTGAGCTCTGATACCACTCTGTAACACCCTCTAATCGGCCCTATGCAAGTTTTAGCCCTTTCCGCCAAACCCGCATAGAAACGATTCAAGGACGCCCACCAGGCACTTTCGTGCGAGTGGAAAATGAAGTAATACCATTACACAACAGTCCTTGATGGGACCCACAGAACAGATACATATATATACAACACGACTCCACGAGTCAAGAATACAGATATACAATACAAAGATCTAAATCCCCTTGAAAACGATAGAGCGTCCGACTACGGACAAGATGCAAATGGGGCTAAGAGCCCTAAAGAATAACCAATGGCGTCCATAACCCTGCCCAAGCCAAGCCGGAAGGGTAACCCTGCTAACGACGTCGATCTCAAACCTGCTAAAACAAAAGGGGTGCCGACAAAGGGCAAAGGAAAAAGAGGAGCGTCAGTACTGAGGCTAGTACACGGCAAGGCTAGAATTCGGCGGCTCTCGCCTACATAGGTATGGTGGGCTAAAGCGGCAGCACAACGGCACTAAACAACCTATAGAGACTCGGTATCACTGGCGGATATTAGAGAGGGTTAAGAAAGACCTATTCGGATCCAACCTGAAGCTAACACCAAACAAACCCATCCTGGTATTTCCCCCCTCGAGACCAAATGAGGAAATTGGACCAAGGAACTCACACAGTTGGCAGTTTTATTCATTCCATCATAATTGAAGCACTTACTAGTCAGATATAGATAGCGTGGGCCGTCCTGATAGCATAAGTAGTGGGCAGTTTTAATCACCATGTCGTTGTAGTTGGAACATTTACTAGTCAGATATAGTCGTCCTGAGGAATCCCAAAACCCAGCAATTGTTGGCACTTTTATTACATTCCATTGGAGTTGCAATACTTACTAGGCATGTATGGTATGACACAGATCACTACAGATCCACCAGCTGTTGGAATTTTTAATATCCATTCCGTTATGCTTGAGCTGATGACTAGTCACATATTAAGTCAAGTTTATAGCACTACTTTAGTTATGCTTGTCTATGATCGAGATACTGTGCTCCAAGTCATCCATAACCGCAGACTTGGCTTTCAGAAAGTTTTACCCTGCAGGGGTGCACAAATAGCAACACACACTCGATAAACCTCAGAAAAACCAACTCAAAACCCAACGAGGAATTCACGACAAAACGAGAAATATTTTAGGGGGCCACCCCACTAAGCTACCCGCAACGAAGTTGGCCGACTCCGGAACGGACCCAGGGTTTGCGACGACGGCTGTAAACGACTGGGAACCCGAAAGTGTGACTGGGCTTGTCGATACCGCGAATACGTGGCGCGATCCAAAACAGTACAGGTGCTCCACGCACAATTTTAAATAAAGCAGTAACATGGCATAAGTTCAGAATAGTAATAAAGCCCCAAACTACTTGTGGCCCCAAGAAATAGAAATGAATCAAGCTCTGGCTCAGGGGGGTCCATAAGGCCTCCCGGATGTGGATAGTGCGAAAAATCAAGGAACAGGTATCAAGTACTCAGGTCCTACGGGACACAAGTGAGCGTGGAAGAACCAAATAACATCTATGGCCCACCGATGCCTCTGCATTAGTTATATCTAGCATTTTAATAGTTGTATTTAAAGTCATGATCATCTCCACCACAAACATCTTCCAGCATTCCAACAACTGTAGTACTTGACAACACGAGATCACACCTGAGCAAGCGACTACGACTCGCAAGGCCAGCTATCTACCAAACACAGGTAATAGGAGGTGTCCAAGGCAATATAGAGGCTACACAGGGTATAACTGGTGTACGGAAACTAAAACATCGCGACACGGATATCAATAGATCAACAGGAGGAAGTAAAGACTATAAATGCAATAGGTAGAACGGGAAGAGATGCTCGCCTGGAAAACATTGCCGACAGATCATATCCAGAGAACTTGTCGATACTCGCATCCACTCATCGGCCTAATCCGCGAAGAAGCAAAGCACTAAAAGATACACCGGATGCAATATTTAATACTACAGCAGAAGATCCGGCATGCTTATGATATGATGCATGGCATGGCACAGATGCGGTGCAATTAGGCAATATTAAGCGGAACCGGGGTCCCGACAAATAATTACACGGTTAAAGTTATTTATCTACCCCGCAAATTAAATGTTGTATTAACAGGGCGAATCATGGCATCGGTCTGCTACGCCAATTTAAATGGAGTCCGGATAAGACAAAGGTATCCCGCATATCGACTCCATATTTAATTATGGGGTGAATCAGCATAATGCCCCAACCCACAGACAGTTATGCATGCATGATCAATTTAATATGTGATAGATGGTAATGTCATATTATAAAAATAGGGGCTTAGGGTCTCACATCTGGGTTCGGCGATCTTGGGTTCTGGGGGTCCGGGGTTCGGTCTCAGGGTCCGGATCTGGGGGTTCGGATCGACGGGATCGGTCTGCGGGTCCAGGTAGAAGAGCTCGTCGTCAGGGGTCTCGATCATCGAATTCGGGAAGAAGAACTTCTCGGTCCCAGGTTCCATGTCGGCGTTCTCGGCGTCCATGTCGGCGAACTCGGTGTTCCGCGGTGAAGTGCTTGTCGTTTTTGTGGCGAGCTTGGCGGTCATCGGGTTCGGGTCTTGATGTCCGAGGGGGATAACTTGGTGCCCCGGGATGAAGATCTTGGCATAACGGGGTCGGCCTTCGGTCATCTGATACGTGTAGCAGCTCATGGCATTCGGGGTCGGCGGTTCTCGGAGTAGTTCTTCATGTCGGCGCCAGATGCTGGACTTGGTGTTCCACGAGTCACCGGAGATCTTCAGATGATGCGGCATCCAAGTAGAAGTTCTCGTCGATGGTGCTTATACTGACACTGTGGCACTAAAGCAGCAAGGTCACTTGAGCAAGGCACGCAACCATATTAGTGCCAAACAGAGACAAACATAGGTCGCTGGAGACACCCAAGCAGCACGATGAAACGACGAGGCGAGGAAAGACACTGGAGATCAACTGGGCATCGTGCAACACGCAGAGGAGGAGGAGGGGACCGTCCAGGGCGGCGGCACCATGGCGGTTACGCGGTGTCAGGCAAGTTGTGGGAGACGGGCCCGTGACGGTGGCTGCACACGCGGACAGGTTTCGTGGCGGGCGGGCTTGAAGCAGGGCCACGGAGGAGAGACGCGTCGGCGGGCTCCTGCAGCCGACGGACATGGGACGGAGGGGCCGCGGAGGAGAGGAGCTATGCGGAGGCGGGTTGTAGGGGCGGCACCAGGGCGAGGCAGGCGCGGCTAGGGTCGCGGGTGGCGTCTGCGGCCGAGGGAAGCGGGCAGGACGCGCAGGTTAGTGGAGAAGGCGGCCGTCGCGAAGCTCGGGGTCATGTCGGGAGGAGCGGAGAAGAGGCACGGCGGCGGCCGGAGCGAGTTGATGCGGGGCGGCCAGGGGCGAAGCCTGCGGGGTCGACCTACTCGCGTTCGGAGAAGAGGGCAGCGGGGTGGAGCTCGGGATGGCGCCGGGTCGAGCGTCGGTGTTGTGGGCCCGGCGGTGGCGCGCGCTGGTCGAGGGCGGAGGGGCGGGCTCTGTGGCCGGGCAGAGGCTCGGGGAGACGGGGTCGCGCCCGTGGTGCCCATGGCGGTACTGCGGGGTCGAGGAGGGAGCCCGCGGGGACGAGCACGGGCGGCGACCGGACGGAGGTCGTGGTGGTTGAGAGGGGCGCGGAGACAGGGGCTCTAGGGCCCGTCCACGGCGGTGGGGATGCGTGGTGCTCGAGGTGGCGGAGTGCGGGACGCCACGCGGTGAGGGCGCTCACCGGCAACGCTGGGTCCGGCGGAGAAGGCCGGTCGCATGTGATGAGGATATATACATGGATTATGATGATTCTGACTGCCTGAACTGGAAGGAAATATTGAGTCAAATCAATAATGACTATCAGGTGAATTCATTCCTAATTTAACCTGATGTTTTACTTAATGAGAACTTTATACTACCTAAGTCTATGCATCTTTGTATGATCAGGTTTATTGATAACACAAGCGTTGCGCGAGGAGGAGAGTTGCAGCAAGAAGGACAAGCGCTGATTTCCAATATCAACAAGTGCGCGAGGGAGGAGCGGGAGGCATGCGCACTAGGAGGCAATGAGGAAATCACGTATGAGCAAGAGAGAGAGATGGCGCACCAAGAATTACATGTTTGAGGTGTTCCACGACGTTTGGACTGCATGCCAATAAGGCCGAACCCATATATGGGTCGGTATGTATCAGTTTGAGTCGAACCGAGTCAGTTTGGGCCAAGTTATGGCTGTTTTTAGGCCCGTTTAGAAAGGAGGACGCCCCAGCCCTCATATAAACCTCCGTAGCCGTCACAAGTTAGGGTTTAGACCACGTTAAAATATTTTGGAGTTGTTTCTTTCATAGAACCTCTGGAATTACCCTGTGTTCGAATCTGCCAACTATAATTGAGTGTGATCTGTTGTTTCATTGGGAATTAGTAGATTGCATACTACCGTTCGTGGTCATGGCTACGTGCGCAAGAGTGTGGTGTTGTGAATATCCTACAAGGTTCGAGAGCTGTTGCATTGGCATCAGGGATCGAGCGGGAGAGATCATAGCTACGCACTAGTTATCTATCATCCACCATCACCATCGACAAGAGCTTGTTGAGAAGATCGGTCCACCCCATATCATCTTGCTATCAGGTTTCCTCGTTGCCTCAGTAAGCAATCCACAATCCATCCATAGATTAGAGAGTGTTTTTCATCCTATACAGAAAAAGCCCCACAAAAAGAGTTGCCATAGCCTAGATTACATCATATTCGAGTAATAGTTGCTGGTCGCGTTCCTCTATTAGATTAGATCTAGATCTGTTCTTCATAGATTTGTTTTCTAGTTGTTCTAGTTGTTTTCCACCATCTTTTTCCGCTACCATCAAGTCAGATCCGATCCAAGTAAAGAGTCCTAGTTGTGTACTACTTGGCGAGTCGGAATAACAAAAAAAAAATTCGGCTCGCTGCCTCACGCCTGACCGCAGACAGGTCTATGCTCCGGCGTGACAAAAAAAATCCGAAAAAAAAATTCGGACCTTCGCCTTACCACAGACAAGTCTGTCCTCATACGAGAAATTTTTGTGTGTGCCGACATCCTGCCGCGGCAGGATTTTAGGCCGTTCCGTGGCAGAGACCAATTTTCAGGTCAATTTTTTTTCTTTTTTCTTTATTTTTTTACTGAGTCCACATAGCGTACCTATCCTTGTGAGCCTTAGTAAACCTTTCTTTGTGTCTAAAACTATCCTACGAGACTAGCGTGCTTAGTGCTCTGTGGGCTGCTCAGTTTAGCAATCTTGTGCCCGTTTCGTTGAGACATTGCTAGCGTCTCTCCTTGTGCATTGCAACACGAGCGTTCCTCCGACATACCTCATTTTTTTGAGCTCATTTTCATAGTTGCAATTGCCCCATTTATCTCCACCGTGTGTGTTTCCGTGGGTCTTTGTCATACGATCAGCACTAGGACTTGTTTGCGGTGTAGTTAGGATACCATACCTACAGCTCCTCCATAAATACCCTGTGTGCCCTGTGATCGTTCTCTATACCTTTGATATTCACTTCATCACATCAGTGCATCAGTTTTTGATTTTGTTTGGTAGAGCATCACTATTCACTTTGGAACGGTAAGATCTCCTTTCTTTTTAGTTGTGAGTGAGTTGTGAGAGTTTCCACCATACTGATTTTTGATTTGTGCACTAATGTACTAATCATGTCTTCTAGTAGTGTTGATGTGATGCAGAAAATGGAGGCAGGTGATGTTACAAATAATGTGGAGACGTATAGTTACAAATTCATCGACAATTGGCATTGTAGTGGAACTTTTTGGAAGGAAGAACGCGGTATTTTTGATGGTGATGGTCTTTTCCACCATAGTGTGATGATTGGTGAGCGATGTGCTTCCATTACCATTGATAGTAACTCTACTATTAATTTGATCAGCGTTGAAGTTGTACAAAACTTGCAGCTACCCACATGTGCCCGTGCGGTGCCATATCTCTTGCATTCATCATATGGCACATTGCTGATTTCACACACCGCTGATGTTCCTATGACTTTTAAAGAGCATACTGAGATTGTGAGCTATGATGTATCTCCTATACCACTTGATTCTTGTCACATACTATTGGGAGAACCTTGGAGCAGAAGGTTTGACGCTCAAATATGTCCTGTTGTTGGAAGGATTTCTTTCAAATGGAACATGAAGAGGCGTGTTATGCTCAGGATTTCAGCCGACAAATTTCATGAGAATCATCTTCTTCGCAAGGAGAGGACAAAAGAGTTCAGTTTGTCTACTAAGTACAAGGTCATGATGAATGGTGACAATTCTATTATTTGTCATCTTGAACACGGTGTGCATTACAACCCATGTGAGAATGAGAGCCACATAGCCAAGCTGAGTGAGAGTGTTATCAAAAGTGAGCTGTGTGATTCCACTAAACGTGAGGTTGAGAGCATCCATTCTAAGAGTATGAGAGAAAAAGAAAACATCAATGCAGTAGATGCTAATACATGTGAGGATATTTCTACTAATGTAATCATCTCTACTCCTGGTATTGTTTCTTGTGCTATGCAGGTTGCTTTTGAAGAAAGGGAGCAATCTATTTCACAACCTACATCGTCGGCCTGTATTGTCACTTGCGGTGGATGATTTAGTACCTACTACAACTGAGGAGATTGTTGATGACATTGGTACTGTTTTGGAGCTTCAGCCAACATGTGTGACATATTATGAGTCTATTCCTTTACTGAAGCCTCCTTGTGATTTGCCTTGCACTACTGTTTCAGCACCATGTGATAGTTTACCAAATTCAAATTTTGATCATGTGGTACTGATAACACATAAGGAAATACTTGCTAGAATACCACCTACTGATATTGTGTATTCCATCATGCTAAATGAACCTATGAGTATGAGTTGTGCTATGGATAAGATTTCTGAAATTTCATTTCTGAATTCTAGCACATATTCTCCTTGTTTCACTTTCAATCTGATTGGTGAATATAGCATGCATGAAAATTTTCTTGTGGATCACATATGCATTACTTGTGATAGAATCGCTGAACTGAAACATGCTGTTTTCAGCCATACATCACAAAATATTTGCTATGGGACAATAGCTCATGTTCCAGATATTATGGAAATACATTCTGGTCTAGTTGATATATTGCAACCAACACAAGTAATTTTACCTATGTTGGATTGTTCTAATCTTGCTAGAATAGGACCCAAGTTTTCATATTCACTATGTTTGTCCCAAAAGTCTTTGTCTAGTTTTGTTACGACTTTAGACTACCTTGATATTTGCAAATTGAGTTGCATTTTACATACTGGACAACATGATCATGTTCATAATAATCAGACTAGCACAGTTGAAGCATGTCATGATACAATTTGGTTTTCAGACATATTGAATTGGTTTGATCTTGTTCACAAATTTGATCATAGATCTTCTTTGAGAAAACTGAATTTAATATTGAAGAACATGATTATCTATTTATTTGTTTTTCACCATGATCATGATTCTTTGTACTTCACTTATACCTGCAATTTAAGTTGCTTGATGTATACTGGACATACTTTTCATGTGAACAACAATAATACAACATGTTATATATACATATACTTTGCGTACACGTTGTTCTTTTTGTTTCTCCCACTTTCAGCTCACCCAAAGCCGAGGACGGCTTTTCATGAAGAAAGGGAGGATGATGAGGATATATACATGGATTATGATGATTCTGACTGCCTGAACTGGAAGGAAATATTGAGTCAAATCAATAATGACTATCAAGTGAATTCATTCCTAACTGAACCTGATGTTTTACTTAATGAGAACTTTATACTACCTAAGTCTATGCATCTTTGTATGATCAAGTTTATTGATAACACAAGCGTTGCGCGAGGAGGAGGAGAGTTGCAGCAAGAAGGACAAGCGCTGATTTCCAATATCAACAAGTGCGCGAGGGAGGAGCGGGAGGCATGCGCACTAGGAGGCAATGAGGAAATCACGTATGAGCAAGAGAGAGAGAGATGGCGCACCAAGAATTACATGTTTGAGGTGTTCCACGACGTTTGGACTGCGTGCCAATAAGGCCGAACCCATATATGGGCCGGTATGTATCAGTTTGAGTCGAACCGAGTCAGTTTGGGCCAAGTTATGGCTGTTTTTAGGCCCGTTTAGAAGAGAGGACGCCCCAGCCCTCATATAAACCTCCGTAGCCATCACAAGTTAGGGTTTAGACCACGTTAAAATATTTTGGAGTTGTTTCTTTCATAGAACCTCTGGAATTACCCTGTGTTCGAATCTGCCAACTATAATTGAGTGTGATCTGTTGTTCCATTGGGAATTAGTAGATTGCATACTACCGTTCGTGGTCACGGCTGCGTGCGCAAGAGTGTGGTGTTGTGAATATCCTACAAGGTTCAAGAGCTGTTGCATTGGTATCAGGGATCGAGCAGGAGAGATCATAGCTACGCACTAGTTATCTATCATCCACCATCACCATCGACAAGAGCTTGCTGAGAAGATTGGGCCACCCCATATCAGCATGGGAGGCGGGGCTCGGGGAATAGGAAGGCAGAGCCCCGGCGGCGGCGCCGGGTGAGGAGGGCGACCTCGAAGCGGTGGTTGGGGAGAGAGGAGGTAGGAGACGAGGGAGAGACGCGTGCGGGGATGGGTGGGGAAAGCGACGCGGGGACAGGGCCTGGGTGTGGGACCAGGCGACGTGGGTCGCGTGTGGTGTTAGCGCGTGTGTGGACAGGGCAGGGGCCAGGGGGCGTGCAGGAGTTGGGTTTTGGTCCCAGGGTGGAGATGCGCGGGCGGGAAACGGCAGGGCGGGGCGGGATTCCGAGGCGGGGTGTTTGTCGGCACCGGCGGTGATGCGCTGCACGCCTGCGGGTGGGGCCAGGGGACTGAGGTGGCGGAACGGGGTTGGATGGGTGAGGTGGAGGTGTGAGGTGGAGGGAGGGGATTGGTCAGGGTGAGGTGGAGGGAGGCTGGGTAGGATAGGATTGGGTAGAATTAGGATTAGATATTTTGGACTAGGGTTAGGTGGTGGCCGGCCGGGCTTTCGGGCATAGCGGCTGCCTCCCAAAAATAAATTAAATATTTTACTTGTTTAAAACGGGGCGTTTGAAATCTGTTTGTATACGAAACAAAATATTCCGGAGACCCGGGTTTTAATTTGAATAAAGACGGGAATATTTAGAAAACAAAACTAGGCGTTTCGAAAATAGTTTTAGACAAATCCATGCAAGATGATGACGATGCTCAAATGCGATGTGGCATGATGACATGAGCATGCGGTCATGATGATGTGCAACACAAAAACACCGCGATTTTCTGGTAGTGGTTTTAGCGGATATGATCCGTCGGCAATGTTTTCCAGGCGAGCATCTCTTCCCCTTCTACCTATTTTGCATTTATAGTCTTTACTTCCTCCTGTTGATCTATTGCTATCCGTGTCGCGATGCTTTAGTTTCCGTACACCAGTTATACCCCGTGCAGCCTCTATATTGCCTTGGACACCTCCTATTACCTGTGTTTGGTAGATAGCTGGCCTTGCGAGTCGTAGTCGCTTGCTCAGGTGTGATCTCATGTTGTCAAGTACTACAGTTGTTGGAATGCTGGAAGATGTTTGTGGTGGAGATGATCATGACTTTACATACAACTATTAAAATGCTAGATATAACTAATGCAGAGGCATCGGTGGGCAATAGATGTTATTTGGTTCTTCCACGCTCACTTGTGTCCCGTAGGACCCGAGTACTTGATACCTGTTCCTTGATTTTTCGCACTATCCACATCCGCGAGGCCTTATGGACCCCCCTGAGCCAGACCTTGATTCATTTCTATTTCTTGGAGCCACAAGTAGTTTGGGGCTTTATTACTATTCTGAACTTATGCCATGTTACTGCTTTATTTAAGATTGTGCGTGGAGCACCTGTACTGTTTTGGATCGTGCCACGTTTTCACGGTATCGACAAGCCCAGTCACACTTTCGGGTTCCCAGTCGTTTACCGCCGTCCACACAAACCCTGGGTCCGTTCCAGAGCCGGCCAACTTCGTTGCGGGTAGCTTAGTGGGGTGGCCCCCTGAAATACTTCTGAATCCTGTGATCGCTTTGTCGTGAATGCCTCGTTGGGTTTTGAGTTGGTTTTTCCGAGGTTGATTGAGTGTGTGTTGCTATTTGTACACCCCTGCAGGGTAAATCTTTCTGAAAGCCATGTCCGCGGTTATGGACGACTTGGAGCACAGTTTCTCGATCATACACAAGCATAACTAAAGTACCGCTTTTAATCTGACTAAATACTTGACTAGTAAGTAGTGCAATACTCATGGAATGGTTAATAAAACTGCCAACGGATGGGTTGTTCGTCCGCTTTCTCGTTGGTAAGCGAGAAGGAGGATGGATCTGTTAATTATACTGTTATAACTGTTGTTACTAATTAACGGACATCCGTCTATCAGTGGTTAGGTGGATGGTTAGCGAGTATCTATAGACTTGTTAGTTATTATCTTTTGCTGCAATTGCGTCACCCCAGGTAGATGTCCCCTTTAGAGGCATAAAGACTTGCTGAGTACCCCTAGGGTCTCACACGGTAAATTGTTTGATTCAGATGAACAGGTGTACCCGCAAGATGGATACTGGGTGGAGGAGACAGATGATGTTGGCAACGATCACTTGGTGTAGAGATTCTGGGGATGGGGATCCGTGAGATCTGTGGGCGGGATGTGTTTATTTATGTGGCATCTTATGCCGATTTGCTTCTTATTCGTACTCGGATCTTGTTTTCCGCTTCCGCCTGATACTCTGATGTCTGATCTATGAGGAGCTATCCTAAACTATTATCTCTATCTAGGATATTTCGATCTTGCCGTATGGCGTTGCAGTATTTCTATTTTTTTAGATGGAATGGCTCTGTGAACTGTTGTATGGTGGCTTGCATACATACTCACTTGTGTATGTAGTTGATCCCTTCGCCTGCCGACTACGCCGCTCGTTCTTGTCCCGATGTTCTGGAAGTGGTTAGGACGGCCGACAGGTCTACCTGTGAGTGGCCCCTGGGCCCCACCGTACTATTTTAACCACTTTCGCTCATCCAGGCATGCAACTAAGAGCATAGTTTACCGAGGTAGTTACATTGAACAACGCGAGGAGCTTATAGTCCGTGTAACCCCCAACTTCTATGTGCACTATGCAGATTACGATCTTCAACAGCTCAAGAGATCCATCCCACGACTTATTGAACTTTTCTCCATACCTGCGGATTCACCAAAAAAACTTTGGAAATGTGAATGAATTCAGAAATGACTACATGTAACTAGAGGAACCCTGGCTGGCTAGTAGCATTACAGGTTATATTGTGGATGTGAGGCGGCCGCAATGTCACAAGTATCCGTCGATGGAAGGTCGATTATTCGATAAGTGTAGATGTTCGCTAGGCACCAGGCCCCGCGCTGGTCCACCGCGGCAAGCCAGTCGCTGTTCATGCCAACCTAGAATATTTCGTGCATGAAGGGCAGGATGGTGGTGCACCGAGGATGGTCGAGGGGCACCACATCATACACCGTGTCGTGCAGACGATGTACCCTCATATCGTCATAGTGCTCGTCGAAGAAATAAGCAGGCCGAGGCATCAGTAGGCAGGGTTCATTCCAATGGTGAATAGTCCATCTCATACCTTTGTTGTTGGCGATACGATCGTACAGTAGCTTGCAGCACGCAGCTAGCCTGACGGTGCTGGAAATGTCTAGACGCTAAACGATGAGGTCGATATCGTCCGCGCTAAGTTGATCCCACTTGCATCGCCCGCTGAGTTCGAATCGACCATCACATCCAGATGGATTTAGGCGGATGCCAAGTGTGGCTATGGTTTTCTGCAGGAGGAGTGAGTGTTAGAAGAGAGAGCGTGGGGGAGATCGTGGGCGGAGTGGGGACTGGGGAAGAAGATGGAGAGGCAAAGAAAAAACGAGGGAGGAGATTTTACTTGCTTGCTCTGTCTAGTCAACAACAGCATCGAGGACACCGCCGCCTAGACTTCACTGTATGTTAGACTAGCACGCCACGCAGCTAGTAATTTGACAATACTCCTACTTACTACGTATCAGAGGTGTAGTATTGTCTAGTCACATCAGTTTGACCAGAGGGTTTACTTTTTACAGCTTTCATTTCAACATAGTGTACTAGTATTTTCAAAAGAAAATAGGAGGACGAACTACTACTACTAGTAGTAGCCGCGACATGGACACATGTACTTTCATCTTGTTCCCCTACATGCAGAACTCCTAGCACAGAACCGAAAATATATACACCGGATATAATGTATAGTACGGGTGTGTCCGTGGTATTTTTGGCATGTTGCATGTGTTCATATATGTTCCTGTACAAGGTACATGGAATTACACGTGTACAACATGCAACCGCGTAGCAAAATGAGCGACGTGCAAGGACACCAGATTTTGTTCAAGTCAGGCAACGTGCATGACTTTGCGTGGCTCTGATTCACTGACATGTGGGCCCTGTTAAGGTCGGCTCCACCTGCTAGTGAGAATCTACATGCACCATGCGCTTGGAGCCACTAGGTAGGTCCACGACGGAAATTACAATTTGCAACTAGCTGCACCAGCAACAAGCTGTTGCATGTGGCACTTCCAAGTTTTTAGAAAATGTGAAATAAATCATGAACATAGATGATATTTATATAGTTCATCTATAAATTTCCATCCCAAAAATATTACTAGTACATGGCCTGGCCACCACAAAATGAACAAATGAACACATGATATTGTTTGCTTAGGTTTTTTCTTTTTCATTGACACATGTCACATAAGATCTTATTGTGGGACCGAATAATGTAGATGCACAAGATACAACATAGCCAATGTTCTGGATTTATTTCACATTTTCTGAGAACTCGAAAGTTCAACAAATAATAAGGGGTGCGAGCGCAACGAGTTGTAGAATATTCAACCCGCACTGACTAAAACTATGGCTTGCATACAGAAGGAGTTTGATCAAATCGCAGTCCTTGCACTACATTGCGGCGAAATGAGTGTTAGAGTATAGAAAGTTAACGGCTGAGGTCATACGATACAAATAAGGCGAAGGAAATAATTCAAGATACGCAAATCCCTATTCCATATGATCTCCCTTGAACTGTTAATTATGCCGGTTCCAATCCTTCGCGTTGGCCAAGCTTGGGATGAACCTAAACGGAGTCTGCCGCCAATTCCAGCCAATGTTTTTTTGAGGGAAATTCCAGCCAATGTTGGTTGAGAAACCAACAACAATGTCTTGAGCATTCATACTGATGCAGCATATTTCAGGACAAATATTAAATCCACTAAGACTAACTGCATGCGGCGAGGTGTATACACAATTGCTCCTCGTTAGATATCCAGGGCCAAGTCTTGCCGCGCCAACTGGAATGGTAATTGGATAGTTCAATCCAAGGAAGATAGAGAATGCTCCAAGGTCTAGAACCCTCCGCCATTGCCTCGGTGGAAGTAACCTACTAGTGTCAATCGAGAACACATGGGAGCAAAACCTAGTAGAATAGATGTGAATATTGCGGCCGTGATGATAACCAACATTTTCAGCCATAGGATAACTAGTGTCATACCGCCTAGCACTAACGCCCATAGTATTGATCATAATAAGGCTACCACCATCAGGAGATCTTGCTAATCACCACAGATCAGGACTGTACTCACGATTATCGTGTAATTCAGGTGGGCCCGGAAGACGCACAAGACCTTGCAAGGAAAGCACATTCAGAGGTCAGTTGAGCAAAATTTGAATGATGAAGCTTGAAAATTTAAGGATGGAAATTTTACCGCATGCCCGAGGATCCCATGCATAAACATTGCCAATCTGAGTTACAACATAGGCAACTCCATTGTGGATAATTGCATCGCAGTAGCTGAACATGCTGAACTGGTTCTCAAGAACCATCCACATACCATGAGAACCATCAAGGAACGCAATTACCATGTTGAAGATGGCCAAGACAGAGAAATCTTTATAGTTCCCAGCAGCTGTGGGAACTCGGCAAATGACTATCTTCAGTAGATTAGTAGGCTGACCAGCCACGATAAACTTAAGTACCTCGGGTGTGGCCTCAAAATCGAAGATCGCTGGTAGAGGAATCCGGCGACGAGTGAACACATTCACAAGCTCCTAGTTCCAAGCGAGGCCAACAGTGGCGATCCAATCTCCATGGGCGCCTTCCACTTCTTACCCTCACAATATGGCATCACAACATTGGAGGAGGACCTGTCCAGCGGCGTTAGCTCGTACAAGGTCCACCCGAACTTCTTCTGTGGCTTCTGCTTGCCCCTACCACAATAGTAGCTGCCCCTGTAGAACTGCTTCATGCGATTGTCGTGGTAGAAGACATTGTACTCATGCGGTACCTCAGTTGAGTGAGAGTGAAGAACACAGGGGAGACCAAACAAATGAGATTTCGACATGGATGCACTATGTGTTGCTAAGTAAAGATAACGTTTGCAGCAGGCGGCGAGGCTTGTGGCAGTGATGACGTCGCATCTAGCAGAGATTTCTTCAAGGGGGCCATCGGAAAACACCCTAGAAGTGTCACGGTCATCGATCAATTGGGACATCCCGAGGAAGGGCTCGAGCAGGTGGGGGGCGATGGCATTTGGTTTTGATTGGGGGTTTTGGAGGAGAGAGCGAGCGGCAGCTGGCAGGGCGAGACAAAAAAATAGTCTATCAAACTAGGCGCCGAAGCTGATCCTAAAGCGGCATGTCGGCGTTGGCGCGTTCCTGTATTGGTGTGCGAGTGGTAATGGCCGCCGCCGGGATGATGGAGGTGAAGTGAGGATGGAGATCGAGGCAAAGAGAAATACGGAATGAAATCAAACCAAGCATGCCTTCTTTCTCTCTGCTAAATCTATAGTGCCTATCAAACTGGGCTATGGAGATGCTCCGAAAGCGGCATGATGGCGTTGGCATGTGCTAAAGGTGGGCGAGTGGGGATCATCGAGAAGATGGAGAGGAAGAGGATAGAGAGCAAAGGAAAATACAATAAATCGATTGAAATCGTACCGCCTACCGAGTGTGGTTTTTCTCTCTTCTCTGCGTTTCCCGGTGCCTATCGAGTAAATAGGTCAGGCCTAGCCTAGCACAGGATGGAGCTGTACTGTCCTCTCCAATAAATGGTCATGGCAGAGAGAAGGTTTGGAGTATACTCAGAGATCCTCTTGCCGAACATAATAATCCTTTGATCTTCTACATTCATCATCTTGTGTAGTCACTACTGTACTAGTACTAGTACTACTGTAACAAATAAAGACATAAAGGTTCCACCGGTAATTAAGGATCTAAAACTGGAATACTACTACTCTCAAACTCTTGTGTAGTACAACAACAAAATGCTCACAAAAAAACAACAAAATGCTCACAAAATGGGCTACCAGTATGGTAGTACCATCTGTACACCCACATGCTGCCACCTCAAATAAGCTTGCCTGCCACACCGCCAATTTTATCTCCCCTGTCGGCCTTACCGGACCCAAAATCGAACATCTCTCAGTTCAATAAAGAAAAAAGTCGACATTGTCTCAAAAAATTCAACCATCCACCAAAAGAAAATCCATTGTCTAATGCTTCCCGTCCATTATGAACGAATGGTCGCAATTCCTCGAGCGCCACGCGGGAGTAGTAGTCGTCTGAGCTACTGGTTGTAGTTCCCCGAAAGCACGCGCCTGGAAGCGACAGAAGAATTTATTCTCTATCAGTGATGGAAGAAGATCGACGATATACAGTACCAAATCAACAAGTCAGTGGCTTTATCCGTCTGACCAGTGAGAGCCGACACGAGTGCTGAACAGCTTGAAGCGCAACGTGATATGGGGTGGCCCAATCTTCTCAGCAAGCTCTTGTCGATGGTAATGGTGGATGATTGATAACTACTGTGTAGCTATGATCTCTCCCGCTCGAACCCTGATGCCAGTGCAACAGATCTCGAACCTTGTAGGATATTCTCAACACCACACTCTTGCGCACGTAGCCGTGACCACGAACGATAGTATGCAATCTAGTAATTCCCAATGGAACAATAGATCACACTCAATTATAGTTGTAGAATTCGAACACAGGGTAATTCCAGAGGTTCTATGAAAGAAACATCTCCAAAATATTTTAACATGGTCTAAAACCCTAATCTCGGCGCCCCATCTATTTATGAGTTCAGGGGGTGGCGGCCTATGGTGGAACCCGAGTTGGGTCCACCCAAACTGGATACAAACCAGCCACAAAGTGGCTCGGCCAAACTGACTCTGCAGTGGCAGAGTTCTAGTCGGTTTCTCTGCCGCAGCAGCCTGTCGTGGCAGAGCTGGACTCCGTTTTCCTGCCATGGCAGAGAACTAGAGCTTTTCTCTGCCGCGGCAAAGAACGTCCATCTCTTGTTGATCTTTGGCTTGGATAGCTCCTTGCGCTTCCTCCCTCTCCTCCCTCGCCCATTATTCATTGATCAACACGCCTTGTTCCATTTGCTCCTCGTTCCTTGCTATGCCTTCTTCTCCTAAGTACCTGATCATGCAATAATTCAAAGACTTAGGTAGTATCAAATTCTCATGAATAAAAACACCAGGTTCATTAAGAATCAAGTTCACCTATTGTTCTAGCAGCTTAGCGTGAGCTCTTGTGATTGGTCCAATCTCATTGGATTGATCCTTCTTTGCAATTGGAACATCTTCATTATCAATTGGGGTAGGTGTAACTATAGGGATGTCCTCATCATCCCCCCCCTTCAAAAGGCGTCGACCTCGACGCTCCAAGGTCTTCTCCAGCATATGGTGACAAATCAGCAACGTTGAAGCTGTTGCTAGCGCCACCAAACTCCTCAATAGGTATATCAACTGAGTAGGCATTATCATTAATTTTGGCTAGCACCTTGTAAGGACCAGCACCACGTGGCTTCAATTTGGACTTGCGAAGTAGTGGAAATCTGTCCTTGCACCGATGCACCCAAACCTTATCTCCAGGCTCGAACAACACTTCTTTCCATGCTTGATTCCTTGCAACAGCAATGTTCTTGCCTTTCTTCTCAATTGCCTCTCTAGTCTTCTCATGTATTTTCTTCATGTAATGATGCAGCCCGTCCTGCAGACGCTACTACATCTACAATGCCAAGTCCCCAAGATCGTCCCCAAGTCAACCAAGAAGATGGACTAGGAGCAGCCAGCTCCAGGACCGGAGTCTCCGCCGTCATCGCCCGAAGTCTCTGCCGTCATCGCCCCAGAGTGTCCGTCCGACTCTAGCCAGAGTGTCCGGCCCAGCCGGAGTGTCTGGCGCGAGTCAGCTAGAGTGTCCAGCCTAGCCCAGCCCCGTTCGGGCTCGGACATTCTGTGTGCCAGTTCAGACACTGCCCGTACACTACCCGAAGTGTCCGGCTACCCCGGACTGTCCGGCCTAAGTAATGGGCCTGCGAGCCAACAGCTAGGCCCTTGGACCATGTACGCCTCTATTCCGCACCAAACCCTAGTTTTATGCCCAAACTACCCCTGAACTTGTGGTTGGCCTATAAATAGAGCCCCCACCCCCTCATGTGTCCCTTAGGCATAGATGATAGACTAAAGAAAACCCCCTTTGTGGAATCTCTAGTTTTGCCTCATCCCCTTCTACCAAAGGGGATCGACTATCGTCACCACCTCGTTGGAGTTTGCATCGCGCCTCCCTCGTTGTACAAGGCCTTGGCATCGGTGTTCCTTTGCCAAGACGTCAAGACCCTCTCCAAGGTGTTCTTCCCTCTCCGCTTGGGATTGACGAGAGCACGCTGGCCGATCTTTCCTTGCGAGGATTCTATTGGACCGGTGGCCACCGGTGAGAGCAATCGGCCTTGTATCATGTGAGTTTTGCCTGTGTTCATCGTGTTCTTCACGAGGTGTGTGTCCGCTTCCGCTACCTTCTTCCTTTCCCCTTACTTTCCCATCGATTTGACCATGAGATCCATGAAGATTGGGCCATCTACGGGGTTACCCCATAACATTTGGCATCAGAGCCCAAGTTCCCACGGATTTCACCCTCATTCTTCCCCACCAAATTTTTTCTTGAAAAACCACAAAAATAGCCACAAAATAGCCACAAAATTGAGTGGATCTTGTGACAACCCCATAACATCTGGTATCAGCAGCTTTTGGTTGCCACAGATTGTTGAGGGCAAACCTCTGGGGTGGCCCGATCTTTCACGATTCCCTTTCAAATTGGGCGTGGAGTGCGGGGAAAGGAGGGAGGGATGAACACGACGAACACACGCACAAAGAACACGATGAACACACACATGCAAAACCACGATAAACACCAATAGCTCACGCCGGCGGTGACCGGTCCGGCGGAATCCCTAGGATCGGCGTCGGGCGGAGGACTCTCTCTCGAACCGGCACGGCGAGATGGGAGACTCGGTGAGATCTTGACGTCTAGGCAAAGGGACACCGATGCCTAGGCCTTGTACAACGCGGAGGCACAATGCAAACTCCAACGAGGTTTGGGGATATTGGTGCTCCTTAGTCAAGGAGCATGAGGCAAGAACTAGATAGATCCACAAGGGGTTTCTTCTAATTCCAATATCAAGCCTAGGGTTTACAATGGAGGTGGGGGTCTATATATAGGCCAGCCACAAGTTCAGGGGTAATTCAGGCATTAAAGTAGAGTTCTAGGCGAAGTAGAGGGGTACATGGGCCAGAGGGCCCAGCTAGGCTCGCAGGCCCATCACTTGGGCCGGACAGTCCGCGGCGAGTGAGCTGGACAGTCCGGCGTGGCCGGACACTCCGAGTCGAGTGGGCCGGACAGTCCGGGGTGGCCGGACACTCCGGGGAGTGTCCGGGCGGTGTCCGATTTGACCTTCTGAATGTCCACGCCAGGTCTAGGCTCGGGCAGGCCGGACACTCCGGCTGAGTCGAGCCGGACACTCCTGGGTGGCCGGACACTCCGGCTGGATTCGGGCGGACACTCCGGCGGCTTCAGTTCAGGTGCAGCTTCAGGGCTCGTGGGTCGACCTAGCGGGGGCTCGTACCTGATGATGCACAGAGTAGAGGTATGAAGTAGCACGCCATCCGAGGAGGTATCAAATTGGCACGAAGAGAGGAGCGAGTTCACCTTAGCTTGCAGGAGTTTGGCTCGGGCACGAGTCATGGGTCCACTTGGGGGACTTGTTGGTGTAGATGTAGAAGCGTCCGTAGGACGGGCTGCATCAGCTCCCCCCTTGGGAAAGAGTCGTCCTCGACTCTTCATGGATATCATCTTGAGCATCTCCATGGTAGGGTGAGAGATCCTTGACATTGAATGTATTGCTTGCAAGGTACTTGGAGGTCGGTATGTCAATGATGTAGGCATTGTTGTTGATTCTTTTGAGGACCTTGATTCTTTTGAGGACCTACAAGGTCACCTTCTTCAAATATCATCTCCTTCTTGTCCTTGTTTAACCTTGAAGCTTGGCGAAGGACTTGTTGTTCGATAGTTTCTCTTGTTTCTTCATGAAGCTTCCTCATAGCTTGTGCACCCTTCTCGACGTCCATGTTTGTGCGCTCATGGAGAGGTAGTGGGAGGATGTCGAGCGCAGTGAGGGGCTTGAAGCCATAGGCGATCATGAATGGACTCATCTTGGTTGTTGAGTGCTTGGCTCTATTCTAGGCGAACTCGGCGTGTGGAATGCATTCCTCCCAATCCTTCAGGTTTTTCTTGATCAACACATGAAGGAGAGTTCCGAGGCTTCGGTTGACAACTTCGGTTTGGCCATCAGTTTGAGGATGTGATGCGGATGAAAAGAGGAGCTTGACGCCGAGCTTGGCCATGAGGGTCTTCCACAAGTAGCTCATGAATTTGACATCGCGGTCGGAGATGATTGTCCTTGGCACATCGTGAAGACGGACGATTTCCCTGAAAAACAGATTTGCAACATGTGAAGCATCGTCGGTCTTATTGCACGGTATGAAATGTGCCATCTTGGAAAAACGATCCACAACAACAAATATAGAATCATGACCATGCTTAGATCTAGGCAATCCTAACACGAAATCCATGCTAATGTCAGACCAAGGTGTATGAGGAATAGGCAATGGCATATAAAGACCATAGGGATTAGCTTGCGACTTAGCTTGAACACATGTCGTGCATCGTTGAACGTAGCGCTCCACGTCACGCTTCATCTTGGGCCAAAAGTAGTGATTGGAGAGCATGTACAATGTCTTGTCGCGACCAAAGTGACCCATAAGGCCTCCACCATGAGATTCTTGGAGGAGCAAAAGTTGAAGCGACGACTTCCGAATGCATAGCTTGTTTTGTTTAAAAAGAAAGCCCTTATGCAAATAGAAATCATCAACTCCTTTGTCATTGGAGCGCTTTGCGAAAATTGGTTCAAAGAACGGATCGGACGCATACAAAGATTTTATTTCCTCAAGACCCAACACGCTGATTTCAAGTCTCGTAAGAAGGCTTGTATGTTTGCGAGACAATGCGAACGCAACTACATTATCTTTGCCCTTCTTATACTTGACAATGTACGGAAAAGACTCCATGAACTCAACCCACTTAGCGTGTCTCTTGCTCAAGTTAGCTTGGCCTTTGAGATATTTCAACGACTCGTGGTCCGAATGTATGATAAATTCCTTGGGCCAAAGGTAGTGTTGCCAAACTTGAAGGACACGAACTAAGGCAAAAAGCTCTTTGTCATAAATCGGATAGTTAAGGCGAGCTCCATCAAGTTTTTCGCTATGGTAGGCTATAGGACGTCCGTTTTGCATAAGGACTCCTCCAATGCCAATACCACTAGCATCACACTCTATCTCAAAGGTTTTTGTGAAATCCGGTAAAGCAAGAAGAGGTGCTTCGGTGAGCCTCTTTTTAAGTTCATCAAAAGCTTTTTGTTGTGCTTTGCCCCACACGAAGGTGACATTCTTTTTGGTCAATTCATTAAGGGGACAAGCAATGGTTGAAAAGTCTTTCACAAAGCGACGATAGAAACCGGCCAACCCATGAAAACTTCGGAGTTCACTCACATTTGTTGGTATGGGCCAATCTCTTATGTCCTTTACCTTGGAAACATCAACTTCAATTCCCTTCGAAGAAACGACAAATCAAAGAAAAATCAACTTGTCTTTAGCAAAAGTGCACTTGGGAAGATTAGCATAAAGCTTTTCATGTCGAAGGATTTGCAAAACTTCCTTGACATGTGTTATATGGTCCTCAAGTGATTTTCTATAAACAAGAATATCATCGAAATAGACTACAACACTTTTTCCAATGAGAGAACGCAAGATGTGATTCATAAGGCGCATGAAGGTGGATGGGGCATTTGATAAACCAAAGGGCATAACCAACCATTCATAGAGATCAAGTTTGGTCTTGAAGGCGGTTTTCCACTCATCACCGTCAGCCATGCGTATTTGATGGTAACCACTACGAAGATCAATTTTCGAAAAATAGTGGCTCCACACAACTCATCAAGCATGTCATCGAGACGTGGTATGGGATGTCGATAACGCACGGTGATAGCATTGATTGGATGGCAGTCCATGCATAACTGTAACGTATCATCCGTCTTTGGAACAAGAATCACGGGTACGACACTTGGACTAGTGCTAACTTGGATCAAACCTTTGGAGACGAGTTGGTTGATTTGACGTTCGATCTCCTTCGTTTCCTCCGGGTTCGTGCGGTAAGCGGCGCGGTTGGGAAGTTGATGAGGACATCCATACTATTCCACTATCTCCTACTCCTATTCACAATGAAGATGTTGCTGCAAAGAACAAGTCCAATGAAATCAGGATTGGACCCATTACAAGAGCTCGTGCAAAGCTGATTGAGCAACAGGTGAATTCACTCTTAATTGAACCTGATGTTTTATTTAATGAGAACTTTATACTACCTAAGTCTATGCATCTTTGTATGATTAGGTTTATTGATAACACAAGCGTAGCGCGAGGAGGAGGAGAGTTGCAGCAAGAAGGACAAGCGCTGATTTCCAATATCAACAAGTGCGCGAGGGAGGAGCGGGAGGCAGGCACACTAGGATGCAATGAGGAAATCACGTATGAGCAAGAAAGAGACATGGCACACCAAGAATTACATGTTTGAGGTGTTCCACGATGTTTGGACTGCGTGCCAATAAGGCCGAACCCATATATGGGTCGGTATGTATCAGTTTGAGTCGAACCGAGTCAGTTTGGGCCAAGTTATGGCTATTTTTAGGCCCGTTTAGAGGGGAGGACGCCCCAGCCCTCATATAAACCTCCGTAGCCGTCACAAGTTAGGTTTTTTAGACCACGTTAAAATATTTTGGAGTTGTTTCTTTCATAGAACCTCTGGAATTACCCTGTGTTCGAATCTGCCAACTATAATTGAGTGTGATCTGTTGTTCCATTGGGAATTAGTAGATTGCATACTACCGTTCGTGGTCACGGCGGCGTGCGCAAGAGTGTGGTGTTGTGAATATCCTACAAGGTTCGAGAGCTGTTGCATTGGCATCAGGGATCGAGCGGGAGAGATCATAGCTACGCACTAGTTATCTATCATCCACCGTCACCATCGCCAAGAGCTTGCTGAGAAGATCAGGCCACCCCATATCATCTTGGTATCAGATTTCCTCGTTGCCTCGGTAAGCAATCCACAATCCATCCATTGATTAGAGAGTGTTTTTCATCCTATACAGAAAAAGCCCCACAAAAAGAGTTGCCATAGCCTAGATTACATCGTATTCGAGTAATAGTTGCTGATCACGTTCCTCTATTAGATTAGATCTAGATCTGTTCTTCGTAGATTTGTTTTCTAGTGTTCTAGTTGTTTTCCACCATCTTTTCCGCTACCATCAAGTCAGATCCGATCCAAGTAAAGAGTCCTAGCTGTGTACTACTTGGCGAGCAAAAAAAAAAATTCGGCTCGCTGCCTCACGCCTGACCGCAGACAAGTCTGTGCTCTAGCGTGACCCAAAAAAAAAATCCGAAAAAAAAAATTCGAACCGTCGCCTTACCACACACCAGTCTGTGCTAGTACGAGAAAAAAAAATCTGCCGGCATCCTGCCGCGGCAGGATTTTAGGCCATTTTTCTGCCGTGGCAGAGACCAATTCTCAGGTCAATTTTTTTTCTTTTTTTGTTTATTTTTTTTACTGAGTCCACATAGCGTACCTATCCTTGTGAGCCTTAGTAAGCCTTTCTTTGTGTCTATAACTATCCTACAAGACTAGCGTGCTTAGTGCTCTACGGCTGCTCAGTTAGCAATCTTATGCCCGTTTCGTTGAGACATTGCTAGCGTCTCTCCTTGTGCATTGCAACACGAGCATTCCTCCGACATACCTTACTTTTTGAGCTCATTTTCATAGTTGCAATTGCCCCATTTATCTCCACCGTGTGTGTTTCCGTGGGTATTTGTCATACGATCAGCACTAGGACTTGTTTGCGGTGTAGTTACGATACCATACCTATAGCTCCACCATAAATAACCTGTGTGCCCTGTGATCGTTCTCTATACCTTTGATATTCACTTCATCACTTCAGTGCATCAGTCCTTTATTACGTTTGGTAGAGCATCTCTATTCACTTTGGAACGGTAAGATCTTCTTTCTTATCAGTTGTGAGTGAGTTGTGAGAGTTTCCACCATACTGATTTTGATTTTTGCACTAACTTACTAATCATGTCTTTGAGTGATGATGAAATTGTGTCACAGAAAAAGCAGGTGGAGGAGCTTGTTACTTGGAGAGAGTCTGTTGATAGAAATATCACCGACATACAAGATGCTGTGGAGAATAATACTGGAGCCATCAATAATATTCAGACGCAGCTGACTGCTATGAATGTCAACTTTGCCACTTTGCAGCGTTCCATTGAGGCAATTCAGGCAACACTCCAGCCCGGAGTGGCACAACATGATGATGGGTTTGAGGACTTTGATGAGGGGAGTGCGGCTGATGCGGCTCCACATCGTGGCAGCGGACGTGCAAATCCCCCTACACCTGCGGCTGCTCCTCTGTATGGCCGTGGGTATGCTCCTCTTGGACGTGCCCAGCGTGCTTACAATCCAGCTGATGAAAGTTTGGGCAAGCCCAAGTTCTCAATTCCTTTGTTCAATGGCTCGCTTGATCCTGAGGATTATATTACTTGGGAGTTGAAGATTGAAAAGCTCCGGCGTTTATTTGATTACCCAGAAAACAAGAAGGTAAAACTTGCTGCGTCAGAATTTGATGGTTACGCTTTGCGTTGGTGGGAAGCTATTGTGCAGAATAGACGGAACGACAATGAACTTCCTGTGAGGGATTGGCGTGAGATGAAGGCCATCATGGCGGCTCGTTTTGTTCCCTCCAATTATTTGCGTTCTGTGTTTGACAAGCTCACACAGTTGAGGCAAGGCACAATGACAGTTGATGAGTACTACATGGAGATGGAGATGCTTATGCAGCGTGCTAATGTTCGTGAATCACGAGAGATGACGATGCAACGTTTCCTCAACAATTTATAGCTTCAAATCAAGAGTATTGTGCGTTATCACAAGTATGAGACAATGAACGAGCTGTTGCACCATGCTAGAGAGGCTGAGTCCCAGCTAGCTGAAGAGGCAAAGTCACGTGCTCGATTTCCATCTTCTAGCAGATTTTCTGCCAGATCTACACCTCCCACTGTCATGCCACCAGCTGCTGTTCCGTTTACACCATCGGCCAAACCAGCAAGTACACCTTTGTTTGGTTCTAATACTCGGAAACCCGCTGCTCCTGCTGCTAGCTCGGGTTCCAACATGTCTACTGCACGTACTCGTGATGTGGTGTGCCATACTTGTGGAGGCAGAGGTCACTACAAGAAGGATTGTCCAAACAGCAAGGTTATGTTTGTTAATGAACAAGGTGAAGTAGAAAGTGGAGATGAAGTTTCTGATGATGATATTGATGACGGCGGGGGTGGTGCTGATGCATATGCTGAGCGTGCACCAACTATCGTCGTGTCTTCACGTGTACTTAGTGTGCAACCGGTTGAGGAATCCCAGCGTTGCAACCTGTTCCAAACAAAAGCTCTAGTTGGACCAAACAAAGCTTGCAAGGTCATTATTGATGGAGGTAGCTGCAGAAATCTTGCAAGTAAGGAACTATGTGCCAAACTGAATTTGACATACTTACCTCATCCCAAGCCATACTACATACAATGGTTGAGCAACAATGGTGAGATGAAGGTAAATCATATGGTACGAGTGAACTTTCAAATAGGGCCATACAAAGATTCTATTGATTTTGATGTGGTTCCTATGACTGTTTGTCACCTACTATTGGGTTGGCCTTGGCTCTATGATCGCCTCGTGCAACACAATGGCCGAGCTAATTCATATCACTTGGAATTCAAAGGAAAGAAGATTACTATGCAGCCAATGACACCACAAGAAATTGTGAATGATTCTCGCCAGAAGATAGAGGTGAACTTGAAGGAAGATACTACCACTCGGCGAGATTGCGTGACAACTGTTCCTGATGTAATTGAGCCGAAATTGAGTGATATAACGAAAAGTGAGAGAGTGCCTGGGTTATTGATATTATCCACCAAGGAGGATATGAGAGAGTTTCGTGAGGATCCTACAGCCATGCCACTTGTGCTCATGTATAAGGGCGAGGTATTGGTTTCTAACGACATGACCCCTATTTCTCTTGGTGTCTCTTCTGTTTTGCAAGACTTTGGGGATGTGTTTCCAGAAGATGTACCCGCAGGCTTACCCCCATTGCGTGGTATAGAACATCAAGTGGACTTGATTCCTGGTGCCACACTTCCAAACCGTGCACCCTACAGGACTAATCCCGAAGAAACTAAGGAAATTCAGAAGCAAGTACAAGCGTTGCTGGATAAAGGGTACATTCGTGTTTCTCTTAGCCCTTGTGCTGTTCCTGTTATTTTAGTTCCTAAGAAAGATGGTACATGGCGCATGTGTGTTGACTGTAGAGCGATTAATAACATCACTATTCGATATCGTCATCCTATTCCACGTTTAGAGGATATGCTAGATGAATTGAGTGGTGCTGCTATTTTCTCTAAAATTGACTTGCGTAGTGGTTATCATCAAATTAGGATGAAAGAAGGGGATGAATGGAAAACTGCTTTCAAAACTAAATTCGGTTTGTATGAGTGGTTAGTCATGCCGTTTGGTCTTACTAATGCACCTAGTAATTTCATGCGTTTGATGAATCATGTTTTGAGAGAGTTTATTGGTCGTTTTGTGGTTGTTTACTTTGATGATATACTCATATACAACCACACCGATTCTGAACATTGCACTCATATTAGACAAGTTTTGCAAGTGTTACGTGATAATAAACTGTATGCTAATCTTGAGAAGTGTACATTTGCAAAAGATAAGGTCATATTCCTAGGATTTGTTGTTTCTAAACATGGAGTAGAGGTAGATCAATCTAAAATTGAATCAATTCAGAATTGGCCTACTCCAATGAATGTAAGTCAAGTGCGTAGTTTCCATGGTCTCGCTGGTTTCTATAGGCGCTTTGTGAAAGATTTTAGCACCATTGCTGCACCATTAAATGATTTGACAAAGAAAGGTGTTCCTTTTGTATGGGGCGCGGCCCAAGACATTGCATTTGATACATTGAAACATTTGCTTACTTCTGCACCATTGCTTGCATTACCTGATTTTTCGAAGCAATTTGAAGTTGAATGTGATGCTAGTGGTATAGGCATAGGTGGCGTTTTGATGCAAGAGGGTCGGCCTATCGCTTATTTTTCTGAGAAATTGACTGGTGCTCGTTTGAATTATTCCATCTATGATAAAGAATTGTATGCACTTGTGAGAGTACTTGAAGTTTGGCAACATTATTTGTGGCCAAAGGAATTCATCATACATTCTGATCATGAAGCATTGAAATACTTGAAAGCTCAATCAAACTTGCATCGAAGATTAGCTAAATGGGTTGAGTTCATTGAGTCTTTTCCTTACATCATTAATTATAAGAAGGGAAAAGAGAATGTTGTTGCTGATGCTCTATCTCAGAAGAACATGCTATTAACCAATCTTGATGTTAAAATTCCTGGATTAGAAGCTATTTGTGTACTTTATGCAACTGACCATGATTTTGCTGAACCATATCGTTTATGTGCTCTTAGAAACGCATGGGATAAGTATCATATACATGATGGATATTTGTTTCGAGCTAACAAACTATGTATTCCAGAATCGTCGTTGCGTTTGTTCTTAGTGTAGGAATCACATGCTGGTGGTTTGATGGGTCACTTTGGGCGTGAGAAGACGTTGCTCATGCTTGCTGATCATTTTTATTGGCCCAAGATGAGGCGTGATGTGTACAGATTTGTGAGCAGATGCATTACTTGCCACAAGTCGAAATCGAAGCTGAAGCCTCACGGTTTGTATACACCTCTCTCTGCACCTACTACTCCATGGGAAGACATTAGTATGGATTTTGTGCTAGGTCTACCTAAAACTCAGAGAGGTCATGATTCTATATTTGTGGTAGTGGATAGGTTCTCTAAGATGGCTCATTTTATTGCCTGCCACAAAAGCGACGATGCGTCGCATGTTGCTAACCTGTTTTTCAGGGACATCGTGAGATTACATGGAGTACCAAAGACGATTGTTTCTGACCGTGATGTGAAGTTCATGAGCTACTTTTGGAAGACCTTATGGGGGAAGCTAGGAACGAAGTTGCTGTTCAGTACTACATGTCACCCCCAAACAGATGGTCAAACGGAGGTGGTGAATAGAACATTGTCACAACTACTAAGGACCATGATTAAAAAGAATCTGCGGGAGTGGGAAGAGTGGTTGCCACATGTTGAGTTCGCTTACAACAGGGTTGTGCATTCAACTACTCAGCTTTGTCCTTTTGAGGTGGTGTATGGCTTCAAGCCATTAACTCCACTCGATATGTTGCCTCTGCCATTACATGAGAGAGTTGATATAGAGGCATCAAAACATGCTGATTATGTGAAGAAAATACATGAGGAGACTCGAGAGGCTATTGAGAAGAAAGGCAAGAACATAGCTGCTGCAAGGAATCAAGCAAGAAAAGAAGTGTTGTTCCAGCCTGGAGATATGGTTTGGGTGCATCTACGCAAGGACAGATTTCCACTACTTCGCAAGTCCAAGTTGAAGCCACGTGGTGCTGGTCCTTACAAAGTGCTAGCCAAAATTAATGATAATGCCTATTCAGTTGATATACCTATTGAGGAGTTTGGTGGTGCTAGCAACAGCTTCAACGTTGCTGATTTATCACCATATGCTGGAGAAGACCTTGGAGCGTCGAGGTCGACGCCTTTTGAAGGGGGGGGGGAGATGATGAGGACATCCATACTATTCCACTATCTCCTACTCCTATTCACAATGAAGATGTTGCTGCAAAGAACAAGTCCAATGAAATCAGGATTGGACCCATTACAAGAGCTCGTGCAAAGCTGATTGAGCAACAGGTGAATTCACTCTTAATTGAACCTGATGTTTTATTTAATGAGAACTTTATACTACCTAAGTCTATGCATCTTTGTATGATTAGGTTTATTGATAACACAAGCGTAGCGCGAGGAGGAGGAGAGTTGCAACAAGAAGGACAAGCGCTGATTTCCAATATCAACAAGTGCGCGAGGGAGGAGCGGGAGGCAGGCGCACTAGGATGCAATGAGGAAATCACGTATGAGCAAGAAAGAGAGATGGCGCACCAAGAATTACATGTTTGAGGTGTTCCACGATGTTTGGACTACGTGCCAATAAGGCCGAACCCATATATGGGTCGGTATGTATCAGTTTGAGTCAAACCGAGTCAGTTTGGGCCAAGTTATGGCTGTTTTTAGGCCCGTTTAGAGGGGAGGACGCCCCAGCCCTCATATAAACCTCCGTAGCCGTCACAAGTTAGGTTTTTTAGACCACGTTAAAATATTTTGGAGTTGTTTCTTTCATAGAACCTCTGGAATTACCCTGTGTTCGAATCTGCTAACTATAATTGAGTGTGATCTGTTGTTCCATTGGGAATTATAGATTGCATACTACCGTTCGTGGTCACGGCTGCGTGCGCAAGAGTGTGGTGTTGTGAATATCCTACAAGGTTCGAGAGCTATTGCATTGGCATCAGGGATCGAGCGGGAGAGATCATAGCTACGCACAAGTTATCTATCATCCACCATCACCATCGCCAAGAGCTTGCTGAGAAGATCGGGCCACCCCATATCAGAAGTGGTGTGCCGGGGATGAGGTCAATGCGATGTTCGATGCCATGAAGAGGAGGTAGTCCATGTGGAAGCTCTTCGGGGAACACATCCTTGAATTCCAGTAAAACACTCATCAAAGATGGAGGAACATTGGTTAATTCATTAGTTCCTTACGCTAGTCCCTTGCAAAGGAGGACATAGTGCAAGATGGATGGGTTGTTCCGAACATCTCTCATCTCACTTTTGGTGGCAAGGAGAACACTCTTAGTTTTTCCACTCAAGTTTGGCTTGTGGCTCTCACTCACTGTGAGGTGGTTCTCTCTCTAACCGATCTTCTCACAAGTAGGTGTTGTGCTTTGCGCCCTCGCTAAAGCCTTTGCATTGTCCGCAATTATTTGGCTAGGTGTCATCGGTTGCAAAACACATGTTTTGTTG
The DNA here is from genome assembly GCA_910589775.1 of Avena eriantha. Taxonomy (NCBI): domain Eukaryota; kingdom Viridiplantae; phylum Streptophyta; class Magnoliopsida; order Poales; family Poaceae; genus Avena; species Avena eriantha. The sequence continues at coordinate 384,246,928 of OU342743.1, forward strand.
AGCCATTTGAAGGTGTATATATTGGTGCGACCATCATGTTGAGCAGCCTTGTCCAATTTCCATGGTCGACCAAGAAGCATGTGGCAAACTTTCATAGGAACCACATCACACTCCACCGTATCTTTGTAAGGACCAATGGCGAAGGAGACCGATACGGTATGCTTGATCTTTACGGACCCTTGGTCACTTAGCCATTGCACGTGGTAGGGGTGCTTGTGTGGATGGAGGATGAGGTTGAGCTTCTCACACAACTCGGTGCTAGCAAGGTTGTGACAACTCCCTCAGTCAATGATCACCTTGATAGATTTGCCATTGATGCCAGCTTGTGTTTGGAAGATATTGGAGCGTTGTTCTTCATGCTCTTGTGCTTGAGTGGTCAAGATTCTTGTGACAACAAGCGATGTACTTGCGTCATGTTCACACATGAGGAGTTCTTGATCATCTTCCACTCGTTGCCTTGCCATTGCTTCCTTGACACGGGCATCAAACTCATCTTCACTCAAGTACTCTTCATCACCATTGTCATGGATGAGCAAGACTTTCTTGTTTCCACATTCAGCCGACTTGTGTCCTTTACCTCCACACTTGTAGCATTCACCGTTGAAAGGTGTATCACTCTTTGCTTGCTTGCCACTTGGGGGCAGTTTTCCTTGAGGAAGTGTGGGTTTGAAGGAAGGCTTGGAGGTACTTGAGGAGCTACCATTGAAAGTTGTTGGTGTAGTGGTTGAAGCTTGCTTTTAGGTGAAGTACGTCTTGGGCTTGTTGTACTTGATATCCTCTTGCACTTGACGTTCAGCCTTTGTTGCTATGTGCACAAGCTCAACCATGGTGTTGTATGTTTGGAACTCGACGATGCGCTTGATTGGGTGATTCAAGCCAATGAGGAAACGTGCCATTGTTTGCTCCATGCGCTCATCAATGTTGGCGCGAATCAAGTTGAGTTCCATTTCCTTAAAGTATTCTTCCACGGTCTTTGTCCCTTGATGAAGAGCTTGAAGGTTTTTGAAGAGGTCACGCGTGTAGTGTGCGGGGACAAACCGGGATCTCATGTGAGCCTTCATGTCATGCCAAGTTGTGATTGGCGGCTCTTGTCTTGCATCACGAGCAACTTGAACTTGTTCCAACCAAAGGTTGGCGTAATCATCAAACTCTAGCGAAGCCATGGCGACCATCTTCTCGTTGCTATAGTTGTGCATGCGGAAGATCTTGTCGACTTTGAGTGCCCACGAGAGGTATTCTTCGGGGTCATTGGATCCGGTGAACTTGGGCATTGTGAACTTGAGCTTGCCAAAAGTTTCTTCATCATTGCGGTCATTGCGACGAGCTTGGTGACCTTGTTGATAATCTTGTAGTTGGGGAGGTGGAACTTGGTTCTCGCGTCCTTGTGGCGGAGCTTGCTCTTGGTATAGTTGTTGAGGAGGAGCTTGCTCTTGCTCTTGGCGCGGTTGTTGATGTGGTTGAGGTACTTGGGCCTCATGGTGGCGAAGGTGTGTAGCCTCTTGACGCGGTTGATGACGAAAAGGAGGCTCGTTCCTTGGTTGGTGATGTTGGTTAGGCACATGGGCCTCACGGCGAAGAACATGGTCATGAGCCTCTTGACGTGGTGGGCGTCGCTCAACTTGTATCACTTGACGCTCCAAGTTTTGTTGATGTTGAGGGGGCACCTCGTGATGACCATGGTGTCGTTGTTGACGTTCATGACGTTGATGACGAGGAGGAGGATCTTGAAGAGCTTGACGTCAATGACAAGCTTGATTCTCCAAATTGGAGTCATCACTTGTTGTGTCAAGAATGTGTCGCGGTCGATGGTGGTAGACTTGCGGTTGTGCTTGCGGTTCCTCTTGTGGTTGCTCTTGTTGAATCACTAGTGCCCTTGCGTGATGATGGTGTGCTTCTTGCCTTGCTCGTGGCCTTGAAGAGAGGTCACCGTCATAGCTTGACGTTGCGGCGTGCCGTGGGGAAGGTACATAGTTCGAAGAGATTCCATCTTCAACCACGGGGGCATCATTGCGTCTTTGAACACTTTGATGTAGATCTTGTGGAAGAGGTGCATGACGATGCGAAGAACTTGCCGAGCTTGATGCGCGTGAACGTGGTCTTGCCATGCCATCGATGAGGCGTCGAAGATTGTCATTTGTTTCGGTGATGGAGCGTTGAAGCGCTTCATTTTGGTGGCCGAAGTTGTGATGCATTGCATGCATTTGTCGTTCGAGGCCGTCGAAGCGGTTGTCGATGTTCTTGAACTCGGCTTGCGTCTCGCCAAATTGTTCATCTTGTCTCGTCTCAAGTGCTTGGCAACGTTCACGGAACTCTTGTCGAACGATGAAGTGACTTGCACGCGTCATGTACGGACCTTGATCTTCTTCTTGGGGAGGTGGTTGGCTCGTCTCACCGTGCCTATCCATCATGCAAAACACACAAGTATTGTATATGGAAGTGGAATATGGTGGTGTTAGCCTTGTACCTCACCTTGGGGATTGCACCAAACTAGAATCACAAGTGAGAGCTATTAGCGTGCAAAGTGGAAATGCAAAGAAAACTCACACTCTCAAAAGCTTGTTGGTGGTAGGTTAGGGTTGTGGAAAGCCAAAGAACCAACCAAAATAAAAGGGATAGTCAAAAGTGGTAAAAATCCAACAAAACTCAAGTCAAAGGCGAAGGTCAACAACTCAAAAGGGTGACGGGAACCTACGACTATGTACACACACGTAGAGAAAGTTGGGATTGACACGACTATGAAAATGAGCAAACAAAATGTCCTAATGAAGACTAAGCTCGTTGTCGTGCCAATGCAAGGAGAGACCGTGGCTCAATTGCAAAGAGGAAAAATGAGCAATGGATTTGTGCACTTGCCTTGGGCGCTCTTCTTTCTCTCTTGCTTACAAGCTTTGAGACTCTCTTTTGCAAGGGGAGACTATTTTTCTTTTGCTTTTTCTTTGTATCTTTTTCCTTTTTTTGCTCTCCCTTGATGCTACCTAGTCACACTTGCTATTGCTCTTACACTCTCACTATCCAAGGACAAATGCACAATGCTCAAGCAAACACAAGATGAGCCACTCTCATGGGATAGGTACACACAAAGGAAGATGGGGTTAACAAGGTGACGCAAGTTATACCTTCTTTGATGATGAACTTGGCGTCGGTGGTGCGGGATGATGTTCGTGGTCCGTGGTGTCGATGAGCGCGGAAGTTGATGATGCGGAAGCTTGCTGGTACTTGCTGACACACACACGGGACACGAGCAAACAAAGGAGGTTAGCCAATGCGAAAAATGAGGCAAAACAGTCAAAACAGGCGTTACAGCCGGACACTCCGGTCTGTCTAGGACGGACACTCCGGTCTAGCCGGACACTCCGGTCTAGCCGGACACTCCGGTCTGGTCGGGCTGGACACTCCGGTCGATATGAGCCGGACACTCCGGCGCGGGTTTCCTGCTCGTGTTCTTAAGCGGAAATCCTCGCCTTCGGGCCTCAAATCCGCGAAAAACTGGCCAAATCAGGCTGGGGAAACACAGGATAAAGCTGGACCAACTCCTTAGACAAGGTTTGGTCGGATCAAAACCACAAATAACACTCCAAATCAAGAGATCGATCCAAAGGCAAATATGGACTGTTTTTTGTAGGGATTTTCGAATTTTTGGTGGATAGAAGAAAAATTCGTGGGGGAAATCGTGTGCAACCTGGCTCTTGATACCAATATGTTGAGGGCAAACCTCTGGGGTGGCCCGATCTTTCACGATTCCCTTTCAAATCGGGCGTGGAGTGCGGGGAAAGGAGGGAGGGATGAACACGACGAACACAGGCACGAAGAACGCGATGAACACACACACGCAAAACCATGATAAACACCAATAGCTCACGCCGGCGGTGACAGGTCCGGCGCAATCCCTAGGATCAGCGTCGGGCGGAGGACTCTCTCTCGAACCGGCACAGCGAGATGGGAGACTTGGTGAGATCTTGAGGTCTAGGCAAAGGGACACCGATGCCTAGGCCTTGTACAACACGGAGGCACAATGCAAACTCCAACGAGGTTTGGGGATATTGGTGCTCCTTAGTCAAGGAGCATGAGGCAAGAACTAGATAGATCCACAAGGGGTTTCTTCTAATTCCAATATCAAGCCTAGGGTTTACAATGGAGGTGGGGGTCTATATATAGGCCAGCCACAAGTTCAGGGGTAATTCAGGCATTAAAGTAGAGTTCTGGGCGAAGTAGAGGGGTACATGGGCCAGAGGGCCCAGCTAGGCTCGCAGGCCCATCACTTGGGCCAGACAGTCTGGGGCGAGTGAGCCGGACAGTCCGGCGTGGCCGGACACTCCGGGTCGAGTGGGCCGGACAGTCCGGGGTGGCCGGACACTCCGGGGAGTGTCCGGGCGGTGTCCGATTTGACCTTCTGAATGTCCACGCCAGGTCCGGGCTCGGGCAGGCCGGACACTCCGGGGTGGCCGGACACTCCGGCTGGATTCGGGCGGACACTCCGGCGGGTTCAGCTCAGGTGCAGCTTCAGGGCTCGTGGGTCGACGCGGCGGGGGCTCGTACCTGATGATGCACAGAGTAGAGGTATGAAGTAGCACGCCATCCAAGGAGGTATCAAATTGGCACGAAGAGAGGAGTGAGTTGATCTTAGCTTGCAGGAGTTTGGCTCGGGCACGAGTCATGGGTCCACTTGGGGGACTTGTTGGTGTAGATGTAGAAGCGTCCGTAGGACGGGCTGCATCATAGATTCCTCATCGATTTGGTCTTTTCCCCCATAAATCCAAAAATCCTCAAAAAAAAAGCCCCAATTTTGTGTTTTGGATCGATCTGTGATTTGAGTGCGTTTTGGTAGGTTTTGATCCGTTGATTACTTGCTAAACTTGTTGATCTGGCTTCTCCTGCATTTCCATATCCTAATTCCTTGATTTCCCCCATCAATTTGAGGTTTTGGTTCGAGTTTTTCCGCCAAAACTCGTCCCATTCGTGTTCTGGAAGTTCTGGTTCGACCGGACCGGACTGTCCGGTCTAAACAGACCGGAATATCCGCCCCAGCCGGACTGTCCGGCCTGCGCGCCCCGGAATGTCCGTCCCCTACTGACAGAAAAATCTGCTTCACGGTTTTGAGCATAACTTTTGCATACGAACTCGGATTTTGGTATTCTTTAGCTTTTTTTGAAGAGGAGAAGGAGCTCTACATCATCATATTTGTGGTTCATTCTATGTAATTTATCCAAATTCCGTGAGCAAGGCGGAATCCACCAATAAAGGGTGAAGCTCGACGACGAAAGGTATATAAATTCTGTGACTTCTCCCCACTTGCATGCCTTTGTGAGCTACACTATCTTTGCGATCAACAAACACCCAATGAGACTATTTGCTCCTATGATTGCTTGGGATATGCACATTTGATACCTTGTAGAATTCCGAGCAAAAGTTGTGAGCGTGCTATCTCATATAGTTATCTTGTATAGTTGTTGGCACAAGGAAGGGGCAAGTGAAAAAGAAAAGAAAAGTGAAAAAATAGAAAAAAGAAAAAGAAGAAAAAGAAACAAGTGCCTCATAAAATAGGAAGCGCAAGCTCGATAAACATGAAACATGTGGTACTTATTGTGCATATCTTGTAGCCCACCAATTTGTTGCAATCGAACTAGCATCTCTCCTTGCACTTGTGCGACACGAGCTTATAGTCTTCGCTAGGTAATCATTTGGTTCTTAGCTCACTTTCTCCGTCACGCAAGTCCCATTTATCCCACCGTGTGTGTTTCCTTGTACATATTTCCTTCTTGTGGATTGACTTGTTTTGCTTCGTGATCATCATGGTTCTTTACTTGCCATTACAACATCTTGAGTTCGGATTGTTCTTGGACACGCCACCTTCCATACCTATCCACCATAAGCTTTTTGTGTGTGTTTTTAGTGGTTAGTTGGTTTTGTTGTTCCGTGTGAACTTCACTTTGCTTGGTTTTGATTGCTCTCAAGTGTTGCCACTTGCACGATACTATCTTCCAAGGTAAAGTAAGGTTCGACGTTGCATCCCTAACCCCCTACCACCTCCATATACACCACTTCGTCTTGTGAATCATGTCTAGGGACGCCAAAACCGAGGATGATTTCTATGAAGAATTCGTGATGATCCACCACGACTACGACTCCACAAGTATAGAGGACATGATGGGGCACTACACCGACAATGGCTTCGCATGCTTTGAGGACCGTGAGCATTGCACCTATGACAGCTCCACATGCATGGAAGACATGGAGCACGTCATTAACTATGGCTCCTCAAGCATGGAGGACTTGGAGCTCTACATCGACAATGGCTCCTCATGCATGGAGTACATGGAGCACTACACCGATAATGGCTCCACATGATTGGGTGATATGGAGTACTACATCAACAATGACTCCCCAAGCATGGATGACTTCGAGTGCTACAACGACGACACCTCACCAAGCATGGATGACATGGCAAGCTTCACCCACTTCGAGGGCTCTTCCGTGAGCCATGAAGAATACCTCCACCACTTGGAGATGGAGGACTACTATGCCAAGCTAGCGGAGACGCATCATCAAGAAACCATGACCTTCAAGGTCAAGCGTGCCACTCCAAAGGGCACCACCTACTTTGATGATCCACCTCTAAAGCGTCAAGCGCTACCACCTACATGGCATCATGGGTCACCATCTCCAAGGCAGCGAGCGCCGTCACCTCCAAGCCGTCAAGCACCACCATCTCCAAGACGCCAAGCAAGGCCACCTCGAAGGCGTCATGTGCAACAACCTCCTAGGCATCAAGTGCCACCAACTACAAGAAGAGTGGCGCCCCAACATCACCTTCCAAAAGAGGCGCCAAGAAGCAAGAACCTTCATCGACATACATCCTCTCGTGATCATCACCAACATCAAGAGGATACAAGACGTCGTTCAAGGCATCTTCGCCATGAAGATGAAGAATACATGTTGAGCACCATCCATAATGCTCAACCAAGCTCAAGAAGGCACCACCATCACAAGAAGAGTGCCAAGGACAAGGAGCATCGCCGCGAGCGTCATGCAGATGATCAAGTGCGCCATCTACATCCACCTTTGGCAAGGCATGCCAATGACCTCCGTCGACACCATCATAAGGCACCTTCAACTACTCGTGCCACCACCAAAATGGCACCAGAGCAAGCTCTCCTCCGCGCCATCAAGCTTCAACGCCAAGACCTGACGTCCTAGATGACGCATGCAACTTCATGGATGAGGAAGATGAAGACCTCTACTTTGCCAAGTTGGACGAGTACGTCAAGAGGACTACACAAGCCAAGGTGTAAGATGGCGACGACAAGGTCGAGAATGGTGAGCATGGGACTTTACCTTCACCAAAGGAGGCGCAAGGAGTTGAGAGAACCAAGCCTACCCCTACATGCTTGAGTGATGATGTGGTACCAATCCCATGTGAGTATGAGAGCCACTTAGCCCACTTGAGTGAAAACAAGAGTGAGATGAGCGACTACACCATACGTGAGATTGAGTGCTTCCACTTGGAGGGCATGAGTGATACACCTAGTGAGTTGAGAGTGGTAGTTGATAGGTCATGTCAGACCACTTTGATTTCTAACAATTTACCCTCTACATCTAGTGTGTTTTCTCATGATGTGCTAGGTTCCATGGATCAAGAAGCGCCAAGCTTGGATATGATGATGCCTCTAACCAAGAAGATCTACATGGTGGATGAAGATGATGCCATCCCCATACATGATGAAGAAGTCGCCCACATGGAGGCCAATGCAACCACAACACGCACATCATATGAGAGGTATGAACAAGGTAAAAATAAGGGTGTTGATGATGCCATGATCCCACTAGTGGACATGATGATTTGTGATGACTTGCATGCCATGGATGATACTTGTGACATGGCATATGTTCCACTCTTATTCCCATGTGTCGATTTTGCTATGCATCATGATGACCATGTGGAATTCTTTTATTTTCATGATATTTCCATAGACATGATATGTTCTAAACGTTACGTTGATGATATCATTGCTTGCACTTTGTTGAACAATTGCTCTTAACAATGTTTTGCTTGCAATGATGATGACAATGGTACCCCTAGGACCATGCTTTGTCATGAATGTTTTACAATCTCTCCCGTTGCTTGCAATAAGTTGAATAATTGCTCTTTCACTTGTTTTTTCTTGCAACAATAATTCTCATATAGTTTATATTGAGATGGCCCCCATAGCTTTCTCAAATTTTGGAGATTTTGATGATTGCCATGATAAGCATGTTCCCCACTTGCATACTCACCATGCATATTTTTCATACTTGATTGACACTAATGGTGATGTGCACAAGAAGAGATACATCATGATGGATGATGTGTTTCTCTACCATGCACACACGTTCTTCCTTTTGTGCTTGATGTGTGTAGGTACCCGCAAGAGAATGTCAACCTCGGTTGAGCACGAGTTGACAAAAAGAGCTCTAGAGAGCATCCCCAAGTGAGTTCAAGATCGAACCCAACTCTGATACCTTTTGGATGCTTTGCACCTTTCATGTTGAAAAATTGCTCTTTCCTATGGTTTGCTTGCAAGCATGTTAATGGTATTCTTTCACCTTGTGACAATCATGTTTCATTTCTATTGGATATTGATGCTTTGTGTGTTGCAACAAAATTTTGAACAATTTCTCTTCCCAATGTTTTGTGTGCAACCATAATGCCATTATGAGCATGTATTGTCATGAGAGCTTCCAAGTCTCTCGTATAGTTGTTGCAACAAACATGAGGACCACTTGCTATTTCATATGGTTTGTTTGCACACATGTTGTTTTTGCTTCCGCTTGCGATACTCATACCCCCATGATCTTTGTTTTTGATGATATGTGTATGGCATCCAACATATTGAACAATTATTCTTTCCAATGGTTGGTTTGCACACATAATGATGTTACTTTAGATATTCTTCCTCATGTGTTTTTGCCGAATTCTCTTATCCTTGCATCAAAGATGTTGACCAATATTTTAGTCCATTGCTTTGAGTGCCACACTAAGAAGTTATATGGAGTTTTCGAGTTCCCACATTTGGATGATGTTCAATTAACTTCCATGCACTTTGACCTTGCATACGCATTTCGTTTGCGATACTTGAGTTGTGCTAATAGTGTTGTGAACAAGAATGGATATGCCACAAATGACATGCTCCTCTATCACACACAAACATATTTTGCTTGGTCTTTGTTGTATGAAGGTACAATTTCTTACGCGTCAACCTCTATGGACCATAAGTTGACAAGACAAATTGAAGAGAGTTATCTAGAGCTGCCCTTCAATGAGCTATATCTACACCATAAGGTGACTACCTTCTACTTGAGGACTCATGTTATAATCTTTATGAATTGGCTACTCTTTGAGTGTTGCTTTGCTTTTGTTGTGAGCTTTGTAGGCTTCATGGAAGGTGATAGAACATTGAAGAGTTACCACATCAAGCTTCTCAAGGACGACTATATGGTGAACCCTAGGATCAAGAAGGTCTCTCGACATCATCTTCTTAGGATGAGCATAAAGAGTCGGGGACGACTCTTTTTGAAGGGGGGAGCTGATGCAGCCCGTCCTGCGGACGCTACTAGATCTACAACACCAAGTCCCCAAGATCGTCCCCAAGTCAACCAAGAAGATGGACTAGGAGCAGCCGGCTCCAGAACCGGAGTCTCCACCGTCATCGCCCAGAGTCTCTGCCGTCATCACCCCGGAGTGTCTGCCTGACTCCAGCCGGAGTGTCCGGCCCAGCTGGAGTGTCCAGCGCGACTCAGCCGGAGTGTCCGACCTACCCCAGCCCCGTCCGGGATCAGACATTCTGTGTGCCAGTTTGGACACAGCCCGGACACTACCCGGAGTGTCCGGTCACTCCGACCTGGACTGTCCGGCCTAAGTAATGGGCCTGCGAGCCAACAGCTGGGCCCTTGGCCCATGTACCCCTCTATTCCGCACCAAACCCTAGTTTTATGCCCAAACTACCCCTGAACTTGTGGTTGGCGTATAAATAGATCCCCACCCCCTCATGTATCCCTTAGGCATAGATGATAGACTAAAGAAAACCCCCTTTGTGGAATCTCTAGTTTTGCCTCATCCTCTTCTACCAAAGGGGATCGACTATCGTCACCACCTTGTTGGAGTTTGCATCGCGCCTCCCTCATTGTACAAGGCCTTGGCATTGATGTTCCTTTGCCAAGACGTCAAGACCCTCTCCAAGGTGTTCTTCCCTCTCCGCTTGGGATTGACGGGAGCACGTTGACCGATCTTTCCTTGTGAGGATTCTATCGGACCGGTGGCCACCAGTGAGAGCAATCGTCCTTGTATCGTGTGAGTTTTGCGTGTGTTCATCGTGTTCTTCGCGAGGTGTGCATCCGCTTCCACTACCTTCTCCCTTTCCCCTCACTATCCCATTGATTTGACCATGAGATCCGTGAAGATCAGGCCACCCACGGGGTTACCCCATAACACGTAATCAACATGTTTTGATGCCTCCATATCAACTCGCTCATGCAATGGTAGAGGCAACATATCAAGTGGCGTCAATGGCTTGAAACCATACACCACCTCAAAAGGACAAAGCTGAGTAGTTGAATGCACAACCCTGTTGTAAGCAAACTCAACATGTGGCAACCACTCTTCCCACTCCCGCAGATTCTTTTTAATCATGGTCCTTAGCAGCTGTGACAATGTTCTATTCACCACCTCCGTTTGACCATCTGTCTGGGGATGACATGTAGTACTCAACAACAGCTTTGTGCCTAGCTTCCCCCATAAGGTCTTCCAAAAGTAGCTCATGAACTTCACATCACGGTCAGAAACAATCGTCTTAGGTACTCCATGTAATCTCACGATGTCCCTGAAAAACAGGTTAGCAACATGCGACGCATCGTCACTTTTGTGGTAGGCAATAAAATGAGCCATCTTAGAGAACCTATCCACTACCACAAATATAGAATCATGACCTCTCTGAGTTTTAGGTAAACCTAGCACAAAATCCATACTAATGTCTTCCCATGGAGTAGTAGGTGCAGAGAGAGGTGTATACAAACCGTGAGGCTTCAGCTTGGATTTCGACTTGTGGTAAGTAATACAACGGCTCACAAATCTGTACACATCACGCCTCATCTTGGGCCAATAAAAGTGATCAGCGAGCATGAGTAAAGTCTTATCACGCCCAAACTGACCCATCAAACCACCAGCATGTGATTCCTGCACTAAGAACAATCGCAACGACAATTCTGGAATACATAGTTTGTTAGCTCGAAACAAATAGCCATCATGTATATGATACTTATCCCATGCGTTTCTAAGAGCACACAAACGATATGGTTCAGCAAAATCATGGTCAGTTGCATAAAGTGCACAAATAGCTTATAATCCAAGAATTTTAACATCAACATTGGTTAATAGCATATTCTTCCTAGATAGAGCATCAACAACAACATTATCTTTTCCCTTCTTATAGTTAATGATGTAAGGAAAAGACTCAATGAACTCAACCCATTTAGCTAATATTCTATGCAAGTTTGATTGAGCTTTCAAGTATTTCAATTCTTCATGATCAGAATATATGATGAATTCCTGTAGCCACAAATAATGTTGCCAAACCTCAAATACTCTAACAAGTGCATACAATTCTTTATCATAGATTGAATAATTCAAACGAGCACCAGCCAATTTCTCAGAAATATAAGCTATAGGCCGACCCTCTTGCATCAAAACGCCACCTATGCCTATACCACTAGCATCACATTCAACTTCAAATTGCTTCGAAAAATCAGGTAATGCAAGCAATGGTGCAGAAGTAAGCAAACGTTTCAATGTATCAAATCCAATGTCTTGGGCCGCGCCCCATACAAAAGGAACACCTTTCTTTGTCAAATCATTTAATGGTGCAGCAATGGTGCTAAAATCTTTCACAAAGCGCCTATAGAAACTAGCGAGACCGTGGAAACTACGCATTTGACTTACATTCATTAGAGTAGGACAATTCTGAATTGATACAATTTTAGTTTGATCTACCTCTACTCCATGCTTAGATAAAACAAATCCTAGGAATATGACCTTATCTTTTGCAAATGTACACTTCTCAAGATTAGCATACAGTTTATTATCACGTAACACTTGCAAAACTTGTCTAATATGGGTGCAATGTTCAGACTCGGTGTGGCTGTATATGAGCATATCATCAAAGTAAACAACCACAAAATGACCAATAAACTCTCTCAAAACATGATTCATCAAACGCATGAAGGTACTAGGTGCATTAGGAAGACCAAATGGCATGACTAACCACTCATACAAGCCGAACTTAGTTTTGAAATCAGTTTTCCACTCATCCCCTTCTTTCATTCTAATTTGATGATAACCACTACGCAAGTCAATTTTAGAGAAAACAACAGCACCACTCAATTCATCTAGCATATCCTCTAAGTGTGGAAGAGGATGACGATGTCGAATAGTGATGTTATTAATCGCCCTACAATCAACACACATGCGCCATGTACCATCTTTCTTAGGAACTAAAATAACAGGAACATCACAAGGGCTAAGAGAGACACGAATGTACCCTTTATCCAACAACGCTTGTACTTGCTTCTGATTTTCCTTAGTTTCTTCGGGATTAGTCCTGTAGGGTGCACGGTTGGGAAGTGTGGCGCCAAGAATCAGGTCCACTTGATGTTCTATACCACGCAATGGAGGTAAACCTGCGGGTACATCTTCTGGAAACACATCCCCAAAGTCCTGCAAAATAGAAGAGACACCAAGAGAAATAGGGGTCATGTCGTTAGAAACCAATACCTCGCCCTTATACATGAGCACAAGTGGCATGGTTGTAGGATCCTCACGAAACCCTCTCATATCCTCCTTGGTGGCTAGTATCAATAACCCAGACACTCTCTCACTTTTCGTTATATCACTCAATTTAGGCTCAATTACATCAGGAACAGCTGTCACACAATCTCGCCGATTGGTAGAATCTTCCTTAAAGTTCACCTCTATCTTCTGGCGAGAATCATTCACAATATCTTGTGGTGTCATTGGCTGCATAGTAATCTTCTCCTCTTTGAATTCCAAGTGATATGTATTGGCTCGGCCATTGTGTTGCACATGGCGATGATAGAGCCAAGGCCGACCCAATAGTAGGTGACAAACAGTCATAGGAACCACATCAAAATCAATAGAATCTTTGTATGGCCCTATTTGAAAATTCACACGTACCATATGATTTACCTTCATCTCACCATTGTTGCTGAACCATTGTATGTAGTATAGCTTTGGATGAGGTAAGTATGTCAAATTCAGTTTGGCACATAGTTCCTTACTTGCAAGATTTCTGCAGTTACCTCCATCAATAATGACCTTGCAAGCCTTGTTAGGTCCAACTAGAGCTTTTGTTTGGAACAAGTTGCAATGCTAGGATTCCTCAACCGGTTGCACACGCAGTATACGTAAAGATACAACAATAGTTGGAGCACACTCAGGATACGCATCAGCACCATCCTCGGCATCATCAACATCATCATTAGAAGCTTCATCTCCACTTTCTACTTCACCTTGTTCATTGATAAACATAACTTTGCTGTTTGGACAGTCTTTCTTGTAGTGCCCTCTACCTCCACAAGTATGGCACACCACATCACGAGTATGTGCCGTAGACATGTTGGAACCTGAGCTAGCAGCAGGAGCACCGGGTTTCCGAGCATTAGAAACACCAAACGAAGGTGTACTTGCTGGTTTGGCCGATGGTGTAAACGGAGCAGCAGCTGGTGGCGTGGCTGTAGGAGTAGTAGATCTGGCCGAAAATCTGCTGGAGGATGGAAAACGAGCACGTGACTTCGCCTCTTCTGCCAACTGGGATTCGGCCTCTCTTGCATGGTGCAATAGCTCATTCATGGTCTCATACTTGTGTTGACGAACTATGCTCTTGATTGGTAACTTCAGATTGTTGAGAAATCGCTGCATGGTCATCTCAATGGACTCACGAATTCTAGCACGCTGCATAAGCAACTCATCTCCATGTAGTACTCATCAACTGTCATTGTGCCTTGCTTCAATTGCGTCAATTTATCAAAAACTGAACGCAAGTAGTTGGTTGGTACGAAACGAGCATTCATGATTTGCTTCATCTCACGCCAATCCATCACAGGAAGTTCATTGTTCTCCCTCCTATGTTGCACAAGAGCATCCCACCAATGCAAAGCATAACCATCAAATTTAGATGCTGCAAGCTTGGCCTTCTTATCTTCTGGATAGTCAAATAAGCGCCAGAGTTTCTCAATCTACAACTCCCATGTGAGGTAATCTTCAGGATCAATGGAACCATCAAACTTGGGAATCGAGAATTTTGGCTTGCCCAAACCATCATCAGCAGGTTGGTTGAGCACACACTGAGCACGCCCAAGAGGGGCAAGCCCACGACCATGAGCAGGTGCATGGGCAGGGGGAATAGCACATCCCCTGCCAACATGTGGAGCAGCATCCACAACGCTACCCTCATCAAACTCATCAAAGGCAATATCAGGTTGAGGTTCTTTCCTTCTATATATGACGGCTGTCAAGCCCTAAATTGAACGCTGCAAAGTGGCAACATTGACATTGAGGGTAGCCACTTGCGTTTGGATAGTATCAACTTCTCCAATATTCTAATCCAGTCTCATATTTATGTCCTGCAGATTCTTGTCAATACCATATGTGGTGTTAGTAAACACAAGTGTCAAATGAGACCTCAAAGCCACATATTCACGCCAATTGACAAGCTCCCCATCCTTCTTTTTCTGCGACACAACATCACCATCACTAGTAGACATGATTAGTAGGTTAGTGCAAAAATCAAAATCTGTATGGTGGAAACTCTCACAACTCACTCACAACTAATAAGAAAGGAGATCTTATCGTTCCAAAGTGAATAGAGATACTCTGATGAGGATATATACATGGATTATGATGATTCTGACTGCCTGAACTGGAAGGAAATATTGAGTCAAATCAATAATGACTATCAGGTGAATTCATTCCTAATTGAACCTGATGTTTTACTTAATGAGAACTTTATACTACCTAAGTCTATGCATCTTTGTATGATCAGGTTTACTGATAACACAAGCGTTGCGCGAGGAGGAGGAGATTTGCAGCAAGAAGGACAAGCGCTGATTTCCAATATCAACAAGTGCGCGAGGGAGGAGCGGGAGGCATGCGCACTAGGAGGCAATGAGGAAATCACGTATGAGCAAGAGAGAGAGATGGCGCACCAAGAATTACATGTTTGAGGTGTTCCACGATGTTTGGACTGCGTGCCAATAAGGCCGAACCCATATATGGGTCGGTATGTATCAGTTTGAGTCGAACCGAGTCAGATTGGGCCAAGTTATGGCTGTTTTTAGGCCCGTTTAGAAGGGAGGACGCCCCAGCCCTCATATAAACCTCCGTAGCCGTCACAAGTTAGGGTTTAGACCACGTTAAAATATTTTGGAGTTGTTTCTTTCATAGAACCTCTGGAATTACCCTATGTTCGAATCTACCAACTATAATTGAGTGTGATCTGTTGTTCCATTGGGAATTAGTAGATTGCATACTACCGTTCATGGTCACGGCTGCGTGCGCAAGAGTGTGGTGTTGTGAATATCCTACAAGGTTTGAGAGCTGTTGCATTGGCATCAGGGATCGAGTGGGAGAGATCATAGCTACGCACTAGTTATCTATCATCCACCATCACCATCGACAAGAGCTTGCTGAGAAGATCGGGTCACCCCATATCATACTCTACCAAATAAGATCAAAGACTGATGCACTGATGTGATGAAGTGAATATCAAAGGTATAGAGAACGATCGCAGGGCACTCAGGTTATTTATGGTGGAGCTATAGGTAAGGTATCCTATCTACGCCACCAACAAGTCCTAGTGCTGATCGTACAACAACCCAAGAAACACACACGTGGAGAAAAACGTGGCAATGCAACTATGAAGGGTGTTGCACTATGCTCGAGAGACACTAGCAAAGTTCAAAGTAAACAGGCACAAGATTGCTCAATCTACCGGTGCACAAAGATATCACTAGGCCTCTTGCTCAAATTCTCTTTTTCCATAATTTTTCTTTTTCTTTTGTACAACTTTTTTTCTTTTTATTTTGCTGTATTGCTTTTTTTTCTCTTTTTTGTTTGATTTTATAGATCACACACGACAAATTACAAAGTACAACACCAAATTCCTAAGAGCAGCCTGTAGGAGTGGAAACTAGTCTCGATCGGCAAGTTCCTACACCTATGTAGTAGATTGGCTGTGGCTAAGGGTTTTGGAAAAGTGCAAATTGATCACACTTTGTAATTATGGTGTCGTGGCAGAAAAACAGCTCAAAATCATGTCGTGGCAGAACAAATCCTGCCATGGCAGAAAACGAACAAGAAATCCTGCTGTGGCAGAGCGGCGGCAACAAAACAGGCGGAAATCGTGCCACAGTAGAGCGGCGGCAGCGCGCGGCAGCAATTCTGTGTCGCGGCAGAGCAGCATCAGCCAGGCGCGTGCGCGGCAGAAAAAACATGCCGCGGCAGAGTCGTTGTCAGACTCGGTTTCACGGCAGGAAAAGCGGGTGTTTCCGTGTCGTGACAGAATCAGTAAGTGATTTTTTTATTGCAAACCAACTTAGCCTGGAGTAAGACACATGAACTCTCAACCTAGATCGGATCTGCTAGATAGCGCGGAAGAACAAGTGATGAACACGACTAGAAAGAAGAAAACAATGAAAGAAAACTAGATCTAGACTAATAGATGAACACGACCAGCAACTACTACTCGTCTACGATGTAATCTAGGCTATGGCGAATCTTTTTTGTGGGGCTATTTTCTGTATAGGACGAAAACACTCTCTAATCTATGGATGGATTGCGGATTGCTTACCGAGGAAACTAGGAAATATGATACCAAGATGATATTGGGTGGCCCGATCTTCTCAGCAAGCTCTTGTCGATGGTAATGGTGGATGATTGATAACTAGTGCGTAGCTATGATCTCTCCCGCTCGAACCCTGATGCCAGTGCAACAGATCTCGAACCTTGTAGGATATTCACAACACCACACTCTTGTGCACGCAGCTGTGACCACGAATGGTAGTATGCAATCTAATAATTCCCAATGGAACAACAGATCACACTCAATTATAGTTGTAGAATTCGAACACAGGGTAATTCCAGAGGTTCTATGAAAGAAACATCTCCAAAATATTTTAACATGGTCTAAAACCCTAATCTATGGCGCCCCCATTTATTTATGAGTTCAGGGGGTGGCGGCCTATGGTGGAACCCAAGTTGGGTCCACCCAAACTGGATACAAACCTGCCACAAAGTGGCTCGGCCAAACTGACTCTGCCGTGGCAGAGTTCTAGTCGGTTTCTCTGCCACGGCAGCCTGCTGTGGCAGAGCTGGACTCCGTTTTCCTTCCACGACAGCCTGTTGTGGCAGAGAACTGGGTCTTTTCTCTGCCACAGCAGAGAACGTCCATCTCTTATTGATCTTTAGCTTGGGCAGCTCCTTGCGCTTCCTTCCTCTCCTCCCTCGCGCATTCTTCATTGATCAACATGCCTTGTTCCATTTGCTCCTCGCTCCTTGCTATGCCTTCTTCTCCTAAGTACCTGGTCATGCAATAATTCAAAGACTTAGGTAGTATAAAATTCTCATTAATAAAAACACCAGGTTCATTAAGAAACAAGTTCACATGTTGTTCTAGCAGCTTAGCACGAGCTCTTGTGATTGGTCCAATCCTTATCTCATTGGATTGATCCTTCTTTGCAATTGGAACATCTTCATTATCAATTGGGGTAGGTGTAACTATAGGGATGTCCTCATCACAACGGAACATGTGCCTTTAAGGCATACATTACGTACACCTCCGTCCTGCTTTAGGATGGTCACATGGTGCTAAATAACTTAGACTACTCTAGTAACTTGCACATGTACCTTCATTATAGTGGGTAACAACATGTGTGTAGTGTCACGCAAAGGCCTAATTAATTAGGTTGTACTCCCTCCATTCAAAAATATAAGACGTTTTAGCTTTGTGAATCGAATGTATCTAGATGTCTTTTAGTGTATGGGTTCGTAGAGGTTAAGAGTGAACCTATACACTAAAAGGTGTCTAGATACATTCATCTCACAAAGCTAAAGCTCCTTATATTTCTGAACGGAGGGAGTAGAATCATATACTACTAGTCTTGGTATGTGTGATGTTATGGTAACTAGCTAAGTTATTACGTCACTTTCTTTTTTATTAGTTAACTCTGAAAAGACATTTAATTCGAGACAAGTATCTACGCATACTTGTAGTTCAAGTTTGTCAAGATGCAAAATCTTAGGAAGAAGTTGAACCTCTTGTCAAAACTCTATGTGGTTTCTGATACGGAGTATACTGATTGACTATCCGATGGGTGCCTCCAAAAGCTTTTTCTTAAAACTTTCAAAGCAACCTACAATTTACTTATAGTTCAAATTTGACCTAATTTTGATGAATCTACATAGAGTCATTCAAGTGGCAGAGTTAGCTAGGAAGTTTGAAAACTCATAAAACATAGGAATCGTTAGTACAACATGTTGGCCCACTATATTTACTAGTAAGTTGCACGTGCCTTGCACGTGAAACTCAGACAGTAGACATATGACATATCATCACTATATACAGTTATAATTGGCAAAGCACAAAAAATTATAAATTCGATCAACATCTATAAAGTATGGGTGTATATTTGGTCCTTGTACTTTGTATCATCATGTAGAAGTCAAATATTATTAGCTACCTAACACTGAAATTTTTGATAACATGCTCTAGAGAAACAAGGGATAAGATTCTAGTATGATGGAGAAGTGTGTTATGAGGTTTGTGCATAGCATTCATTATGCCGAAGACTATGAATAGAAACTTCTAGATGCTAGAATGGAAAAGAAGATCCAACGGCTAGAAAAGTTGGGATTCGCGAGTCTTGATCCAACGGTTAACATTCAAAGTTATTCGTACACTATATAGTGGTTTGTAATGAAGACTATCAATAGAATTTTTCAATATGCTAGAATGGAAAAGAAGATCCAACGACTATAATTTTTTGGATTCGTGAGTCTTGATCCAACGGTCAATATTCAAAGTTGTTTGTACACTCTATAGTGGTAAGATCATGTAGAAGTCAACGATTATTAGCTACTAGTAAGTTGCACATGAGACTTAGATAGTAGACGTATGACATATCACCACTATATAAAATTATAATTTGTAAAGCACAAAAAATTATAAAATTGATCAACATCTATAAAGTATGGGTGTATATTTGGTCCTTGTACTTTGTATCATCATGTGTAGAAGTAAAAGATTATTAGCTACCTTCTAACACATGAATTTTTTGATAACATGGTGTAGAGAAACAAGGGAGAAGATTCTAGTATGATGGAGAAGTGTGTTTTGAGGTTTGTGCATAACATTCATTATTCCGAAGACTATGAATAGAATCTTCTAGATGCTAGAATGGAAAAGAAGATCCAACAGCTAGAAATGCTGGGATTCGCGAGTCTTGATCCAACGGTCAACATTCAAAGTTATTCGCACACTATATAGTGGTTTATAATGAAGACTATCAATAGAATCTTCAAGATGCTAGAATGGAAAAGAAGATCCAACGACTGGAAATGTTGGGATTCACGACTCTTGATCCAACAGTCAATATTCAGTAAGTTGTTTGTACACTATATAGTGGTAAAGTTAACAATTATTAGCTACTAGTAAGTTGCACAGGAGACTCAGATAGTAGACATGTGACATATCATCACTAGATAAAACTATAATTGGTAAAGAACAAAACATTATAAATTTGGTCAGTATCTATAAAGTATATGGGTGTATATTTGATCCTTGTACTTTGTATCATGATGTAGAAGTCAAAGATTATTAGCTACCTAACACATGAAATTTTTGATAACATGGTCTAGAGAAACAAGGGAGAAGATTCTAGTATGGTGGAGAAGTGTGTTTTGAGGTTTGTGCTAGCATTCATTATGCCGAAGATTATCAATAGAATCTTCTAGATGCTAGAATGGAAAAGAAGATCCAAAGGTTATAAATGCTGGGATTCGCGAGTGTTAATCCAACGGTCAAAATTCAAAGTTATCCGTACACTATATAGTGGTTTGTAAAGAAGACTATCAATAGAATATTCAAGATACTAGAATGGAAAAGAAGATCCAATGACTGGAAATGTTGGGATTCACGAGTCTTGATCCATCAGTAAATATTCAAAGTTGTTTGTACACTATATAGTGGTAGGATCATGTAGAAGTCAACGATTATTAGCTACCAGTAAGTTGCACATGAGACATAGATAGTAGACGTATGACATATCATCAGTATATAAAATTATAATTTGTAAAGCACAAAAAATTATAAATTTGATCAAGATCTATAAAGTATGGGTGTATATTTGGTCCTTGTACTTTGTATCATCATGTGTACACATGAAAATTTTGATAACATGGTGTAGAAAAACAAGGGAGCAGATTCTAGTACGATGGAGACTATCAATAGACGTCTGGCATATCATCAATACATAAAATTCTAGAGAAACAAGGGAGAAGAAGATTCTAGTATGGTATAGAGAAACAAGTGCCTTTTGATGTTTGTGCATAGTATTCATTATGCCAAAGACTATCAATAGAATCTTCTAGATGCTAGAATGGAAAATAAGATCCAACGGCTAGAAACACAGGATTCATGAGTCTTGATCCAACGGTCAAAATTCAAAGTTATTCATACACTATATAATTGTAAGATAAGATAAGATAATAAGATAAGATAAGATACTAGTAGGTTGCACGTGCCCTACAGGTGAGGCTCAGATAATAGACGTCTGGCATATTATCACTATATAAAATTATAATAGGTAAAGTGGAAAAAATATAAATTTCATCAACATCTATAAAGTATGGGTGTATATTTGGTTCTTCTACTTTGTATCATCATGTGTAGAAGTCAAAAATTATTAGCTACCTAACATTTGAAATTTCTAGTAACATGGTCTAGAGAAACGAGGGAGAAGATTCTAGTATAATGGAGACGTGTGTTTTGAGAGGTTTATGCATAGTGCATTCATTGTGTTCAAGACTATCAATAGAATCTTCTAGATGCTAGAATGGAAAAGAAGATCCAATGGCTGGAAATGTTCGGATTCGTGAGTCTTGATCCAATGGTCCATATTCAAAGTTATTTGTACACTATATAGTGGTATGATAGTGGTAAGATAAGATGTCTAAAACCATGGCTTGTGGCATTCAGATCCATACTCTTCAGACTGTCTTTACAGAAATGAACAATCTCGTCGTCACTTGGAAAATTAAGAATGATATTTCCTGATATTTGGAAACTCACATCGATGACATTGTTTACTACAAGAAGATGCACCTGTCTACCTCCGAAAAGGCAATTAACTCAAGAGCAATCTATCGCATTTACTTGTAGCTCAAGTTAGATATAATTTCGTTAAATTGTCAATATGCAAAATCTTAACAAGAACTTGAACTTGTTGTAAAAACTATCGGTGGTGGTTTGTGATATATTAAATCAGCCCCCATTGGTTACCTCCAAAAACGTAAATCTTTCAATGCAACCTACAATTTACTTGTAGTTCAAAATTGAACTAATTTCAATAAATCGACATAAAATCAATTTCAAGTGGGCAAAGTTAGCTATAGAATAAGTTTGAAAACTCATAAAACACGGGAATCATAAGTACAACATGAGAGTCCATTATATATGTTTAAAAGCTTGGCTTGTGGCGTTCCGGTCCATATCCTTCAGACTTTGTTTATGAAAACGAACCAAAAATCTCATCATCACTCGGAAAATTGAGAATGTTCTTTCCTGATAGTTGGAAAATCACATCGGCGGTACTGATTACTACAAGAAGATGCATCCATATACCTCAAAAGAGACATTTAATTAAAGAAAAATATATCGCGCTTACTTGTAGCTCAAGTTTGAGCTAATTTTTCGTTAAATTTTCAAGATGCAAAATCTTAATTAGAAAGGAGTTAAAAACCTATTATCAAAACTCTCGGTTGTTTTCTAATATATTAACTGAGCCCCCAATGGGTACACCTCCAAAAGATTTTTGTAATTCTTTAGAAGCAACCTACAATAATTTTGTTGTTGTAGTTCAAGTTTGACCAAATTTCGATAAATATAGGCATGAAGTCGTTCAAGTGGGGCAAAGTTAATTAGCTACATAGGGAGTTTGAAAACTCATAAAACATGGGAATCGTAAGTAAAACATGTTGGTACACTTAATATGTCTAAAAGCTTGGCTTATGGCATTGAGATCCATATTCTTCAGACTTTCTTTACATAAAAGAACCATCTTGTCATCACTCGGAAAACTGAGGATTTTCTTTCCTCGTAGATAGAAACTCACACCGACGACATTGTTTACTAGAAGAAGATGCACCCATGTTCCTACGAAAATACATTTAATTCAAGAGTAATCTATCACGCGTACTTGTAGCTCAAGTTTGATCTAATTTCGTTAAATCGACAAGAAGTCACTGAAGTGTGCAAAGTTTGCTAGGATGAAGCTTGAAAAATCCTAGTACTAAAAACTTGGGCATTACGTATAAGAAACCGTTGGTCCAGTTTATGTGATAATTGGGGTGGTTGCATTTTCTTTTAACTATGGTAGGTCTCGTAGGAGAGAGGTGCTTGAGAGTTAACACGATCGATGGAAGTACAACTTACATCAAGGACGTCATAAAAAAATGAAAATTGCATCCAAGTCCATCCATTTAAAACAATGACCTTAAAACTGAATAATGAAGTGTGTGTGTTTTGTGGTTTGTGCATACTAGCGTTCATCGTGCTAAAGACTATCAATAAAATCTTTCTCGATGCTAAAGGAAAAATAGATGATCTAACAGTTAGCAGTGTTTGGATTTGGTAGTCTTGATCCAACGGTCAATGTTCGAAGTTAATTCGTACACTATACAATGGTGGTATGGTATTGTAAGAGATAAGACAAGATAAAGATAACATAAGAAGTACAATGAATGGCCAATCTAATGGTTGGTCTCGTAGGAGCAAGGTGCTTGAGAGTTAAGACGGTCAGTGGAAGTACAAGTTACATCAAGGACCTCATAAAAATGAAAATTGCATCCAAGTCCATGCATGCATTTAGCACAAGGACCCTGAAACTGAGCAATGAAGTATGTGTTTTGAGGTATGCACACACTAGCGTCCATTGTGCTAAAGACTATAGGTAGAATCTTTCTAGATGCTAATAATGGAAAAGAAGATCCAACAGTTAGCAAAGTTTGGATTTGCCAGTCTTGATCCAACGGTCAATGCTCAAAACTAGTTCAAAATTGCCTTCCCTCCCGATGTGTGGCCGATCTTTTGGATAAACTTCCCTCCCGATGCTTGGGAAGCAAGTGAAAATTTCGAAAACCAGAAAAGTTTGATTTTTTTGCCGCCAAGGACCAAAGTGGTTTCCTTCCTATGTACTCCTCCTCGTCCCTACTCCACACCAACGCGCGGCTGCTGAACACGCCAGAGCCATAGAGCCGCCATACCAAGGCGCACGTGCGCAGCGCCACGCTGTGGACGAGGGGAGAGAAATCAGCCGGACCGGTGCGCGAGGGGAAAGGGGAGGAGAAATGGAGCATAGGGAAGGAGAGAGAAAACACACGATTTGTTTTGCGTGCATAGGTTCTGAAATTTACTACTAGTAGAGTGTACACTATAAGGCCGCAAGAGTACCT
This sequence comes from Avena eriantha, assembly GCA_910589775.1. NCBI lineage: Eukaryota > Viridiplantae > Streptophyta > Magnoliopsida > Poales > Poaceae > Avena > Avena eriantha. The sequence continues at coordinate 384,270,698 of OU342743.1, forward strand.
CGTGTCAGAAACCCATCATAACTTTGCTCTCACATGGAACCGCCTTCCACTTCTCTTCGCTGCTGCCCTCTTCCCCTGCCAACGTTTTATTCACTCAGCATGTACAACGCATGGACAGAGGTGACCATATGTCTAAGCAAAGAAATATACTACTCCCACATTGTGTAAAAAAGCACACCTTAATAAGGCTCAGATAGTAAATCGTATGACATATCATCACTATATAAAATTATAATTGGTAAAGCACAAAAAAATATATATTTGATCAACATCTACTGTATAAAGTATGGGTGTATATTTGGTCCTTGTACTTTGTATCATCATGTGTAGAAGTCAAAGATTATTAGCTACCTAACACTTGAAATTTTTGGTAACATGGTCTAGAGAAACGAGGGAGAAGATTCTAGGATGATCAAGAAGTGTGTTTGTAGAGGTTTATGCATAGTGCATTCATTGTGTTCAAGACTATCAATAGAATCTTCTAGATGCTCGAATAGAAAAGAAGATCCAAAGGCCAGAAATGCTGGGATTTAAGAGTCTTGATCCAACGGCCAACATTCAAAGTTATTCGTACACTATATAGTGGTGTGTAATGAAGACTATCAATAGAATCTTCAAGATGCTGAATGGAAAAGAAGATCCAGCGACTAGAAATGTTGGGATTCGCGAGTCTTGATCCAATGGTCAATATTCAAAGTTGTTTGTACACTATATAGTGGCAAGATCATGTAGAATTCAACGATAATTAGCTACTAGTAAGTTGCACGTGGGACTCAGATAGTAGACGTATGACATATCATCACTATATACAATTATAATTGGTAAAGCACAAAAAAATATAAATTTGATCAACATCTATAAAGTATGGGTGTACATTTGGTCCTTGTAGTTTGTATCATCATGTAGAAGTCAAAGATTATTAGCTACCTAACACATGATTTTTTTGTGATAACATGGTCTTGAGAAACAAGGGAGACACTTCTATTATGACGGAGAAGTGTGTTTTGAGGTTTGTGCATAGCATTCATTATGTCGAAGACTATCAATAGAATCTTCTAGATGCTAGAATGGAAAAGAAGATCCAACGGCTAGAAATGCTGGGATTCGCGAGTCTTGATCCAACGGTCAACATTCAAAGTTATCCGTACACTATATAGTGGTAAGATAAGATAAGATAAGATACTAGTAAGTTGCATGTGCCCTGCATGTGTGGCTCAGATAATAGACTTCTTACATATCATCACTATATAAAATTATAATAGGTAAAGTGGAAAACATATAAATTTGATCAACATCTATAAAGTATGGGTGTATATTTGGTTTTTCTACTTTGTATCATTATGTCTAGAAGTCAAAGATTATTAGCTACCTAACACTTGAATTTTTTGGTAACATGGTCTAGAGAAACGAGGGAGAAGATTCTAGTATGATGGAGACGTGTGTTTTCAGAGGTTTATGCATAGTGCATTCATTGTGTTCAAGACTATCAATAGAATTTTCTAGATGCTAGAATGGAAAAGAAGATCCAATGGCTAGAAATGTTCAGATTCGCGAGTCTCGATCCAACGTTCAATATTCAAAGTTATTCATACACTATATAGTGGTAATGTAAGATGTCTAAAAACATGGCTTGTGGCATTTAGATCCATACTCTTCAGACTATCTTTACAGAAAGGAACAATCTCATCGTCACTCGGAAAATTAAGAATGATATTTCCTGATATTTGGAAACTCACATCGACGACATTTTTTACTACAAGAAGACGCACCCATCTACCTCCAAAATGACAATTAACTCAAGAGCAATCTATCGTATTTACTTGTAGCTCAAGTTTGATATAATTTCGTTAAATTGTCAATATGCAAAATCTTAGCAAGAAGTTGAACTTGTTGTAAAAACTATCGGTGGTGGTTTGTGATATATTAAATCAGCCCCCAATGGTTACCTCCAAAAAACGTAAATCTTTCAATGCAACCTACAATTTACTTGTAGTTCAAAATTGAACTAATTTCAATAAATCGACATAAAATCAATTTCAAGTGGGCAAAGTTAGCTATAGAATAAGTTTGAAGACTCATAAAACACGGGAATCATAAGTACAACATGAGGGTCCACTATATATGTCTGAAAGCTTGGCTTGTGGCGTTCAGGTCCATATCCTTCGGGCTTTGTTTACGAAAACAAACAAAAATCTCATCATCACTCGGAAAATTTGAGAATGTTCTTTCCTAATAGTTGGAAACTGTTGGAGATATGCCCAAGAGGCAATAATAAAAGTGGTTATTATTATATCTTTGTGTTTATGATGAATGTTTACATCCCATGCTATAATTGTATTATTAGGAAACACTAATACATGTGTGTTTTGTAAACATGTAAGAGTCCCTAGTAAGCCTCTTGTTGAACTAGCTTGTTGATTGATTGATGATCATGGTTTCCTGATCATGGACATAAGGATGTGATTAATAACAAGGTTATATCATTAGGAGAATGATGTGATGGACACACACCCGTAGTAAGCGTAGCATAAGATCAAGTCATTAAGTTCGTATTGCTGTAAGCTTTTAAATGCATAGTAACTTAATCCTTCGACCATGAGGTTGTGTTAATCACCATCACCGGATGGGTACTTTGATGACATCAAACACCGCTTCGTAACTGGGTGGTCATAAAGGTGTTATTGGGTATTCTGAAAGTATGTGTTGAAGCGCATGGACCAAGATTGGGATTTGTCCATCCATATGACGGATAGATATGCTCTGGGCCCTCTCGGTGGAATGTCATCTAGTTAGCTTGCAAGCATGTGACTAGGTCACAAGGGATGACATATCACGGAACGAGTAAAGAGTACTTATCAGTAACGAGGTAGAACTAGGTATGGAGATACCGACGATCAAACCTCGGATAAGTATAATATCGCGAGACAAAGGGAATTGGTTTCGTATGTAAATGGTTCAATCGATCACGAAGTCATCGTTGAGTATGTGGGAGCCATTATTGATCTCCAGGTCCCGCTGATGGTTATTGATAGGAGATGTGTCTCTATCATGTCTACATATTCACGAACCGTAGGGTGACACACTTAAGGTTCGAAGTTGTTTTAAGTAGATATGGAATATGCGTTAGAGACCGAATGTTGTTTGGAGTCTCAGATTGGATTCAGGACATCACGAGGAGATCCGGAATTATCCGGAGAATAAGATTCATATATTGGGGATCATTTTCTGAGTTGGGAAATGTTCCAGAGTATTTGTATGAGGGTTCTAGAAGGTTTCGGAATGTTCCGGAAGGTTCTGGAAGGTTTCTTGGAGTTTGTTTGAAAACCAAGGAAGGGATCAAGGAGTCCTGGTGGGTCAAGACTAGGACTCGTGGGGGAGGAGGACTCCTCCCCCCCTCCCCAATCCGCCGGCCCTAGAGGGAGGGGAGTCCTACAAGGACTCCCCCTCCCATGGCGCCTCACCCCCTTTAAATAGAGGGGCAGGGGCGCCCCCCTCCACCCCCTGCTCCATAACTCCCAATCTCTGCCGCCTCTCTCCTCCTCCTTTCTTCTGCACAGGCATAGGCGAAGCCCTGCAGAATTCTCTACTCCACCACCACCACACCGTCGTGCTGTTGGGATTCCGTGGAGAAGATCTACTACCTCCGCTGCTCGCTGGAACGAGGAGAGGAAGGTCTGCTTCGACTCCGCACGTGTGACCGACTGCGGAAGCGCTGCCGAAATGCGACGCCGGAAGGATCGTCCACTTGACCGACTGCGGAAGCGCTGCCGGAACGCGACGCCGGAAGGATCATCCACACGATCTTGAGATCGGCAAGTGATCGACTACATCAACCACGAGATCTAATCTCGTTAACGCTTTCGGATCTACGAGGGTTAGTTCCTATCTATCTCGTTGCACATGTCTAATAGATTAGATCTTGGCTTTTATCTAGATTAGATCTGGGTTTTGTTCGTTCTTGCGGTAGAATTTTTTTGTTTTCCATGCTACGAACCCATCAGAAACTCACACAGGCGGTACTGATTACTACAAGAAGATGCATCCATCTACCTCTAAAGAGACATTTAATTAAAGAAAAATCTATGGCGCTTACTTGTAGCTCAAGTTTGAGCTAATTTTTCGTTAAATTGTCAAGATGCAAAATCTTAATTAGAAAGGAGTTAAAAACCTATTGTCAAAACTCTCGGTTGTTTTCTGATATATTAATTTAGGCCCTAATGGGTACACCTCCAAAAGTTTTTTGTAATTCTTTAGAAGCAACCTACAATAATTTAGTAGTTGTAGTTCAAGTTTGACTAAATTTTGATAAATATAGGCATGAAGTCGTTCAAGTGGGGCAAAGGTAATTAGCTACATAGGGAGTTTGAAAACTCATAAAACATGGGAATCATAAGTAAAACACGTTGGTCCTCTTAATATGTCTAAAAGCTTGATTTATGGCTTTAAGATCCATATTCTTCAAACTTTCTTTACATAAAAGAACCATCTCGTCATCACTCGGAAAACTGATGATTTTCTTTCCTCATAGTTAGAAACTCACACCAACGACATTGTTTACTAGAAGAAGATGCACCCATCTACCTACGGAAATACATTTAATTCAAGAGCAATCTATCGCGCTTACTTGTAGCTGAAGTTTGATCTAATTTCGTTAAATCGACAAGAAGTCACTGAAGTGTGCAAAGTTTGCTAGGACGAAGCTTGAAAAATCCTAGTACTAAAAACTTGGGCATTACATATAAGAAACGGTTGGTTCAGTTTGTGTGTTAATTGGGGTGGTTGCATTTTCTTTTAACTATGGTAGGTCTCGTAGGAGAGAGGTGCTTGAGAGTTAACACGATCGATGGAAGTACAACTTACATCAAGGACCTCATAAAAAATGAAAATTGCATCCAAGTCCATCCATTAAACACAATGACCTTAAAACTGAATAATGAAGTGTGTGTTTTGTGGTTTGTCCATACCAGCGTTCATCGTGCTAAAGATTATCAATATAATCTTTCTGGATGCTAAGGGAAAATAGAAGATCTAACGGTTAGCAATGTTTGGATTTGGCAGTCTTGATCCAGCGGTCAATGTTTGATGTTAATTCGTACACTATACAATGGTGGTATGGTATTGTAAGAGATAAGACAAGATAAAGATAAGATAAGAAGTACCGCGAATGGCCGATCTAATGGTTGGTCTTGTAGTAGCGAGGTGCTTGAGAGTTAAGAGGTCAGTGGAAGTACAGTTACATCAAGGACCTCATATAAATGAAAATTTCATCCAAGTCCATGCATGCATTTAGCACAAGGACCCTGAAACTGAGCAATGAAGTATGTGTTTTGAGGTATGCGCATACTAGCATCCATTGTGCTAAAGACTGTTAGTAGAATCTTTCTAAATGCTAATAATGGAAAAGAAGATCCAACGGTTAGCAAAGTTTGGATTTGCCAGTCTTGATCCAACGGTCAGCAAAGTTTGGATTTGCCAGTCTTGATCCAACGGTCAATGTTCAAAACTAGTTCAAAATTGCCTTCCCTCCCGATGTTTGGCCGATCTTTTGGATAACCTTCCCTCCCGATGTTTGGGAAGCAAGTGAAAATTTTGAAAACCAGAAAAGTTTGATTTTTTTACCGCTAAGGACCAAAGTGGTTTCCTTCCTATGTACTCCTCCTCGTCCCTACTCCACACCAACGTGCGGCTGCCGAACACGCCAGAGACACAGAACCGTCGTACCAAGGCACACGTGCGCAGCGCCACGCTGTGGATGAGGGGAGAGAGATCAGCCGAACCGGTGCACGAGGGGAAAGGGGAGGAGAGATGGAGCATAGGGAAGGAGAGAGAAAACACACGATTTGTTTTGCATGCATAGTTCCTGAAATTTACTACTAGTAGAGTGTACACTATAAGGCCGCATGAGTACCTCGTGTCAGAAACCCATCATAACTTTGCTATGACATGGAACCGCCTTCAACTTCTCTTCGTTGCTGCCCTCTTCACCTACCAACGTTTTATTCTCTCAGCATGTACATCGCGTGGACAGAGGTGACCATATGTCTAAGAAAAGAAATATACTACTCCCGCATTGTGGAAAAAAGCACACCTTAATAAGGCTTAGATAGTAAATCGTATGACATATCATCACTATATAAAATTATAATTGGTAAAGCACAAAAAATTATAAATTTAATCAACATCTACTATATAAAGTATGGGTGTATATTTGGTCCTTGTACTTTGTATCATCATGTGTAGAAGTCAAACATTATTAGCTACCTAACACTTGAAATTTTTGGTAACATGGTCTAGAGAAATGAGGGAGAAGATTCTAGTATGATCGAGAAGTGTGTTTGGAGAGGTTTATGCATAGTGCATTCATTGTGTTCAAGACTATCAATAGAATCTTCTAGATGCTAGAATGGAAAAGAAGATCGAACGGCTAGAAATATTGGGATTCGCGAGTCTTGATCCAACGGTCAACATTCAAAGTTATTCGTACACTAATCTCATCATCACTAATGTCATAGCACAGTAGACTGTATTCTCTCTACTTATATACTACTATAGTGGAGCAGTTTTGAATTGGATCCATAGCACTAATCATGACCGTTGGGCTGTCAGATCTAATGGTTCAGAGCAACTGGATTCGTGTTGAATAGTACTCCCTCCACCAAAATATAAGGCGCCTAAGGATTAGTCAAAAGTCAACATTTTTTAAGTTTGACCATGATTATACACAAAAATATAAAAATTTAGAATACTAAATTAATATCAATAGATTCACCATAAAGTATATTTTCTTAATATGTCCATTCAATATTGTAGATGTAGATATTTTAAAAAAAAATTGGTCAAAGTTAGTAAGGTTTGACTTTTGACCAATCCTTAGGCGCCTTATATTTTGGGATGGAGTGAGGGAGTACAGATATAGATGCTAGAATGGAAAAGAAGATCCAACAGTTAGCAATGTTTGGATTTGCCATTCTTGATCCAACTGTTAATGTTCAAAGTTAATCGCTACACTATATGTAGTGGTATGGTGTATATTGTAAGAGATAAGAGACAAGATAAAGATAAGATAGAAGTACTACGAATGACCGATCTAATGGTAGGTCTCGTAAGAGCAAGGTTCTTGAGAGTTAACACGGTCGGTGGAAGTACAAGTTACATTAAGGACCTCATAAAAAATGAAAATTGCATCGAACAAGTCCGTGCATTTAGCACAAGGACCCTTAAACCGAGTAATGAAGTACTATGTGTTTTGAGGTTTGCGCATACTAGTGTTCATCGTGCTAAAGACTATCGGTAGAATCTTTCTAGATGCTAAGAATGGAAAAGAAGATCCAACGGTTAGCAATGTTTGGATTTTCTAGTTTTGATCCAATGGTCAATGTTCAAATAAGTTAATCCCTACACTATGTAGTGGTGGTATGCATGGTATTGTAAGAGATAAGAGACACAGATAAAGGTAAGATAAGAAGTATTGCGAATGGTCGATCTAATGGTATGTCTCGTAGGAAGTGAGGTGCTTTGAGAGTTAACACGGTGGGTAGAATTACAATTTACATCAAGGACCTCATACAAAATGAAAATTGCATCCAAGTCCATGCATTTAACACAAGGACGACCCTGAAACTAAGCAATGAAGTGTGTGTTTTGAGCTAGAGGTTTACATATACTAGCGGTCATGGTGCTAAAGACTATTAGTAGAATATTTCTAGATGCTAAGAATAGAAAAGAAGATCCACCAGTTAGCAATGTTTGGATTTACCAGTCTTGATCCGACGGTCAATGTTCAGAGTTAATACGTACACTATATGTAGTGTGTGGTATGGTACGTTATTGTAGGAGATAGGACAAGATAAAGATAAGATAATAAGAAGTACTACGAATGGCCGATCTAATGGTTGGTCTAGGAGGTGCGATGTGCTTGAGAGTGAACACGGTCGGTAGAAGTACAAGTTACATATCAATGACCTCATAAAAAATGAAAATTGCATCCAAGTCCATGCATTTAGCACAAGGACCCTAAAACAAAGCAATGAAGTGTGTGTTTTGAGGTTTGCGCATACTAGCATTCATCGTTCTCATCAAGACTATTAGTAGAATCTTTTTAGATGCTAGGAATGGAAAAGAAAATCCAACAGTTAGCAAAATCTTTGGATTTGCGAGTCTTGGTCCAACTTGTCGTCAAAACTCTCGTTGGATGGTTTCTCATATATTAATTGTGACCCCCGATGGGTACCTCCAAAAGCTTTTTCGTAGAACTTTCACAGTAACCTAAAATTTACTTATACAAGTTCAAATCTGACATATTTTCGATATATCGACATAAAGTCATTCAAGTGGGTGGAGTTAGGTAGGCATTTTTGAATTGGATCCATAGTACCAATCATGGTCGTTGGGCTGTTAGATCCAATGGTTCAGAGTAGTTGGATTCGTGTTGAACAGTATCTAGAGCAAACTCCACCATGTTCTAGATAGTTATTATTAATATACTTAATATATGCCTTTTTCTCTAACAAGACTATTGGTTAATAACAACTTAATGTTTGTTAATCACATTTCATACAGTATATACGAGTGTGGCACGTGCCTGTGTGTGTGTGCGTGTATGTGTGTGTGTGCGTGTGAAAACTTTGGCTTGTGGCATTTATTTAGATCAATATTCTTAGGACTTCCTTTACGGGAGAGAATGATCATGACATGACTCGGAAAATTGAGAATGTCCTTTCCTGGTAGTTGGAAACTCACACCGACGACATTGTTTACTACAAGAAGATGCACCCATCTACCTCTGAAAAGACATTTAATTCAAGAGCAGTCTATCATGCTTACTTGTAGCTCAAGTCTAACTTAATTTCATTAAATTGATGCAAAATCTCAGCAAGAAGTTGAACCATACCTATATATCATCAAAACTCTTGGTGGTTTCCCATATATTAGTTGACCCCTCCCCCGATAGATATGGGTACCTCCAAGAGAGATCTTTCGTCAAACTTTCAAAGCAACCTACAATTTACTTGTTGCGGTTCAATTTGTACCTAATAATTTCGATAAATCGGCGTAAAATCAATCAAGTGGGCGAAGTTAGCTAGGAAGTTTGAGAACTCATAAAACATGGGAAATCATAAGTACAACATGTTGGTCCACAATATATGTCTGAAAACTTGCCTCGTGTGTCATTTAGATCCATATTCTTCAGACTTGCTTTACGGGAAAGAACAATCTCGTCATCACACTCGGAAAATTGAGAATGTTCTTTCCTGAGATAGTAGGAAACTCATAGTGATGGAATTGCTTACTACAACAAGATGCACCTATAGACCTCCGAAAAGACATTTAATTCAAGAGCAATCTATATCGCGCTTACTTGTTGTTGAGGGAAACCTCTAGGGTGGCCCGATCTTTCATGATTCCCTTTCAAATCGAGGATGGAGTGCCGGGGGGGAGGAGGGAAGGATGAACACAATGAACACACACGAAGAACGCGATGAACACACACACAAAACCACGATACACACCAATAGCTCACGTCGGCGGTGACCGGTCCGGCGCAATCCCTAGGATCGGCGTCGGGCGGAGGACTCTCTCTCGAACCGGCACAGCAAGATGGGAGACTCGGTGAGATCTTGATATCTTGGCAAAGGGACACCGATGCCAAGGCCTTGTACAACACGGAGGCACGATGCAAACTCCAACGAGGTTTGGGATATTTGGTGCTCCTTTGTCAAAGGAGCATGGGGCAAGAACTAGATAGATCCACAAGGGGGTTTCCACCAATTCCAAATATCATGCCTAGGGTTTACAAAGGAGGTGGGGGACTATATATAGGCCAGCCACTTAAACAGGGGTACTTTAGGAATACAAGACAAGTTTTGGACGGACTAAGGGGTACATGGGTTGCATGCCCAAAGGCCTTTTCATGCCTCGCGTCGGTCGGACCGGAGACTCCGGTATGGTAGACCGGAGACTCCGGTCTAGGCCGGAGATTCCGGTCAGTCTCCGGACCAGCCTCCGGAGGGGCCTTCAGATTGTCCTAGGGCCTGGTGCAGGGGTCAGACCGGAGAGTGGGCCGGAGTCTCCGGGGTCTTCAGGTCGGAGACTTTGGTGAACCAGAGACTCTAGTGTGTGCAGACCGGAGACTCCGGCCTGAGCAGCTCCAGCAGCTTCTGCTTCATGCTCTGCTCCTTGTTCTCCATCCTTGGGTGCTTGGTGATGTGTCGAAGCTTCGTACCTGATGATGCATAGAGTAGTTGCATGAAGTAGCACACCATCCAAGGAGGTATCAAATTGGCACGAGGAGAGGAGCGAGTTCACCTTAGCTTGTAGGAGTTTGGCTCGGGCACGAGTCATAGGTCCACTTGGGGGACTTGTTGGTGTAGATGTAGGAGCGTCCGTAGGACAGGCTGCTCAGCTCCCCCCTTGGGAAAGAGTCGTCCTCGACTCTTCATGGTTATCATCTTGAACATCTCCATGGTAGGGTGAGAGATCCTTGACATTGAATGTATTGCTTGCAAGGTACTTGGAGGTCGGTATGTCGATGATGTAGGTATTGTTGTTGATTCTTTTGAGGACCTTGAAGGGACCATCTCCTCTTGGCTTGAGCTTGGAGTCACGTTCCTTGGGGAAGTGGTCTTTGCTTAGGTGTATCCACACAAGGTCACCTTCTTCAAAGATCATCTCCTTCTTGTCCTTGTTTAACCTTGAAGCTTGGCGAAGGACTTGTTGTTCGATAGTAGCTCTTGTTTCTTCATGAAGTTTCTTCATAGCTTGTGTGCGCTTCTCGACGCCCATGTTTGTGCGCTCATGGAGAGGTAGCGGTAGTATTTCGAGCACGGTGAGGGGCTCAAAACCATAGACGATCTTGCATGGACTCATCTTTGTTGTTGAGTTCTTGGATCGATTGTAGGCGAACTCGGCGTGGGGAATGCATTCCTCCCAATCCTTCAAGTTCTTCTTGATCAACACATGTAGGAGAGTTCCGAGGCTTCGGTTGACAACCTCGGTTTGTCCATCGGTTTGAGGATGCGACGCGGATGAAAAGAGTAGCTTGACGCCGAGCTTGGCCATGAGGGTCTTCCATAAGTAGCTCATGAATTTGACATCGCGATCGGAGATGATTGTTCTTGGCACACCGTGAAGACGGACGATTTCCCTGAAAAACAGATTTGCCACATGTGAATCATCGTCGGTCTTACGGCACGGTGCTAACTCGTAGTTGATGTAGAGCTCGTTGGGAACCCCAAGAGGAAGGTATGATGAGCACAGCAGTAAGTTTTCCCTCAGCTATGAAACCAAGGTTTAATCGAACCAGTAGGAGCAAGGAAACACCCCAAAGGTGTTACTAGCTAAGCTTTGGCAGGGCGCACTACCAGTGCTAGTAGCAACGTGGAGACCTGCACAACACAACCACAGAACTTTATCCCCAACTTGCGATGAGGTTGTCAATCTCACCGTGTTTTGCGGAAAACAAAGGATTAAACGTATCAAATGGAAAGAAGTAAAAGTTTGTAGAAAGTAAACACAAAGTAGTAAAATATTGTAGATTGTATGTAAAGTAAAAGGACCGGGATAGTTCACTAGAGGTGGCTCTCCTTAGATAGACAACATGCTGGGTGAACAAATTACAGCGGGGCAATTGACAAACACCGAGAAAGCAATACATGCATATACTAATCACCTTGACTCCTCTGAGACTTGATTGGGCATTACAACATAATACATAGACCACCATCCAACTGCATCTATGACTAATAATCCACCTTCAGGTTATCATATGAACCCCCTCCAGTATTAAGTTGCAAGCAACAGATTATTGCTTTACGAACTGCGTGTAAAGTAAACAATACGATTTTTCTATGAACAAAGGATTGTTGTTTTCTCCCTAGTAGCAACAACACATCTAGTACCTTAGAGATTTCTGTCACTTCCCCAGATTACCAGAGGCATGAACCCACTATCGAGCATAAATACTAACTCTTGGAGTTGCTAGCATCTACTTGGCCAAGATAGCTACTAACAACGGAAAGCATGCAAGATCTCAAATAACAAAGACATGATAGAATCAATAATCAATCTGAAATAGCATCTCAATATCCATCGGATCCCCGTAAACACAACATGTATGAATTAAAATAGATGATCTTGATCATGAACGGAGCTCACAAGATCTAAACATGAAAGCACAAAGGAGGAGAAACCAGCCGTCTAGCTACTACATGGATCCGTAGTCCAAGAATGAACTACTCACGCATCACACCGGAGGCTTGCATGGTGATGAAGAAGGCCTCCATGGTGAATTCCCCTCTCCGGCAGGGTGCCGGGAAGAGCTTCAGATCCCTCCCGATATAGGGATGGATATGACGGGGGCTACAGACTCCTTCGTGGATTTTTGATCGGGTGCTTAGGGTTTTCGTCCCGAGGGCAACTTATAGGCGAAAGTTGAGGCCGAGGGGGTGCCAGGGCTGGCCTCACCACCCCCTGGCGCGGGCTAGGCTGGGCCGCGTGGCCAGGTGGTGTGGTGGCCCCCTGGTCCCTCTCCGTCTCGTATTCTGGCACTTGATCCCTTCTAGAAAAATAGGCACTTTGGCTTTTGTCCTGTCCAATTCCGAGAATATTCATTTTCTAATTTTCCTGGAACCAAAAACAACAGAAAACAAGCAGCTGGCACAGTGGCTCTTGTTAACAGGTTAGTCCAAGAAATCATATGAAAAGTACTCCCAAGTTGGAACAAAACACAAGAAAGTGGATAAAACCAAGCATGGAACATCAAAAATTATAGATACATTTGCAATGTATCAACATCTCCAAGCTTAACTCATGCTCGTCCTCGAGTAGGTAAGCGATAAAAAGAAATAATTTCTGAGGTGACATGCCCCATCAAAGACTTGATCAAAGTATTTGGAAAACTCAAAGCTGGGATCATAGTACTTCAATCATAACATGAAAGACAAAGTTCTAGCAATAGGCAAAGAAACTATGATGCAGCATAAAAAGTTAGAAACAAAAGATTCATGAATAACATGCCTTGCAAGACGTTTGTTTGTTTCACATAAAGAAAACATAGCATAATAGTATTCAGCTTGTCCCTCAATAGAGTAGCAAATCTAAATGCATAGGACACCTTCAAAGTTCATAAGAGTGACTAGATACAATAGTTTAAAACAAGCAATATCAAGTTACGCATCAATCAACTAGTCTTGGGACAATGCACATAGAACTAAGAATGGCCACTATGCTCTCAAAGTAGGTGCATAAAGATAGAAGGTGGAGACTCAATATAATGGTTGAAGAAAATCCTTTTGTAAAAGGAAGTAGGGATTCAAGTCTCATAAAGAGCTTCCAAAAATTATGGTACTTGTAGTTTTCAGCTCTCATTGCCCCTATCATAAGCATCTTGAAAGCGATTAAGGTTAAAGTGACACAACTAAGAGGATATGCTTGACAAGTTATAAACCGAAATCTCATGCCCCTTATTACGAAGACCGATCCTCATGCTACTCAACTTTAGTCACGAGTAAGCTCTTGTCATTGTAAGTATATGTGTATCATTAAGAACCGCCAATGGGGTACCCCTTGCACATGATACAGGAGATTTCCCATAATCAAAATGACAAGGCAAGCAGACAATGAGCATCTCAGCAATCTTTTTATTTGCTATTTGCATAGGTTTTTATTGAGGATGCTTCATAGAGTGCTCATTATGGTGATGCTGCAAGTTTCCACCATGATTAGGCATGGCTTAGGCTAACGGCCTAGGTGTTTCTCTAACACACATACAAACTCCATGATCTTACAAGTTCCACATTTATTTCACACCGCCAGGATCCGTAAGCAAAAGAACATGATATCAACGGGGTACAAAGTACAAGTGCAATGTTGAAAGTGTTCCCCATGAAACATGGTTCTGCTAATTTCAACTTATAAAGCGCAAGCATATACACAACAAAGAAGGACCCAATGGTTCAAGTTTATTAGAGGCAATAAAGTAAAGTGTGCCATCAAGTTCGTGAGAGCTTTAATCACTAGTTTTCTCATAACAAGTGAAAGGTAAACAAAAGCATGAATATACTTGGAATAGCATAAGCTAGTAGGTAGGTATGGTGGACTCTTTGGCCTTAAAAAGTCTAAGAGGGTAGTATAGTATGGGATCTTAGGTAAGAGAATTTTACCTTTGATTTTTATTGAATATACTAGGATTCTATATTTTCTGCCTTTACCACGCATTATTGTATGCTCTTCTAGAGGAGTATGTATGCAGGAAGTAAATTCTAGTCGCTTTCTTTTGAATCGAATTTTAAATTCGATTAGAAGGATAGAAAGGCCATGAGGATGGGAAAAGAAAAATCAAATCTTTTTAATTAGTGAGTTGGATGCATGAGTGGAACTCATACTTGGTGGTGGAGACTAGCAAAAGACTGGGAGCGACAAACTAAGAGAGCAATAATGGCCATAATCATGCAGAGCGACAAAACGTCATTGATCAAAGCATAAAGTGATACTACAAGTTGAAAACTAAAGGATCATAAAGGATATGGTGACTTGAGATAGTCATAACATGGTGTGAGCATGTGCCAAGTCAACCCAAATAAAGCATCAAAGGAGAATACCACTATACTATGCTTTAATATGCTAAAACAACGCATGATTCATCGAAGGCACATTAAGCAATATCAATTGTTTATAACAAGTCATGCTACAGCAAAGAATACTAAGCAAAAAGCCAAAACAATATCAAGCATGGCATGACAAAGCTTATGCCACAGTTAAAAATGAGCTCTTTTTACCACATAAGCATGAACTTTCCTACTCTTTTCCAAACCAAACCAAACTATTTGCAAACCAAAGTATAAAAGAGGGGGTCCAACCAATTTATTCAGAACACTAAGAAAACCAAGCAAATTAAAAACCAAAACAAAAACGAAAAAGAAGACGCCTAAGAAAAACACAAATGTGCATGAAACAATAAAAAATGAAGCGTTTGGAAGAAACCTGGGATTTTTATTGATGAAGAAGGGGATGCCTTGGGCATCCCCAAGCTTTGACGCTTGTACTTCTTGGATATTTCTTGGGGTGACACGCGTGGTCTCCCCAAGCTTGAGCGTTAGTCCATCCTTCATCTCATTACTCATTCCTTCCATACACCTGAAATTTTTCCTTCATACAAAACTTCACACAATCTCATTAGCAACATTAGTGCACTTAAGATAAATAAGTCTCAAGGATCAGTTCTAACACCAAATAAACTTCCATTAGAACACTAGCTACTTTAGCACTTCCCTCAAAAAGCTCAATTCCCCAAAGGAACTCAAGAAGGAACTAACAAGAAGCAAATGCAGAAAATGGAGGAAATCTGTCAAAACAGACCAGCAGGTAAAGACGAATTTTTTCGAAGACCTTCTGTTGCTCAAATAAAAAAGTGTTGAACTAACGAAAGTTAGATAACAACCTGGGGCAGAAGCACAAAACATTACAGCTCAATCCGACGTACAGAGCTCTCTCAGGAAGTTTTACGGTGAAGCATAGAAATCTTTCAGGACAACAACTTTCCCAATCATTACTTCTCTCTCATTAGAGGTTACTCTTGGCACAAGAAGCAAATTAAAAGGATAAGGCGAGGTTATTACAGAGGTAATAACTTCCAAGACTCAACTAAAACTCTTGGGTTATCTCCCAACAAGTACTTTTCTTTAACGCCTTTAAGTTAGGCATAAGAAGCAAAGAAAGAATCAAGTGTTCTCAAATGAAGAAGCATTCAGACCAAATTTTGTTTTCATAGGAGAAGCAAAAGAAATCTTTTCTCTCTTTTTAGGGAAGTGTTCTATACCTTTCTTGAGTGGGAGTTGATATTTAATGGTGCCTTCTTTTATATCAATGATGGCACCAACAGTTCTAAGAAAAGGTCTTCCCAAAGTAATAGGACAAGAGCATTGTATTCAACATCCAAAACATAGAAATCAATGGGGACATAGGAATCGTTAACCATAATAAGAACATCATTAAGACTCCCCATGAGTTTCGTTTTAGCATTGGCATCAAGTGGGACATTCAAATAACAATCTTCAAGAGGAGGCAAATCAAGCATATCATAAATCCTTCAAGGCATAATAGAAACACTACTATCAAGATCACACAAAGCTTTGAAATCAAAGTCATTCACTTTCATATTAATGATGGGTTCCCAACCATCTTCTTGCTTTATAGGAATAGAAGCTTTATGTTTCATCTTTTCTTCTTTGATCTTTATGAGAGCATCAGTAATGTGTTTTGTAAAAGCCATGTTCATAGCACTAGCATTAGGACTTTTAGCAAGCTTTTGTAGGAACTTAATAACTTCAGAGATATTGCAACTATCAAGATCAAAATCAACTTTATCATCTAAAGTGGTAGAACTATTACTAGCCTCAACACTCGTGGTGGTAATAGTAGAAACACTAATGTTTCTAGAAATTTCATCTTCTCTTTCCCACTTAGCATGTAATTCAGCTAATAGTCTAACATTTTCATGAATTCTTACTTGTATAGCATTAGTAGCTGCAAAGGGATTCTCATTAGTTTCGGGTTTAGCAGCCATTTTATTCAAAGTAGATTGAGCTTCAGCCAAAGATGCTATATTTTTTTCAGCATTAGAGAGTTTTTCCTCAATAGTTTTATTGAAAGCAGATTGTTTACTAATAAACTCTTTAAGCATAACTTCAAGTTCAGAGGGAGCACTCTTATTATTGTTGTAAGAATTTCCATAAGCATTACCATTGTTGGGAGGATATGGCTTATAATTGTTGTTACCAAAATTGTTCCTATAAGCATTATTACCATAAGTATTGTTGCCAAAGTTGTTATTTCTTATGAAGTTCACATCAACTTGCTCTTCTTGAGCAACCAAAGAGGCTAAAGGAACATTATTTGGATCAATATGGGCTTTTCCATTAACAAGCATAGACATAATAATATCAATCTTATCACTCAGGGAGGAGGTTTCTTCAACAGAATTTACCTTCTTACCTTGTGGAGCTCTCTCAGTGTGCCATTCAGAATAATTAACCATCATATTATCCAAAAGTTTTGTTGCAGCACCCAAAGTGATGGTCATAAAGGTACCTCCAGCTGCTAAATCCAATAGGTTCCTTGAAGAATAGTTCAATCCTGCATAAAAAGTTTGGATGATCATCCAAGCAGTCAGTCCATGAGTGGGACAATTCTTTACCAAAGATTTCATTCTTTCCCAAGCTTGAGCAACATGCTCATTATAAACTTGTTTAAACTTCATTATTTCACTTCTCATGGATATAATCTTAGCAGGAGGATAGTATTTTCCAATAAAAGCATCTTTGCACTTAGTACAAGAATCAATACTATTCCTAGTTAAGGAATTCAACCATTCTTTAGCTTTTCCTCTCAAAGAGAAAGGAAACAATTTCAGTTTAATAATATCACCATCTATATCCCTATGCTTTTGCATCTCACAAAGTTCAACAAAGTTATTTAGATGGGAAGCAGCATCTTCATTACTAATACCATAAAATTGTTCTCTCATAACAAGATTGAGCAAAGCAGGTTTTATCTCAAAGAAAGTATTCTCAGCCACGGGTGGAGCAATAGGTTTTCTCATAAAATCATTGTTGTTGGTGCTAGTAAAGTCACACAACTTAGTGTTTTCAAGAGTAGTCATTTTTTTGGGTTTTCAAATAAGAAAGCAAACAAGTAAAACTATTTTTTTTTGTGTTTTTAAAGAACCAAAATGGGCAAACAAAGCAAAAAGAAACTAAGCAAAACAAAAACAACAAAGTAAAGAGATTGGTTATGAGGGACTCCCCTTGTGAAGATGTCCTTGACTCCTCGGCAACGGCGCCAGAAAAAATCTTGTGCGTAGTTGACGTGGGAGCTTCTTCTTGTTCTTCAGTCCCCGGCAACGGCACCAGAAAAATTCTTGCTGACTCGTCGTTGATGTAGAGCTCGTTGGGAACCCCAAGAGGAAGGTATGATGAGCACAACAGTAAGTTTTCCCTCAGTTATGAAACCAAGGTTTAATCGAACCAGTAGGAGCAAGGAAACACCCCAAAGGTGTTACTAGCTGAGCTTTGGCAGGGCGCACTACCGGTGCTAGTAGCAACGTGGAGACCTGCACAACACAACCACAGAACTTTGTCCCCAACTTGCGATGAGGTTGTCAATCTCACCGTGTTTTGTGGAAAACAAAGGATTAAACGTATCGAATGGAAAGAAGTAAAAGTTTGCAGAAAGTAAACACAAAGTAGTAAAAGATTGTAGATTGTATGTAAAGTAAAAGGACCAGGATCCATAGTTCACTAGAGGTGGCTCTCTTTAGATAGACAACATGTTGGGTGAACAAATTACAGCGGGGCAATTGACAAACACCGAGAAAGCAATACATGCATATACTAATTATCTTGACTCCTCTGAGACTTGATTGGGCATTACAACATAATACATAGACCGCCATCCAACTGCATCTATGACTAATAATCCACCTTCAGGTTATCATCCGAACCCCCTCCAGTATTAAGTTGCAAGCAACAGATTATTGCTTTACGAACTGCGTGTAAAGTAAACAATACGATTGTTCTATGAACAAAGGATTGTTGTTTTATCCCTAGTAGCAACATCACATCTAGTACCTTAGAGATTTCTGTCACTTCCCCAGATTACCAGAGGCATGAACTCACTATCGAGCATAAATACTAACTCTTGGAGTTGCTAGTATCTACTTGGCCAAGCTAGCTACAAACAATGGAAAGCATGCAAGATCTCAAATAACAAAGACATGATAGAATCAATAATCAATCTGAAATAGCATGTCAATATCCATCGGATCCCCACAAACACAACATGTATGAATTACAAATAGATGATCTTGATCATGAACGGAGCTCACAAGTTCTAAAAATGAAAGCGCAAAGGAGGAGAAACCAGCCATCTAGCTACTACATGGATCCGTAGTCCAAGGATGAACTACTCACGCATCACACCGGAGGCTTGCATGGTGATGAAGAAGGCCTCCAGGGTGAATTCCCCTCTCCGGCTGGGTGCCAGGAAGAGCTTCAGATCCCTCCCGATCTAGGCATGGATATGACAGCGGCTAAAGACTCTTTTGTGGATTTTTGATCGGGTGCTTAGGGTTTTCGTCCCGAGGGCAACTTATAGCCGGAAGGAGAGGCCGAGGGGGTGCCAGGGCTGGCCTCACCACCCCCTGGCGCGGGCCAGGCTGGGCCGCGCGGCCAGGTGGTGGTGAGGCCCCCTGGTCCCTCTCCGTCTCGTAATCTGGCACTTGATCCCTTCCGGAAAAATAGGCACTTTGGCTTTTGTCCCATCCAATTTCGAGAATATTCATTTTCTAACTTTCCTGGAACCAAAAACAGCAGAAAACAGGCAGCTGTCACTGTGGCTCTTGTTAATAGGTTAGTCCAAGAAATCATATGAAAAGTACTCCAAAGTTGGAACAAAACACAAGAAAGTGGATAAAAACAAGCATGGAACATCAAAAATTATAGATACATTTGCAATGTATCACACGGTATGACGTGTGCCATTTTGGAAAAACAATCCACAATAGCAAATATAGAATCATGACCATGCTTAGAACTAGGCAATCCTAAATCTAAATCCATGCTAATGTCGGACCAAGGTGTATGAGGAATAGGCAATGGCATATAAAGACCATAGGGATTAGCTTGCGACTTAGCTTGAACACATGCCGTGCATCGTTGAACGTAGCGCTCCATGTCACGCTTCATCTTGGGCCAAAAGTAGTGATTGGAGAGCATGCCCAATGTCTTGTCGCGACCAAAGTGACCCATGAGGCCTCCAGCATGAGATTCTTGGAGAAGCAAAAGTTGAAGCGACGACTTCGGAATGCATAACTTGTTTTGTTTAAATAGAAAGCCCTTATGCAAATAGAAATCATCAACTCCTTTGTCATTGGACCACTTTGCAAAAATTGGTTCAAAGAACGGGTCAAAAGCATATAAAGATTTTATTTCCTCAAGATCCAACACATTGATTTCAAGTCTCGTAAGAAGGCTTGTGTGTTTGCGAGACAAAGCGTCCGCAACTACATTATCTTTGCCCTTCTTATACTTGACAATATACGGAAAATACTCCATAAATTCAACCCACTTAGAGTGTCTCTTACTCAAGTTGGCTTGGCCTTTGAGATATTTCAAGGACTCATGGTCGGAATGTATGATAAATTCCTTGGGCCATAGGTAGTGTTGCCAAACTTGAAGAACACGAACTAAGGCAAAAAGCTCTTTGTCATAAATCGGATAGTTAAGGCGAGCACCATCAAGTTTCTCGCTATGGTAGGCTATAGGACGTCCATTTTGCGTAAGGACTCCTCCAATGCCAATACCACTAGCATCACACTCTATCTCAATTTTTTTTGTGAAATCCGGTAACGCAAGAAGAGGTGCTTCGGTGAGCCTCTTTTTAAGTTCATCAAAAGCTTTTTGTTGTGCTTTGCCCCACACGAAGGTGACATTCTTTTTCGTGAACTCGTTTAGAGGACAGGTGATGGCTCAGTGTTGATGTAGAGCTCGTTGGGAACCCCAAGAGGAAGGTATGATGAGCACAGCAGCAAGTTTCCCTAAGTTATGAAACCAAGGTTTAATCGAACCAGTAGGAGCAAGGAAACACCCCAAAGGTGTTGCTAACTAAGCCTTGGCAGGGTGCACTACCGGTGCTAGTAGTAACATGGAGACCTGCACAACACAAACACAGAACTCTGTCCCCAACTTGCGATGAGGTTGTCAATCTCACCGTGTGTTATGGGTAACCCCGTGGGTGGCCCGATCTTCACGGATCTCGTGGTCAAATTGATGGGAAAGCGAGGGTAAAGGGAGAAGGTAGCGGAAGCGGATGCATACCTCGTGAAGAACACGATGAACACACGCAAAACTCACACGATACACGGCCGATTGCTCTCGCCGGTGGCCACCGGTCCGATAGAATCCTCGCAAGGAAAGATCAGTCAACGTGCTCCCTCCATCCCACGTGGAGAGGGAAGAACACCTTGGAGAGGGTCTTGATGTCTTGGCAAAGGGACACCGAGGCCAAGGCCTTGTACAACGAGGGAGGCGCGATGCAAACTCCAACGAGGTGGTGACGATAGTCGATCCCCTTTGGTAGAAGGGGATGAGGCAAAACTAGAGATTCCACAAAGGGGGTTGTCTTTAGTATATCAACTATGCCTAAGGGATACATGAGGGGGTGGGGGCACTATATATAGGCTAGCCACTTACATAGGGGTAGTTTGGGGAATAACTCTAGGGGTGCAACATAATAAAGGGGTACATGGGCTATGGCCCAGATCTAGTGCGCGCAGGCACTATGGTGACCAGTAGTACTGGTCCTCGGGTCTGGTAGTACCGGATGGGAGCGGTAGCAGCTTCAGGCGGGGCGGTAGCTCTGGCTCCAGTGGCAGGTGGTCTCCAGGTCCGGTAGTACCAGTGGTATGGCCCGGTGGTACCGCTTGGGGGCGGTAGTACCGCAAGATGGTACTGGGGCATCCAGAGGCGATGGCCCGGGCCTCAGTTGTGGCTGGTAGTACCGCTGAGGCTGAGCGGTAGTACTGGGGCGCGGTAGTACCGCTGTTGGGGAGCGGTAGTACCGCCCGTGTCTGTCTTCTTGGGTGACATAGGGACAAGCTTGGACTTGGCGTTGTAGATGTAGTAGCATCCGTAGGACGGGCTGCATCACCGTGTTTTTCTGAAAACAAAGGATTAAACGTATCGAATGGAAGGAAGTAATAGTTTGTAGAAAGTAAACACAAAGCAGTAAACAATTTGTAGATTGTATGTAAAGAGAAAGGACCGGGATCCATAGTTCACTAGAGGTGGCTCTCCTTAAGATAGATAACATGCTGGGTGAACAAATTACAGTGGGGCAATTGAAAAATATCGAGAAAGCAACACATGCATATACTAATCATCTTGACTCCTTTGGAACTTGATTGGGCATTACAACATTATACATAGACCGTCATCCAACTACATCTATGACTAATAATCCACCTTCAGGTTATCATCTAAACCCCCTCCAGTATTAAGTTGCAAGCAATATATTATTGCTTTACGAATTGCGTGTAAAGTAAACAATACGATTGTTCTATGAACAAAGGATTGTTGTTTTCTCCCTAGTAGCAACATCACATCTAGTACCTTAGAGATTTCTGTCACTTCCACAGATTACCAGAGGCATGAACCCACTATCGAGCATAAATACTAACTCTTGGACTTGCTAGCATCTATACTAACAACGGAAAGCATGCAAGATCACAAATAACAAAGACATGATAGAATCAATAATCAATCTGAAATAGCATCTCAATATCCATCAGATCCCTGCAAACACAACATGCATAATTACAAATAGATGATCTTGATCATGAATAGAGCTCACAAGACCTAGACATGAAAGCAAAAAGGAGGAGAACCAGCCATCTAGCTACTACATGGATCCGTAGTCCAAGGATGAACTACTCACACATCACACCGGAGGCATGCATGGTGATGAATAAGGCCTCTAGGGTGAATTCCCCTCTCCAGCAGGGTGCCGGGAAGAGCATCAGATCCCTCCCGATCTAGGGATGGAGATGACGGCGGCTATAGACTCTTTCGTGGATTTTTGATCGGTACTTAGGATTTTCGTCCCGAGGGCATCTTATAGGCGGAAGGAGAGGCCGAGGGGGTGCCTGGGCTGGCCACACCACCCCCTGGCGCGGCCTAAGCCTGGCCGCGCGGCCAGGTGGTGTGGCCGCCCTCTGGCCCTTCTCCGTCTCGTATTCTGGCATCTGATGACTTCCGGAAAAATAGGCACTTTGGTTTTTGTCCCGTCCAATTCCGAGAATATTCATTTTCTGACTTCCTAGAACCAAAAACAGCAGAAAACAGGCAGCTGGCATTGTGGCTCTTGTTAATAGGTTAGTCCAAGAAATCATATGAAAAGTACTCCAAAGTGTGGACAAAACACAAGAAAGTGGATAAAACCAAGCATGTAACATCCAAAAATTTAGATACATTTGCAATGTATCAACATCCCCAAGCTTAACTCCTGCTCGTCCTCGAGTAGGTAAGTGATAAAAAAGAAAGAATAATTTTTGAGGTGACATGCACCATCAAAGACTTGATCAAAGTATTTGTAAAACATTCAAAGCTGGGATTATAGTACTTCAATCATAACATGAAAGACAAGGTTCTAGCAATAAGACAAAGAAACTATGATGCAACATGAAAAGGCACAAACAAAAGATTCATGAATAACAATGCTTTGCAAGACGTTTGTTTGTTTCACATAAAGAAAACATAGCATAATAGTATTCATCTTGTCCCTCATAGAGTAGCAAATATAAATGCATAGGACACCTTCAAAGTTCATAAGAGTGACTAGATACAAATAGTTTAAAACAAGCAATATCAAGGTATGCATCAATAAACTAGTCTTGGGACAATGCACATAGAACTAAGAATGGCCACTATGCTCTCAAAGTAGGTGCATAAATGTAGAAGGTGGAGACTCAATATAATGGTGGAAGAAAGGACTTTATAAAACAAGTCTCATAAAGAGCTTCCAAAAAATTATGGTACTTATAGCTTTCATCTCTCATTGCCCCTATCATAAGCATCTTGAAGTGATTAAGGTTAAAGTGACACAACTAAGAGGATATGCTTGACAAGTTATAAACCGAAATCTCATGCCCCTTACTTACGAAGACCGAACCTCATGCTACTTAACTTTAGTCACGAGTAAGCTCTTGTCATTGTAAGTACACGTGTATCATAAAGAACTGCCAACGGGGTACCCCTTGCACATGATACAAGAGCTATCCCATAATCAAAATGACAAGGCAAGCAGACAATGAGCATCTTAGCGATCTTTTTATTTGCTATTTGCATAGGTTTTTATTGAGGATGCTTCATAGAGTGCTCATTATGGTGATGCTGCAAGTTTCCACCATCATTAGGCATGGCTTAGGCTAGCGGCCCAGGCGTTTCTGTAACACACATACAAACTCCATGATCTTACAAGTTCCACTTTTATTTCACACCGCCGAGATCCATAAGCAAAAGAACATGATATCAACGGGGTACAAAGTACAAGTGCAATGTTGAAAGCGTTTCCCATGATACATGGTTCTGCTAATTTCAACTTATAAAGCGCAAGCATATACGCAACAAAGAAGGACCCAATGGTTCAAGTTTATTAGATGCAAAAAAGTAAAGTGTGCCATCAATTTCGTGAGAGCTTTAATCACTAGTTTTCTCATAACAAGTTTAATTTGGATTGTAAACAAAAGCATGAATATACTTGGAATAGCATAAGCTAGTAGGTAGGTATGGTGGACTCTTTGGAATAACTTGATTTAGGGAGTTGGATGCATGAGTGGAACTCATACTTGGTTGTGGAGGCTAGCAAAAGACGGGGAGCGACAAACTAAGAGAGCAATAATGGCCATAATCATGCAGAGCGACAAAACATCATTGATCAAAGCATAAAGTGATACTACAAGTTGAAAAATAAAGGATCATAAAGGCTATGGTGACTTGAGATAGTCATAACATGGTGTGAGCATGCGCCAAGTCAACCCAAATAAAGCATCAAAGGAGAATACCACAATACTATGCTTTAATAGCTAAGACAACGCATGATTCATCCAAGGCACATTAAGCAATCTCAATTGTTTATAACAAGTCATGCTACAGCAAAGAATACTAAGCATAAAGCCAAAACAATATCAAGCATGCAATGACAAAGCATAGGCCACTGTAAAAAACGAGCTCTTTTTACCACATAAGTATGAACTTTCCTACTCTTTTCCAAACCAAATCAAACTATTTGCAAACCAATGTATGAAAGAGGGGGTCCAACCAATTTATTCAGAAAACTAAGCAAACAAAAGCAAACGAAAACCAAAACGAAAATGAAAAAGAAGACACTCCAAGAACAACACAACTGTGCATGAAATAATAAAAATGAAGCATTTGGAAGAAACTTGGGATTTTTATTGATGAAGAAGGGGATGCCTTGGGCATCCCCAAGCTTTGACGCTTGTACTTCTTGGATATTTCTTGGGGTGACACGCATGGCATCCCCAAGCTTGATATTTAGTCCATCCTTCATCTCATTACTCATTCCTTCCATACACCTGAAATTTTTTCCTTCATACAAAACTACACACAATCGTTATTAGCAACGTTAGTGCACTCAAGATAAATAAGTCTTAAAGTTTAGTCCTAACACCAAATAAACTTCCATTAGAACACTAGCTACTTTAGCACTTCCCTCAAAAATCTCAATTCCCCAAAAGAACTCAAAAAGGAACCAACAAGAAGCAAATGCAGAAAATGGCAGAAATCTGTCAAAACAGACCAGCAGGTAAAGACGAATTTTTTCGAAGACCTTCTGTTGCTCAAATCAAAAAGTGTTGAACTAACGAAAGTTCGATAACAACCTGGGCCATAAGCACAAAAATTCACGCCTCAAAAGGATGTACAGAGATTTTACACGAATGTTTACGGTGAAGCACAGAAATCTGTTTCGGGACAGCAACTTTCCCAATCATTACTTCTCTCTCATTAGAGGTTACTCTTGGCACAAAAAGAAAATAAAAAGGATACGGAACGGTTATTACTAAAGTAATAACTTCCAACATCTAAAAATTTTGGGTTATCTCCCAATAAGTATTTTTCTTTAACGCCTTTAAGTTAGGCATAAGAAGCAAGAAAAAGAATCAAGTATTCTCAAATGAAGAAGCATTAAGACTAAATTTCTTGCCCTTAACTCTCTTACTTTTATTCTTAACCTTGGGGAAAATATGATTGTTTGGTGGATAAGAAAGGTGCATGGTCCCCTTTCCCACATCTATTATTGCTCCAAGGAGTTCTAATAGGGACCTTCCAAGTGTAATTTGTCCTTTTCTTGCACATTCAATAACAAGATAATCAGTAGAAATTATTTTCCCAAGGATCTTTGTAAACACTCCTTCAGCTATTCCAATAGGTAAAATGGTAGCATTATTAGCAAGGGATATTTCCTTTCCTCCTTCAGTAAGCCCCCAAACATTTAGAGATTCATAAATATCTTTGGGCATAAGACAAGATTCAGACATGATATCACAACGGGCTTGAAATTTTTTAGTGTTTATCTCAATCTTACTGTAGGGAGCCGCTTTGATGGTTCAGAATTTATTGGAACATAATTATGATGCTCCCTAAGGGTATTATAGCAATCTTTTAAGCTAGTAGTGCTAGTCTCAAGAGCGTTCAATCTAGCAAATATTCTTGCGAAAGAAATATCAGTTTGGCTAGGCAAGTTGTAAGTGAGGATCAATTTCTTTATAGCATTTATAGCATCATCCTCATTACATTGGAGGAAATCTGCTCCCTCAACAGCATCTAATAGATATCTATAGCAAAGAGCAATTCCAAGGTAAAAACTGCTAAGGAACAAGCTTTGAGTCATTTTAGGCTCAGCTTTTTCATGTAGATCAGAGATTCTAGACCAAGCTTCCTTGAAGCTTTCCTCAATTCCTTGTTTAAAAGTGAAAATCATTTCCTCGGGTGACATAGTGACTGGAGCAAGGCTAGACATAATAGCAACTTAAGATAGGAACTAATTTTTTGTGTTTTCAATAAAGAAAGCAAACTTGTAAAACTAATTTTTTGTGTTTTTGATAACAAAACAAGCAAACAAAGCAAAAAGAAACTAAGAAAAACAAAAATAACAAAGTAAAGAGATTGGTTATGAGGGACTCCCCTTGTGAAGATGTCCTTGACTCCTCGGCAATGGCGCCAGAAAAGTGCTTGATGGCTCAGTGTTGATGTAGAGCTCGTTGGGAACCTCAAGAGGAAGGTATGATGAGCACAGCAACAAGTTTCCCTCAGTTATGAAACCAAGGTTTAATCGAACCGATAGGAGCAAGGAAACACCCCAAAGGTGTTGCTAGCTGAGCCTTGGTAGGGCGCACTACCGGTGCTAGTAGCAACGTGGAGACCTGCACAACACAACCACAGAACTCTGTCCCCAACTTGCGATGAGGTTGTCAATATCACCGTGTTTTGCTAAAAACAAAGGATTAAACGTATTGAATGGAAGGAAGTAATAGTTTGCAGAAAGTAAACACAAAGCAGTAAATAGTTTGTAGATTGTATGTAAAGAAAAAGGACCAGGATCCATAGTTCACTAGAGGTGGCTCTCCTTAAGATAGATAACATGCTGGGTGAACAAATTACAGCGGGGCAATTGACAAATATCGATAAAGCAATACATGCATATACTAATCATCTTGACTCCTTTGGAACTTGATTGGGAATTACAACATTATACATAGACCGCCATCCAACTACATCTATGACTAATAATCCACCTTCAGGTTATCATCCAAACCCCCTCCAGTATTAAGTTGCAAGCAACAGGTTATTGCTTTACGAATTGTGTGTAAAGTAAACAATACGATTGTTCTATGAACAAAGGATTGTTGTTTTCTCCCTAGTAGCAACATCACATCTGGTACCTTAGAGATTTCTGTCACTTCCCCAGATTACCAGAGGCATGAACCCACTATCGAGCATAAATACTAACTCTTGGACTTGCTAGCATCTACTTGGCCAATATAGCTACTAACAACGGAAAGCATGCAAGATCACAAATAACAAAGACATGATAGAATCAATAATCAATCTGAAATAGCATCTTAATATCCATCGGATCCCTGCAAACACAACATGCATAATTACAAATAGATGATCTTGATCATGAACGGAGCTCACAAGATCTAGACATGAAAGCACAAAGGAGGAGAACCAGCCATCTAGCTACTACATGGATCCGTAGTCTAAGGATGAACTACTCACGCATCACACCGGAGGCTTGCATGGTGATGAAGAAGGCCTCCAGGGTGAATTCCCCTCCCCGGCAGGGTGTCGGGAAGAGCATCAGATCCCTCCTAATCTAGGGATGGAGATGACGGCGGCTACAAACCCTTTCATGGATTTTTGATCGGGTACTTAGGGTTTTCGTCCTGAGGGCATCTTATAGGCGGAAGGAGAGGCCGAGGGGGTGTCTGGGCTGGCCACACTACCCCTTGGCGCGAGCCAAGCCTGGCCGCGCGGCCAGGTGGTGTGGCCTCCTCTGGCCCTTCTCTATCTCGTATTCTAGCATCTGATGACTTCCGGAAAAATAAGCACTTTGGCTTTTGTTCCGTCTAATTCTGAGAATATTCATTTTCTGACTTCGTGGAACCAAAAACAGCAGAAAACAGGCAGTTGGCACTGTGGCTCTTGTTAATAGGTTAGTCCAAGAAATCATATGAAAAGTACTCCAAAGTGTGGACAAAACACAAGAAAGTGGATAACACCAAGCATGGAACATCAAAAATTATAGATACATTTGCAATGTATGAACAAGCAATGGTGGAAAAGTCTTTCACAAAGCGACAATAGAAACCGGCCAACCCTCGAAAACTTCGGAGTTCACTCACATTTGTTGGCATGGGCCAATCTCATATGTCCTTTACCTTGGAAACATCAACTTCAATTCCCTTCGAAGAAACAACAAATCCAAGAAAAATCAACTTTTCTTTAGCAAAAGTGCACTTGGGAAAATTAGCATAAAGCTTTTCATGTCGAAGGATTTGCAAACCTTCCTTGACATGTGTTATATGGTCCTCAAGTGATTTTCTATAAACAAGAATATCATCGAAATAGACAACAACACATTTTCCAATGAGAGAACGCAAGATATGATTAATTAGGCGCATGAAGGTGGATGGGGCATTGGATAAACCAAAGGGCATAACCAACCATTCATAGAGACCAAGTTTGGTCTTGAAGGCAGTTTTCCACTCATCACCTTCAGCCATGCGTATTTGATGGTAACCACTACGAAGATTAATTTTCGAAAAATTAGTGGCTCCATGATGACTCATAAGTATAGGGGGTGTATCGCAGTATTTTCGAGGGAAGTGAAACCCAATTTATTGATTCGACACAAGGGGAGCCAAAGAATATTTA
Source organism: Avena eriantha (assembly GCA_910589775.1). Classification (NCBI taxonomy): domain Eukaryota; kingdom Viridiplantae; phylum Streptophyta; class Magnoliopsida; order Poales; family Poaceae; genus Avena; species Avena eriantha. The sequence goes on from OU342743.1 coordinate 384,299,710, forward strand.
TAAGCCTTAACAACTGTGTTGTCAATTCAGCTGCATCTGGAAACAATCTTGCTCACAGCAGTTTATCAGTAGTAACAGTTTTGTAGTAGGAATAGTAAAGTAACAGCAGTAGTAAAGCAAAGACAGTAGTAACAAAAGCAGTAAACAGTGGGATTCGAGTGCGGTAGGCATAGGGATGGATGGACGGGTGTTGCATGGACAAGACAATTCACATAGCAATCAGAACATAGGGCAATTGCAGATAAATAAGATAAAGCACCCAAGTACTAGATAATCCTAGGCACGTGTTCCATATATAGTCATACGTGCTCGCAATGAGAACTTGCACAACATCTTTTGTCCTGCCATCCCGTTTGCAGCGGGGCCTCTAGGGAACTACTGGCAATTAAGGTGCTGCTTTTAATAGAGCACCGGAGCAAAGCATTTACACTCCGTGAACACATGCGATCCTCACATCAAAGCCTTTCCCTTCCGGTTATCCCGATTTCTGTCACTTCGGGGCCATAGGTTCCGGACAACAACATGTGTATACAACTTGCAGATAAGACCAAGAACAATACTATCATAATGAATCAATAATAAGTTCAGATCTGAAATCATGGCACTAGGGCCCTAGTGACAAGCATTAAGCACAACAAGTCGCAACAAAGTCATAAAGCACTAATAAAAGATACTAGGCACCAAGCCCTAACAATCTGATGCCATTACACGAACGATCTCATCCAATCCCTACCATCCCCATAGCCTACAGCAGGGGATTACTCACTCATAGATGGGGGAAACATGGATGGTCGATGGAGGAGCGATGGTGATGATGATGGCGATGATCTCCTCCAATTCCCCGTCCCGGCAGGGTGCCAGAACGGAGTTTCTGGTGCTGTTTCGTGGAATCTGGTGGTGGCGGCGGAGCGGAACTCCTTCTGGAAAAACGCCGAACCCCTCGAAGTTTTTAGGTCAGAAGGCTCCTTATAGGCGAAGAGAGAGGCCGAGGGGGTGCCTAGGGGGCCCACACCACCCCTGACGCGGCCACCCTAGGTCTCTTCTCCGTCTCGTATTCTGGCTCCTGGAGTCTTCGGGTGAAATAGGATTTTTGGCATATTTTCCGGGATTTTTCCTGATAGTTGATTTTCTGCACAAAAAGTAGACACCAAGGCAATTCTGCTGAAAATAGCGTTAGTTTGCATTAGTTGCATCCAAATCACACAAGTATAGAGGAGAAACAATAGCAAAAGTGTTCGGGAAAGTAGATACGTTTTGGACGTATCAACGCCCCCCAAGCTTAGCTTATTGCTTGTCCTCAAGCAATTCAGTTGAAAACTGAGTGCGATAAAAGAACTTTCACGAACACATTTGCTGCATATGATGTAAATATTCTCAGCAATGTGATCAACTACCTAGGTAATTCATAATAAAGAGTATGCAACTGAGTCTACTTAATAGTCATTGCAAGCTATGAAGAGATTCCAACTCAAGAATAATAAGTAGCATGAAGCATAAACATAAGCAACATTACAATGCTCATAGGAAGGTATGATAGAGTGGTATCTCGCTTGCCTTTGATTATGAATGCTAAGGCACCTCTGAAGTTCAAGTGATGACTAGAAGTAAAGATATCGAAGGTACAAGCAACAAAGTCATAACACAAATAATCAAGTAATGGAACAAACACAAAGAATGACAACTATGCTCTCAAGAAGGTGCTCAAAGAATATGTGGAGACTCAACAAGTAGAAGAAAAAGGTTTTGAATAATTTTGAAAGGCTTCCAAATGCTGAAAGTATGGTACTCATTAGCTTTGAGCTCTCATTGCCCCTATCATAAGCATTTTTAAAGTGGTTAAAGTGAAAGTGAGGTCCAATCTGAGTTATATGCTTAACAGACTATAAACTGGAAATCCCAAGTCCCTTGAGTACGAGGGCCGCTCCTCATGCTACTCAACTTTAGTTACCGGTAAGTTCTTGTCATCGTAAGTATGTGCGTATCATTGAGAACCGCCAACGGGGTACCCCTTGCCCGATGATACGGAAGAATCCCCATATCAAAATGACAAGGCAAGCAGACAATGAGTATCTCAGCAATCTTCTTATTTACCATGGGAAAATGGTGCTTTTTTCTCTCTTTCCTCTTTTCTTAGAACTCCTTTTTTTCTTTTTCTCAATAGCTATCTCTCTCTTTTTCTATAAGAAGAATGCTTCATAGATATCATTATGGTTACGCTGCAGGTTTCCACCATGTTAGCATGGATTAGACCAGCGGCCCAGGCGTTTCTCTAACACACATACATAACTCCATGGACTTACAAGCTCCCCTTTTATTTCACACCGACGACATCCGCAAACAAAAGAACAAGGTATCAACTGGGTATATATTTACAAGTGTTGAAAGCGTTCCCCATGACAGCACGGTTCTGCTAATCCCCAGCCTATAATTTGTAAGAATATAACTTTCATGGAGAGTTCACAATGGTTTAGGTTTATTGAGTGCGGAAAATAAAGTGTGCCATCAAGTTCGTGAGAGCTTTACTAACTAATTTTCCCATAACAAGCAAACATTTTATTCGGAAGAAAACAAGGCATATTGAATATGCACAAAAGTAGCAAATGATGCTAATAGGTAGGTATGGTGGACACTTTGGAAATATTTGGTTTAGGGAGTTGGAAACATGAGTAAAACACTTAGTGGAAGTGAAGGCTAGCAATAGTAAGGGAGCGACAAACGAGAGAGCAATAGCTGTCATTATCATGCTTGCAACAAAACAAGACTACTCATGGCATGAAAGTGATTCAAGATCCTCAAGGCAAAATAATTCATTGAGGCTTAACTGATTATTACAGTCATGTGCATGCATGAGCATGTGCCAAGTCAATTCAAGTGAAACATTCAGAGGAGGATACCACGGTGTCATACCAATTTATGAATAGAGTAATGCAAGCAAACATTCGAGAGACATGCTACACAATATTAGCGAGCTGGAGCTAATCATAAGAAAGCAATAACTATTAAGCATCCAAAGAAAACATACACTCTACATGAACGGACTAAGCATGCCCACAGTGATGAGTATATGTACAAAAATGAAAACAAATAGAGTTCGTTACCAGCCTCTTACCACTCCTCAAGTTGTCATTAATCCTCATTATTGCTCTTCACTTGTGTGGCTTGAATAATAATATGAAACCAATATATACTGAGGACTGCCGAACCCTGAAGCAAACTCGCAAAAACCAAAGAATAACGACAAATATTTTTGGTGTTTTCGATTTTTAAACAAGAACCAAAAGGGAAAAATAAACAAAGCAAAATCTTTTGGGATTTTCGAATAGTTCAAACAAAGCAAAAGGGAAAAACAAACCAAGGCAAAAAGAAGAAGCTAACCAAAGAGAAAAAACAGAAATATTTTTGGTTTTTTTGTGTTTTTAGAAAGCAAAAGCAAAGAAGAACGAAAACTAAAAAGAGAACGAAAACATGAATATACAAAGTACTGACGCAACATGATATGAAGATGAGTGTTGTGTCGGCGTACCTCCCCCAAGCTTAGGCTTTTGGCCTAAGTGGGTATCAATCCATGTACGAATAGGGGTTCCAAGCAGGTGGATCTTGGTAAGAATGGTCGTAGCTGGGCCCATGAGAAGAAGAGGAAGCTCCCCAATCATAAGCGGGCTGCTGATATGAAGACTCCCTCATTCGAGGGCTGGACCAAATCATCCGTGACCTCCCTTCTAGTGTCCTGCTCCTGTTGGGAGAGCTCTCCCAAGTACGTGTCAAGCTCCTCCTCGGTGAGGGACCATCCTTCCCTATTATCAAGGTTAAACAAGACAGGTGCAGGCAAAAGAACAACACGCTCGGACTTTCTCTTTCTCCAACCAGCTTTGAGAAAGGTTATTTCATAAGACAACTCACTCAAACTAGCCCACGAGGAAATAAATTTATGCTGTAACATGGAATTAAAATCAAGCCTCTCTATGGGAAACTGTAGGTCTAGATAATGAGGCACTAAACCATGCAATGCTAGTAAACGAGAAGCAATGAGGCCTCCACAAATTCCACCTTTCTCACGGTTAGCAGCAAGACGGAAAGCTATCAAAGCACCCAAGTTGTAAGACCTATCTCGTCTAAGAGCAGAAGAGATAAATGCTAAATCAAACGAAGATAACTTATTGGCAATTTTCCTAGCAAGAACACACTTGGTAATAAAGTAGGCAAAGTAGCGAATGGAGGGAAGATGAATGTTACGGATTTTTCCACTCTCCTTCGAGAAGCTACTCCCTTGGCAAATTTCTGCATATAAATCCATGAGTGGTTCATGTCTCTCTTTAATCTTCCTACATGATCCCCATTGAGGTACCTTAATGGCTGCACAAAAATCATCAAGAGAAAGGTTAACAGCAATATTGTAGATTTTGTAATGGACCATGGGGTTAGGCAAAGAGTGACTAAATTGGAAATCCTGCACCACAGACATGGTTAGCTTCACAAATTGACAAGGTTCATCTTCCAAAAAGTGCTCTAACCCTGCATTAGAAACCAAAGTGTGGAAATCTTGTAGAATTCCTGCAGCTCTCATGAACTCAGGGCATGGATAAATGAAGGGAAAAACTTCCTCCTCCCGGTGGACCTTCATGACCTCAGGCACCCAAAGCTCATGTTGGTTTAGGTGGTGTTCACTCATCTTCTATTCTGAAATTTAAACACCTATTACACAAGTGATTGCAAAGTAAATATAATGAAGGATTCTACTCATACGGACTTGCAAGAGGCCTAAACATGCATCAAAACTATATCTCTAAGCATCAAACAAGCTTACAAGCTCTCAAAACCAGTCACCTACAGCAGCAAAATACTCAACATATAATCCACTAAACACAAATCTACTTGGACAAGGGGAGGAGTCACATACCAGGGAACAAATGCTCCAAATTTCAGCAAGAAAGATGGGCTGAGCAAGGAGATCGAAGCAATCGAGAGCAAGCACAGAAAGAATGCGATTTTGAGCTATGAACCGGAGCTTACTCGGGAGAGAGAAGAAAGTGGTAGGGGAGAGAGTTAGTGGGGGCCCAGGGGTCGCCCACACTAGGGCATGGCGCCACCCAGGGCTAGCCGCGCCACCACATGGTGTGCCTGCCTGGTGGGCCCCCCTGGTACCTACCAGGTACTCCTCTACCCCTTTTTTCATGTAAAAATTTAATATGAATTTTCTGGAATTTTTCGAGACACTTTATTTTTGGGCAATTTTCAGAAATAGAAGAATGATTTTTCTGACAGACAGATTTTTTTTTCTTTTGGAAACATGATGCGAGGACAAAACAAGGCTAGAACTACAGAAGTGCTAGCATGCAAGCAACTAACAACACAAAGAAAACTAAACAAAAGCAAAAATTGAAATGCAAAGGATAGAAATAAACAGAGATAATCATAATGAAAACATTGTTTTGTTCAATGGAATCATTTTGTTAGCAAGGTTGATCAAGTCTTGCTACCAAAACAATTGCATATGAGACAAAACTTTGTACTCCACTAATGATTATGTTACCTTAACCTTGATAGCAATGGTCCCAATCATAATAGTTTCAAATTTTTCTCTTGGTATGGGACAATATATTTCTCCAACTTGAATGCCTTCAACATGTTCAATTGAATTCAGACCATAAGTCCTTTCAATCTTCTTGGGGAAATAGACAATATGTTCCTTGTCATTAACATTGAAGGTCACCTTTCCTTGATTACAATTAATAACAGCTCCTGCACTATTAAGAAAAGGTCTCTAAGAATAATAGACATATTATCATCTTCAGGCATTTCAAGCACAACAAAATCAGTTAATATAAAGCAATTGTGAGCCACCTGAACAGGTACATCCTCACATATACCCACATGAATAGTGGTAGATTTATCAGCCATTTGCAAAGATATATCAGTTGGTATCAATTTTTCAAGTTGAAGCCTCTTAAAGAGAGAGAAAGGCACAACACTAACTCCAGCTCCCAAATCACACAAAGCAGTTCTAACATAACTGTTCTTAATAGAGCAAGGGATAGTTGGAATCCTTGGGTCTCCAAATTTCTTAGGAACCTTACCATTGAAGGAATAATTAGCAAGCAAAGTAGAAATTTCTTCATTAGGGATCTTCCTTTTATTCGAGACAATGTCCTTCATATACTTTGAGTAAGGAGGTAATTTAATAGAATCAGTCAAAGGAATTTGCAAGAATAAAGGCTTCATCCACTCACAAAACTTATTATAGTGTTCATCTTCCTTTGCCTTATGTTTCTTATCAGGGAAAGGCATAGGTTTTTGGACCCAAGGTTCTCTTTCACTACCATGTTTCTTAGCAATAAAATCTTCCTTGGTGTATTTAGTATTCTTAGTATGGTTTTCAGGTTCTTCTTCAACTTTTTCTTCATTAGGAACAACATTTTATTCATTACCACTTTCAGTTTCAGCATCAGAGATAGATATACTATTAGGATCTATAGCAGGTTCCGAGGGTTCTATAACAGTTTTATGTTTCTTTTTCCTTTTCTTACAAGTAGAACCACTATTTTCAGCTTGTTGCAAATCCTGCTCAATTCTTTTGGGATGCCCCTCAGGATATAGATGATCCTGGGTAGCAGCTCCACTTCTAGTTCTAATTTCATAAGCATGTTTTTCTTTAGCAGCATTAACTAGCAAGTCGTTTTTCACTTTAACGAGTTTATCTATTTGAGTTTGAACCATTTGAAAGTGTTTAATAATCATTTTAACATCATTAGAGGTTCTTTCCACAATATCTTTCAACTCAACAATAGCTCTAGTGTTTTCCATTAGATGATTTTGCACCCTTTTATTAAAGTTATCTTGCTTAACAATAAAGATATCAAATTCTTCTAAGCATTGATCAGGAGGTTTCAAGTAAGGGATATCACCTTCATCAAAGTGTTGGAGAGAGTTTACCTCAATAGTAGATGAGTAGGGAATAGGCTTACATAATTCTTCTATAGGAGGTAAATTCTTGACATCTGCAGCTTTAATTCCCTTCTCCTTAAGACACTTCTTAGCTTCCTTCATCACTTCATCATTTAATTCAATAACTCCCCTCTTCTTTGATGTTGGAATAGGCACAGGAATAGATGGTTCAGGTACAATTACTTCAAGTATAGCTTGTTTAGGAGGAGTCCAATCTTCATAATTCTTGCTTATTTTAGCCATTAATTCCTCGGCTTCCTTTGGAGTCCTATTCCTGAAAACACAATCAGCACAACTATCTAGGTATGTCCTAGATTCCTCAGTTAGTCCATTATAAAATATATCAAGAAGCTCATTCTTAGGTAATGGACTTCCAGCCTGTGCATGAATCAAAGCACAAAACCTTGCCCAAGATTTAGGCAATACCTCTTATTCTCCCTGTTTAAAATCAAAAAGTTCCTGCAAAATAGCATGTCTATCACTAGGAGGAAAATATTTCTGCAGGAAAGTACTAATCAAGCACTCAGGGCTATCAATAGATCCAGGAGGTAAATTACTAAACCAAGTTTTAGCTTCTCCTTTCAATGAAAAGGGAAAAATCTTAGCAACAAGGTAAGTACGCATCTTAATATCATCAGAAAACAAGCCACTCATGGTAGAAAGTTCATTCATATGTGCTACCGCACTTTCATTCTTAGTCCCACAAAAAGGTTCTTTCTCGACAATAGCTATGTAAGATAGATCGAGAGAGAAATCATAATCTTCATCTATAATGTTTATCGGAGAAGCAGCAAACTTAGTAGCAGGAGATAATTTGGGTCTAATAGTACGCCTCTCAAGGAGACTCTTAGCAGGGCTCCTATCATGGGTGTTCTTACATTCTTTAATAAACTCATCAGTCATCTCAACATAATCTTCTTCAGTATCATAACTCTCACTAGACTCAGGTGAGCTAACAGGTGTGGTAGTGTCTTCATTAGGAGTTTCGGTATTTCCAGCTATAGTTCTAGCAATCGTAGCATCTAGGAAAGGACCTAATGAACCACTCTTATCAAGCACAGTAGAAACAGCATCATAAGCATTAGAAGTTTCAGATTCAGCAGTAGTAGCAGTGTGTGTAGCATGTGTATGTGGTGGTGTAACGAGCTTACTTATAACAGACGGTGAATCAAGAGCAGCAGAGGTGTTTAGAACAGTACCTCTTCTTGTGGTGGATGGTAAAATAGGAACCTTGCCATCACGAGACTTACCCATGATGGATGGATAGCAGCGAACAATAGAGAATCCAAGTGAACTTGATAAATAAAGCTATGCTCCCCGGCAACGGCGCCAGAAAATAGTCTTGATGACCCACAAGTATAGGGGGTGTATCGCAGTATTTTCGAGGGAAGTGAAACCCAATTTATTGATTCAACACAAGGGGAGCCAAAGAATATTTATAAGCCTTAGCAACTGAGTTGTCAATTCAGCTGCACCTGGAAACAATCTTGCTCACAGCAGTTTATCAGTAGCAATAGTTTTGTAGTAGGAATAGTAAAGTAACAGCAGTAGTAAAGCAAAGACAGTAGTAACAAAAGCAGTAAACAGTGGGATTCGAGTGCGGTAGGCATATGGATGGATGGATGGGCGTTGCATGGACAAGACAATTCACATAACAATCTGATAAATAAGATAAAGCACCCAAGTACTAGATAATCCTAGGCATGTGTTCCATATATAGTCATGCGTGCTCGCAATGAGAACTTGCACAACATCTTTTGTCCTGCCAGCCCGTTTGCAGCGGGGCCTCTAGGGAACTACTGGCAATTAAGGTGCTCCTTTTGATAGAGCACCGGAGCAAAGCATGAACACTCCATGAACACATGTGATCCTCACATCAAAGCCTTTACCTTCCGGTTATCCCGATTTCTGTCACTTCGGGGCCATAGGTTCCAGACAACAATGTGTGTATACAACTTGCAGATAATACCAAGAACAATACTATCATAATGAATTAATAATAAGTTCAGATCTGAAATCATGGCACTCAGGCCCTAGTGACAAGCATTAAGCACAACAAGTCGCAACAAAGTCATAAAGCACTAATACAAGATACTAGGCACCAAGCCCTAACAATCTGATGCCATTACATGAACGATCTCATCCAATCCCTACCATCCCCATAGCCTTCAACGGGGGATTACTCACTCATAGATGGGGGAACATGGATGGTCGATGGATGAGCGATGGTGATGATGATGGCAATGATCTCCTCCAATTCCCCGTCCCGGCAGGGTGCCAGAACGGAGTTTCTGGTGCTGTTTCGTGGAATCTGGTGGTGGCGGCGGAGCGGAACTCCTTCTGGAAAAACGTCGAACCCCCCAAAGTTTTTAGGTCAGAGGGCTCCTTATAGGTGAAGAGAGAGGCCGAGGGGGTGCCTGGGGGGCCCACACCACCCCCTGGCGCGGCCTGGCCTGGCCCGCGCCACCAGGTGGTGTGTCCACCCCAGGTCTCTTCTCCGTCTCGTATTCTGGCTCCTGGAGTCTTCGGGTGAAATAGGATTTTTGGCATATTTTCCGGGATTTTTCCTGATAGTTGATTTTCTGCACAAAAAGTAGACACCAAGGCAATTCTGCTGAAAACAGCGTCAGTTTGCATTAGTTGCGTCCAAATCACACAAGTATAGAGGAGAAACAATAGCAAAAGTGTTCGGGAAAGTAGATACGTTTTGGATGTATCACTCCACACAACTCATCAAGCATTTCATCGACGTGGTATGGGATGTCGATAACGCACGGTGATAGCATTGATTCGACGGCAGTCCATGCATAACCGTAATGTATCATCCTTCTTTGGAACAAGAATCACGGGTACGACACTTGTACTAGTGCTAACCTTTGGAGCCGAGTTGGTTGATTTGATGTTCAATCTCCTTTGTCTCCTCTGGGTTCATGCAGTAAGCGGCACAGTTGGGAAGTGGTGCGTCGGGGATGAGGTCAATGCGATGTTTGATACCGCGAAGAGGAGGTAGTCCATGTGGAAGCTCTTCGAGGAACACATCTTTGAATTCCTGCAAAACACTCATCAAAGATGGAGGAACATTGGTTAATTCATTAGTTCCTTGTGCTAGTCCCTTGCAAAGGAGGACATAGTGCAAGATGGATGGGTTGTTCCGAACATCTCTCATCTCACTTTTGGTGGCAAGGAGAACACTCTTAGTTTTTCCACTCGAGTTTGGCTTGTGGCTCTCACTCACTATGAGATGTTTCTCTCTCTCACCGTTCTTCTCACAAGTAGGTGTTGTGCTTTGCGCCCTCGCTAAAGCCTTTGCATTGTCCGCAATTATTTGACTAGGAGTCATCAGTTGCAAAACACATGTTTTGTTGAGCCATTTGAAGGCGTATACATTGGTGCGACCATCATGTTGAGCAGCCTTGTGAAATTGCCATGGTCGACCAAGAAGCATGTGGCAAACTGTCATAGGAACCACATCACACTCCATCGTATCTTTGTAAGGACCAATGGCGAAGGAGACCGATACGGTATGCTTGATCTTTACAGACCCTTGGTCATTTAGCCATTGCACGTGGTAGGGGTGCTTGTGCGGATGGAGGGTGAGGTTGAGCTTCTCACACAACGCGGTGCTAGCAAGGTTGTGGAAATTCACTCCGTCAATGATCACCTTGATAGATTTGTCATTGATGCAGGCTCGTGTTTGGAAGATATTGGAGGGTTGGTCTTCATGCTCTTGTGCTTGAGTGGTCAAGATCCTTGTGATGACAAGCGATGGACTTGCGTCATGTTCACACATGAGGAGTTCTTGGTCATCTTCCACTCATTGTATTGTCATTGCTTCCTTGACTCGGGCATCAAATTCATCTTCACTCAAGTACTCTTCATCACCATTGTCATGGATGAACAAGACTTTCTTGTTTCCACATTCGGCCAACTTGTGTCCTTTACCTCCACACTTGTAGCACTCACCATTGAAAGGTGTATCACTCTTTGCTTGTTTGCCACTTGGGGGCAGTTTTCCTTGAGGAAGCGTGGGCTTGAAGGAAGGCTTGGAGGTACTTGAGGAGCTTCCATTGAAAGTTGGTGGCATAGCGGTTGAAGCTTGCTTGTAGGTGAAATATGTCTTGGGCATGTTGTACTTGATGTCCTCTTGCACTTGACATTCAGCCTTTACTTGCGATGTGCACAAGCTCAACCATGGTGTTGTAAGTTTGGAACTCGACGATGTGCTTGATGGGGTGGTTCAACCCAATAAGGAAACGCACCATTGTTTGCTCCATGCGCTCATCAATGTTGGCGCGGATCAAGTTGAGTTCCATTTCCTTGAAGTACTCTTCCATGGTCTTTGTCCCTTGACGAAGCGATTGAAGGTTGTTGAAGAGGTCACGCGTGTAATGCACGGGGACGAACCAGGATCTCATATGAGCCTTCATGTCATGCCAAGTTGTGATTGGCGGCTCTTGCCTTGCATCACGAGAAACTTGAACTTGTTCCCACCAAAGGTTGGCGTAATCATCAAACTCAAGCGAAGCCATGGCAACCATCTTCTCGTTGCTATAATTGTGCATGCGGAAGATTTTGTCGACTCTGAGTGCCCACGAGAGGTATTCTTCGGGGTCATTAGATCCAGTGAACTTGGGCATTGTGAACTTGAGCTTGCCAAAAGTTTCTTCATCGTTGCGGTCATTGCGACGAGCTTGGTGATCTTGATGTTGATGCGGTGGAACTTGGTTCTTGCGACCTTGGTGAAGAGCTTGCTCTTGATGTAGTTGTTGTGGAGCTTGCTCTTGCTCTTGGCGCGGTTGTTGACATGGTTGAGGTGCTTGGGCCTCATGATGGCGAGGGTGTGGAGCCTCTTGACGTGGTTGATGACGACGGGGTGGCTCGTTCCTCGGTTGGTGATGTTGATTAGGCACATGGGCCTCACGGCGAAGAACATGGTCATGAGTTTCTTGACGTGGTGGCCGTCGCTCAACTTGTATCACTTGATGCTCCAAGTTTTGTTGAGGTGGAGGAGGCGCCTCGTGATTACCATGGTGTCGGTGCGGACGTTCATGACGTTGATGACGAGGAGGAGGATCTTGGAGAGCTTCACGTCGATGACCATCTTGATTCTCCAAATTGGATTCATCACTTGTGTAACTACCTCAGTGAATTACGCTCTTAGTTAATGCCTGGATGAACGAAAGTGGTTAAAATAGTATGGTGGGGCCTAGGGCCACTCACGGTAGACCTTTCGGCCGTCCTAACCACTTTCAGACAACGGGACAAGAACGAGCGGCGTAATCGGCAGGCGAAGGGATCAACTACATACACAAATGAGTATGTATGCAAGCCACATACAACAGTCCTCAGAGCCATTCCATCTAAAAGAAATAGAAATATTGCAACGCCATACGGCAAGATCCAAATGTCCTAGATAGATATAATAATTTAGGATAGCTCCTCCTACATCACACATCAGAGTATCAGGCGGAAGCGGAAAACAAGATCCGAGTACGGATAAGAAGCAAATTGGCATAAGATGCCCCATAAATAAACACATCCCGCCCACAGATCACACGGATCCCCGTTCTCGGAATCTCTACACCGAATGATCGTTGCCAACATCATCTGTCTCTTCCACCCAGTATCCATCTTGCGGGTACACCTGTTCATCTGAATCAAACAATTTATCGTGTGAGACCCTAGGGGTACTCAGCAAGTCTTTATGCCGCTAAAGGGGACACAACCTGGGGTGACGCAATTGCAGCAAAAGATAATACCTAACAACTCTACAGATACTCGCTAACCATCCGCCCAACCAATGATAGACGGATGTCCGTGAATTAAGAACAACGGTTATAATAGTATAATTAACAGATCCGTCCTCCTCCTCGCTTACCAACGAGGAAGCGAACGAACAACCCCATCATCCTTTGGCAGTTTTATTAACCATTCCATGAGTATTGCACTATTTACTAGTCAAGTACTTAGTCAATTTAAAAGCGGTACTTTAGATATACTTGTCTATGATCGAGAAACTGTGCTCCAAGTCGTCCATAACCGCGGACACGGCTTTCAAAAAGATTTATCCTGCAGGGGTGCACGAATAGCAACACACACTCGATCAACCTCGGGAAAACCAAATGAAAACCCAACGAGGCATTCATGACAAAGCAATCACAGGACTCAAAAATATTTCAGGGGGCCACCCCATTAAGCTACCCGCAACGAAGTTGGCCGGCTCCGAGATGGACCCAACGTTTGTGTGGACGGCGGTAAACGACTGGGAACCCGAAAATGGAACTAGGCTTGTCGATACAGCAAAAACGTGTCACAATCCAAAACAGTATAGGTGCTCCTCGCACAATCTTAAATAAAGCAGTAACATGGCATAAGTACAGGATAGTAATAAAGCCCCAAACTAATTGTGGCCCCAAGAAATAAGAATGAATCAAGCTCTAGCTCAGGGGGGTCCATAAGGCCTCCCAGATGTGGATAGTGCGAATAGTCAAGGAACAGGAATCAAGTACTAGGGGTCTTACGGGACACAAGTGAGCAGGAAAACCCAAATAGCAGATATTGCTCACCGGTGCCTCTTTCATTAGTTATCCCATTACTACTCAGGTTAAGTTGTTTAGGTACCTCGTTATTCATCAGACACTCACATACCCTACACATGCTTTTCTACGACTCGCATGGCCCAAACAACTCCTGTAGTAATGGCTCATGGGATGGAGGAACAAGCTTCGGTGGGGTTTAAAAGTAAAGGCTATGCACTACTTGGGATTCAATTTAATGCAAACGCGACTCAATGATGCAAGAATAATATAGAGGCAATAGGTACTGTATGTATGCAAGCATGTGGTAGTGCTTGCCTGGCAGCTCAGTTGAAGCGAGAGATGGATCTGGGTAGTACTCCTGTGATTCCTGGTAATTCTCCTGCTGGGCGTCTATTCGAAGAAGAACCAAACAAAAAAGGGCCAACATAAATAAAGTGCACAAGCATATGAATTGAAATGCGACAAGCAAACAAGCATGCCATGATGAATGATGCACAGTTTGTATGGCATTAAAGTAGCATGGCAAAGGTTAGGGGTGGATACAAGAGATAAAGCATTTTATTATTTATTTAACCAAATTTTATTGTCATAAACAGTTCATATTTTTAATCACAACATGATGCATGCTTCAATTCAGAATAAGGACTGCATAGATAGAACGAGCTTGTCGCGCTGATCGATTTAGACATATTATTTGCCCAATTTGGAGTTATAGAATTAAAGTTATTAATTAATTAAGGAAAAGGGCATTTTATTGTAATTTTAATCATCTCGAAAATTTAAAGTGCTCAAACAGAATTTTGAATGGCATATTTGAATTTCTCACATTTTTCTGATTCCAAAAACATATATTACTTGTATTATTTGGATTTATATTTGAAAAGTTATTTAAATCTGATTTGAATTTGAATTTAAATCAATTTTGGAAAAGGTTTAATTAAAACAGATAGCCAGAAATACTTTTGTCACCCTAGCAATTCTAGCCTCAGCCACTGACGGGTGGGACCAATCGGACTGGGGCCACGCGCGCAGAAAATACTTTTTCTACCGCGGCTCTGGCTAGCCTACGCGGATGACAAGCGGGCCCAGCGGCTGCGGGCCTACGTGACAGTGGGGATTACCCCCAGAGGTTGACAGGTGGGGCTAGTGCTGGAGCGTGGGTTACGGCTCGAGGAAGCTGGGGTGTTTCTCGCAAGATTGCCAGGGCGGCTGACTAGCGGGCCCCGAGGTACCGCGGGTGGAGAACGAAAAACAAAAAGGGGGCTTTTGTAAACTACCACATGCCCGGTACTGTTCCTCGTTTTCCACCGTCTGGCGGCAGGTCTGCGCGCGGCGCGGAGCGGGGCTCGAACCCGGGTCGCAGGCGTGCGCGCTTAGCGGCGGGACCAGTGTGGTAGGCGAGGGGAGCTGTTAGGAAGGGGTTTGGGGCCTAGGTAAGGCTCGCTGTGGCGCGGGACACTTGCAGACTCCGACGAGCTCTGGCGCATGGAGGGCGTTTGGCGAAACGAGCGGCGGCGCTAGACGGTGATGGCGAGGCGGAGCATGTCAGGGAGAGAGAGGGGCTCACCGCGGGTTGGCTGGTGTGATCGGATCGGGCGGGGAGGCACCAGAGCGGCGAGGACGCTGGTGCACTGGCGGCTAGGGTTTGGTGTCGGGTGGCGGCGGTACCGGCGCTACTGGGCTTCTCTTCCTCGTCGACGCGTGCAGGGAGCGGCAGGGAGGTCCCCTCGGTCTCCCAGGCCATCTCCACGACATGCACGCCGGCTGGAACGAAGAGGGGCAAGGTTAGACAGCGGCGACCGGCGGCAGGTGCTGGTGACGGTGGGGAGAAAGGGAGGAGGGGAAGGCACGCTCGGGCGGATCTGGGCGAGCCAGGAGGCGTGTGGGAGGAGGAAAAAGGAGGGAGAGGGAGGAGGGGCAGTGGTGGCAGGGGGTAGATAAAGGTGGCCTCGGGTGCCACCTTTTGCTTCTCCCTCACGTGGTCGAGCTGGGGCTCGACCTGGGGGCTGCAGGTGGGGTTTGGCCGGGAGAGAGGGACAGGCAGGGAAGGGCTCGGCTGGAGGGGGCCCTCGTGTCAGGAAGAGAGAAGAGAGGGAGAGAGAGAGGGTAACTTGGGCTAGGGTAGATGGGGCTCGGGTTAGGGCTTAGCTAGGGTTAGGGTATGGGTAGCTGAGGTGTGGGCCAGGGAGAGGGTGGCCAAGTGGGACCAGCAGCTAGGGAAAGAGGGAGAGAGAAATAGAGGTAAGGTGGAGTTAGGGTTTAGTGTAAATTAGGTTTAAAAGAAGTTAGAGAGAAAAAATAGCTAGGTTAAGTTTGGTTAGGGTTTTAGATTTTTGGATTTGTTTAAGAGACCAAACCAAGAGGAAGGGGAGCTTGATCTAGCATAAACTAAGGTGGAGAAGAAAACAAGAAAAAGAGAAAGAAAATGAGAGAGAAAGAATAAGCCTCATTTGATCATGCATGAAGAAATAGAAAATAAAAGAAAATGATGTGGATAGGAATATGGGGATGGTGGAATGGATGGAGATGGACCACATAGAAAAATATCCACTAAAGCAAAGTAAAAACCAATTAGAGAAAAGGTGGTGAAGAAGGTTGCATGGCCCATGCACAATTATAAATGCCATGATTTATTTTGTGAGAACAAACTAATGATATGGCATTATACTTATGCATTCCCAAGAAGTGGAAACAAGGGCAAGCAAGAGAATTTAAAGAACTAGATCCACCCTATTTCCCATGAGCTAGATAGAACCAAAATAAAGACAAACAAGTTCATGGACTAGTAGGATGGTGGAATTATAAAGTGGTGGAAAAGAAAGGTGATGGAATTGAAATAAAAGATATGCCCCCAACTCAACTTGGGCATTTGAACAATATATCAATAACCAGATACAATATCAAGAGGCAAATACAATTAATAATGCATGTGATAGAAGAACCAAAAGAAAAGGGGTTTTATATGATGCTCAAATGCAAGGTGGCATAATGACATGAGCATGATATAATTATGATGAAACAATTATATATATGAAGTAGCCAATATCTTACTGGACCAAGTAGCATTACAATTGTTAGACAATTGGGATGCTACAACTTGTTGTGGTAAGTATGTGTCACGGTTTGCGCTTGCGGTTCCTCTTGTGGTTGCTCTTGTTGGAGCACTAATGCCCTTGCGTGATTATGGTGTGCTTCTTGCCTTGCTTGTGGCCTTGAAGAGAAATCACCATCATAGCTTGACATTGCGGCGTGCCGTGGGGAAGGTACATAGTTCGAAGAACTTCCATCTTCAACCACGGGGGCACCATTGCGTCTTGGAGCACTTAGATGTAGATCTTGTTTAAGAGGTGCATGTCGATGCGAAGAACTTGAAGAGCTTGATGCGCATGAATGTGGTCTTTCCATCCGTCGATGAGGCGTCGAAGATTGTCATTTGTTTCGGCGACGGAGCGTTGAAGCGCTTCATTTTGGTGGCCGAAGTTGTGATGCATTGCATGCTTTTGTCGTTCGAGGCCATCGAAGCGGTTGTCGATGTTCTTGAACTCGGCTTGCGTCTGGCCAAATGGTTCATCTTGTCGCGTCTCAAGGGCTTGGCAACGTTCACGGAACTCTTGTCAAACGATGAAATGACTTGCACGCGTCATATACGGTCCTTGATCTTCTTCTTGGGGAGGTGGTTGCCTCGCCTCACCGTGCCTATCCATCATGCAAAACACACAAGTATTGTATATGGAAGTGGAATATGGTGGTGTTAGCCTTGTACCTCACCTTGGGGATTGCACCAATCTAGAAACCACAAGTGAGAGCTATAAGCGTGCAAAGTGGAAATGCAAAGAAAACTCACACTAAAGAAAGAACTAACTCTCACAAGCTTGTTGGTGGTAGGTTAGGATTGTGGAAAGCCAAAGAACCAACCAAAAGAAAAGGGACAGTCAAAAGTGGGTAAAATCCAACAAAACTCAAGTCAAAGGCGAAGGTCAACAACTCAAAAGGGTGACGGGAACCTACGATTATGTACACACACGTGGAGAAGGTTGGGATTGACACGACTATGAAAATGAGCAAACAAAATGTCCTAATGAAGACTAAGCTCGTTGTCGTGCCAATGCAAGGAGAGACTTTGGCTCATTTGCAAAGAGGAAAAATGAGCAACGGATTTGTGCACTTGCCTTGGGCACTCTTCTTTCTCTCTTGCTTACAAGCTTTGAGACTCTCTTTGGTAATGGGAGACTATTTTTCTTTGCCTTTTTCTTTTTATCTTTTTCTTTCTTTTGTATTTTTTTGCTCACCTTTGATTATACCTAGTCACACTTGTTATTGCTCTTGCACTCTCACTATCCAAGGACAAATGCACAATGCTCAAGCAAACACAAGATGAGCCACTCTCACGGGATAGGTACACACAAAGGAAGATAGGGGTTAACAAGGTGACGCAAGTTATACCTTCGTTGGTGATGATGAACTTGGCGTCGGTTGTGCGGGATGATGTTCATGGGCCGTGGTGTCGATGAACACGTGGTTTGTTGATGCAGAAGCTTGCTATTAGTTGGCGACACGCACACGGGCACAAACAACAAGAGGAAACTAGCCAATGCAAGATTAGAGGCAAAACTGTCAAAATCAGGCGTCAGGGCCGGAGACTCCGGGGTTTCAGGCCGGAAACTCCGGTCCAGGTCGGAGACTCCGGTGTGGGTAGGTCGGAGACTCCAGTGTAGGCCAGAGACTCCGGTGTGCAGGCCGGAGACTCCGGTCTGGAGTCAGATCGCGAACTGCTCGTGTTCTTGAGCGGAAATCTTCGCCTTGGGGCCTCAAATCCGTGAAAAATTGGCCAAATTGGGCTGGGAAAACGCAGGATAAAGCTGGACCAACTCCTAAGATAAGGTTTGGTCGGATCAAAACCACAAATAACACTCCAAATCAAGAGATCGATCCAAAGGAAAATTTGGGGCTCTTTTTTGTGGATTTTCGAATTTTTGGTGGAAGAAGAAAAATTTGTGGGGGAAATCATAAGCAACGAAGCTCTTGATACCACTATGTTGAGGGCAAACCTCTAGGGTGGCCCGATCTTTCACGATTCCCTTTCAAATCGAGGATGGAGTGCGGGGGGGGGGGGGGAGGAGGGAAGGATGAACACGACGAACGAACACACGAAGAACACGATGAACACATACACACAAAACCACGATACACACCAATAGCTCACGCTAGCGGTGACCGGTCCGGCGCAATCTAGGATCAGCGTCGGGCGGAGGACTCTCTCGAACCGGCACGACGAGATGGGAGACTCGGTGAGATCTTGACATCTTGGCAAAGGCACACCGATGCCAAGGCCTTGTACAATGCGGAGGCACGATGCAAACTCCAACGAGGTTTGGGATATTTGGTGCTCCTTTGTCAAAGGAGCATGAGGCAAGAACTAGATAAATCCACAAGGGGGTTTCCACTAATTCCAAATATCATGCCTAGGGTTTACAAAGGAGGTGGGGGACTATATATAGGCCAACCAGTTAAACAGGGGTACTTTAGGAATAAAAGACAAGTTCTGGACGGACTAAGGGGTACATGGGACGCAGGCCCAAAGGCCTTTTCATGCCTGGCGTCGGTCGGACCGGAGACTCTGATGTGGTAGACCGGAGACTCCGGTCTAGGATAGAGATTCCGGTCAGTCTCCAGACTAGCCTCCGGAGGGGCCTTCAGATTCTCCCAGGGCCCGGTGCAGGGGTCAGACCGGAAAGTGGGCCGGAGTCTCTGGGGTCTTCAGGCCAGAGACTTTGGTGGACCGGAGACTCCGGTGTGCGCAGACCGGAGACTCCGGTGTGCGCAGACCGGAGACTCCGGTCTGAGCAGCTCCAGTGGCTTCTGCTTCACGCTCTGCTCCTTGTTCTCCATCCTTGGGTGCTTGGTGATGTGTCGAAGCTTCGTACCTGATGATGCATAGAGTAGTTGCATGAAGTAGCACACCATCCAAGGAGGTATCAAATTGGCACGAGGAGAGGAGCGAGTTCACCTTAGCTTGTAGGAGTTTGGCTCGGGCACGAATCATAGGTCCACTTGGGGGACTTGTTGGTGTAGATGTAGGAGCGTCTGTAGGACGGCCTGCATCACTTCGTTAAATTGTTAAGATGCAAAATCTATCTTAGCAAGAAGTTAAACCTATTGTAAAAACTCTTGGTGTTTTGTGACATATTAATTGACACCTCGATGGGTACCTCCAAAAGCTTTTTTGAAAAACTTTTGAAGCAACCTACAATTTTCTTAGACACGAGGCTAGTAAATTTCTAAGCTACGTATAGTAAGGGCGTGTGCAGTGTCTAGAAGTAGCTATGAAAACTACTTTGGGTCCAGCGTTTAGAACTAAAGTGGGTCCACACAACCATGCTAAAAAGAAAAATAGACCGTTATCCACGGAATAGTGGGCCCTCCCAATTGATTCTCTTAGACATAAGTCTAGCACTAGAATCACCCTGAAGAATCTTTTTGTTAGCACTACCCACTCCACCGTTAAGATATATGTTTAAGACTTGACATCGTGCTTGCTTTGATGTCTGGGGCCAATGGGCTCACTATTGTGGGGCCCCATTGTTATTAGTGGTCTAGTTATATCATATAGCAGCCAAGGAATGTTAGCTCTGACTCCTCTAGCTCTTCCTTCTCTATGAAGCCTCGACGCTCGGCTTTGAAGGATGGTTACGAGGGTAGTAGGTGCCTACGGTGACTTCGTCAAGCTCAAGACCCCCACCAGACAGTCTGAAGACACAATCTTTCGCAGGTGCTCATAGGGGTAGGATGTGCGTTCATGCGTTCATAGGGGTGAGTGTGTGTATGGATTTGTGAGCGTGTGCGTTTTGTAGTGGATTTTCACAAAAATGAGAGATATGGGCCTTCCGTTTGTATTAAGTTTTGCTTGGTTTTCCCAAAGTAATTGTAATGGTCACTGGTGTCTAGGGTCTATGGGCTCACTACCGAGGGCCACATTATTAGTGGTTCAATTACATCCCATAGCAGCCAATGTATATGAGCTCCAACCCCTAGCACTTCCTTCGCCACGAAGCCTCGACACTCGACTTTGAAGGATGGTTATGAGGGTAGTGAGAGGCGATGGTCCCGTCAATATATAGCGAGGTGCCTATGCTGACTTCGTCAAGCTCAAGCCTCACGGGATCAGTGTCAAAATCCAGTCTTTCTAAAGTGCTCGTAGGTGTAGGGTGTGCGTACCTGCATTCATTGGGGTAAGTGTGTGTACGTAAAAAGAGAGGGGGGCTTTGGTTTATTTACTTATTGAGTTTTGATTTGTTTTCCAAAAGTACTCCCTGTAATGCAAGTCAAACTAGGTGAGTGATGTTTGGGGGCCCACAGGCTCTCTAGCGCGGGCTCTAGTTATCAGTGGTCGAGTTAAATCCAAGACGGAGTAGTAGCCAGCGAATGTGAGGACCGGCTCCCCTACCTCTTCCTTCTCCATGAAGCCTTTGCGCTAGGCTTTGAAGGCGCGCTCTTTTTTCGAGCAATGTCAGCGGATTCAGTCATGCCGGTCCGGCGAACGACGGCTGATCTTGATGCGCAAGGCGGCCGGGTTAGTGTAAGTATGCCAGAGTTCACAGTCTCAGTTTATTTTCTCGAATTCAGCTTATGGGTTCTTTGCTTTTGGGGTTTTTCTCTATTCTGCCCGTCTCGATCGACGATGTTTCCTGGGTTCAGATGCCGGCACGGATGGTAGACGCGGAGTAGTACGGCATTGTTACCGATGCAGATCTCCGGCTCTGGTGCGACTGTGCCCTGGCGCCACGTCACCGCGTCGTGTTCGAGGGAACGAACTTTGGCCGCAGGTTCTTGGGTTGCAACTACGAATGTGAGCGTTGCATGTTCGTCCACTGGGTAGATCTACCGCACTCATCGCTGCAGCACGCGATGATGTCGCTGTGGTTACAGCTCGAGATCCGCGATGATCTCGAAGAGGAGGAGCAGGAGCGCCATCAGATGCATGTCGAGGAGATGGTTGCAGAGTTAACAGATATCTCCAACTCACTGCACTCAGTAGTAAATATAATAGATGCTCTTAGATTTGGGTAATTAGAGATGGACATTAGGTTCTTAACCAAATATGGTCTGCAATCTAGATATTTAGCATGCTCATGATGCTTTTGGTGGCTGGCTGTAAATTCCACTAATAATTAAGTATTCCCCTTTTGTTTACTAGTACTCACCATCTCATAGTACTGCCACGTTAAATTACACTAGCTTAATTAATATGGGAGTAGTTGATAGTCTGGTTACAACCCTTCTGGAGTTTTTCATTACTACTAATTGATCTGGTTTATGTGTTACTAGTATCTCTATGTATATATGAGTATCGCTACATTTTTTGCACATTTGTGCACCTCCCCCATTGCGCACCTTCTTTACCCAGCAGCATCCACCTTTCCATCGCATCAGTGCAATCTCTAGTGAGTCCGCAACCATCCGGATGGTTGTTTAGGTGATTGCTATTTGAAATAGTAGATCTATATGCCACATTAGGAAGCTGGTATCTCTAACATCCCAAAACTTTAATCCAAGCTTATCAAGATCCAAATCATCAAAATTAGGTTTAACAAAAACTTTTCCAATTAAAAATATAAAAGCATTCATGTGTATGTGCATTTACATTAGGAGTTGATTTGAATTGCCATGGTTCTGTGATTCATTGTTTGTAAAATGTTTCTTAGATGAAATAAACATCATCTAAATCATTCCCAAACTTTTCCCAAAGAAAAACAACTCAAAATGAATAATTGAAATGAATGGTCATTTTGGCCAAATTAACTATCATGCCTACTTTGGCTATTCCTAGTACTCAAAACTTAACAGAAACAATTGTGGATCTTTACACCCCTTGCTAGTACACATAATGAGGTACCAAGGCCCACTTTGTGATCTGCTAAAAACATTCAAATGCTAATTTTAAATGACAGTTTAAATTGAATCTATTTCATATGGGAAGATCCCACTATTTCAAAAACCACTCAAACAAGCTCAATATTCAAAACCCAAGCACCCACAGAGCCTCAAGCTTAGCCTAGCAGACCCACCAAAAATCTTTTCAAAATTCAAAAAGAAATTTCATGAGGCCATTTCATCAAACACTTGGCAGGAAGAATCAAACACGAAATCCTAGCTCACTGTTTTGTACAGGGTTTTGCCCCATTTGATTTCCAATTAATCCCTTTGTCCCCTCTTGATCAAACCAGGCCCTTAGCACCTCACCCCTTGTCCCTAGCCACAGTGCCGGGCCACCCCGAGCATCAACTCGCCGGCCAACTTGGTCACCGCCGCAGCAGACCGCCCCCCTCTCCCTCGCCATGTCTAGGAGGTAGCCAGCACCACACCGCCGCCCATTGTCCCCTCCCTGAGCCAGGCAAAGCAGTGGAACACCGAGAAAACCCCGCGCCCAGTGCCGCCGCGCCCGACACGTGTGCACAAGCCGCCGCTCGACCGTAGCCCGCGACCACCGCTTCGCCATGACCCAGGGAGCACGCCAGACATGCCCGTTCGCCGCCCAATGCCTCACAGCCACCACTCGCCGTGGACACCGCCGCCTCTGCCGCTCAGAGCGCCAGCTGCCCCCGACCACATACCACCGCCCCTAAGCCCGCATTAAGTTCCTAGAGCACCGCCAGGAGACCGTGCATCGATCGCCACCATCAGCCATGCCGCTAGCCGCCCGTAGCCATGTTGCCACCGTCGCCTGCCCATCCCTCTCGGTCTCGCCGTCGAGCCTATAAAAGGAGGGCACCCCCAACCGTTTGCAGCACACCACTCCACTCCCCTCATCTCACTGATCGTCCCACACCTCTAGCCGGAGCACGGGGAGCAGCAGCTCACCGGAATTGCACCGGAGCAGGCCGCCTCTGGAGGAGAAGGGCGCCGCTGATTGCGACCACCATTTGCTCCAGCCACCTCGACCATCCCTGAGCTCGCCATCGACCACCAGTCCGTTTCCCGCCTCGCCGTCGTCGCTGGAGCCCTTGTACGCCCCCTATGCACCCCCACCGAGCCGCTAGGGTTAGATCTCGCCGGCGACAGGTCCGTCGTCGACGACGATCCACAGCCGTTGATCCCCACTCTAATCCAACGTCCCACATTGCCCCGTACCGCTTCACATGTTATGAGCCACTGACTTGTGGACCGCCCTGTTAGTTGAGCCCCGCGCTGCGGAGTGACACTGAGCTGGCCCGTTAGAGTTTCCCGCGCGACCCAGTTAGTTTGAATTAGGATTTTTCTTTTTAGTTTAAACTTAGTTCTGTTTCTGAGTTTTAAATTCAATTCAGAGAGATTTACAAATCCAAATTGCATGAAACCAATTTTGCCTGAAAGGTATTGAAAAGATCTATCCAAGCCCATTGGATTTAATTCATTTAGAGTTATAGATTTCTCCTAGTAAAAATAATAAAACAGAAGCAATTGCACCTTGCAACATTTTTATAAACTCAACCAAGATATATTTTGAGTTGATTCCAACTCTCAAAAATCACATTTCATCATACCTATCTAAGTATGTAATAATATTACGGTTGACATGCAGTTACTTTGGACTAGTACCAAAATAATGCTATATAGGCATTTCTAGTCACTTTAAATCATTAAATATTGAACTTAAACCAAAGTAATTATGATCCAACCCTTAAATTACATTCCCACATGTTAGAATATGTGCTGATAACATGTGTCCACATGATCCCATATTTTAAGTGGTGAATATTAAATCTTAGTTAATTTTTTAATGAGTAGAAATTACTTTTCTAAAATAAAAAGGATGAAACTAGTTAATAAAACTTGTGATGCTTGTGATGATAATAGACCTTAAAATGTGTGTCTTAGAATGCTAATTAGACTAGTTAAGTATTGTTTGGTGATTGTGTACTCCGTATGTATTTATAGACAATAGTACCGACCAAGTCTACGAGGAGGAGGAGTTCAACCAAGAAGAAGAAGAAAACTTCAACCATTGCACCAACCAAGGCAAGATATTGTAGCAAGCTAGAATATAAGCTAGTTAACTTGATCCAAGATTCTATAGGCACACTAGAGTCATACCCCTTTGACTATTAGTTACCCCAAGTTTTATCTTCAAGCTTTACTTCCGTTACTTTACCCAAAGTTCTTTACTTGTTTTAAAGGTAGCATAAAGAGTATAAAACTTGACCTATTTAGAACCCCTTTAGATGGAATTCTATGGCATGAGATTGAACCCATTTTTTCCACCTTAGTGAACACTCTTAACTTAGTAGTTTAGAGTAGATCAAAAACTTGAGTCACTTTAGATGGGAACACTTGGTGAAAATGAATTATGAAAACCTTGGAATGATGAGTCATTTTATTGAGATGTTTTGACATGTGTTGAGAAACAGAAATGGTTTATGATGTTGAAGTATTGAGGCATGAGCCTTAACCCTTTTAATAAAACTGATGGTTAGATTCGGATGCGATACCATTCCAAATTTACCGTACAACCACACTACGGGAATTGGGTAAGGCTTAGCTGGAAAATTGTATGCATTAGTATTAGTTCCCTCGCGGGAGAGGTTTGAGCTGAGGCTACTTCTCAATGTTGTCCACCTATGAAGTGCCCAAGATGACTGATGGTCATGGTTGGGAGGCCATGCTCATAGGAGAGGTGCTTATACTAGGGTGTGTAAAGGAAAGGTTATGTTTGATTATCTACATACTAAGTATGATGATTCAGGGTTATCCCTAACAGATGTATCGAATCTTGAGGTGAAAGTGTACCACCTCTGCAGAGTGTCAAACTATTTGAATAGCCGCGTCCGCGGTTATGGACAGTTGGAATGGCCATACTGTTTCGTTGTCATATGTTTTCCAAACAACTTATGAAATGAATGATGAATCTTGACTTGACCACAACAGAGTTGTGTTTATGACAATAGCTTCCCAACTTAAGTGATTCTAGAACTTTACTTTATCTTTCTTTGCTTCAGAACTAAGCTTAGGTTTCAAACTTAACTTTATAGTTAAACTTAGATTTAGCACTTTAACCTAGAACTATATTACTTGTTAGTGGTAGTTTGCGAGTACTTAAAGAGTACTTATGGCTTTTGTCCCTGGCTATTCTCATGGCCAAACTATGAAGGAGACTATCAAGATGATGGCCAACAGGACGGCTATGATAACTAGGACTATCTGCCTTCGTCAGCATTGCCTGTGCCCTTGAAGATGGACCCCACCGCTACACTTATCTTTTATTTCCGATGTTTGTTGTATTAAGACTGGATCATGGGATCCGTATTTGTGTAAGACCTTATGTATGGTTTGTAATGGATGATGTACTGTGATATCCAATCCGTTATGTCTCGCAAAAATGGTAATCCTGGGATTGCGAGGTATGGCATAACGGGCATCTAGGATTAAAAATCCGGGTATTTACAAGTTGGTATCAGAGCCATCCTGACTATAGGAGACCCTAGTTAGAATGGACGTCCGAACAAAAACTTAGTTTCAAAACCAAAGTGAGTATTTACGAAAAACTATTTCCTCTCTTATCCTTGTGGATTCATTCTTTCTCAAAAATTCATGTTCCTAAAAATTCTTACATTACTACTTAAAATTTGACACACATGATCACTTCACTAATCTCCTCATCCTACATTCTTGTAGATGGAGACTCAGTTCAGCAAGTTTTACCAGTTGGGAAACGGAGGTTAGCTGATCTTCGAGAGGGATCTGCATTCACTGTCAGAGTTACTAGGACGTCCACATCCGGAGTTTCTTGGAGCTCAACTTCCAGGACCCCCAGGAGGAGACCTACAGTGGCTAATCACCGTAGATCTTAGAGGAAGCATCGAAGCACCAACTTCTGGGAGAATTCAGTTCTCCGTGAGAGAGAACAACTGGCTAGATGGATTAGCCAGGGCAATGCATGAAGCTCTCGTACGTCTATGTGCCCTCAGCGTCAACAAAATCCAAGGAACCCGGTTCGCCCACTATGCAAGACGTGACTTCATGGGAATGCCGATGGAGATGCCAAGTCACCTAGAGTTGAGGCGTCAAGTGGAGAATCTTGACTTCTTGCTGCATGTCAGACATCAGGAACTGGACAATGCTAGGGAGTTAGCCAACCAGAACCGTGCCATTGCCGATCAGAAGGCCCAGACGTTCGCACTGCTCGTCCAAGATCGCCAGTCTCTTCGCCGCCAGGGTGCAAAGAAGGATCGCACCATCGCCCGTCTTCCCAAGAAGGTGGCCGACCTCGAGAAGACCGTCAAGGAGCAGGAAGCCTAGCTTGCAGCAAAGGAAGAAGAAGAGGAGGGTGAAGACATCCAGGGAGACATGGACTCTTACCTCAGCAACGATGATGACTTTCTGGAGGAGGATGTCGTGGACTTCTACACAGATGATGAGGACTCCGACTTCATCGATGATAAGTAGATGCACTAGAGCA
Source organism: Avena eriantha (assembly GCA_910589775.1). Classification (NCBI taxonomy): domain Eukaryota; kingdom Viridiplantae; phylum Streptophyta; class Magnoliopsida; order Poales; family Poaceae; genus Avena; species Avena eriantha. Next base: position 384,326,623 of record OU342743.1, read on the forward strand.
CTATCATAGCATGAGATGTATCAGTCCCACTGTATCGTAGCTTGTAGAATGGTTCTTCAAACCATCTGTTTTCCTTTGATTGTTGTGGTGTGTGTTGTATCGTGTGCTTGTTTGCATGAATGAAAATGAAGTTAGTTGAAAAACCTGAGTCTAACTCAAAGCTTTAGCTTTGAAAACCAAAACCATGAACCTTAGAATTTCCCTCTTACCCCTATATCCATCTCAATCTTCAGATGACTCATGGAAACCAAGGAGGGAGCAGCTCGTCGCAAGACCCAATGCTGCAGATCTTGTAGAATCTCATCGCAGACCGTGAAGCAAGCAGGGCGGAGCGCCAAGCTAACTTAGCAACACTTCAACAGATCGCGCAGATGGCTCTCAATAACCAAGGGCATGGAAATCAGGATCACCAGGGATCCAAACTCAAAAAATTTCAGAACACCAATCCCCCAATCTTCAACCAATCTGAAAACCCACTAGATGCTGATGACTGGTTGCAAACAATGGAAAACAACTTAGAAGTTGCAAGAGTTGATGAAAATGAGAAAGTTCTCTTCACCACCCACTACCTGGCAGGAGATGCAAGAGCTTGATGGAATAGTATCCGCAATATGAACCATGGTCAAGTGATGAAATGGGAAGCATTCAAAGTCAAGTTTAGCCGCACCCACGTGCCGCAAGGTCTAGTCAACAGAATGAGAGATGAGTTCCACAAATTGAAGCAAGGAAGAATGACTATGGTGGAGTACCATGACATATTCCTGTCACTTGCTAGATATGCACCCGATGAGATCAACACGGAGGCCAAGAAGAAGGAGAGATTCCTGAACGGACTGCATGATGAGATGCAGACTATCCTCGTCAACATCCGTTTCGAGGATCTCGAAGAGCTAGTTGACTCTGCCATTCAGATGGAAGGGAATATTAACCAGGAAAACGACAACCGCAGGCGTCGCATGATGCAGCAATCTGGATCCAGCAGTCACCAGAAGTACCGTCCCAACCCCTCACCGGGATAGGCACCAAGGAACAACCGACCCCCAACGTCTCTCCCAAGCTACCCCAACCATAGCGGAGGCAATGGGAAGTCCGGAGGAAACAACCACAACTATGGCAATGCCAACAATTTCAACTGTGCACCTCCCAAGAAGAAGAAGAAGAACAACAACAACAACACTGCACCCAGAACTGCAATGTTGTACCTGTCGCAGTCAAGGACAAGTCCCAAATCACTTGTTTCGAGTGTGGAGTGAAGGGTCACTATTCCAATGAGTGTCCCAAGAAGACTGCAACCAATGCCAATGTAAATGCCCCAGCTCAGCAGCAGCGTCGTGTTCAACCAGGAAGAAGATTTGCCCAAGGGAACCCGCACAACCGCAACGACCGTCTCTTCCAGATGAACGCAGAAGAAGCCTAGAAAGCGTTAGATGTAGTGCTGGGTATGTTTTCTGTCAACTCAGTTTTAGCAAGAGTATTGTTTGATTCGGGAGCATCGCATTCATTTGTCACTGAAGAATTTGCATGCACTAGTAAGATTCACCCAACCAACCTGAAGCATGTCATGATAGTTCAAATCCCCGGTTCAACAACCAAAGCTAGAAAAATTTGCAAAGTTGTGCCTATCAGAATACATGGGATATATTTTTATGCCAACCTAATTGTACTTGGAACCAAAGGATTGGAAGTAGTACTAGGTATGGACTGGATGTCAAGGCATAAAGGACTGATAGGCTGTGCTAAGAAAGCCATCACCATGACCAGTAGTTCTGGAGTAACAGTAGAGCATATATCTGAGACCTTACCCCGTCAAATCAAGTGCAACAAGAGTCTAGCCCTACCCACTATAGACCAAGTCAGAGTAGTCTGTGAATACCCCGACGTATTCCCAGATGAATTGCCAGGTATGCCCCCGGATAGGGATATTGAGTTCATTATCAAACTAATCCCTGGAACCGGACCCATAGCCCAGAGACCCTATAGCATGAACCCCTCAGAGTTAGTGGAACTGAAGAAGCAGTTGGATGCCATGTTAGAAAAACGCTTGATTTAACCAAGCGCATCACCATGTAGATCACCAGTGTTATTCGTCGACAAGAAAGATGGAGGCAACCGTCTGTGCACAGATTATAGAAAGTTGAATGACGTCACCATCAAGAACAAGTACCCTTTGCCAAAGATAGAGGATCTATTTGATCAGTTGACTGGAGCCCAGGTATTCTCAAAGATTGATCTTAGGACTGGTTATCACCAACTTAAGATTCGTGCAATGGATATTCCAAGACTGCCTTTACTACTCGCTATGGTTTATACGAGTATACGGTTATGTCTTTTGGATTAACCAATGCCCCTGCTTATTTCATGAATCTCATGAATAAGATCTTTATGAATTTCCTAGATAAGTTGTAGTTGTGTTTATCGACGACATCCTTATATACTCCATGCCAGAAGAAGAGCATGAGCAACATCTGAGAATCATCCTAGAAAACCTGAGAGAGCATCAGTTATATGCCAAGTTCAACAAGTGTGAGTTTTGGCTGAAAGAAGTAGGATTCCTAGGACATATTGTGTCTGCCGGAGGAGTCTCTGTTGATCGTCCAACCACTCAAACCCAAGTCCGTGCATTTCTCGGATTAGCGGGATACTACCGCAAGTTCGTACAAGGATTCTCGAGTATCGCCAGACCCATGACCCAATTGTTGAAGAAGGACAAGAAGTTTGAATGGACAGACAAATGTGAAGCCAGCTTCCAGGAGCAAAAGAGATTGATATCAGCCCCTATTGGTCATGCCAAACATCAAGAAGCCGTTTGATGTGTATTGTGATGCATCCAAGATTGGTCTAGGATGTGTATTGATGCAAGAAGGCAAAGTCATCGCGTATATGTCTCGACAACTGAAGCAGCATGAGCAGAACAATCTGACCCATGATCTTGAAATAGCAGCCGTAGTTTTGGCATTGAAGACATGGCGTCATTATTTGATGGGTAATCGCTGTGAGATTTACTCAGATCACAAGAGCTGGAAATAGATCTTCACTCAGAAGGAGCTGAATATGAGGCAAAGGAGATGGATAGAGTTAATCAAGGATTATGACCTTGACATTCACTATCACCCCGGCAAAGCCAATGTGGTAGCAGATGCTCTTAGCAGATTGCCGTGTAGGCTAAACACCATGATCAAGGATAAACAACCAAGTTTGTATGAAGAGTTGGAGCAGTTCAGGACGGAATTAGTTAGCAAAGGATTCTTAGCTAGCATTGAACTTCAACCCACTTTGATTAGCCAAATCAAGGAAGCCCAGAAGGGGAATGAAAGTATCGACGGAATCAAACGTCGTATTGGTACAGGAAAGGTACCTGGATTCACTAAAGACGAAGAAGGAGTACTGTGGTACAAAGGACGTATCTATGTGACAACAGATTCAGAACTGAAGCAAGTTATCATGAAGGAAGCTCATGATACTCTTTATTCTATCCACCCGGAGGAACAAAGATGTATCAAGATTTGAAAGAGCAATTTTGGTGGCACAAGATGAAGAGAGAAATCAGAAGCTACATCGCCAAGTGTGATATTTGTCAAAGAGTCAAAGCAGAGCATCAGAGGCCTGCAAGACTGTTGCAACTACTGCAGATTCTAGAATGGAAATGGGATTCCGTTGGAATGAACTTTATCACCGGTTTGCCTACTTCTAGTAGGGGAAATGACTCAATCTGGGTCATAGTTGATAGATTGTCCAAGGTAGCCCACTTTATACCTGTCAAGACTACCTACCAGAGTGCGAAGCTAGCAGAGCTGTATATTGTTAGGATTGTTAGTCTGCATGGAACCCCAAGACCATAGTATTAGATCAAGGAACTAAGTTTACCTCGGGATTTTGGCAGAAATTTCAGGAAGGACTGGGAACCAAGTTGAACTTCAGTACCGCTTATCACCCGCAAACTGATGGACAGACTGAGAGAGTCAACCAGATCCTAGAGGATATGTTAAGAGCTTGTGTGTCAGAATACGGATCCAAATGGGAAGACTGCCTGCCTTTCGCGGAATTCTCATATAACAACAGTTATCAAGCCACTTTGCAGATGGCACCATTTGAATTCCTATACAGAAGAAAGTGTTGTACCCCTTTGAATTGGTCACAAGTAGGAGAGAGTCAGATCTTTGGACCCGACATTCTCCGAGAAGCCGAAGAGAAGGTTCACAAAGTCCGTGAGCACCTCAAGACCGCCCAATCCAGACAGAAGAGTTATGCAGCCAAAAGAAGGAGAGACCTGACTTTCAATGTCGGAGATTTTGTGTATCTCAAAGTTTCGCCATTGAAAGGAACTCAACGCTTTAGCCTGAAAGGAAAGTTAGCCCCCAGATATATCGGGCCCTTCAAGATTCTGAACTGTCGAGGAGAAGTATCGTACCAACTGGAACTGCCTGAAGAGATGTCAGCCATCCACAATGTGTTCCATATCTCGTTACTTCGCAAATGCCTGGAAGTGCCGGAGAAGACTGAAGTTTTCAAGAACATCGATCACAGAGCTGTGGAGATCAACAATGACCTGACATATCGGGAAGTGCCCATCCGTATCTTAGAAGAAGCCTACCCAACCACCAGGACCAGGAGCATCAAGTTTCTCAAGATTCAGTGGAGCAATCATACCGAGGAAGAAGCCACTTGGGAGCGCGAAGATTACATTAGGATAGAGTTCCCATATCTCCTTAGTTCCTAGTTTTCTTTGTAAATCTCGGGACAAGATTTTGTTTAAGGGGGGAAGGTTTGTAACATCCCAAAACTTTAATCCAAGCTTATCAAGATCCAAATCATCAAAATTAGGGTTAACAAAAACTTTTCCAATTAAAAATATAAAAGCATTTATGTGTATGTGCATTTACATTAGGAGTTGATTTGAATTGCCATGGTTCTATGATTCATTGTTTGTAAAATGTTTCTTAGATGAAATAAACATCATCTAAATCATTCCCAAACTTTTTCCCAAAGAAAAACAACTCAAAATGAATAATTGAAATGAATGGTCATTTTGGCCAAATTAACTATCATGCCTACTTTGGCTATTCCTAGTACTCAAAACTTAACAGAAACAATTGTGGATCTTTACACCCCTTCCTAGTACACATAATGAGGTACCAAGGCCCACTTTGTGATCTGCTAAAAACATTCAAATGCTAATTTTAAATGACAGTTTAAAATTGAATCTATTTCATATGGGAAGATCCCACTATTTCAAAAACCACTCAAACAAGCTCAATTTTCAAAACCCAAGCACCCATAGAGCCTCAAGCTTATGCCTAGCACACCCACCAAAAATCTTTTCAAAATTCAAAAAGAAATTTCATGCGGCCATTTCATCAAACACTTGGTAGGCAGAATAAAACTAAATCCTAGCTCACTGTTTTGTACAGGGTTTTGCCCCCATTTGATCTCCAATTAATACCTTTGTCCCCTCTTGATCAAACCAGGCCTTTAGCACCTCCCCCTTGTCCCTAGCCACAGTGCCGAGCCACCCCGAGCATCAACTCGCCGGCCAACTTGGTCACCGCCGCAGCAGATCGTCCCCCTCTCTCTCGCCATGTCTAGGAGGTAACCAGCACCTCACCACCACCCACTGTCCCCTCCTCGATCCAGCCAAGCAGTGGACCACCGAGAAAACCCCGCGCCCAGTGCCACCACGCCATGCCGAGCACGCGCCAGAGCGCCGCGCCCGACACGCGTGCACAAGCCGCCGCTCGACCGCAACCCGGGCCCACCACTTCGCCATGACCCAGGGAGCACGCCGGACATGCTCGTTCGCCGCCCAACGCCTCATAGCCACCGCTCGCCGTGGACATCGCCGCCTCTGCCGCTTAGAGCGCCAGCTGCCCCCGACCGCATACCATCGCCCCTAAGCCCGCATTAAGTTCCTAGAGCACCGTTAGGAGACCGCGCGTCGATCGCCACCCTCAGCCATGCCGCTAGCCACCCATAGCCATGTCGCCACCGTTGCCTTCCCATCCCTCTCGGTCTCGCCGTAGAGCCTATAAAAGGAGGGCACCCCCAACCGTTTGCAGCACACCACTCCACTCCCCTCACCTCACTGATCGTCCCACACCTCTCGCCAGAGCACGGGGACCAGCAGCTCACCAGAATTGCACCAGAGCAGGCCAGCTCTGGAGGAGAAGGGCGCTACTGATTGCGACCACCCCTGGAGCCACCTCGACCATCCCTGAGCTCGCCGTCGACCACCAGTCCATTTGCCCACCTCACTGTCGTTGTTGGAGCCCTGGTACGCCCCCTATGCACCCCCACCGAGCTGCTAGGGTTAGAGCTAGCCGGTGACAGGTCCGTCGTCGACGACGATCCTCAACCGTTGATCCCCACTCTAATCCAACGTCCCACATTGCCCCGTACCATTTCGCGCGTTATGAGCCACTGACTTGTGGACCCCCTATTAGTTGAGCCCCGCACTGCGGAGTGACACTGGTCTGGCCCGTTAGAGTTTCCCGCGCGACCCAGTTAGTTTGAATTAGGATTTTTCTTTTTAGTTTAAACTTAGTTTTGTCTCTGAGTTTAAAATTCAATTCAAAGAGATTTACAAATCCAAATTGCATGAAACCAATTTTTCCTGAAAGGTATTGAAAAGATCTATCCAAGCCCGTAGGATTTAATTCATTTAGAGTTATAGATCTCTCCTAGTAAAAATAATAAAACAAAAGCAATTGCACCTTGCAACATTTTTATAAAATCAACCAAGATAGATTTTGAGTTGATTCCAACTCTCAAAAATCACATTTCATCATACCTATCTAAGTATGTAATAATATTAAGGTTGAGATGTAGTGACTTTGGACTAGTACCAAAATAATGCTATATAGGCATTTCTAGTCACTTTAAATCATTAAATATTGAACTTAAACCAAAGTAATTATGATCCAACCCTTAAATTACATTCCCACATGTTAGAATATGTGCTGCTAACATGTGTCCACATGATCCCATATTTTAAGTGGTGAATATTAAATCTTAGTTAATTTTTTAATGAGTAGAAATTACTTTTCTAAAATAAAAAGGATGAAACTAGTTAATAAAACTTGTGATGCTTGTGATGATAATAGACCATAAAATGTGTGTCTTAGAATGCTAATTAGACTAGTTAAGTATTGTTTGGTGATTGTGTACTCCGTATGTATTTATAGACAATAGTACCGACCAAGTCTACGAGGAGGAGGAGTTCAACCAAGAAGAAGAAGAAAACTTCAACCATTGCACCAACCAAGGCAAGATATTGTAGCAAGCTAGAATATAAGCTAGTTAACTTGATCCAAGATGCTATAGGCATACTAGAGTCATACCCCTTTGACTATTAGTTACCCCAAGTTTTATCTTCAAGCTTTACTTCCGTTACTTTACCCAAAGTTCTTTACTTGTTTTAAAGGTAGCATAAAGAGTATAAAACTTGACCTATTTAGAACCCCTTTAGATGGCATTCTATGGCATGAGATTGAACCCATTTTTTCCACCTTAGTGAACACTCTTAACTTAGTAGTTTAGAGTAGATCAAAAACTTGAGTCACTTTAGATGGGAACACTTGGTGAAAATGAATTATGAAAACCTTGGAATGATGAGTCATTCTATTGAGATGTTTTGACATGTGTTGAGAAACACAAATGGTTTATGATGGTGAAGTATCGAGGCATGAGCCTTAACCCTTTTAATAAAACTGATGGTTGGATTCAAATGTGATATCATTCCAAATTTACCGTACAACCACACTACCGGAATTGGGTAAGGCTTAGCTAGAAATTTATATGCATTAGTATTAGTTCCCTCGCGGGAGAGGTTTGAGCTAAGGCTACATCTCAATGTTGTCCACCTATGAAGTGCCCAAGATGACTGATGGTCATGGTTGGGAGGCCATGCTCATAGGAGAGGTGCTTATACTAGGGTGTGTAAAGGAAAGGTTATGTTTGATTATCTGCATACTAAGTATGATGATTCAGGGTTATCCCTGACAGATGTATCGAATCTTGTGGTGAAAGTGTACCACCTCTGTAGAGTGTCAAACTATTCGAATAGCCGCGTCCGCGGTTATGGCCAGTTGGAATGGCCATACTGTTTCATTGTCAGATGTTTTCCAAACAACTTATGAAATGAATGATGAATCTTGACTTGACCACAACAGAGTTGTGTTTATGACAATAGCTTCCCAACTTAAGTGATTCTAGAACTTTACTTTATCTTTCTTTGCTTCAGAACTCAGCTTAGGTTTCAAACTTAACTTTATAGTTAAACTTAGATTTAGCACTTTAACCTAGAACTATATTACTTGTTAGTGGTAGTTTGCGAGTACTTAAAGAGTACTCATGTCTTTTGTCCCTGGATATTCTCATGGCCAGACTATGAAGGAGACTATCAAGATGATGGCCAGCAGGACGGCTATGATAACTAGGACTATCTGGCTTTGTCAGCATTGCATGTGCCCTTGAAGATGGACCCCACTGCTACGCTTATCTTTTATTTCCGCTGTTTGTTGTATTAAGACTGGATCATGTGATCCGTATTTGTCTAAGACCTTATGTATGGTTTGTAATGGATGATGTACTGTGATATCCAATCCGTTATGTCTCACAAAAATGGTAATCCTGGGATTGCGAGGTATGGCATAACGGGCATCTAGGATTAAAAATCCGGGTGTTGACAGTATCACCATGGATGTAGCCATGGAATTAGTTATAAGGTCCACTGAAAATAGGTAAGTATATGCTACCAAAAAGAGTCTTTTGAGGATGGGAAGCTTTCCCCCTCGCTTTATTTCACAGAACGGTCCTCTGCTGAACAATGCAGATGTAATTTGCTTCATATCATTCATAAACAGATTGTTGTTTTCCAGTGTCCTGCATTGCTGAGTTCTTTAAATTATATTGTTCATTAAAGGGAAACACGCCCAATCCTTGGCATCAGGTTAATGCACGTATCCTTCTTTGCATTGCGAAGTTGATGTGTTCTTTCCTAAAATTTATTGGTTTTGCTGCATTTCATTTAGCATCATGTGCATGTGCCACCCGTGGAGGAGGCATTATCGAGTGACAAGTGTTTTTATGTATCAAGCTGCTTCGCTAGAATTTCAGTAACCTATGCTTTCTCCCCGAAAAGATTTTTTTCGATAAAGAGCGCTTTATTACTTAAAATGTCCCCTAAAATATACTGATCATTTTTGTTGCATCATGATTTGCAGAAACAAAGTCATTCTGATCTGTTGCCACTTGTTACTAAGGCCAGGACTGCTCATGTGCCAGCTAAGAAGGCAAACCCTGAAGTACGGCCCTTTTCATGTAGGTTTTGTTTCCCATGTTTGGGAAATATGCCTCTATGGTTCTTTGCCATTTGCGGTACCACTATGGAGCTTGCACGATGTGTGCAGCGGAATTTGGATTGTGAAACAAAAATTTGTTTTTTTTGAAATGAGAGTCTAGTTTAATGTTGGATTTGTTATCTGTAGTTTCCACCTTACTCATATTGCTCATGGCGTAATGGTGCTGGTCACTACAAGGATTTGACAATTGCCCGTCTCCGAGAGAAATACAAAGCTCATAGACACATGATTTCGTGCCTTCAAGAGAAAGTGAAACACCAGGACAAACAGATTAGGCGCCTGAAGGAAGAAGTGTCCACATCCACTAATAAGCGGATAGCTGATTTGACTGCAGGATGGAATACATCAATTTCAGTTGCTCATGATGCTTCTGTTGATTTTCAAAAGTTCGTGGCTGACAACTTAGTCCCCAAGTTGCCTGACGTGGATGGTGACGAGCCGATTGGCCAAGTGTACGTCTGGATCTTGGAACATGTGGGAATGCGAGCTGACAGTCTTTTCAATTCGGCTCTAGAAGCAGATGTGACCCTGACAGAAATTCGATATTCTCCACGCCCATACACTCCTGATCCTGCAAAAGAGGAGGAAATCTATAAACCATATTGACCGCTCTACTTTCATTTTTGAAAGGTTTGGGTCTCTTGTGAGGATGAATGTTTGTTAAGTCAGGTACTATAACTGTTTTTTTGCTCTGCTGGTGTGTGGTGTCCTCGAATCTATATATTTGATGTACTATTATGACATATATATTGGACCTGGATTTATGTGACTATATTTGGCAACAACAGTCATCATATTCGAACTTGCGGTGGTTTTATCTTTCAATTTTTTCCTTCTAAGATCTGTTAATGATGATGTTAATGCCAGTTGCGAGTGATTTTTTAGCATGTTTCTAGTAGTAAACCAAAACTTGTAGTTGTAGATTGTGGAATTTCAGGTCGATGTTTGAACTCTAGATCTTGATGTCATAGAAATGGCAGGCTTCTACCACCTGGAATATTTTACCCAGCAATTGATTGTATCACACAAATAAGTGCACAAACTTGATGTCTATAGGCAGGAAACTGAGCAATGCAAGTGCACAAACTTGTATCAGTCGTGTGGTTGCTACTATTAATACAACCGTGGTTTCCCCTAAAAGAGGCAGGGTTCACACAAAAAATAGTGGGGCGAAAGTTAGTTTCGAGTTCGAGGTAGCTCAGTCGTGTGCCCCTCGACCCCATCGTCATCTTCTCCGCCTAGCCGCCGTCCCTTGACCGGACCATCCCCGCAGCTCCACCATTGAATACCACCGCACCGTCGTTCGCTGGTATGTACGTCCCCAACCTCCAGCTATTACAGGATTTATTTTTGGTCATTGCGAGCTAAATAAGCTCATGGCGTTTACAGGAAATGGAATCGGTGTTGGCGGATGCATTTGTTGCGTCAGCGGATGCTTATAAAGAAGAGGTGGATGCTGAAGCAGCACCAACGGATACATGTGAAGCGGATGCGGAGGCCGATGCTTGTACCACATCTGAGTCTTTGGCAGTGTTGAGTGATGCTTGGAAAGCGATGGAGGCGCAGTCGAAATCCTCGTCGGCTATTGCTAGAACAAATTCGGCTATGTTGGTTGCTGCTGCCAAAGCGATGGCTGCATGGGATGCTAGGAATGTGTCAGCTCGCGGTCGTGCTTCTTTAGCGTCAAGGGCTGTGGCTCGTCATTCATCGGCGGCGCCTGCTCCATCTGCTCAGAACTCGTCGACCGCATTGTAAGTTCTGCGTTGGATTTTGTCTCCCTGACTTCCTCCCTCTTTTGTGTATTCTGCTCCGGGATTTTTTCTTGACGAAGTGGATATTAGTTTAAACTAGTAGTACTGAGAACATAAAAATCTATTTAATCACAAACTAGTGATCCGAATGGGATGAAACTTTCACAGGATTCAAACCTAGGCACCGATGATTAACTAATTTTTTGTCAATTTTTTCCGAATAGTTCACTTTTTAGTTCAAAATCTCAACTACTGTCATATGTTTGAGCTAAGATGGAAGGTGGATCCTAGGGCAAGTCATCGTGAGACTTGGGTTCACCAAGTCACTGAAGCTGCGTCCGTTTTTTCTCCTCTTCTTTATGATAAAACCAGAAAATTTAGGTAGGGGCATTTCTGTCCTCCCTGGTGACCTAAAAAAGTTCTTCATTCCCTTTGCCCAGTTCCGACATGCTGAAGCATTTTGCGGTGCTTTCATATTACTCTGGTTGATTGCTTGTGCCATTTAGGTTATTTTGTTGACTGACTCTGCTTTTTAGGTAGTTTTTCAGATGGGTGCAGTTTAGGAAATTTCGATGATAAATTTTGCTATCAAAATGTATGACGCATTGTGGTGTTTACTTAATTCTTTTTTAGGGTTGTGCATTGTGCATTGTGCTGTTTACTTAATTCTGATGATGCACTTGTGCTATTTGCATCATCCTACCAGCTTCGGTGGAAGAACATATGCAAAAATCAACGACTTGCTAGGCGATGTATTTGGTTAGATTCTTGTTAGGATTCCTCCGCACCCATCCTGCATACTGAGGGCATTAGTCGCCCAAAAATGTTGGATGGACTTCATGGGAAGCAATGATTTCAAAAGTCTAACCCTGTCACACAACATAGGAATGCCGTTACTTGGGTTTTTCACCAATAGCTCCGAGGACACTTGATTCTTAACAGATCATAATCTTGACCAATCCATCTTCCAGAAGCCGAACAGACTGGTGGAAGTACATAAAGCCTACAAACCATATGTACTCGGATGTCGTAATGGTAGGGTGCTACTTCATTATCCGCAAGGGTCTAACATGATAAAGGCATGAGATCCAATCAGTGGAAGTGAAACAGTGATACCAGAACCACCAATTTCGCGGAGACGTGAGTATGATAGCGGCACAATTATCTGTTCGAGAAATCATGGGCAATTGTCTTCACACTGTTGCAGCAATTTCTGGGTTGTATGGATAGTAACCAATGGTAACCAAGCACTGGTGCAGAGGTACTCATCAGAGTTAGGAAAATGGGAGGACTGGATTGAACCTACTGAGATGCTGGCTAAGATTGATCGTAGGCCGTCAACTCTCATAGGGGACATTTTGTACTAGCCAACAATGAACTCCAGATATATAATTGCCTTCGATAATGTGACAACAAAACCGTGTTATATTGAGTTCCCCCATGAGACACATGATATTTCCAGACGCAATTTTGTCATCGCTAAGGGGCATAATGGAGATGTTGCCCTTGCGGTTATAGGAGACTTTAGTCTAAACACGTGGTCCAGTGCAAGATCATCAATAGGCAAATGGGAAGCTTGGGTGCCTCATATAAAGGTTGAGTTGGATACTCTCCTTGGCCTTGATAAATCATGGGCATATGGTGGGAAAGATGCAGTAAGGTTACTCTGCGCATTTGAGGATAGATAAATGGTGGTTATATGGGTGAAGGAGGGAGTATTCGAATTAGATCTTAGCAGCATGAAGACTAAGAAGTTCAGATCTCGTAAACGTTGGTGTACTTTACATCCCTACATTATGACACCTGGTTAGTGTAGTCATTCATGTGCAACCCTTGCATTTTTGAACACCTATAATTTTGCTGATCATTTTGTTCATTTCCTTCAGCAACCAACATGATTTAGAGGGCTAAATCAAAGAAACGATAAGGAAGTCCTGTCAGCAACACAGCTGATTTAGACTGCAACATCAAGGAGATGAAAATAACACTCGGATGAACAAGCAAGGCATGTTTGGGCAAGCATGTGTTTGCCCACGTTGTGTTATTTGGAGCTGCAATCTGATATTTGTTTGTTTTGGTAGCAGATGGAACTGTGGCGGCACCTTTGTTTGTGCTGTAGTCACAACAGCAGGGGCTGGAATATTAGAGCTGTCTATTTGTTTTGGGGGCCCATGTGTGTCTGATAAAACATTGTTTTATATGATGAAATGGTGTTCTCTATATAGTAGTGTATGCGTGATGAAATCTTGTTTTATTTGTTCTACATATACTTGAGATGGTCTTTGTGTTTTGATAGTATGCTGTAGCAGGGGTATTTGTTTTGCAGCAGGCTTTTTTATTTGATCTGAATTAGTACTACCATTTAGATAGTGCTTCCTGTAGAAGAGTCTGTGCCGACACCTAAATAATCACTAGACCTTGGTTGCACACCATTTTCACATGCTTGAATCAGAGCTAATTCAGACATTTGTTTGTTGTTATGTTAAACAAACATTCTTGTATCGGAGATCTGCATTTTCATACGCGCGCTAGATAATCACTCTCCCTGACTTGGATCCCTAAAATAGTGGGAGAACGGCCTATTTTTTTAATTATTCTTTGGACAATCTCTAAATTCAAAATCACTGTCGACCGCCAAAACCTACCGCCTACCCCGTTTGAATCGGAGGCATGAGTTGATGTGAGTCTCGCCTTAAATTCCTGACCAGATGGCGTTCGAACTACATAACCTTTTTTCTAGTAATTAAAACTTTGCAGGCAGCCAAATTCAAAACGTAATCGAGCGGGAAAATAACCCACCGACCCCGAAGCATTTCGCACCCCCTCTGTTTCAAACATTTTCAGGCAAAATCACCCACCGAGGTAGTACCATTTTTATAATATTACATGGACCCTAGAAAAATTTAAAATCTGAGTCAAGTGGCAAAATTTACCACCTATGCTGTGTGAATGGAAGGTATCCAAGTTTCTATGCGAAAAATCTTTATGGATGATCAGTTGATGTGACTCTCAGCCTTGAATTTCTGGACAGATAACGTACGGTCTACTACCTTTTTTCTATTAGTAGATGGATGCTAGACAAATTCAAAAAACTCAATCGAGCGGCAAAATCACCCACCTACCAAGCATTTCCCGCCCCACCGTTTCAAAAACTTTGAGCCAAAATATCCCACCGACCGGGGGAGTACCATTTTTCTATTATTATTATTAGATGGGCGCAAGCCAAATTCAAATTCTCAATCGAGTGGCAAAACCACACACTGTCCTTGAAGCATTTCGTGCCCTTCCGTTTCAAAAACTTTAGAATTTAAAATTCCAAATCTACCCATTGTTCAGACGACAAATGGGCATGCTAAAGTCAGTGGCTCGGGGGCACAATCGTAATTATTTTTTCTGCTCACCTCTATGGTCCCGATTCCCCCAGTTTTTCCCGCCGGCCCTCCCAAAAATCCCAAGCTCATCTATCGCTCCACGACCACCGCGCGCACCGGCTTGAGCTGCGGTCTCGTGCACCGCCGCGCAGCCATTTCACCGACGCTCACCCACCAGATCTAGGAGTTGCGGTGTTGTTCGCCACGCCAATGTCATCATCGACCGACCAACCTCTGCTTCCTCGCTGCCGAAAGCTACCCGGATCCGCTTCACCGGTGTCCACCGGGCGTGATCTAGTTCAAAGAGTTCCATGTCCACCGCTCTAGACCAGCTGCACGGCCGTCGCCGTTCACTGCACTAGATCTACCTCAACGACGCTCTCATCCACCGCTTTCAAGCCGGCATCAACCGCCCAAGATCTGCTTCACTGACGCCAATAGCCACCGCAACCACAACACCCTCGGTGACCTGGACGTCACTCGCACGGTACCGATGATGCTTAGACGCCTCTTCGACCAAGGTTAACCAAATCTCCAACCCATTTTTGTTTTGTCAGCGGTATAGCAGGTTCAAGCCTGTCGTAGTGAACTACTTTTTTGTAATCGTGGTAGTACATACAAGTCACTAGGCACGCCTGTTCTTCGTGCTAGTACATACAATGTCATTAGACATGTTGGTTTGCATTCGCTGCTCTACAAATATCAACCCATGAACATGTCTGTTATTTTGTCATGCACATGTTCTTATCTTAGCTACTCCATACACCAGTAAATGCCTGCTATTGTGTAGTTCTTGCAAAATGTAATGTCAGTGGAAAATATTAGTGTGGATTCCCTGCTACACAGTTACTGACTATCTGGTTATTCCTAAGCTAAGTTCCTGCTATTATTTCCTCCATGGCATCATTCTGCTATCCTGTTGTACCCGTTCAAACTCTTCGTACTAGTTCGATTAGAATTTTGTTGTTGCCATCTGGTTCTTCAAAAGCTGCAACACTGACTATTTTCGTTTTCTTTGCGTAGAGCTCAAAAAGGCAGCACTGAACATGTTGGTTTGCACATCCTATAGGTCCACCAGCGATGCCATTATATATTTTCTGTATTTGGTGCTAGTTCGTCCTAATCAACGACATAATTATTCTTTACTGTATAGTTCATTCGTGTTTTCCATTCCTGCTCAACAAGTTCTGGTATGATGCGGTCATAATTTCTATGTGGTTCATTCTTAGCTATGACAGTAACTGCATGCCATTGTGTAGCTCACCGCAAATTCCGAGTCACCCAATGTCTCTTGCATTCCAGGAGATACCACAGCTTTCATATATATTTGCTGAAATGACTTGGCTAGTTTATACTGAAATTCTAAGAAACACTTTGTTTGATTGCTCATTTCATAGTTGGCATAGTTGTCTAATGCTTGTTTGTCCTGTTCTACAGGTTCACAAGCCACACCATTATATCTCGTATCTGGTTCTGATTCGTCATAGGCAACGACATAACTATCCTCTACTATATAGTTCATTCATGGTTTGCATTCCTACTCTGCAAGTTTGTATTATGTAGTTATAATTCCTATCTGGCTCATTCTTAGCTATGAGTAGTTTGTCTTGTTTGTTGTATTAACTTGTTATTAGTTAGTTTCAGATTGCAATTATTGCTATCGCCACCAAAGAGGGGACTGGAAGATCATATCTCAAGGTGGTTTTCCAATGTAGCTGTCACACTCAAAGGGAGATGTAGTTGATGGATTGAGAAAGCAAATTGAGGACTCTACTATCAACTTGATTCGCAACTGAAGTGCTGAATTTTCTTTCCCTTTTGCTCATATTTTGTAATATTTTCAAGAAGTTTGTAGCTGATGTAAAAACTAGATAACTCGCATAGGCTATGTAGGCATTTAGTTGACATCGTCCATGCATGGCTGTACCATAACTGCGCCAGCCAGGTCGATCAGGTTTCAGAGTTACCGAAACAGTAACTGTAACTGGCCAAAACAGTAACATGACAAAACAATGACAGACCAAAACAACAACAGTAACTGGCTAAAACAGTAACGTGACAAAACAGTAACAAACCGGAACAGTAACAGGCCGAAACAGTAACAAGCCAAAACAGTAAGTGGCCGAAAGATTACCAGGTCAAAACAGTAATAGGCCAAAACAGTAATAGGCCTAAACAGTAACAAGCCAAACAGTAGCAGGCCAAAACATCAGCAGACCAGAACAGTGGCAATCCAGCACAGTAACATGCCTAAATACTAACAAGCCAGAACAGTAATAGGCATGAATAGTAACAAACTAGAGCAGGAAAAACCATCACAGTAACAGGCCAGAACAGTAAAGGGCCACAATAGTAAAGGACATGAATAGTAAACGACCAGAATAGTAACGAGCCAGAATAGTAAAAGGCCAGGACAGTGTCAGACCTTCTCAAAAGTGGGCCGTTCGTAGGCGGCCATGACGAGCTAGGGGAACAGTGACGGGCTGACCGTGGGCTTCAACAGTATCGGGCCTACTTGACGCAGCCTATTAACGGGCCGCACAATATTCGAAAAGTGTGGGCATTTGTAGGCCGAAACAGTAACAGGCCTGACATTCGTGGGTCGCCGCTGGCCACATCTTTGGGCCCATTTCAAACATTGTTGGGCGAAACAGTAATGGGCCGTAATCTTATTGGGCTTTCTTGATGGGCCGGCCCACTTAATTATGAGCAGGCCTTGGCTGGGCCTGGCTTCTACCACGGTTTCCGTGGCCGTTAACGGCGGGTGCCACGTGACATTTTGCATGACGTCAGCAGTCAACGCGACTGGCGAATAGATCTACAACGGAACAAGTTTTCGTGGCTGAAGGGTGTGATCCGCCACGGTCAGGAAAAAAACGTGGTAGATTCTTTTGTGACGTGGCTTTTACCATGATGGGCATCCGTCGTAGAATACTTTTTAGCCACGAAAAACGGGCCTTCAACCACGAAAATCATCCGTTGTAAAAGCCAACTTTTCTTATAGTGCTTGCCTCAAATTTTGTAGCTTGTCGAAGAGATCTTGTCTATAGTGCTCGGGGATGAATCTCTTGTACATCACTTCTTTCATCTCCATCCAAGTGCTAATTGGCGGTTCTTCTTGCTTCTCATGATGCTTTTGATAATGTTCCCACCAAACATTGGCATAGTCCTCAAACTCAAGGGATGCCATTGCAACTTTCTTCTCTTCGAAGTAGTTGTGGACTCAGAATATTTTATCAACCTTGAGATCCTAATCAATATGATGAGGACATCCCTACTACTGATACAACCACTGCACTTACAGTACGATTGCAAGGACCTATCACAAGAGCTCGTGCATGTCTACTTAATTATCTAGTACTTTTGTTTCTAGGAACTCTTCCTAATGTACATGAGAATATGATGCTGTCTAAATCAGATGTGTTTAGCAATGATGGCCTAGCAATGACAAGAAGGATAATCAATGGAGCATGATCATGCATGGTGATGGCAACAAGCTTGAAAAGATGGAAGATGACGCTACAAGTGAAGATTTCCGAACTTTGAAGCCACCATAATGAGAGATGAAGAGATGGATGAAACAAAGATATTACCACTTCATAATTCCGTCCATATAGTCATATGGTACTGCATCACCTTTTATTAACGGGCTAGACCCATGTATTCGTCCAACTTTTTAGGCTAAATTTTTAGAGTCTGTAAGTGGAGGAAACCGACTTACGAAGGATTTTCGGCTGCCCCTCCCAAGGCTGGCGGCATCCCCTTTCGTCCCTCCATATATACGTCCATTAGGTCATCGTTTAGACTTGGATTTTGTTTAGACTAAAACTTAGCCATCATTGCAACATATCCAAGGCTTGAGTGTCATAGAGACCTCATGTACTTTGCACCTATTCATGATCCCACCTTATTCAAGAAAGATTTCATCTTTATCCGCAATATCTTGATTGCAATATTAGTTCTTACTTTTTCTCGATTTTAGGTAGGAATTAAGACCCTCGCTGATCAAGCTGATCGTGCTTCGCAAGATCGGTAATCTCTAGGAGATTGGCCTAGCGATTGCATTGGTGCTCGTGCTCGCATGTGTAGTCGGATCGTCAAGCCCGAACTCCACCCAAATCGACTATCACCATCTCATCAAAAGATCGGACACCTTTTCCCTATCAAGTGGTATCAGATTTCAGGTTGCTCGGTGAGATTTACAGTTTTTCCTAGTGTAGATCTGTTTTCCTATAACCCACGAAAAGACAAAAATACAATTAGGGTTAGATCTACCCATCTGATGAGGACCATATATCGATACAACCACTGCACCTATAGCTACACAAATACAAGGACCTATCACTCGAGCTCATGCCAATAAACATAACTATTAGGTACTTTCGTCTCTTGGATATATTCCTCACATACATGAGAATATGATGCTGCCTAAATCATATGTGTTTGTTACTCTTAGGAATGATGGACCTATCATGGACGAGAGTGACAAGCATTTGAGCATGATCGTGCATGGAGATGGCAGCAAGCATGTGAGGATTGAAGAGGACGTCGCAAGTGGAGATTTCAGAACTTTGAAGCCACCATAATGATGATTGAAGACTTGGATGAAATATTTAAGAACTACACTTCATAGATTCAGCCATAGCTTAATATGGTGTTATGTCACCTCTATTTTTGGGCCTGGCCCATTTTCGTAGGAATAAAATACACCACTTTTTAGAGTCCGTATTTAAGGAGAAAAGGCCTTCTAGGGTTAGGTTCAGCCACCATACCTATGGCTGGCCGAAACCCCCATCTTTTCCTCCTTAAATACTACCATAGACGTCACTTTTAGACTCGGATTTTGTTTAGACTAAAAGTTAGCCATCATTGCAACTTTGCCAAGGCTTGATTGTCGCAGACACCTCCTGTACTTCGTACCTATTCAGGATCCCACCTTATTCAATAAAGCTTTCATCTTTTCTCGCAATATCTTGATTGCAATATTAGTTCTTACTTGTTCTCGATTTCAGGTAGGAATAAAGAACCTCGCTGGTCAGGCTGATCGTGCTTCTCCAAGATCGGTAACCTCTAGAAGATTGACCTAGAGATTGCGTTGGTGCTCGTGCTCACACGTGTAGTCGGATCGTCAAGCCCGAACTCTACCCAAATCGACTATCACCATCTCATCAAAAGGTAGGACACCTTTGCCTATCAAGTGGTATGAGATTTCAGGTTGCTCGGTGAGATTTACAGTTTTTCCTAGTGTAGATCTATTTTACCTATAACCCACGAAAAAGCCAAAAATACAATTAGAGTTAGATCTACCTATCCCATCGCCACTCTCCGCTTGCATTATGTCATGTCTCTTAGTGTCTTGTCCCTGAGAGTTTAGAGTTCTCGTCACATTAGTCACCGCCGCCACGCTTGCAGATCACCACTATTGTCATACTTCTGCCAACACATCCACCACCATATTCTGCCGCCATAAACCCTAGATTCCGTCACCGCCTTCCTACCACGACATGAATCTGACCTATTTTCCTGCCGCGACACGAGTCCGAGTAGAGTTGTTATTTCCTTGTTATTTTTCTTTCCTTCATTATTGTTCCGTGCTGTAATCTAATTCCGCCGAGTTAAAGTTCCGGTCGCAAGTCAAGAGGAAGGAGAGCAAAAAAAGTCTAGAAATGCCTCAGAATTTTTTTCTGGCTAGACTAGTTTTCGGCCTTGGGGATCACTTTTCTCCATGGCCGTTACAACATTTTTTTTGGTGTCTGCGCTTTCCAAAGCACGGTAGAAAAAAATTGACAAAAAATTTCAGGTCCATCATAGTGATTTTGGACATCTCGATTCGCTTTTTAGGGTGCCATATCATCACACCATTGCTTGTTATGCCGCGTCATGACATCGTTAGTGCTCTAGGCTTGCGTATCTAGTACGGTCTAGCCTAGGACCAACACAGTACCGTCATTGAGCATCTTTTCAACTTTGGATCGTTGTTTTGATAATTGCTAACCTCCTTTGCTAAGCCTTTCTAGAGCTCCACAGATTTCTCCACATGTGTGTTGTGTCAACTCCTAGTAATCGCTTGGTTCAATCTTGGGAACAAGTGATCCTTGCAGTTGCACATCACCTTTTCCTCCAGTTTGGTAATGTTATGGGTCTCC
Organism: Avena eriantha; assembly: GCA_910589775.1. NCBI lineage: Eukaryota > Viridiplantae > Streptophyta > Magnoliopsida > Poales > Poaceae > Avena > Avena eriantha. The sequence goes on from OU342743.1 coordinate 384,347,247, forward strand.
TTGTGGATTTCCCCTTGGAGTGGCCCGATCTTCACGGATTTGAGGCAGAAGTGAGGGAAAACACGATGAACATGATGAACACAACTCTAATGCAAGGTAAAGATACAAACACACGCCAAATCACACCCAATTCAATTTGCTCCCGTCGGTTCAAACAACCAATCCAATAGAATCCTCGGCGAGAGACCTTGCGGTAGAATCACCAAAGGAGAGATCGGCAAGCGGACGATCGAATCCAAACCAAGGAGAGTGTAGCAACCAAGTAGAATCCCAAAGGGGAGAGACCAAGCATTACTAGAATCCTTGATAGGGAGAGACCAAACACTTGAGGAGGGTCTTGATAACTTGGAGAAGGGCACCGACTCCAAGGCCTTGTACAACTCATAGATTTACTATTGAGAGGGGGTTCCCATCTAGGGTTAGGCACATGCCTCAATTCATCATCATCTCTAGGGTTTCAAGGAGGGGGTGGGGGCATATATATATGCCAGCCACGAGCTAGGGCCAAAACAGGCATAAACAGTAAGTTTGGGGCATTACATGGGCCAAGCCCAGCTTGAGGCGCGCAAGCCCACGATGCCCGGTCCAGAGAGTCAGGTGTAGTGATCCGGAGACTCCGGTCTGGACCGGAGACTCTGGTATGGACCGGAGACTCTGGTCGATCTACGGTTCAACCTCCGGAGGGGGTCACAGACTGTCCCAGGCAATGGTTCAGGGCTCGGTCCGGAGACGGGCCGGAGACTCCGGTGTGGTAGACCAGAGACTCCGGTCTGCTAGTGCAGAGACTCTAGTCCTGCTTCAGCAGCTTCTTGTGTCTTCTCTTCTAGGCCTCTTGATTGGGTGTCTTGGCTCTAGGGCCATCTTTGCTGCACCTTCTTGGCATCATGTTCATGCACCTAGTCACATCATGGGCATTTGTCTCAAGTAGGATTCCATTCACATAATAACCAACAAAAGGCAAAGCATGGAAGGAGTTCACCTTTGGAGTGATGATTAGTATGGCATGATGTGGACCAAAGGTGGTTTCCGTATGTTGGGCTATATCATCTCCCCCCGCTTGAAAACGAGTTGACCTCGATGATGTCCGTTCATCATGCAAGGAAGGAGGTGTGTCCTTGGCCTTGTTCTTGTGCATGGTCGGGTCACTGGTGTCGAAGCCATTCTCAAACTTGGTGAAGAGCTTGTGGAACTTCTTGCCATCATGTTGTGGTTGGAGATCTTGTAGCCTTATCCTTGTAGTTGGTGTTCTATCTTGGGTACCTTGCAAAACCGACAACAAAGAGAGAGAATTGTATGAATGATTGTTAGTATGGGTCACACTCAAGTCTCTCTTCTCACGTTTTGTGGTTCGTGTCGTGGCACTCATGATTTTTCCACTCATTTTTGGCTTGTGGCACTCACTCTCTTGATGGTGTTTCACTCTGTCACCACTCATCTCACAAGGGTCCTTAGCTTGCTTTATCTTGTTAACGGGTGTCATGTTGGATGCGGTGACTTGGCTAGGCGTCATGGGTTGGAGCACAAATTTCTTATTGTTCCACTTGAAGCAGTATTGGTTGGTGGAACCATGATGTATTGCTCCTCTATCGTATTGCCATGGCCTTCCAAGTAGTATGTGGCACACGGACATTGGCACGACCTCACACTCGACGGTGTCTTCATATGGTCCAATCTTGAAGGAGATGTGGACCTTTGATGTTATCTTGAGTGCTCCATTGTCATCAAGCCATTGGACATGGTAGGGGTGAGGGTGCTCTATGCATTGCAACTTGAGTTTCTCACAAAGCTCCATACTTGCGAGGTTTCGGCAACTACCTCCATCAATGATCATTTTTATGGACTTGCCATCAATTCCTGCACGAGTTTGGAAGATATTGAGGCGTTGGTCCTCTCTTGGGATGGAGTTTGTCATCGATATTTGAGCTATGACAAGTGCGGGCCCCGGATCATGCTCGCATAAAAGTGTGCCATCCTCTTCCATTGTGGCTGTCCTTGCAATAACTCGTTGAGTGAGAGCTTCATATTCCTCTTCACTCATGGAGTAGGTTGCGGCATTCTCATCCGTAAGCATCACCCGTGAGTTGGTGCACTCATATGACTTGTGACCTTTCACTCCACACTTGAAGCAAGTGACTTGGCTATCCGATGTCGTGTTGGAGGAGGGTGCTATCACGGTCTTTGATTGCTTGGATGAGCTTGTTGCTTGGTTTGTTGGCTTTGCGGGAGAATTTGCATTGATGGATGCAAAGTATGACTTAGGCCTCTCGTATGCATTCTCCTTTTGCAAGTACCGCTCAGCTTTGGTAGCTTGATGGAGGATCTCGGTGAGGTTCTTGTACGGTTGAAAGTCAACAACCTTCCTTATTGGGTGGCTCAAACCGTTGAGGAACCTTGCTATGGTTTGCTCTTCGAGTTCTCTCACATCAGCTCGCATCATGGTTTTCTCCATTTCCTTGTGGAACTCTTCAGTTGACTTGGTGCCTTGTTTTAAATTTTGTAGCTTGTCGAAGAGATCTTGTTGATAATGCTCGGGAACGAAGCATTTATACATCACTTCCTTCATCTCGGTCCAAGTTTCAATTGGAGGTTCCTCGTTCTTCTCGCGGTTCTTTTGGAAGTCTTCCCACCAAACATTTGCATAGTCCTCAAACTCAAGGGATGCCATTGCAACTTTCTTCTCTTCAGAGTAGTTGTGGACTCGGAAGATCTTGTCAACTTTGAGCTCCCAATCAATGTATGCATCGGCGTCTTCTTCTCCCTTGAACTTGGGCATAATGAACTTGAGCTTCCCAAACTTGCCCTCTTCATGTTCACGGTGGTAGTTGCGGCGATCTTGCCTTATCCTCGCTTCACTTGGTGCACGTGGTGGTCGAGGAGTAGCTTGATTTTCTCGAGGACGCAGTTGAGGAGGAGCTTGATGCGCAAAGTCTCTTCTACGCCTTTGCTCGGGATCATTTGCATTCATTGGTTGTTGATGACGATGGTGGGGTTGAGCATAGCGGTTGTTGCGTCACGCGCTGTGTGCATCCTCATCATCATCACTTATATCCCATTATGGTGCTCGATGAACTTGTTGTTGATGGCGATGGGCATGGTTCGGGTCTTGGCGCCTATCAACGCGGTTGTGTTCACCATGGCGTTCTTGCTCTTGGGGAGGTGGTGGCGCTTGTACCATAGCTTGTTGTGGAGGGCAACCATGTTCTTCTTGGTGTTGCGGATGCGCCTGGTGATCATGTTGTCGATGACGTCTTGTGTGGTGTGGTTGTTGATGTTGTGGCTCAACCACTTGTTCATGGCGATGACGAGCTTGATGTTCCCCATTGTGGTGGTGGGGTTCTCCATGATGAGAATGGGAGCGCGAGGAGTCGCCATGATGACTAGATGAGCGCGCGTGAGACGAACTTGATGAGCTTGAATGGTGTCCATGACGGTTGCCGAGGTTGGCAATAGCTTGGTGAAGAGCTTAGAATTGAGCATTATGCTCCACTTGGCGTTGCCGGTCACGGTAGTTGAATTCTCGAAAAGTTTCATCAAGCCGGTTCTCAAGCCTCTCAAATTGGACATTGAATTCTTGGCGTTGCACCCATAAGTTGTGGCGCGTGGCAAAACCATCTTGGTTATTGAAGTTGCCATCTCCGCTTTCCCTAGACATGTTGTGTTGAGGGCAAACCTCTAGGGTGGCCCAATCTTTCACGATTCCCTTTCAAATCGAGGATGGAGTGCAGGGGGGGAGGAGGGAAGGATGAACACGACAAACGCACGCACGAAGGACGCCATGAACACACACACACAAAACCACGATACACACCAATAGCTCACACCAGCGGTGACCGGTCCAGCGCAATCCCTAGGATCGGCGTCGGGCGGAGGACTCTCTCTCGAACCGGCACAACGAGATGGGAGACTTGGTGAGATCTTGACGTCTTGGCAAAGGGACACCGATGCCAAGGCCTTGTACAACGCGGAGGCATGATGCAAACTCCAACGAGGTTTGGGATATTTGGTCCTTTGTCAAAGGAGCATGAGGTAAGAACTAGATAGATCCACAAGGGGGTTTCCACTAATTCCAAATATCATGCCTAGGGTTTACAAAGGAGGTGGGGCACTATACATAGGCCAGCCACTTAAACATGGGTACTTTAGGAATAAAAGACAAGTTCTGGACGGACTAAGGGGTACAGGGGCCTCAGGCCCAAAGGCCTTTTCATGCCTGGCGTCGGTTGGACCGGAGACTCTAGTGTGGTGGACCGGAGACTCTAGTCTAGGCCAGAGATTCTGGTTAGTCTCTGGACCAGCCTCCGGAGGGGCCTTCAGATTGTCCCAGGGCCCGGTGCAGGGGTCAGACCGGAGAGTGGGCCAGAGTCTCCGGGGTCTTCAGGGGAGACTTTGGTGGACCGGAAACTCCGGTGTGCGCAGACCGAAGACTCCGGTCTGTGTAGCTCCAGTGGCTTCTTCTTCACGCTCTGCTCCTTGTTCTCCATCCTTGGGTGCTTGGTGATGTGTCGAAGCTTTGTACCTGATGATGCATAGAGTAGTTGCATGAAGTAGCACACCATCCAAGGAGGTATCAAATTGGCATGAGGAGAGGAGCGAGTTCACCTTAGCTTGTAGGACTTTGGCTCGGGCACGAGTCATAGGTCCACTTGGGGGACTTGTTGGTGTAGATGTAGGAGCGTCCGTAGGACGGGCTGCATCAGCTCCCCTCCCTTGGGAAAGAGTCGTCCTCGACTCTTCATGGTTATCATCTTGAACATCTCCATGGTAGGGTGAGAGATCCTTGACATTGAATGTATTGCTTGCAAGGTACTTGGAGGTCGGTATGTCGATGATGTAGGCGTTGTTGTTGATTCTTTTGAGGACCTTGAAGGGACCATCTCCTCTTGGCTTGAGCTTGGAGTCACGTTCCTTGGGGAAGCGGTCTTTGCTTAGGTGTATCCACACAAGGTCACCTTCTTCAAAGATCATCTCCTTCTTGTCCTTGTTTAACCTTGAAGCTTGGCGAAGGACTTGTTGTTCGATAGTAGCTCTTGTTTCTTCATGAAGTTTCTTCATAGCTTGTGCGCGCTTCTCGACGTCCATTATTGTGTGCTCATGGAGAGGTAGCGGTAGTATGTGGATCGCGGTGAGGGGCTCGAAACCATAGACGATCTTTAATGGACTCATCTTTGTTGTTGAGTGCTTGGCTTGATTGTAGGCGAACTCGGCGTGGGGAATGCATTCCTCCCAATCCTTCAAGTTCTTCTTGATCAACACACATAGGAGAGTTCCAAGGTTCAGTTGACAGCCTTGGTTTGTCCATCGGTTTGAGGATGCGACTGGGATGAAAAGAGTAGCTTGACGCCGAGCTTGTCCATGAGGGTCTTCCATAAGTAGCTCATGAATTTGACGTCGCGATCAGAGACGATTGTTCTTGGCACACCGTGAAGACGGACGATTTCCCTAAAAAATAGATTTGCCACATGTGAAGCATCGTCGGTCTTACGGCACGGTATGAAGTGTGCCATTTTGGAAAAACGATCCACAACAACAAATATAGAATCATGACCATGCTTAGATCTAGGCAATCCTAACATGAAATCCATGCTAAATGTCGGAGCAAGGTGTATGAGGAATAGGCAATGGCATATAAAGACCATAGGGATTAGCTTGCGACTTAGCTTGAACACATGTCGTGCATCGTTGAATGTAGCGCTCCACGTCATGCTTCATCTTGGGCCAAAAGTAGTGATTGGAGAGCATGCCCAATGTCTTGTCGCGGCCAAAGTGACCCATGAGGCCTCCACCATGAGATTCTTGGAGAAGCAAAATTTCAAGCGACGACTTCGGAATGCATAGCTTGTTTTGTTTAAATAGAAAGCCCTTATGCAAATAGAAATCATCAACTCCTTTGTCATTGGAGCACTTTGCGAAAATTGGTTCAAAGAACGGGTCCGAAGCATACAAAGATTTTATTTCCTCAAGACCCAACACGTTGATTTCAAGTCTCGTAAGAAGGCTTGTGTGTTTGCGAGACAAAGCGTACGCAACTACATTATGTTTGCACTTCTTATACTTGACAATATACGGAAAAGACTCCATAAATTCAACCCACTTAGCGTGTCTCTTACTCAAGTTGGCTTGGCCTTTGAGATATTTCAAGGACTCATGGTCGGAATTAATGATAAATTCCTTGGGCCATAGGTAGTATTGCCAAACTTGAAGAACGCGAACTAAGGCAAAAAGATCTTTGTCATAAATTGGATAGTTAAGGCAAGCACCATCAAGTTTCTCGCTATGGTAGGCTATATGACGTCCGTTTTGCATAAGGACTCCTCCAATGCCAATACCACTAGCATCACACTATCTCAAAAGTTTTTGTGAAATCCGGTAACGCAAGAAGAGGTGCTTTGGTGCGCCTCTTTTTAAGTTCATCAAAAGCTTTTTGTTGTGCTTTGCCCCACACGAAGGTGACATTCTTTTTCATCAACTCATTGAGAGGACAAGCAATGGTGGAAAAGTATTTCACAAAGCAACGATAGAAACCGGTCAACCCATGAAAACTTTGGAGTTCACTCACATTTGTTGGGATGGGCCAATCTCATATGTCCTTTACCTTCGAAACATCAACTTCCATTCCCTTTGAAGAAACGACAAATCCAAGAAAAATCAACTTGTCTTTAGCAAAAGTGCACTTGGGAAGATTAGCATAAAGCTTTTCATGTCGAAGGATTTGCAAAACTTCCTTGACATGTGTTATATGGTCCTCAAGTGATTTTCTATAAACAAGAATATCATCGAAATAGACAAAAACAATTTTTCCAATGAGAGAACGCAAGATATGATTCATTAGGCGCATGAAGGTGGATGGGGCATTAGATAAACCAAAGGGCATAACCAACCATTCATAGAGACCAAGTTTGGTCTTGAAGGCAGTTTTCCACTCATCACCTTCAGCCATGCGTATTTGATGGTAACCACTACGAAGATCAATTTTCAAAAAAATAGTAGCTCCACACAACTCATCGAGCATGTCATCGAGACGTGGTATGGGATGTTGATAACGCATGGTGATAGCATTGATTGGATGGCAGTCCATGCATAACCGTAACGTATCACCCGTCTTTGGAACAAGAATCACGAGTACGGCACTTGGACTAGTGCTAACTTGGATCAAACTTTTGGAGACGAGTTGGTTGATTTGACGTTCAATCTCCTTTGTCTCCTTCGGGTTCGTGCGGTAAGCGGCGCGGTTGGGAAGTGGTGCACCAGGGATGAGGTCAATGCGATGTTCGATGCTGCGAAGAGGAGGTAGTCCATGTGGAAGCTCTTCGGGGAACACATCTTTGAATTCCTGCTAAACACTCATCAAAGATGGAGGAACATTGCTTAATTCATTAGTTCCTTGCGCTAGTCCCTTGCAAAGGAGGACATAGTGCAAGATGGATGGGTTGTTCCGAACATCTCTCATCTCACTTTTGGTGGCAAGGAGAACACTCATAGTTTTTCCACTCGAGTTTGGCTTGTGGCTCTCACTCACTATGAGGTGGTTCTCTCTCTCACCGCTCTTCTCACAAGTAGGTGTTGTGCTTTGCACCCTCGCTAAAGCCTTTGCATTGTCCGCAATTATTTGGCTAGGAGTCATCGGTTGCAAAACACATGTTTTGTTGAGCCGTTTGAAGGCGTATACATTGGTGCGACCATCATGTTGAGCACCCTTGTCAAATTGCCATGGTCGACCAAGAAGCATGTGGCAAAATGTCATAGGAACCACATCACACTCCACCGTATCTTTATAAGGACCAATGGCGGAGGAGACCGATACGGTATGCTTGATCTTTACGGACCCTTGGTCACTTAGCCATTGCACGTGGTAGGGGTGCTTGTGCGGATGGAGGGTGAGGTTGAGCTTCTCACACAACTCGGTGCTAGCAAGGTTGTGACAACTCCCTCTGTCAATGATCACCTTGATAGGTTTGCCATTGATGCCAGCTCGTGTTTGGAATATATTGGAGCGTTGGTCTTCATGCTCTTGTGCTTGAGTGGACAAGCTCCTTGTGACGCCAAGCGATGGACTTGCGTCATGTTCACACATGAGGAGTTCTTGGTCATCTTCCACTCGTTGTCTTGTCATTGCTTCCTTGACACGGGCATCAAACTCATCTTCACTCAAGTACTCTTCGTCTCCATTGTCATGGATGAACAATACTTTCTTGTTTCCACATTCAGCTGAATTGTGTCCTTTGCCTCCACACTTGTAGCATTCATCGTTGAAGGGTGTATTACTCTTTGCTTGTTTGCCACTTGGGGGCAGTTATCCTTGAGGGAGTGTGGGCTTTAAGGAAGCCTTGGAGGTACTTGATGAGCTTCTGTTGAATGTTGTTGGCGTAGCGGTTGAAGCTTGCTTGTAGGTGAAATATGTCTTGGGCTTGTTGTACTTGATGTTCTCTTGCACTTGACGTTCAGCCTTTGTTGCTATGTGCACAAGCTCAACCATGGTGTTGTATGTTTGGAACTCGACGATGCGCTTGATTGGGTGGTTCAACCTAATAAGGAAACGTGACATAGTTTGCTCCATGCGCTCATTGATGTTGGCGCGAATCAAGTTGAGTTCCATTTCCTTGAAGTACTCTTCCACGGTCTTTGTCCCTTGACGAAGCGATTGAAGGTTGTTGAAGAGGTCACGCATGTAGAGCGCGGGGACGAACCGGGATCTCATGTGAACTTTCATGTCATGCCAAGTTGTGATTGGAGGCTCTTGTCTTGCATCACGAGCAACTTGAACTTGTTCCCACCAAAGGTTGGCGTAATCATCAAACTCAAGTGAAGCCATGGTGACCATCTTTTCGTTGCTATATTTGTGCATGCGGAAGATCTTGTCGACTTTGAGTGCCCATGAAAGGTACTCTTCGGAGTCATTGGATCCGGTGAACTTGGGCATTGTGAACTTGAGCTTGCCGAAAGTTTCTTCATCATTGCAGTCATTGCGGTGAGCTTGGTGATCTTGATGTTGATGCGGTGGAACTTGGTTCTCGCGACCTTGGTGAAGAGCTTGCTCTTGATGTTGTTGTTGTGGAGCTTGCTCTTGCTCTTGGCGCGGTTGTTGACGTGGTTGAGGCGCTTGGGCCTCATGGTGGTGAGGGTGTGGAGCCTCTTGACGCGGTTGACAATGAAGGGGAGGCTCGTTCCTCGGTTGGTGATGTTGGTTAGGCACATGGGCCTCACGGCGAAGATCATGGTCTTGAGCACCTTGACGTGGTGGGAGTCGCTCAATTTGGACCACTTGGCGCTCCATATTTTGGTATGGTGGAGGAGGCGCCTCGTGATGGCCATGGTGTCGTTGTTGACGTTCATGACAATGATGACGAGGAGGAGGATCTTGGAGAGCTTCACGTTGATGACGAGCTTGATTATCCAAATTGGAGTCATCACTTGTTGTGTCAAGTATGTGTCGGGGTCGATGGCGGTAGACTTGCGGTTGCACTTGCGGTTCTCCTTGTGGTTGCTCATGTTGGATAAATAGTGCCCTTGCATGATGACGGTGTGCTTCTTGTCTTGCTCGTGGCCTTGAAGAGAAATCACCATCATAGCTTGACGTTGCGGTGTGTCGTGGGGAGGGTACATAGTTCGAAGAGGTTCCATCTTCAACCACGGGTGCGTCATTGCGTCTTTGAGCACTTGGAGGTAGATCTTGTTGCGGAGGTGCATAACGACGCGAAGAACTTGAAGATCTTGAAGCACATGAACGCAATCTTTCCATTCCGTCGATGAGGCATCGAAGATTTTCATTTGTTTCGGCGACAGAGCATTGAAGCGACTCATTTTGGTGGCCGAAGTTGTGATGCATTGCTTGCATTTGCCTTTCGACGCCATCGAAGCGGGTGTTGATGTTCTTGAACTCGGCTTGCGTCTCGCCAAATTGTTCATCTTGTCGTGTCTCAAGGGCTTGGCAACGATCACGGAACTCTTGTCGAATGATGAAGTTACTTGCGCGCGTCATGTACGATCCTTGATCATCTTCTTGGGGAGGTGGTTGGCTCGCCTCACCATGCCTATCCATCATGCAAAACACACAAGTATTGTATATGGAAGTAGAATATGGTGGTGTTCTCCTTGTACCTCACCTTGGGGATTGCACCAAACTAGAAACCACAAGTGAGAGTTATAAGCGTGCAAAGTGGAATTGCAAAGAAAACTCACACTAAAGAAAGAACTAACTCTCAAAAGCTTGTTGGTGGTAGGTTAGGATTGTGGAATGCCAAAGAACTAACCAAACGAAAATGGATAGTCAAAAGTGGGTAAAATCCAAACAAAACTCAAGTCAAAGGCGAATGTCACAACTCAAAGGGGTGACGGGAACCTACGACTATATACACACACATGGAGATTGTTGGGATTGACACGACTATCAAAATGAGCAAACAAAATGTCCTAATGAAGACTAAGCGTCGTTGTCGTGCCAATGCAAGGAGAGACTGTGGCTCGTTTGCAAACAAGAAAAATGAGCAATGGATTTGTGCACTTGCCTTGGGCACTCTTATTTCTCTCTTGCTTACAAGCTTTGAGACTCTCTTTTGCAATGGGAGACTATTTTTCGTTTGCTTTTTCTTTCTATCTTTTTCTTTCTTTTGTATTTTTTTTGCTCTCACTTGATGCTACCTAGTCACACTTGATATTGCTCTTGCACTCTCACTATCCAAGCACAAATGCACAATTCTCAAGCAAACACAAGATGCCACTCTCATGGGATAGGTACACACAAAGGAAGATAGGGGTTAGCAAGGTGACGCAAGTTATACCTTCGTTGGTGATGACGAACTTGGCGTCGGTGGTGCGGGATGATGTTTGTGGACCATGGTGTCGAGGAGCGCGGGAGTTGTCAATGCGTAAGCTTGTTGTTAGTTAGCGACACACACATGGGCACAAACACACAAGAGGAAATTAGCCAATGCAAGATTAGATGGAAAACTGTCAAAATCAGGCGTCAGGGCTGGAGACTCCGGGGTTTCAGGCCGGAAACTCCGGTGCAGGCCGGAGACTCCGGTGTGGGTAGGCCGAAAACTCCAGTCTGGAGTCAGATCGTGAACTGCTCATGTTCTTGAGCGTGTTGGGTCCGCAGCATAGAAAACAAAAAATTTCCTACGGTGTGAACTACACGCCAAGATCTATCTACTAGGTACAAAGCAACGGGTGGACATACATCCAACAAGAACTTACCCTCGAAGACAACGTGTTTTGTTAACGAGTAGGAACTCGTGGTTGATGTAGTCGTACACTTGCCGATCTCAAGATCGCGAGGAAGTCCGAGCGCCGCAACTCAGCAGCGCATCCGCACTCGCACACACGTTCAAGCCACTGGACAACCTCCACCTCCTCGCTCCAGCGATCCAGCGGAAGCAGCAACTCCTTCCATATGAAATGCCACCGGGAACATGTATCTCGCTAATCCGAGACCATGGGGGAATAATTCTAGAGGGGGAGAGAGATCCTTCACAAGGAGGTGTGAGGATGAAGGAGGGAATGGGTGGCCTTTTATAGGAGGAGGGGGGTGCCCCCTCTCTCCATGGACGGCGCATGGGGGGTGACCCCTCACCTCTCCCATTCATGTGGTGGTAACATCTCCACATTAAAATGCCGCTTCACATTCCCTTTTAAAGTCTCCACTTTAAATGCATTAAATTTCTCCAAATTTAATGCTCTCTCATTTAATAAAACTCATTTTATTAAATTTATTCAGAATTTTGTTAATTACTTTAATTAACAAACATTCACATATAGCCCCTTGCAATATTTCAATATCACATGCAGAACCACTTTCTGCAATTTCACCCGAAACAATTTCTGGTTTCTATTGAAACAATTCCTGCGCTTTGCAATTCTTTCGTCTGAAACATATGTGCTCCAAAATGGTGGCCGGTAACTCTTAAGTGTGCTACCCTACGGTTCGCGAATAATGCAGACATGATCGAGACCCTTCTCCGATCAATAATCAGCAGCGGGACCTGGAGATCCGTACTGACTCCTACACATTCAACGATGACTTCTGTGATCATGAGAACCTTTAACGCTTGTAACTAAATCCCTTGAGATTCGATCATCGGTATCTCCATACCTAGTTTGATCTCGTTACCGACATGCACTTTTTTCTCGTTCCCGTGATATAACATTCTAGTGATCACATCACTTGCTTGCAAGCTATCTTAATGTGATATCACCGAGAGGGCCCAGAGTATATCTATCCGTCATCTGGATTGACAAATTCCACTCTTGATCCATGAGCCTCAACATAACACCTTCGTAGTACGGAACCCATCTTTATAGTCACCCTGTTACGGTGTGACATTTGATGTTATCAAGATACTCTTCCGGTGTTAGCAGTTAACATGATCTCATGGTCTAAGGATAAAGATTACTTCGTATGATGTTATAGAAATATAAACATAATGACTTGATCGTAATGCTATACTTCGGATGAATGTTCATCACATCATTCCACCAATGGTGTGACCTTGTTATTAACAACATCCAATGTCCATGATCAGGAAACCTTGATCATCTTGTTAATCAACAAGCTATTCTACAAGAGAGGCATAACTAGCAACCCTTTTTGTTTATTAAACACACATGTATTGATGTTTCCGATCAATACAATTCTAGCATGTAAAATAAACATCTATCATATATAAGGAATATATAATAACAACTTTATTATTGCCTCTCAGGGCATATTTCCTTCAAAGCGGAAATCTTCGCCTTGGGGCCTCAAATCCGCGAAAAATTGGCCAAATTGGGCTGCGAAAACGTAGGATAAAGCTCGACCAACTCCTAAGACAAGGTTTGGTCAGATCAAAACCACAAATAACACTCCAAATCAAGAGATCGATCCAAAGGCAAATTTGGGGCTCTTTTTTGGGGATTTTCGAATTTTTGGTGGAAGAAGAAAAAATGTGGGGGAAATCGTGAGCAACGAAGCTCTTGATACCAATATTTTGAGGGCAACCCTCTAGGGTGGCCCGATCTTTCACGATTCCCTTTCAAATAGAGGATGGAGTGCGGGGGGGGGGAGGAGGGAAGGATGAGCACGACGAACACACACACAAAGAACGCGATGAACACACACACACACACACAAAACCACGATACACACCAATAGCTCACGTCGGCGGTGACCGGTCCGGCGCAATCCATAGGCTCGGTGTCGGGTGGAGGACTCTGTCTCGAACCGGCATGGCGATATGGGATACTCAGTGAGATCTTGACGTCTTGGCAAAGGGACATCGATGCCAAGGCCTTGTACAATATGGTGGCACGATGGACACTCCAACGAGGTTTGGGATATTTGGTGCTCCTTTGTCAAAGGTGCATGAGGCAAGAACTAGATAGATCCACAAGGTGGTTTCCACTAATTCCAAATATCATGCCTAGGGTTTACAAAGGAGGTGGGGGACTATATATAGGTCAGCCACTTAAACAGGGGTACTTTAGGAATAAAAGACAAGTTCTGGATGGACTAAGGGGTACATGGGCCGCAGGCCCAAAGGCCTTTTCATGGCTGGCGTCGGTCGGACCGGAGACTCCAGTGTGGTGGACCGAAGACTCCGGTCTAGGCTGGAGATTCCGGTCAGTATCCGGACCAGCCTCCGGAGGGGCCTTCAGATTGTCCCAGGGCCCGGTGCAGGGGTCAGATCGGAGAGTGGGCCGGAGTCTCCGGGATCTTCAGGCCGAAGACTTTGGTGGACTGGAGACTCCGGTGTGCGTAGACTGAAGACTTCGGTCTGAGCAGCTCCAGTGGCTTCTGCTTCACGCTCTTCTCCTTGTTCTCCATCCTTGGGTGCTTGGTGATGTGTCGAAGCTTCGTACCTGGTGATGCATAGAGTAGTTTCATGAAGTAGCACACCATCCAAGGAGGTATCAAATTGGCACGAGGAGAGGAGCGAGTTCACCTTAGCTTGTAGGACTTTGGCTCGGGCACGAGTCATAGGTCCACTTGGGGGACTTGTTGGTGTAGATGTAGGAGCGTCCATAGGACAGGCTGCATCATGTTGTTTGACCACAAGTGAAACGAGGGTGGTATTGGTGGTATGGTATGTGCTACCTTGCCTCACCAAGTCAAAAATTGGAAAGGTTGTTCTTGCCGAGAGCAAAGCGAATACACAAGACACACACACACACAAAGGCCTATGGTGGATGGGTAGGAAGGTGTATAGCTAATGGAACAACCAAACGAAAAGGTTATTGTCAAAAGCGGGTAAAATCCAACAAAAAAAAGTCAAAGGAAAAGGTCAAAAGGGTGATGAGAACCTACGACTATACACACACGATGGAGATTAATGTGGCTAACACGACTATGAAAATGAGCAACGAACAAAATTGGTCCTAACGAAGACTAATGCTCAGTGTCGTGCCAACACTAGGAGAGACGGTAGCCCGTTTGCCAAAAGATGGAGAAGCAACGGATTTGTACGCTTGCCTTTCTCTTGCTCGCACTCTTACTTAGAAGCTTTGGACTCTCTTTTGTATTGGTATCTTTCTCTTTTTATTTTTCTTAGAAGCTTTTTTTGTACCTCTTTCTTTGCTATGCTATGGAGTCAAGTTTTTGCTATTGCCTCTACACTATGACTTACGCAAGAGCAAGCGCACAATGCTTCGGCAAACACAAGATGAGCTACTCTCGATAGGTTAGGTAACACACAAAGGAAGAAGGGGTTAATAAGGGTGGTTCAAGTTATACCTTGTGGTGATGTCACACTTGCAACCGTTGGTGGAGGGATGGTTCAAGTTCTGTGGTGTCGATGTCGAGTGCGGGGTGTTGCGGAAGCTTTTGTTAATTGACCGACACGCACACAAAACACAAACGCCAAAAGGAAATCAGTCGAAAAAAGGAAAAGGGGATCAAAAAATTTATTAGGGCCGGAGACTCCGATGTTGATGGTCCGGACACTACGGTGTAGGCCGGAGACTCCGGTCTTGCGGTCTGGAAACTCTGGTCTAGGACGGAGACTCCGGTCTGCTTGTTCGGAAACTCCGGTCTGGAGGCAGCGCGACGAACAACTCGTGTTCTTGAGCGGAAATTCGGCCCTTGAACCCTCAAATCCAGAAAATTTCGACCAAATTGGGCTAGGAAACACAGGGCACAAGTAGACCAACTCCAAAGACAAGTTTCTATTGGAGTAAAACCACAATCAACTCACCAAAATGAGAGATCAATCCAAAAGCAATTTGGGTCTATATTTTTGGTATTTTTCAGTTTATGGTGGAAATCGAAGGGCGAAGTCAAATCCATGGCAACCAAAAGCTGCTGATACCAGTTGTTATGGGTCTCCTTGTCGATTTCCCCTTGGAGTGGCCCGATCTTCACGAATTTGACGCGGAAGTGAGGAAAAACGCGATGAACACGATGAACACAACTCTAATGCAAGGTAAAGATACAAAAACACGCCAAATCACACCCAATTCGATTTGCTCCCGTTGGTTCGAACAACCAATCCAATAGAATCCTTAGCGAGAGACCTTGCGGTGGAATCACCAAAGGAGAGATCGGCAAGCGGACGGTAGAATCCAAACCAAGGAGAGAGTAGCAACCAAGTAGAATCCCAAAGGGGAGAGACCAAGCACTACTAGAATCCTTGATAGGGAGAGACCAAACACTTGAGGAGGGTCTTGACAACTTGGAGAAGGGCACCGACTCCAAGTCCTTGTACAATTCATAGATTTACTATTGAGGGGGGGGGTTCCCATCTAGGGTTAGGCACATGCCTCAATTCATCATCATCTTTAGGGTTTCAAGGAGGGGGTGGGGGCATATATATAGGCTAGCCATGAGCTAGGGGCAAAACAGGCATAAACATGAAGTTTGGGGCATTACATGGGCCAAGCCCAGCTTGAGGCGCGTATGACCACGATGCTCGGTCCGGAGACTCCGGTGTAGCGGTTCGGAGACTCTGTTCTGGACCAGAGACTCCGGTCGATCTCCGGTTCAACCTTCGGAGGGGGTCACAGACTGTCCTAGGCGCTGGTTCGGGGCTCGGTTCGGAGACGGGCCGGAGACTCCGGTGTGGTAGACCGGAGACTCCGGTCTGCTGGTGCGGAGACTCCGGTCCTGCTTCAGTAGCTTCTTGCGTCTTCTCTTCCAGGCCTCTTGCTTGGGTGTCTTTGCTCCCGGGCCATCCTTGCGCACCTTCTTGGCATCATGTTCATGGACCTAGTCACATCATGGGCATTTGTCTCAGGTAGGATTCCATTCGCATAATAACCAACAAAAGGCAAAGCATGGACGGAGTTCACCTTTGGAGTGATGATTAGCGTGGCATGATGTGGACCAAAGGTGGTTTCCGTATGTTGGGCTACATCAGGTAAGAACTTGTAAGAGCTTTATATATTGCTTGACAGATTACGCGTGATTCCACCATATTTCTGTACTCGTAGGCATATACACCTATGTTTTTAAGGACTAACCATGGCAAGACCTAGAGATATACATGTTGAACTGGCAAACATGACGAATGAAGAGATGCATGCTCACTTTACCAAGCTTTTGGTAGGGCGTGCGCAAGATGTTGATTCAAGACTAGAGGATGTTAACCTAAAGTTCAATGAAACCATTGACAATATAGAAGGGTTAGAGAAATCCTTCAATGACAAGCTCGATGCTAAGTTTCAGGAGGTCCTCAACAGGTTACTTGCACCTGCACCTGCTGCTGCACCACGTCCTCAGCAGCATTTACCCGACCAGGTGGGACTTGCACGGCATGTTCCACTCACGGGAAACATTACTATTGGTTTTTCTGCTCCTACTGCAACTGCACCACCTATTGCTACCACTGTCGTAGCTATTGCGCCACCGGC